>CM055117.1:624072725-624757725 GCA_029206835.1 Rana muscosa | reverse complement strand
TTGATGTCGGAAAGCCCAGGAAGCACCAATTGCCCTGGTGGAATGTGCCGTAACCGGAAAGGGAGGCGCCCGCCCCTTGAGAGCATAAGCTTGAATGACGGTTTGTCTGATCCGCCTAGAAATGGTGGCAGACGAAACCGCTTGGCCCTGTTTTGGACCAGAGACAGCCACAAATAGTGAGTCAGACTTCCGAATAGAAGCAGCAGCAGACAGGTACACCCGCAAGGCTCGTACCACATCCAAAGTGTGAAGCGCAAACTCTCTGGGATGCGATGGGTGAGGACACAAGGACGGGAGGACAATGTCCTCGTTTAAGTGGAAGGCCGAGACCACCTTTGGCAGAAAGGAAGGTCGCGGACGTAACACCGCCTTATCCTTATGGATGACCAAAAAGGGCGACTTGCAGGACAAGGCCGCCAATTCAGACACTCGTCTAATGGAAGTAATGGCCACCAAGAAGGCCACCTTCTGAGACAAAGTCAAGAGGGGAATATCTCTAATATTTTCAAAGGGAGGTTCCTGGAGGACCGAGAGCACCAAATTCAGATCCCACGGGGGGAGAGGAGGCTTGACAGGGGGGAGCACATGGCGAACCCCCTGCACAAAGGTGCTAACCAAGGGATGACCCACCAGCGGTCGCTGAAAGAAGATGGCCAAGGCCGAAATCTGACCCTTAATGGTACTCAAAGCGAGCTTTTGGGTCACGCCACGCTGCAGAAAATGCAGGATTCTGGGAACGGAATACGTTCGTGGGCGCCAGTCCAGCTCTTCGCACATGGCGATGTAAGCTCTCCAAGTACGGTGATAGATCTTTCTGGAGGAAGACTTCCGTGCCCTTAACATGGTCGAAATGACCGAATCCGAGAGACCTCGGTCTCTCAGCACCTGGCTTTCATTAACTATGCCGTTAAAACCAGAGACTGTAAAGCAGGATGAAATATAGGACCTTGAGACAGAAGGTCCCCCCGTATTGGTAACCGCCAGGGAACGTCTGCGACGAGACGTACCAGATCGGCGTACCAGTGACGCCGAGGCCAATCCGGAGCAATGAGGATCACCGGAATTCCCTCGGTCGCTACCCTGCGGAGCAGGTGTGGGAGCAACTGCAGCGGAGGATAAACGTATATCAGGTGATACTGACCCCATGGGGCCACCAACGCATCCGAGGCATCCGCCCAGGGATCCCTGGATCTGGCCACAAACCTCGACACCTTGCGATTGAGACGAGAGGCCATCAGGTCCACATCCGGCGTGCCCCACCGTCTGCAAAGGAGTTGAAAGACCTCCGGGTGCAAGGACCACTCTCCCTGGTCCAGCGTCTGGCGACTTAGATAGTCCGCCTGCCAATTGTCTACGCCCGGAATGTAGACGGCCGACAGAGCCGGCACGCTTCTTTCGGCCCATCTCAGGATGCGGGCGACCTCGGAAGCCGCAGCTGAGCTCCGAGTCCCCCCTTGATGGTTGACATACGCCACTGCTGTGGCGTTGTCCGATTGTATCCTGATGGAGCGACCCTGTAATTTCTCCGACCATGAGGAGAGGCACAGTCTGATTGCCCGTATCTCCAGCACATTGATCGGTAAGAGGGCTTCGTCCGGAGTCCAAAGCCCTTGGGCCGACAGGACTCCCCAGACTCCCCCCCAGCCTGTCAGGCTGGCGTCCGTCGTGATCACCGTCCATTAGATGGGGAGGAACGACTTCCCAGACCGAAGAGCCGGGGACCTCAACCACCACGTCAGAGACGCCCTGACCAGGTGACTCACCTGGATCTGAAGATCCAAGGACAACGGGGATTTGTCCCAAGTGGACAAGATCTCTTTCTGTAAAGCCCTGGTGTGCGCTTGGGCATAAGGAACGGCCTCGAAGGAGGCCACCATGAGTCCCAGGACTCTCATGCAAAAGCGGATTGATGACCATTTTCGGGACGTCAGCACCCGTACTGCAGACTGAAGTGTCAGTAGTTTGTCTGGAGGTAGGAAGACTCTTGCCTCCAAGGAGTCCAGAATCAGACCTAGATACTCCAGACGCTGAATCGGGACTAGAACCGACTTCTGAACGTTCAGGAGCCACCCAAACTCCCTGAGGGTCTGACTGACGATAGTCACACTTTCTTCCAATTCTGAGCCACTGTCTGCTCTTAGAAGGAAATCGTCCAGATAGCCCACGATAGCAATGCCTCGCTGTCTCAGCAAAGCTAGGACCGGAGCAAGCACCTTGGTGAACACCCTCGGTGCCGAGGCTAGGCCGAAGGGAAGAGCCACAAATTGATAGTGGACTTCGCCGACCGCAAAGCGCAGAAACTTCTGGTGGCTTGCGCAGATCGGAACATTCAAGTAGGCGTCCTTGATGTCCAAGGATGCCAGAAAATCCCCTTGATGGAGTGTAGCGACCACCGTGCGAATGGATTCCATGCGGAATTTTTGCACCTTCACGAAGGCATTCAGGGACTTGAGGTCCAGGATTGGCCGAACCCCGTCCTTTTTTGGAACAACAAACAGATTCGAGTAGAACCCCTGAAACCTCTCCTGGGACGGAACCGGCACAATTACTCCGGACCCGATCAAATCCTGTACAGCCCCCAAGAGGGCTGCCCGACGGGCAGGAAGGAGAGGGAGATTTGAGGGAAAGAATCTGTCTGGGGGCCAGGAGCGGAACTCTATTCTGTATCCTGAGGTGACCACCTCGCACACCCACCGGTCGGAGATCCGGGAGGTCCACCGATCCGTGAACCTGCAAAGTCGTCCCCCCACCCCAGAGACGGGCGGGGGCAAGACTTCACGCGGAGGCGGGCTTGGGAGCCGGCTTGTTCGGCTTATGCACCCAGGGGCGCTTGTGCCCGCCAGCCGCACTGTTGTCAGTCTGGGATGGCTTACCCGTGGACTCTGACGGACGAAAAAAAACCTTTTTTGCTGGAAAGGAAGGACCCGGTTTACGTCGGGCCTCCTTACCCCTGATAGTTTGAGGAAGAAGAGTGCTTTTACCTCCCGTGACATCCTTGATGATGTCATCCAGAGCAGCACCAAAAAGTCTACCACCCTTAAAAGGTAGATCCGTCAGGAGCTTCTTAGAGGCTAGGTCAGCAGACCAGCATTTCAACCAGATGAGACGACGTTATACCACCGCCGAGACAGAGGCCCTGGATATTAAAGGGGCCGCGTCCAACATGGCGTCGCACACATATATCAGACCCTGCACCATCTGGTGGGCCAGAGCAATAGTGTCTGGAGGAAGGTTATACTCCTGCACAGTTTGGTGCAAAATTTTTGCCCATTCCGTGAGTGTCTGAGACACAAGGGTCGCCGCTACTACGGGCCGTAGGGCGGATCCCAACAAGGCGAACATGGCTCTACTCACCACTTCTGACCTCCTGTCAGTGGGGTCCTTAAACGCAGGAGTCCCCTCCATCGGGAGAGTGGTGGCCTTGTTTAAACGGGCGACTGGAGGGTCGACCACCGGGGGAGAAGCCCACTTTTTAAGCAGGGCGTCTTCAAAGGGGTATCTAATAGACAAACGCCGCGGGACCATAAAAGTCTTCTGCGGCTTTTCCCAGACCTGGTCAATGAGCTGGTCAAAGAAAGGTACATATGGAAAAACCTTTTTAGAAGGCTTGGTCTTAAAAGAACCAAAGGAGACTGTATCCGCCTGAGGTTCTGCGGTCACAGCATTTAGCTTGAGAGTGTCCCTCACAGCATCAATGAGTTCACTAACAAGCGCCCTGTCATTTACTGACTCAGAACTGGAGTCTTCCTCACAAGGAATGTCCTGTTCAAAACCATCCAAATATTCAGAGCTAGGGTCCTGAGCAGCAATAGCTAGGCCCATATCTGAATCAGAGCACTCCCCTTGTGGAGATAAAGTGGGGAGAGGGCGCTTTTTTGCTCCCTTGTGCTCACACACAGCTTCCATCCTGGTCAGAAATGATTTCAGGACTGCCGACAACTGGTCCATAGGGACCGCAGGTGCTGGAGCACTGGCTGCTGCCTCTGGCATGTTAGGGGAAGCTGGTGACTGACTCCATAATGTCCCTCTCAGACCACCCACAGGCTGTGCTGACTGAAGTAGGGGAATGCCCAGGGAACCCACCAACCTGACCAGGACCGCTCGGTTCCGCCGCTCTGTCTCACTGCGCCGCGCTACTCAGCGAGAGGAGAGAGTGTGAGGAGATTCGCGCCGTTCCCAGCGGCGCAAGAGGCCAAACTAGTGCCAGAAAAACGTGCGGCTACAAGAAAATGGCCGCCGCAATGTGCTCCGGCGGGCCCCGGCAAGATGGCCGCCAATGTAAAAATCAGCGCACACACACAAAACATGGCACCGAACGGCGCCCAGGCCCCTCACATCCAAAAACAAAACAGCCCCAGCGAATGCAGAGCAGCATGAGCCCCCCCCCCAGGACAGTATGGCCCCCAGGCACCCCCCACAGTACAGCGCCAGCACTAGTGAACAGGGAGTGACATTAAAAAACACAGGGGGAGACAGGGAAATCCCCCCACACAAGAAACACACAGCATGTACTCACCTGCAGCCAGGAGAGACTACTTACCCGTCCCCTGAGGGACCCGCTGGTGTGTTTCTGACAGAACTATCACAGTGCGGTACTGAGTAGCTGTCGGCCCGGTCCACCGCGAAAGATACAGCCGGACTGTTCTATCTTGAGAGGACCGCGGAGCTGGAAGCCCACCGGCCACCCCTGGAGTCGTGGGGCATGTCGTGAACTGAGTCTCACGCACACAAGGCGAGGATCAGCACGCTCGATGGTCGGACAGGGAAGCCTACGAGGATATCTTGTACCCAACCTGTTGCCCAGCCGACAGTTGATAGAAGATCTCAAAAGAATAAAATAGGAAAAAAATTCCCAAAGGAATAAAAATAGGTCAGGAGACTGGCTCCTGAGAGAGCCACGTCTTCTCCTTCTGCTAGGCAGAAAAAAACTGAGGTCTGCTGACTGCAGTGGGAGGGTTATGCCGGAGGGACCGCCCCCCTGGGCGGGGCTGTTCAGCTCTGGCTGTTTAGAATGTATGTATAACATCTCACATTCTGCCTAGGTCTTCTCCTGCAAGCAGGGACATAACCCACGTGTAAAGGTGTATAAGACACGCTGTGTCAGTCCATGGATGACAAGAGAAATACTGGAGGAACATTTGCATTCATCAGCCAGGAAGCTGCGCATGGGACGTACTTCGACATTCCAACATAACAATGATCCAAAACACAAGGGCAAGTCGACCTGTCATTGGCTACAGCAGAATAAAGTGAAGGTTCTGGAGTGGCCATCTCAGTCTCCTGACCACAATATCATTGAGCCACTCTGGGGAGATCCCAAAACATGCAGTTCATGCAAGAAAGCCCAAGAATTTACAAGAACGGGAGGCATTTTGCCAAGAGGATTGGACAGCTTTACCATCTGAGAAGATAAAGAGTCTCATCCAAAAATACCACAAAAGACTTCAAGCTGTCATTGATGTTAAAGGGGGAATTACACAGTATTAAGAACTGGGGTATGTAAACTTTTCATCAGGGTAATTTAGGTAGTTTATGTTGTCATTATGATTTAAAAAGAGTAAACAGTTGATTAATAAATGGCTTTAGCCAAACACTAACCATGAGTGAAAAATGTTTTTGTGTCATCATTCATATTCTATGAAAAATGGCCATGAAATCATAAATTCTGCCAGGGTATGTAAACTTATGAGCACAACTGTACATGTTACCAACAGTTACATTACTCTCTTGCAAGTGTCGTCATTTGTTGCACAGCCAGGAGGCAGATTTCTAATGAGTGTCTAACACTATGAATTCCAGGGTATATTGTCAGTTATTTTTACCTTTTCAAGACTATTGATAACCGCCAACTGAGCCACTTTCTTTAGGGATTTAAATTTGAAAACCGTCTCTGAAAAACAAAAAACATACAAATCAACTGACTTGTATAACTTGCTGTAGTCAAATATTAATTTGGTTCTATTACTGTGTAGTAGAAAAAAAAACGGAATTTTGGACTTACCTGTAAAATCTCTTTTTTGAAGATCATCATAGAACAAAGGACAGTTAACTCTTAGACCATTGTGTTATGCTCAACCTCCAGGTGACGACCATTGGGAAATAGCAAAGCTTGACACGACACTACATAACCCCCTACCACTCCCAGCATTGCCTCAGTTTTAAAGTATTGGAATTAAAACGAAGTTCCACCCAAAAGTGGAAGCTCTGTTTATCTGCTTCTGCTTTCTGAAATTGGCTGGGGTGCAGACATGGCAGGATCCCTGGACAGGCAAGTGTCCTAGAATTAAAAGTCAGCAGTTGCAGTATTTCTAGCTAGCGTACACCAACTTGCTCCAGCCATTCAAACCAAAGTACCTCAAGCACAGACACCGCTGGGGAAAGGCTGTTTGAAGTAGTGTAAGAGGGGAGTGGCTGCATCTGGGCGGCAGGTGACAGTAATTTACAGAGTATTGGCACCTGTTAACGGCTATCAGCCTGAAAGGTGGCCAGAAAACGGTATTAGCCCTGAAAAACCCGATATCAGTCGACCCCTAGTTTGAACCCAGTGACTGTATACATCTCAGGTATATGTTGTCACAAAGGTGCCCCTTCTTTAAAGATGTTGGTTACCTGGCTTAGCAGGCTTGTGGGCTCTAGGGTTTCTTCCTAAAGGAAGTCTTCTGCTTAACCCCAAAAGTTCTGAGAAGAACAAAAAGGAACCCATCTTGATCCCAGGCAAACACAGCTTCTGCTCCAAAGATGTCTGCAACCTATTTAGCGGTAAGAGGTTTTTTGCTTCAGTGATCTTCCAGATAAACCCATCCAGAGCATTGCCTAAAGGAGTTTCACCCTCAAAAGGACCTGCTAAATCCTTGCGGGAGAACTTTGCTTACCAGCATTACAACCACAGCCTGATGAGAACCGGAATAAGTCCCAGGTGAAAGCGTGTCCACACAGAAGCCTAACCCTTTGGGAAAGAGCTGCAAGTACTGTCTACCTCAAGAACCTGACTTAAGAGTCCCAGGTTCTTAAGCCATGACTTTACTAGACCAACAAAGCCTGACAAACATCTATTAGATGCAATGACAGGTTGCACAACCACACCAGCCGAGGTAAAAAAAAAAAAAAACACCTTTCCAAAACCCCAGTCCAATCACCATAGACCTTTAGGGTTCCAGTAGGGACATCTTCAGATTTGTACAGACCTCTTATGTGAAGAAACTCGCTGTGGTCTCCGAGTTTGGGAAACATTTGAAGCTGGAGGGCCCTTCTCAAAGGATTTGTCTGCGTCAGAGCAATCCACCTCCTCTGACCTTTCCTCCTCTGCTTCCACTTTTAACACTAGAAACAGTAGAAGGGGAAACTCACAAAGAAGCTTCTGTGGTGACAGATACTTTCACCGTTTACCATCTGCCTGCCAGAAATCAAGTCAGAAGAATTCCTGATTGGACACCAGAGGAAGGAGGACCCCGAAGGAGCGAGGGAAGAACTGGATGCTGCTTCTGAGCCATGGCAGGCCTGTTGCCCCATAATTGACACTGTGCAAGGAAGACTGTCTCCAACTGTAATGTAAGAGCAACTATAATGCAAGTCCCTCCCAATCCCTGTCCCCCTCTAGTATCAGACCCACCAGGACTGCAAGGGTGCAATATTCATAGTACTGGAAGCAAAGGGGAACCTCCAAGTGTCCCAACACCTGAAGGCCTGAGGATCCCCTGTTGCACTGTAGCCTGTACTAAAACGGTGGAGCAGCTGCTGCTTTACGCTACTTGGACAGCATCCAGTCAGGGCCAAAACCCAACATGGCACCCATACAAATGTGGTGTCTCCACCCATCTGCGCAGGGTCAGCCCGCATATGCACAGGAGACAATGGGCCATATCTATGCACTGAGCCAGTGGCCCTCTTGCGGATCCAGGCTGGGTGGTACACGCCCAGCACCTAACAGACTAGCTAGCACAGTGTGGAAACACAATTACTCCCTCAAGAGGCACAAACTGACCCAGACTCCTCCTGCTCTTAGCGAGGAAGGAGGAATCCTGGGTACCCCCCCTCAAAAAAGGAAAAACTCACATGTCATCTAACAGAAACAAACAGCTCAAATGTAACCAAATCTCCTGGTCAGGCTACCATGCAGATCTTCAGGGGACTGGTCTCTGCCACAGTAGACCAAGACCTTAGTAAGGCAGCACCCCCCACCCTCCTTTCTTCCCAAACCAAAGCACAGGCAATGCCGTCACCTGCCAAACATGGAATCCAGTGCACATTGAAACTTATACCACTTCTATGTTCTCGTCACCAGATTCCAGGTACACTCTCCAGGGATAGCAATCCGAAGGGACTAAACCTGACTGTTCATGCTCTAGAGCACCATGGCTCAGGAACACAGTTCAGTGGGTATAGTATTTTGTGTATCTTAAGAGAAAGGACTCAGAGAGAGACAGGTCCATCATCTACAAATACTAGCAAAAAAGCAGGCTGTGGGAAGGGTTATACAGGGCTGAGTCAAGATTTGCTATTTGCCAGTGTTCAAACATCAGGAGGTGGAGAAATTAATCTACTGTGACATCCCCCAAAAAAATTGCCATAGGAATGCACCAACCTTGTAGCAGCCTTTTCAGTTTTGCACAGTCCACATTAATGTACTGTATTAAATCTATATCGTGAACATCAGCATTGTCTTCCGAACAAACTGTCAGCTCTTGCAACCTAAAAACAAAAACAAAACAAAAAAAAAAGCATATGAAAATCAGTCAAGTTTATCTCTGAATTAGGATATTTTGGCTAACGCTCCAATTTAAAGCGATTGTAAAAAGGTCGTTTTTATTTTTTACCTTCATGCATTCTCTGCGTTAGGGTAGAAAACCTTCTGTGTGCAGTTCCCCCCTCCTGCAGCTCTCTCTCACTTCACTGGATATGGAGACAGCGGAGAAAACTATTGGCACCTGCTGCCAATCACAGCCAGCGAGCAGAGCGTGGGGGGGGCAGGGCCAAACCACTTGCAGAGTGTCTATGGACACACAGTGCGCAAATTGGGATTCAAGCCCAAACGAGTGTCCCCACAGTACCCAGCTGGGGACCCCAAAAGTGGAGGATCAAGAGAAGTATGACAAGTTTGTCACTTGGAAAAAAAAAATATTTACAATCTCTTGAATTTTATGTGGCAAATGGCACCTTCTAAATCTACAGCTCTCTTGGTTGAATAAATGGAGAATCTGCATTTTAGAAATCGCGAAACATTTTGAGCTGGTAAACATAAAAACGTCTCTTTTCTGGAGCCTGTCAGTCATTTAAAACATACATCCTATAAATAATCAAGGAAAAAAAAAAAAAAGTCACAATTAGCAGTTATATACTTCTGTTCTGGAACGCAACTGAGCATTCACATGCTTTAACCTGCAGCAACCATTTACAGAGTACCAGTAGTCGGTGTTGGAACTGGCTGCTCACTAACGCTTTTTGCACCATTAAGATCAAATTCTGTAAGGGACTCTACTTTGGTTACAATTTTCCTCAAAAAGTAAAAATCCAAGTTCGGACAGAAGATATATCCAAGATCTCTGGTTTCTGTCAATATCATATAAGCCAAAGTGAATATACAACAAAGCTTTCACTTGGAATTGTCCCCAGGCTGCGAAGCTACATTGCCATTCTGTGGAAGGATGCTCCAAGGAGGAAGTTTGTGAAAAAACGTCAAATTCATGTGATACCACAAAATACACTGCATCGATCATCTTTTTTTGAAATTTTCCTTAATGCTACAATTTACTGCTTCTCACCTGGTAGAAATGCGACTGAAAACTGCATTGAAGTTATTGCAGCTTAAAGAGAACAAGACTCCTGAAGCAGAAATCCGCAACTCGGCTGCATGCTGGTTGCCCTCTCGATGTGTGTGAATAAAATGGCAGATCTCAGGTAGCAGCTGTTTAACAAGCATCGTTTCATCCAAGCGCATACAGTCTTTTGGTTGCTGAAATGAGAAAGGGTAGATAAATATAACTGAAACGCAAGATAAAAGACTAAAGAACCATGCACTGCCTGCATAGAATGAGCATATAAAAGCCAAATTATAGTTTAGAAAATATAAAGCCCACTGGGAAAATACAATTTTTTTTATAGCTCTCCAACTCTTCCCTCATGCATACAGGTATGGAACTGTATTTTATATTAGAAGAGTCACACCGGAGTCATTTTAATCCAGGTAAACTAAGCGCCTATAAAAACAGTAAAAACTTTCAATTTGCTCTGAGATATACTATTGGGGTGATAAAAAGGGATTTTGAGTACATCACAATACAGGGTATTTTCATATCCTTTACAATAAGGGTTAGGATGCCACCTTCAGATGATTGGACATGGCCAAAAAAATAAAAATAAATCAGACGGAAAATATGTGCTGTAGTCAACTTCAGGTAACACCTGATATCATGAACCACATAGTGTAAAAGGAGTAAAGAGCCTTGCTCCAAAGTAACTGAAGGCAACCTGAGGCTTAGGACAAAAAGAAGGCAACACAATGTCCAGATTGAGATGGAACAAAAAAATATTTAATGCACGGTTTTTCCGCCTTTTTTCAATCGAGGCACCCTTTAAAATTGTGCACAATCTTGGGGCACACCAGTTGGAGGGCAAGTTCACACCAGTAAATGTGTTAGAGCGCACAGGCTTTGAGTGTTCGCACTTGTCAAATTTTTCAGTGGACTGTCCCAAGTGTGTGAAACATAAAAAAAAAATGCCAGCATGATTTAAAATTGTGCTGCACCGCAATGCATGGTACTGTGGTTTTATGAGTTTTTAGCAGGTGTAAATGCAAGCGCATTTGCTAGATGCATTGGGGTGCCATTAGGAATTAGCATTTTTGTGTGGTGTGGGAAAATGTGCAACAAGCCCAAAAAAAAATAGGATTTTTTACTCACCGTAAAATCCTTTTCTCTGAGTCCATGGACCGACACAGCTTCTCTATTGACAAAGTGGGTATTATCCGTTAATTAGGAGTCACTAGGCAGAAAAACTTGTAAAAAGTGTTGCATCACACCTTCTACAGTACCGCCCAGGGGGCGGACCCTCTGGGTATACCCTCTCAGTCTGCATCTTCGCAGATCAGTTCGTCAAAAAGCAGTACAAACTTAAAAGGAGGGGTGGGTGCTGTGTCGGTCCATGGACTCAGAGAAAAGGATTTTACGGTGAGTAAAAAATCCTATTTACTCTTTCGTCCATGGACCGACACAGCTTCTCTATTGACAAAGTGGGACGTCCCAAAGCAGTGTCAGAGAAAAAACGAGGGGTGGTAACAGCATAAAAATAAACTTCACCCCAAACACAAAACAGCACTCCTCCAACGCAAGACCTTGCGGCCAAAAGAGGCATCCGAAGATGCACCTACATCAATTTTGTAGAATTTTGTGAAAGTGTGAGCGGACGACCAAGTCGCCGCTTTACATAATTGGGAAACAGACGCTTGATGTCGGAAAGCCCAAGAGGCACCTATTGCCCTGGTCAAATGCGCCTGACAGGAAAGGGGGGCGCCTGACCCTTTAAGGCGTAAGCCTGGATTACTATCTGTCGGATCCACCTAGAGATGGTGGCCGATGAGACTGCTTGGCCCTTCTTGGGACCAGCCACTGAAACAAACAGTGAGTCTGACTTCCGGAACAGGGAAGTAGCAGATAGGTATACTCTCAAAGCTCGGACAACGTCCAAGGAATGCAACGCCGACTCCTTAGGATTCGACGGCTGAGGACACAAGGATGGAAGTACAATGTCTTCGTTGAGATGAAAAGCCGAAACGACTTTCGGAAGAAAGGAAGGCTGCGGCCGCAGCACCACCTTATCCTTGTGGAAAATCAAATAGGGAGCCTTGCAGGACAAGGCTGCCAGCTCAGAGACTCGTCTAACTGACGTAACAGCCACCAAAAAGACCACTTTCTGAGAAAGTGTCAACAGGGGAATATCTCTAATATTCTCAAACGGTGCCTTCTGAAGCACCGAGAGGACCAGGTTTAAGTCCCACGGAGGTAACGGGGGACGGACCGGAGGGGCCACATGTCGGACCCCCTGCACAAATGTACTCACGAGAGTACGCTGAAAAAAAGACAGCCAGGGCAGATATCTGTCCCTTAAATCGTACTTAGGGCAAGCCCTTGGTCCACCCCATGCTGTAAAAACAGCAGGATTCTGGAAACCAAATAGGTACGCGGATGCCATTTCATTTCCTCACACATGGAGATGTAGGCCCTCCAAGTGCGGTGATAGACCTTCCTAGAGGACGGTTTTCGAGCACTTCTCATCGTAGAGATTACCGAGTCTGACAGGCCCCGGTCTCTCAGTACCTGGTTCTCAACAGCCATGCCGTTAAAGCCAATGACTGTAAAGCAGGATGGAATATGGGACCTTGCGATAGCAGGTCCTTCCGTAGTGGTAGGCGCCAGAGGACGTCTGCTACCAGACGTACTAGATCGGCGTACCAAGGACGCTGAGGCCAATCTGGAGCGATTAGGATCATTGGAATTCCCTCTGCCTCCACTCTGCGGAGCAGAAGAGGAAGAAGCCTTAAGGGAGGGAAGGCATAGGATTAGCCGATACTGACCCCACGATGCTACCAACACGTCCGTTGCGTCTGCCCATGGGTCTCTTGACCGGGCCACAAATCTCAATACCTTCCGATTGAGTCGGGAAGCCAGAAGATCTACGTCTGGTGTGCCCCATCTTTGGCAGAGGAGTTGGAACACCTCCGGGTGTAAGGACCATTCTCCCTGGTCCAGCATCTGGCGGCTCAGGTAGTCCGCCTGCCAGTTTTCCACACCCGGAATGTACACGGCCGACAGTGACGGTACGCTCCTCTCTGCCCACTTCAGGATGCGAGCGATCTCCGATGCTGCAGCTGAGCTTCTTGTTCCTCCTTGATGATTGACATATGCCACTGCTGTGGCGTTGTCTGACTGGATCCTGACTGGACGCCCTTGCAGCCTCTGAGACCATTTGAAGAGGCACAGCCTGATCGCCCGGATTACCAGGACATTGATCAGCAGGAGGGCTTCCTCTGGGGTCCAGCGACCTTGCGCCGACTGAACACCCCAGACTCCCCCCCCAACCTGTAAGGCTGGCGTCCGTCGTGATCACTATCCAGTAAACCAGAAGAAATTACTTCCCGGCCATTAGAGCCGGTGCTGTCAGCCACCATACCAGGGATCTCCTGACTATGTGGCTCACTCGGATTTGATAATCCAGAGATGATGGATATCTGTTCCATCTGGACAGAACTTCCTTCTGTAACACTCGAGTGTGGTATTGAGCATATGGAACAGCCTCGAAGGAGGCTACCCTGAGGCCCAACACTCGCATGCAAAAAACGGAGTGACGAACAATTCCTGGAAGTCAGCTGCCGTACTGCAGCCCGGAGGGTCTGCAACTTCTCCACAGGGAGGAATACCTTTGCCTCTGAAGAATCCAGAATCAACCCCAGGTACCCTAGGCATTGAGTGGGCACCAATACTGACTTTTGCGTGTTTAGTATCCAACCACAGTCTCGAAGAGTCTGACAGGTAATGGACACGCTTACCTCTAATTCTGAGCTTGAAGGGGCCTTCAGCAGAAGGTCGTACAAGTAGCCTGTGATAGCGATACCGCGCTGTCTTAGAAGTGCCAGAATCGGAGCGAGCACCTTGGTGAACGTCCTGGGTGCTGAGGCAAGGCCCAACGGGAGGGCCACAAACTGGTAGTGGTCCTTCCCGATGGCAAATCGCAGAAACCTCTGGTGTCTGGAGTATATGGGGACATGCAGGTATGCGTCCTTGATGTCCAAGGAGGCCAGAAAGTCCCCCGGATGGAGAGCCGTGACTACAGATCGAACCGACTCCATCCGAAAACTTTGTACCTTCACAAAGCAATTGAGGGCTCTAAGATCCAAGCTTGGACGAACCCCCTCCTTCTTCGGCACAATGAACAGATTTGAGTAAAAACCCTGTTCCAGTTCTGGAACTGGAATAACTACCCCGCGTTCCAGTAGACCCTGGACCGCCCCCTACAGGGCCTCCCAACGGGTCGGTAGTAGCTGGAGATTGGAGGTGTTGAATCTGTCTGGTGGACAAGAGAGAAACTCTATCTTGTAGCCTGAGGAGATTACTTCGCAAACCCACCTGTCGGAGATTAGTGCTGTCCACTGAGTCGCGAATTTGCGAAGACGTCTCCCCACCCGAGAGCTGGGTGGGGGTGGACCTTCATGCGGACGCAAATTTGTCCGCAGGCTTATTGGGCATGCGGGACCAGGGACGCTTTTGTCCTTGGGCAGGCGCTTTATCGGCCTGGGGTCTTTTCCCTGTCGCCCTAGGGGGACGAAAAAACCACTTGCGTGCAGTAAAGGAGGGCCCTTGCCCTTGGCGTGGCCCCTTACCCTTGCTAATTTGGGGAAGCAAAGTGCTTTTACTTCCTGTGGCATCCTTGATGATGTCATACAGAGAAGCCCCAAAAAGTCTGTCGCCCTTAAAAGGCAGATCCAACAGGGCTTTCTTGGAAGTCTGGTCCGCAGACCAGCCTTTTAGCCAGATCAGGCGGCGTATTGCTACTGCATTAACCGAAGTTTTAGACAGCAGGGGAATAGTATTCATGTCTGACTCGCAGACAAACCCAAGGCCCTGGACCAACAGGTCGGCCAATGTTATCTCATCAGGAGCATCATCTCGCTCCTTAACCCCTGGAGTAGCAATCTTGCCCATTCAGTAAGTGTGTGAGACACTAGGGCCCCCGCCAATGCCGGGCGTACTGCCGAGCCTACCACTGAGTATAGTTAGCAAGCGAGTGCTTCAGCCTTCTTATCCACAGGGTCCTTGAAAACAGAAGCCCCTTCTACAGGAATTGTGGTGGCTCTATTAAGTCTGGACACCGGAGGGTCCACTATAGGGGGGAGAGGTCCATTTCTTCAGAAAACTCTCCTCAAAGGGGTACCGTACCGCAAACCTCTTTGGGGCTGTAAAGACCCTCAGTGGGTTCTCCCATTCCTTGTATAAGAGTTTATCAAAAGACACACAAGGGAACACCTTAGCAGTGCGGGCAGGTCTATGAAACCCAAGTGGACCGGAGTCTCTGCTGCTTCTGCAGTATTTTCCAATTTTAGCATATCCCGCACTGCAGTAATAAGGTCAGATACCAAAGCCGTCTCGCGTACTGACCTGGACTTTGAGTCATTCTCACTGTCCGGTCACGGTCTGCAGTCTCTGGTGCGTCAGAATCTGGGCCCCGAGCTGTAGCTGGACCTGGTTCTGCACCAGAATTATCCCCAGAAGCTTGCAGGGGATGGGGCGTTTACTACCCCCTGTATTCCCGTGTGCTGCTTCCACCCTGGCAGCAAACGCCTCTAGGATTGCAGTCATAGCGTTCATAGACACCTCAGGGGCACCAGCTGCTAAATCTGGTGTTTCAGGGGAGAAGACATCTGGCTCAGATGCCATGCTGACCACACGCTGACACTCACAGGGCTCCAGGCAAGATATCAATAGGCCACCCTCCTGTGCTGCAGAGAGGCCGGGTCACCCAGAGGACTCACCACCCTGGATAGGTACTGCTATGCTGCGCCTGTGATGCTGTCCCTCTGCTGCTGTGTCAGTCTGCTTCTTTTATCAGCACTTCCTGTGTGAATTTTCACGCCAGTGTAATGCACCCTAGAGGCCGGAGGCTCTCGAAAAATGGTTGCCAAAAACATCTGTATGGAAGATAATGTGGGCTCTAAGAAAATGGCCGCCGACAGAAGATAGGTCAAGCAGCCATAGCCCACAAAAAGATGGCCGCCGAACGGCAATATCTGCATACAGGGTGGACAAACATGGCCGCCGATCAGCTGATAGGGGCCAGTGGGTGTGGCCGAACCACAGGAAGATGGCCGCCGGGCAGTCACAAGAGGCCAAACTTGGCATGGACCACCTCAAAATGGCCGCTGACAGCATGGAGGAGGGACGACACAAACACAGGTAAGAAAAAATGACATTTCTTTTAAATGTTAGTTACAGCCAGCCCCGCTCCAGTGGGACCCCCTAGGTGACCCCCAGCACCCAGCAACCTTTAGCTAGAAGCTCAGGGAGGAGGGAAAGGCAGGGAGAGAGGGAAGAAAGGGGCCACAACCACTTACTTGATCTCTCCAGGAATGTCCAGCTAAATCACCCAGCCGAGGCAGGGGAGTTTTACTTGCCTATCCTGCATGTATTCTGCTGGAAGACATTCCAAACAGATCATCGTCCGCGCACGGAAGGTGACTGTTGGCCAGGCATGCTGTGATTGGACCCAGAAGGGACGATCATATGTATGCCCTGGAGCATGACGCTCACCGGACAGGCTGCTGCGACTCGGCCGTAAGGTCAGCCGAAGCTGAGCGGTCCGATGCAAGCCTTGGAGCGTAAGCTCACCGGTCAGGCTGCTGCGACTCGGCCGTAAGGTCAGCCGAAGCTGAGCGGTCCGATGCAGGCCCTGGAGCGTAAGCTCACCGGCCACCCGTGGAGCGACGGGCATGTCGTGGAAAACCCAGCGCGTAGCTAGGGTCGGCACACGCTCGATGGCCGAAACTGGGGAGACTACAAGGATCGAGGATCCAGCCTGTCACCCAGTCGGCAGTTGATCGAAGATCGCAGGAAACAACAAATGTAGCAAAAAAAATAAACATACATATATATATATATATATATATATATATATATATATATATATCTTTTTTCCCCGGACCAATGGGCCCGAAGGGAGCCATGTCCTACTCCTTGCTAGACAGAAAAAAACTGATCTGCGATGTGCAGACTGAGAGGGTATACCCAGAGGGTCCGCCCCCTGGGCGGTACTGTAGAAGGTGTGATGCAACACTTTTTACAAGTTTTTCTGCCTAGTCACTCCTAATTAACGGATAATACCCACTTTGTCAATAGAGAAGCTGTGTCGGTCCATGGACGAAAGAGTAATGTAGTTTGTGAGGCGGTCATCTGTGGGCTGTACACAGAGTTAAGTCCTTTATAATGGAGAGATCAGTAGATTGTAAGGCAGAGAAATCTCCCTTTCAAACTTCATAACTGTGCCTTAGATGTGTCCATAGATCAATCAAAACTTGGCCAGTTTAGCAGGGTCTTGACAAATTTTGATCCATTTAAGAGAAAATTAAGTACTGTCCGTGATACTTTTTTTATTTGCACTAACATAGAATTTTTCAGGACAAGCTTTCGGGGTATGTCCCCTTCTTCAAGGTCCAAGCAGTACTGATTCACAATTTTTTTAGCAGAATGTTGAAACAAAACAAGAAAAAAATCTCAGAGGGAAAGGAAAAAAAACACATACAAATCAATGGTAATAAAGATAGCAGCAGAGTTAGTGAGACAAGACAGAGTTAGTGAGATAAGACAGAGGGAGAGCTATAGACTTGAGGGGGGAAACTGTGCAAACTGTGCAACCAGATCAATCCATCCAAAAGTGTCACACACACAAATGGGACCTTCACCATCATGGGATCTTACAACTGTACCTCCAGTAATGTTGTGTACCTCATCCAATGCAACAGGTGTGGCAAAGGATCTTATGTTGGTGAAACAGGACAGAAGTTGCAAGCGAGGATGAATTTTCACAGACATACCATCAAGGAACATAAAGAAGAGAGTTTCTGCACACCTGTGGGACATCACTTCTCACAACCAGACCACACTATAGAAGACCTCAATGTTTTAGTTCTTAAAGGGAATTTCAGAACTATCCAGGAAAGGAAAACATTTGAACTAAGAATGATAATTCTTTTTAACACAAAAACGAATGGCCTAAATTTAGATATTGGTTTCCTTACCCATTATACTAAGGTTTTATGACCCCCTCTGTGACTAGCATCTCCCCCCTCAAGTCTATAGCTCTCCCTCTGTCTTATCTCACTAACTCTGCTGCTATCTTTATTACCATTGATTTGTATGTGTTTTTTTTCCTTTCCCTCTGAGATTTTTTTCTTGTTTTGTTTCAACATTCTGCTAAAAAAATTGTGAATCAGTACTGCTTGGACCTTGAAGAAGGGGACATACCCCGAAAGCTTGTCCTGAAAAATTCTATGTTAGTGCAAATAAAAAAAGTATCACGGACAGTACTTAATTTTCTCTGTCATAATTGCACTAATACGGCTACAATTACGTCAAGATCCATTTAAGGGCAGGCTGATTTTTCCAACAGAAAAAGATAGAAAAAAAGAGGGTGCATCATCCTTTGATATGTTTATTAAAAGAAGAAATGTTAAAAACTACTCGCAAGCATAGAAAAGGAACCGCAATATGAAAGCCTTTAACTTGTGGTGATCCGTTTACTGATAGACTCCAGATGACAAAAGAGCATGTGCGAACCACTGCTGGCTGACGCGGTAGGCTCTGAGGAAGAAGGGATCCCTTCGAAATGCATCAACCAGCAGTGGTTTGCACATCTTCTCGTGTCATCTGGAGACTGCCATCAGTAAATGGATCACCACAAGTTAAAGGCTTTCATATTGCGGTTCCGTTTCTATGCTTGTGAGTAGTTTTTAAAATTTCTTCTTTTAATTAACATATCAAAGAATAATGCACAAGGCTGATGAACCCTCTTTTTTCTATCTTATTTTCTGACTGCTAGGCTACCCCTATCCTGGAGGGCAGCAAGGCCCGAGACATTATCCACCCTGAACTTTGGATCGTTCGGTCAAAACACTTGTGCGCAAGAGTATTTGTTTTACTGCTGTTTTTTCCAACAGGCTGGTTGTACAAAAGCCGATCTCTAGATCGACTTCTGTACAACCAGCCCGTTTAAAAAAAATTTCACTCAATCAGTGCTGCAGTCTACCACCCGTGGGGCTGATAAGTGTATTCTGGCAGCGGGGAAGCCTCCCCACTGTCTGAAAACAGTAGTTCAACGGGAGAGAATCCCCCAATCACCTCGGATGAGCGAATGTGCAATGTGGGAATCTACTAATTTTCTTTAGTCCAACCAGCTGGTTGAATGGAAGAAAAATGAATCAAGTATGGCATCAGCCTTAGTAACTACTAAACTCTGCATTGTATATTTATATATAGAGCTGACAAAATTAATGGCATCACATACAGGACCCCTGGTAGAAGTCAGTGTCGAGCAGCATTGACATGTATCCTTATATAGTTAACCATCTTGTATTCAATATTAAAGAGTTGAGGGCTGATATACTTTGTTGTAGCTGCCGACATATAGAAAGACTGTAAACTGTGAGCACTGCTGCTGGCTTGTATAGAGGAGAGAGCAGGAGCAGAAAGAGTGCAATAACTAGCAGGCGCCTCTGAACATCTGATCCAGTTTAAATGAAACACTGAAAACTCCACTGCTGACACCGGGCAGAGAAGGAGTGCAGACACAGCTGTTGACACACACCGGCATCAGAGAGATAGGATAAGGTGTGGGCTCAGATCACAGGCTGAGACATTTCAGATACTCCCACTGGCATGGCAGCAAGCCCCTAGGGAGAAGGAGAGACTCACTGTCCTTGGATTTTACAGTCAAATCTTTGAGCATGTAGTGGAGAAAATCGGTCTCTCTCCACTCGTCACTGTGGTGCCAGAAACAGAAGCAGAGTTTTATGCTTTTGCCGTGGCACCTCTAAAAAAGACTATTCACAGCACCCGGGTTAAAAAAGGTTGATCTAAGGCCTCTTTCACACAGGCGCTTACCTGCAGGTCAAAACCAATCCAAACTTCGGCCGAGATTGCACCTTTGGGGTCACCAATCTCCTGAAGCAGAGGGGCCTGATCCCTGAGAAGCAAGTCGCCCAATTAACTTGACAGAAAAACCCAGTGTACGTAGAAAATCCATAACTAGGGCTAGAACTATGGAGAATACAATGACAGCAGTGGACAGGCTGAATGGCAGGGTCACAAACTGAAAATTGCAGTCGTCCACAGCAAACCGCAGGAACCTTTAATGAGGTGGGAAGTTTCAAATATGTGGATAAGCATCCTTGATATCCACCGATGCCAGGAAATCTTCCTGCTGGTAGAAGGCAAGCACGGACTGTACCAATTCTATCCGAAACTTGTGTACTTGGAGAAACCTGTTCAGTCTCTTGAGATCCAGGATGGAACAAACATCCCCATTCCATATCGGAACCGTGAAGAGATTAAAATAAAAAATCTTGAAACCCTTTGCGCTCTGGGTCCAGGACAATCACTACAAGTTTTAAAAAGCATAGTCCCTTTTATGTGGATTCAAACATACATTTGAAAGCATAATGGCATGGAGGGCGAAGGCTCTGAAATTCTAGCTTGTAACCACAAACTATGTTGTGGACCCGCTCGTATTCAACCGTCTGCAAAAATCCCCCAATTGTGAGGGCACCCCATCATTGTGAGGAGGGCTTGTCCCGTGGCTTAAAAGGGATTAGAAGTTCAAGTCTTCTTACAAAACTGGGAGTGGGGCCTCAGCTTGGAGCCTGTGGTTGGCAAAAGGAATGTTTTTTGAAAGTAGAGGGCGTAGCAGGTTTTTGCAACCTAGGCTTCAACTTGTTAGACAACAGGGTACTCTTCCCCACATTTATCTTTTGGATGTAATCATCTAAAGTAGGATCAAACCCCGTTTCTTACAGGGCAACTTTAATGACCAACACTTAAGCCATAAGATCCTGCATATGTGTACCGACTAGGGCTGCAACTAACGATTATTTTCATAATCGATTAATTGGCCGATTTTTGTTTCGATTAATCAGTTAATAACCTTTAAAAAGAAAAAAAAAAAAAATGTAGTCTAGCTGCGATTTGCATTTTTACATTTTTTTTTTGCCCATTTTGTTGTTGGGCAGATTAAAAAACACGAATTGCTGCAAAAACACATTACACGCTTTTCTTCAGCTTCAATTGAAGTATATTG
The DNA here is from genome assembly GCA_029206835.1 of Rana muscosa. Classification (NCBI taxonomy): domain Eukaryota; kingdom Metazoa; phylum Chordata; class Amphibia; order Anura; family Ranidae; genus Rana; species Rana muscosa. The sequence continues at coordinate 624,736,896 of CM055117.1, read as the reverse complement.
AACCAAAATAACAGTTTTACGTTAAAAAAATAAATAAAAAAAAATAAGTCTTTGCCCTTTCCAAATACGCGGCAGCTGAAAAAATCATGGATGTTAACGTGTCCCATAGGAAACCATGTAAATGCACTGTAGTGTGTTTCTGCAAAAAGGACCAAAAAACAGGTGTGACCCAGGCCTGAGATGTTTAGTAACATAATGGGGTTAAAAAAACTAAAATTAGTACAAAAAGAGCCAATAATCGCTACTGTAAGGGGTTCATTTTTTACTGTGGGACAGTGAAAGTAATATTTACAGTAGCGATTTGCTCTTTTTGTACTATAAAGGGCAATTTTTTTTTTTTAACCCCGTTATGTTACTGGCCGATTAATCGATTATGAAAATGGTAATCGATTAATTTCATAATCGATTAGTTGTCGATTAATCGATTAGTTGTTTTGGCCCTAGTACCGACAAGAGCCTGGTCGGAAAGCTGCTAAATGGAGTCCTTCAAGACATCCATGGACGCAGCAGAGTGAGCCAAGTGGTTATCACTTCCGCCTAGCAGCACTAGGGTCATCGGTTAGAATCCCAACCACAGCATTACCAGCACAGAGTTTGCATGTCCTCTGTCTGCATGGTCTACCTCTGGGTACTTTGGATTCTACACCAGTAAAAAAAACAAAAAAAACAAAAAAAAACTAAAGCCTTGCCTAGCTGTGGTGGGAGGTGCCTCTGTGTTGACAGTAACCAATCACCTGAAGTATAACCCTACAATATTGTAATGAATATAAAGATACCCCGTGTCCTGGAACATAGCATAAAGAAAGTGTGTGTGCCGTATTGCATTACCAAAAGGGGATCCCCACTGTAAGAAAACAAATTCAAAGTGAGGGTCATGTAACAGTATTTTACCTTAATTTTCAAAGTCTTTAAAAAAATTAAAAAAACATGCTCTTCTCACTGTAATGCTCATTTTGTCACCAGTGCTGTCACCTCTCTACACTGCTTCCGCCCTCCCAGTCTACTTCCTATTCTTTGTGATCCCAAGCTGACATGAACACATAATTCCAGGTGAGTTTGATAGAGTGCCCACCCATTAGGTGATGTGATTCCTCCTGCCAACCACTTAAAACCCTGTACTGTAGGGACATAGGAATTGGTAGAAATACCACATAAGTTGGATAATTGCATCTGGGCACCGGATGACCTTGACCCAGCGCTGGCTCTACCCAAATAAAATTTATGTAATTTTTTTCCCCCACAAATGGAGCTTTTTGTGGTATTCGATCATCTCTGGTGTTTTTATTTTTTGTGCCAAAAAAAAAAAAAAGGCAATTATGAAAAAATTAAAAATAAACATTCTGCTATAAAACATCCAATAAAAAGTAAAAAAATAAAAATAAAAAATAAATAGAAATTTCTTCATCAAGTTGGGCCAATATCCATTCTGCTGCATATTTTTGGTAAAAAAAATCCCAATAAGCAAACATTGATTGGTATGAGCAAAAGTTATAGCGTCTAAAAACGGTATAGATTTATGGAATATTTAAAAAAAAAAATTCACTAGTAATGGCGGCGACCAACGATTTTTAGCTGGACTGCGACATTACGGCATACAAATATGACACCAAGTGACACCAATACAGTGATCAGTGCTAAAAAAAAATTTAACAAAATGCACTGTCATGACACCGACATGTGTCTTCCTTATTGGCAGAATGAAAGTCTTCCTTGTTTACATAAGTAGACTGCCATTCTGCCTCTCTCGGAACGATCACCGGGTTCCCAGTAGACATCAGGTCCGCCGGACCAGCTAAATGGCTCAATTTCGCTAAATTTACAAACAAACTTATTCATAAGAGCCCATTCACACAGGGGCGGCACGACTTGTCCCGCGACTGTGCTGGGCGATCTGAAGACGACTTCAAAGGCGACTTCAAAAATTATTTCTGTATTGAAGTCAATGGAAGTCAATGGAAGTCAATGGAAGTCGCCCTGAAGTCGTCTTGAAGTAGTACAGGAACCTTTTTCTAAGTCGGAGCGACGTGAGTCGCTCCGATTAGAACGGTTCCATTGTACAGAATAGGACGCGACTTGTCAGGCGGCTGAGATGCCTGACGAGTCGCCCCTGTGTGAATGGGGTCTAAAAAAAGGTAATTATAAATATAAACGAAACAATTTAGAATTTTTTGTTTAATGTTAAAAACATAATGCACAGCCAAACCACGTCTCCCCGCATACCCCCTTGTGGGGCAACCCTGTATTGCCCCTACTTCGACAGTATTTCGGACCCATCCCTCTGCGTGGAAAAAGGGATCACCACTTAAACACATAGTCCTGGATGGTAGGCTCAAGACCTTTCGAGTTGCGCAGCAGCTGCTCTCTGCCGGCCTCCTTTCAGTTTCGGTATTGGCAGCTGAAGCATGCCTTCAGAGCCCAGTTTCCAGAACCCCTGACTTTGCAGTTGGACTCCATTGAGTGCCTCCTGATCTCTGATGTGATGGGGCGACCTCTCTCTTCCCTATATCTATATCTCACAGTGGGGTACGACACTAAAAACTCACTAAAACCTGGGATAAGTGGAGGTCGGATATACCGTCCCTGGGGGAGGAAGAGTGGGAGGAGTGCCTCTCCGCATATATCCCCTCTCTAATTGCTGCTAGGGATAGTTTCGCCCCAACTTAAGTTCTTACACAGGGCCTATTATACCCCGCAGAGATTGGCACGAATATACCCCCAAAGAGACCCCAACTGTCCGAGATGCAAGTAGGAGATAGGCACTTTCTGGCATATGGTCTGGTCTTGTCCCAAACTCCAACCCTATTGGGCGGCTGTGGCCTCCACCCTCTGGCATCTGCAAGATTAGGATACTGGCTGACCCGAAACTCCTATTACTGAGACATATGGAGGATGTAGAGGGGGATAGATACTACAAACTATGCTTGACCTTCACATTATACTATGCTAGACGTGAGATCATGTTAAAGTGGAAGTCGGAGGATCCCCCTACGCATGACTCCTGGCAGCAGTCGGTGACCTTGGTGTTGCCTCTATACCGGCTGACTTACGAAAGTAGACAGTGTCCGGGAAAGTATGATAAGATATGGTCTGCATGGACAGATGCTTGTGATGTTCTTGACCATCTACCCATCTGAACGCCTGATAGTGTCGCTTATGGGTGTGGCCTTCCCCTTCACCCTGCCCTCCACAACCCCTCCCTCCTTTCACCCCCCCCCCCCAGCTCTCCCTTATATGTGCTATATTTGTAATGTAAGAAATGATAGGGAGTTGATGATATGAACTGCTTATTGTGTTAAACTGGATTTTAGCTAAGTTTGTATCTACTTAATATTGAATGGGCGGGAATTCCCCGTATGATCACAGATGCTCTGCTGGCTGAACCTCATTGTGTTTTTGTAAACTGATTGAACTGTAATGCTGAATTGTCCAATAAACCTTTTTCTGTTAAAAAAAAAACAAAAAAAACAACAATGCAATTAACCACTTCCGGACCGCCGCACGACTATATACGTTGGCACTTTGAAGAGGGATCTTTCTGTTATGGCAGCAGCTAGCTGCCATAACCCAGGTATCCTCGTCTTCAGTCGGCGGTCTGGTTTCCGATAATGGTGGGCTCTGCGGTAGATTTGCCGTAAGATCACCATTATCGGCGGCGGGAGAGGGGGGCCCCCCCTCGCTGTTTTTCCGTGCCCTCCGCCGCCTACCGGAGCCGTCAGTAGCGGCGGAGGCGATCGAGTCCTTCCTGTGGTTGGGGGTATGGAGACGAATGAAGGTAAGATGGCCCCCACCCATCTCCACACCATAGCAGGGTGGAAGCGACGTCAAAAACATCACTTCCGCCCATTGCTCTTAAAGGGCCTTTTTTTGTTTTGTTATTCAATTTACAAACATTTTTAAAAATGTATTGCATTTTTGTGTATATATGAGATCTGAGGTCTTTTTGACCCCAGATCTCATATTTAAGAGGATCGGTCATGCTTTTTTTATGACAAGGGATGTTTACATTCCTTGTAATAGGAATAAAAAGTGAATTTTTTTTTTTAAAGAACCGTGTAAAAAATATAATGAAAAAGGTAAAATAAATAAGAAATATTATTATAAAAAAAATAATGAAAAAGGTAAAATAAAGTAAAAAAAAAAAAGTTCAAACCCGCCCCGTCAAGCTAGCGCGCAGAAGCATACGTAAGCAGCGCCCGCATATGAAAACGGTGCTCAAACCACACGTGAGGTATTGCCGATCGTTGGAGCAAGAGCAATAATTCTATCCCTAGACCTTCTAACTCAAAACATGCAACCTGTAGAATTTTTTAAACGTCGCCTATGGAGATTTTTAAAGGGGTTGTAAAGGTTCGTTTTTTATTTTCTAAATAGGTTCCTTTAAGCTAGTGCATTGTTGGTTCACTTAACTTTTCCTTTGATTTCCCTTCTAAATATTTGTTTTCTTTGTCTCAATTTCTCACTTCCTGTTCCTCCTCAGTAAGCTGTTCAGTAAGCTGTTCTGGCTGACTCCACACCACTCGGATGATGGTGTGAAGTTTAGTGAGGAGAAACAGGAAGTGAGAAATTCAGACAAAGAAAAAAAACATTTAGAAGGTAAATCAAAGGAAAAAGGTAAGTGAACCAACAATGCACTAGCTTAAAGGAACCTATTTAGAAAATAAAAAACGAACCTTTACAACCCCTTTAAGAGTAAAAATTTGTCACCATTCCACGAGCGGGCGCAATTTTGAAGCGTGACATGTTGGGTATCAATTTACTCGGCGTAACATTATCATTCACAATATACCGTATTTTCCCGCGTATAAGACGACCTTTAATGCTTAAAAATATGCCTCAAAACTCAGGGGTCGTCTTATACGGCGGTACCTGTATGCAGAGTCTCAGTCAGACCGCGGCCATCCATTGTTCAAAAGTCGCGCCTCCTCCTCGTGCTGTTCCGTGATAGGCAGAACACTCATTTTCCCAGCAGAGCCTCTGTTCAGTGTTCTGCCTATCACGAATGTCTTCTCATCCTCGGCCTCGGCCGAGAGGGCATCTGTGATAGGCGGAACACTAAAAGGAGGCTCTGCTGGGAAAAGGAGTGTTCCGCCTATCACAGAACAGCACGAGGGGGAGGCACGGCTTTTGAAGAATGGACGCCAGCGGTCTGACTGACTCTGCATACAGGGATAAGGTATGGCACAGTGAGGTGAGGCACGCAATGGCACAGTGAGGTGAGGCACGCAATGGCACAGTGAGGTGAGGCACGCAATGGCACAGTGAGGTGAGGCACGCAATGGCACAGTGAGGTGAGGCACGCAATGGCACAGTGAGGTGAGGCACGCAATGGCACAGTGAGGTGAGGCACGCAATGGCACAGTGAGGTGAGGCACGACTAGTCAGAAGGGGGTCATCTTATACGGCGAGTATATCCCAAAACCAATATTTTACCTGTAAAATTAGGGGGTCTTCTTATACGCCCCAGTCGCTTTATACACAGGAAAATACGGTGAAAAAAAAAATTGTGCCAACTTTACTGGTGTCTTATTTTTCCAAAAAAAGTGCACTTGTAAGACCGCTGCGCAAATATGGTGTGACAAAGTATTGCAACGGCCGCCATTTTATTATACATATTTATACATACATACATATTATTATACATATTTTGCTAGAAAATGTTTTTAACTTGTAAACAACAAATCTCAAAAAGAGGCTCAGCTCAGTCCTTAAGTTAAGAAGAAAACACACCAAAAAAGGACAAGTTGTATTTTAACAGGCTTTCACAGGACACAGAACATCTTCATATCCACTAAGACAGGGTTATGCTGCCACCTTCAGGTGACTGGACACTGGCTAAAAAAAAAAACTCAAACAAGACTGCAAGTCCCCTCCTAGGCATAACCTTCTCCATTCTAGGCAAGGCTCAAGGTCCCCCCCCCCCCCCCGTCTCTGACCTTAGTCGTTCCTACCCTACTGAAGGTTCAAAAGGTGACTTCAAGGAGGATTTATTACAGAACTTGGAAATCTTACTTTGTTTAGTGTAAGGCAAGAGGATTTCATCCTCCTAAATATGTCTTGAGTCACATCCTGGCTTTTGTCCAAACTGGAGTTAATCTGGGACTGGCCTCAAGTACCTTTAAGGGTCAGATTCAGCATTTGCAGTTCTTTTTCAGAGACCAATTGCTTCATTTTTCTTTGTGCGTGCCTTTGTGGTTGCCATTATTTTAGCTTGGAGAATCTCAGAATACAACTTTTCTTGTAAAAAAAAATAACACCGGACCAACGGGCCCGAGGGGAGCCATGTCCTTCTCCTATGCTACGCAGAAAAAAACTGATCTGCGAGGTGCAGAGAGAGGGGTTATACCCAGAGGGTCAGCCCCCTGGGCAGTACTGTATAAGGTGTGATGTGTTAACACTTTCTACAAGTTTTCTGCCTAGTCACTCCTAAATGAAGGATAATACCCACTTGTCAATAGGAAGCTGTGTCCGTCCATGAACAAAAGCGTAATTATGATTTTTACATGTAGAAGAGGAGTGCCAGAATAGGCCCGGTATGGAAGTGGTTAAACAGCATCTGATTAGTATTATTTATTCATTAAACCTAAAGCCTTCTATACACAAAACCATAGAGCACTAGGGTAATGAAGACATTTAGTCATTACCTGTGTAACCATACTAATCTCCCAATGAACAATACTAAACACTAAGAATATGGTACCAACTATTTATATCTAAAGTGTGGCGTTTTTTCCCCAATCACAAAACCTACGTTTCCAATTCAGAAGTTAAACAATTCACAAAACTTAACAAAAACTGAAATACTCACCCCTGCAAGACATTTTTCCAGTGTATCCAATATAATCAGTTGAGACAAATACAAATTTTTTTCAGCAGCTTCTCCAAATATCCTCTAGAAATGTAAAACAATACAGGTCAGAATGCATAAAACCTATGGAACTGTCAATATAAAATATACATTTTATGTTGCTTTTAAAGGTCAAAAAGACAAGCCAATATAGTGTATAAGTAAATCCATTCTACAAGAGCACCATTGAGACTATGGACATGACTAGCGTAGACAAAGCTGAAAACAGTGTGCACTGCCTAGGAAATCAGCAATCAGGTTTTTAAAACACAAGCGCTGGGATGTTCTCCTCAGCTTTGAACATGTCCGCATCCACAAAAGGTTGTAAATGATTTCCACAACAACGTACAGGTTGAAGGGAATTACTGGTTTGTGTCGATTTAAATTTTGACCTGATTTAAAAAATAAAGAAAAAAATGCCTTAAATAATAAAAAAATGTATCCTCCAATATTTGCCATGAAAAACTGCTACTCCGGGGTCACACAGGGACCAACATTACCATAAACCTATGCATGCGACCAAAGGAGTAACTAGTGTAAATATACTACTACCACCTTTGGCCGGCTGGACCAGGATGACGTTACTCTCGCACAAGATTCGGAATTCATTCATCTTGGCAGATGCTGAAATTGTAACCTGAGGTCTGCATGCACAGCTAGTGTACATTGAAAACCAGCAGGAAGGAAAAATAAGGCAAAAGAGACATAGTATGTCTCTTTATTAAAGAATAAGTCCACCCTATTACTAACAATCGCTACATCCAGACATCCATGATCTAACACTAACCTATCAAGCCCTGTAAAGAAGAAATCAGTATACATACTTTTTTTTAAGCCGGTCTGGTCTCCAGCGGCGGAAGCTCTGCAGAGGACACAGCAGACAATGGCTGAGAAATGAATGGGGAGTGGCATCACCAATAGACTTACTATGGGGCTTCCGTTGTTGGTAGTGTCCTCTGCACCCGTCTCCACAGTTGGATCGGCTTTAGAAAAGGTATGTATACCGATTGATTTCTTCTTTACAGGGCTAGATAGGTTAGGTTAGTGTTAGATCATGGATGTCTGTAGATGTAGCAATTTTAGTGTTAGAATGGACTTATCCTTTAAAGACTAAGTTCACCTTTAGCAAGATGTTACACCTGTATTTAGGGTGTACCATGTGGCTATGAACACAACACCCCAACCCCCCCCTCCCCGTAAAAGTGAGCAGCGGTTGCCCTGCAGCTGCTGTCAAATTTAAAATCAGTGTCGTTGTGAGGGGCCCCTACCTGCACAACGGCATCATTCATTAACAGCAATCTGTGAATGAATAGACTAAGTCCTCTCTGCCACTGCAGCACTAGGCAGGGCCCCTGCAGTCCATTTCCACTTCCTGTCACTCTGAAACTGACAGAGGTACGAGCAGAGAACTGTAGGAGTAACTGTAGGAGTGTCTGCAGGAGCCTCGCATTGTACCCGTGATTTAATGATCATGGATACACTGCTCTGCAGGTTTCTAAAAGAAAAATAAATGCATTTTTTTACTTGAAAAAATGTATAAATGCACATTTTTTTTGCAACAAAGTTGGACTTAGCCTTTAAATATCTTGCCAGCTCACACATTAAAGTTTCACTTTAAGGAAGGGAGAACCATCAGTCTAAGCGAATAAGGCTCTGCTGCAATGCACATGTGATGGCAAGCATGTTTATTGTCCAACAAACAGGGTAGGACCTAGTGTGTTCTCGATCAAGCTGCTCTGCTGCTGAAACGAAGGTCAAGATACTAGTTTGGTATGGATCACAAGACTGTCAGATTGGCTAATCAAATAAAATATTATGGGGGTAATATTAGTTTTTTTTTCCAGCAGGTGGCACAGCAAGATAAATCTCTATCTGCAAAACAGGAACATATGAAGGTAATCGCCTTAACAGCACATCAACAACCAATGCAATATTTTTTGGAACCATGCTCTAAAAGCTTACCATGTTGTTTACATTTTTTAAAATGTGTGTAAGTCCACTTATGACCAGGGAGAATTTGTACTTTGAAATGTTTATGAGACACTCTTTATTGTGCTCCATACTGACTTTGGTGTGTGTATTCTGCTGCCCGGCTTTAATTGGAAGCTGGAGAAAAATAAAATAAAAAAATGATTAGTTATTTAAAACAACTAAAGACAAGTTGTCTACAAAACACCCCAGAGACCGAAACCTACCGCACAGACCCACAAGAACAATGAAAAAGTTTGTTAAACCACAATAAAATGTATAATTTTAAAGGCAAAAAAAACAGAAAAAAAAAAAAAAAACTCTTTTGTACTCTTTCTGCAATACATGCACATTTTCCTGTGTTGTAAAACATTAAACATGCTGAATGTACAGAAATACAAATACGTATACACAAACACACGTACCGATCAGCCATAATGACCACTGACAATTGGTCATGGTTATAAAACCTAAAAAAATTTACCCTATTTCTTGCATTAAGGTAAAAAATGTTTCACCTTCCCCCTTTTATTTACCTGAGCCCTTATTCGATCTAGCGCTGTGCCCGTCTGCAGCTCTTTTCTCATTTTTACTTTTTTGTATCAAAAATATATCAAATGCAGTGTCTGACTTGGTCAAAATAGCCATAACCCTCCCACCACATTAAAAGTGATAATGGTAAATCACTGGTGACACCACAAGTTCAGACCAATCACACAGCTCTTCCTACAGCTTCCCCATTTGTGGATTAACCACTTGTCCCCCGACCCACTGTCAATAGACGGCGGGCGGAGGACACTCTCGTTCTGGGAGGACGTCATATGACGTCCTCCCTTTAAAACGAGCTAGGAGGCGCGCCACGTTCACAAGGCCCCGGTGCGCGTGCCCGGCGGCCGCGATTGCCGCCGGGCACCCGCGATTGCCCGGGAAACGAGCAGGAAAGTGGATCTCTGTGTGTAAACACAGAGATCCACGTCCTGTGAGGGAGAGGGGACCGATGGTGTGTCCCTTGTACATAGGGACAACCATCGGTCACCTCCCCCAGTCAGTCCCCTCCCCCCACAGTAAGAACACTTTGAGGGAACATATTTAACCCCTTCCCGCCCCCTAGTGGTTAACCCCTTCCCTGCCAATCACATTTATACAGTAATCAATGCATTTTTATAGCAGGGATCGCTGTATAAATGTGAATGCTCCCAAAAATGTGTCAAAAGTGTCCGATGTGTCCGCCGCAATATCGCAGTCACAATAAAAAAAAAAAAAAAAAAAAAAAAAAAAAAAATCGCAGATCGCCGCCATTACTAATAAAAAAAAAAAAAAAAAATGCTATAAATCTATCCCCTATTTTGTAGACGCTATAACTTTTGCGCAAACCAATCAATACGCGCTTATTGCCATTTTTTTTTTACCAAAAATATGTATAAGAATACGTATCGGCCTAAACTGAGGAAAATTTTATTAAAAAAAAAAAAAAATGGGTATTTATTATAGCAAAAAGTAAAAAAGTGTTTTTTTTTCCCAAACTGGACGCTCTTCTTTTGTTTATAGCGCAAAAAATAAAAACCGCAGAGGTGATCAAATACCACCAAAAGAAAGCTCTATTTGTGGGAAAAAAAGGACGCAAATTTCGTTTGTGAGCCACGTCGTACAACCGCGCAATTGTCATTCAAAGTGTGACAGCGCTGAAAGCTGAAAAATGGCTTGGGCAGGAAGGGGGTTTTCGTGCCCAGTAGAGAAGTGGTTAAAATCCTCTGAACAACTGCATGGCAAAAACATTGTACAAATGTTGGCCCTCTGGGTATTTAGGCACCCTCAGTCAATACAAAAAAAAAAAAATCACCACCACTCCAGCCCAAAAAAATAAATTTCATCAATTCGGTCACTGATGTCACCCTACTTTTGTATTTACTGACTGACATACCGCTTGTCGCCAACAGTTCATGAAGTCCATGATAAAAACCATGCCACACAGTATATCCATTTTAAGTGGTCACACTCAAGAGCAAAACCACTGAAGGTTGAGGGACTAAAGTGATCCTATAGGTTGCTAATGCATGCTCTGCAACTAACAGTGCACAAAGTAGACCCAATTGTCTTCTGGGGTCGCCCACCAGTGTTGCTCCCCCCTGCCGAGTGCCGCCATAGCGCACTCCCAAGCCAGCTCTGTGTGTCCATTGACACACACACAGCATGGCTTGGCCCCACCCCCCACTTTCATCTCATTGGCTGCGATTACCAGCATCAGGAGCCAAAGGCTCCTGCCTCACTGTCCAATAAGGAGAAAGTGCTGAGAGCGCCGCTGCTCTTGTCCAGATTTGCTGGATCGAGATCAGGCTTGAGTATGTATTTAAAGGGGGGGGGGGGGTGCTTTTTTTTACCTTAATTCATAGAATGCATTAAGGTAGAAAACCTTGTACCTTTAGAAGCACTTTAACCTTTTTTCCAGCCCAGTGTTCAGCACTAACTACAACAGACATCCATAATCAACCTATGTTGTCTGTTAGGGGAGTCTGGATCACAAGACTGGCCAAACAGAACTACAGATCTATTGGAAACAGTTTAAATGTTTTTAGCTGCTTCAGCTTTTAATTTAAAAAGACCAGGTTAAAAAAAAGTGTAAAACAGCAGATAAAAACCAAGTATACATAGTAGAATTACCAACAAGAAGAAATTAGGGAGAATTCAAACTGCTTACATCATGTAGGGTCTTGTAAAACTGATATTTTTCCCCTCAGTTTCTTGCTCTTTTACACAAAATCCCTCAAGTCCCCTCCAACAAAGACATTTCAGTTTTATCTATGGGCATAATGGTCAATGAAAAAATGCAGACAAGGAAAGCAACTGATGTGTGACCGCTGAAGAATGCACCCCAGTGCAGATATCAAACAAAGTTTATACTGTTGCAAAATGACTTGGTTCTGTCCAGTCTACCATTCACATAAGGATACCATCAAACATTTTGAACCTTTAGCCTTGGACTAGAAACTCACTCTTTAAAGCAGCATTCCACCCAAAAGTGGAAGTTCCGCTCATCGGATTTCTCCCCCCCCCCCCTCTGGTGCCACAATTGGCACCTTTCGGGGGGAGGGGGAACAGGATACCTGTCTGACAGGTATCCTTTCCCATTTTTGGGAGTCCGGGTCGTGGACCATGACGTCAGCACGGGGCTCCCTCCTCCTCCCTCCCCCGGCCGCAGGGCCAGTAGGAGTAGCGGGCCTTGCGCATGCGCAGTAGGGTACCCAGCGCAAAGCCGAAAGGCTACATTGCCGGGTACCCTTACCTGCAATGGTGGCAGCAGCACCCGACAGCTGATGGAAACATCAGCTGCGGTGCCGACATCGCTGGAATCCAGGACAGGCAAGTGTCCCATTATTAAAAGCCAGCAGCTGCAGTATATTTTTTTGGGCGAAACACGCTTTTTAACCACTTAACGACCGCTCACTGTATATATACGTCGGCAGAATGGCACCGACAGGCACAATCACGTAGAGTGTACGTGATTGCCTTTGTATAGTTGGGGGGTCCAATCGGACCCCCCTCCTATACAGTGAGCGGTGGCTAAGTGTCCGGGAGCGTTCCGGGATGAGGGGGCAGCCATTCGTTTCCGGCCACCCCCTCGCGATCGCTCCCGGCGAATGGAAATGCCCCCTCTGTGTCAGGCAGAGGAAGCAGGAGGAAGTGATGTCATCTCTGGTGCGGCGCTCACATATACCGAGCGCCGTACAAGAGAAGACATCAGGTCAGTGCACACAACACTACACTGACACCAGGACACATAGGGACATAAATCGCCCCCCCAGATCACCCCCCAGATCACCCCCCCAGCCCCCAGTCACAGTGTCACTGATTGCAGTGACCATTTATTTACTGATCACTGCAATCAGTGACATTTGTGACTGTTTAAGTGTCAGTACATTCAGTTTTAGGTCCAGTGTAGCCCCCTAACCCCCCCTAAGGTTTAAGCCCCTGAATACCCCCCAGATAACCCTTTCACCCCCTATCACCACGGTCGCTAAGCGATAATTTTTCTGATCGCTGTCTTAGCGTCAGTGATGCCGATCGGCAGCCAGTAATTTTTTTTAGGTTCGCCGCATGTTTTTATAGCGTCAGGTACCCCAATATATTATCTAATAAAGGTTTAACCCCCTTGATCGCCCCCCAGGTAACCCTTTCACCCCCTATCACCACTGTCGCTAAGCGATCGTTTTTTTAAACGCTGTCTTAGTGTCGGTGATGCAGATCGGTAGCCGGTAATTTTTTTTAGGTTCGCCGCAGGTTTTTATAGCGTCAGGTACCCCAATATATTATCTAATAAAGGTTTTAACCCCCTGATTGCCCCTAGTTAACCCTTTCACCAGTGATCACCATATAAGTGTTACGGGTGACGTTGGTTAGTTAGTTTGCTTTTTATAGTGTCAGGGCACCCGCCGTATATAACCCAATAAAGTTTTAACCCCCTGATCGCCCGGCGGGTGATATCAATTAGGTTTTAGCGTCAGAGAGGGTCTGCGTCACACCCCAGGCAGCGTCAGGTTAGTGCCAGTAACGCTAACACCCACGCGTAAAGCATACACCCCCCTTAGTGGTATAGTATCTGAACAGATCAATATCTGATCAGATCTATACTAGCATCCCCAGCAGTTTAGGGTTCCCAAAAACGCAGTGTTAGCGGGATCAGCCCAGATACCTGCTGGCACCTGCGTTTTGCCCCTCCGTCCAGCCCAGGCCACCCAAGTGCAGTATCGATCGATCACTGTCACTTACAAAAACAAAAACACACATAACTGCAGCGTTCGCAGAGACAGGAATGATCCCTGCGACTCCAGTGCTGTAGGAGGTGATTTCACCACCACAGTTAAATAAAAAAAGCATATATGCCGAAGCATTGGGGCAGCAGGGGCGGAGGAGCGATTTTGCTCCTAATGCCGCGTACATACGGTCGAAATTCCGACGGAGGCTTGCCCGTGGAAAAGTCCGACCATGTGTGTGCGGCATAACTTTTTTGCGGGAGGATGCCCCCATGCTTCGGCATATATAAATGGTGCGTGTATGCCCATCATTGGAAGTGGGTGGATGAAGGGCGGTATTCTAATGGTGGGCATACCCACCGATCAATCTTTTTTTGTTCAGCCAACTGGCTGCATAAAAAAAAAAAAGATTACAATACATGTCCAACAAGGACCAGCAACGTACTGGTATGTTGCTGGACTTTGAATGTTTATACCAGAATGATGCCTGCGGGTTTAGGTATCATCTTGGTATCATTCTTTTCAGCCTGCGGCCGGCTTTCATGTAAAAGCAATCCTAGCGGCTAATTAGCCTCTGGACTGCTTTTACAAGCAGTGGGAGGGAATGCCCCCCCCCCCCGGATATAAAAAGCGCCATTGGGAAATTGGGAAAGCATCATTTTATCACACCGATCTTGGTGTGGTCAGATGCTTTGAGGGCACAGGAAAAATCTAGGGTCTAGAAGACCCCAGTTTTTTTCAAAAAAAGAGTACCTGTCACTACCTATTGCTATCATAGGGGATATTTACATTCCCTGAGATAACAATAAAAATGATTATAAAAAAAAAAAATACTTGGAAGGAACAATTTAAAAATAAAATAAAAAAGCAAAATTAATAATAAAAAAAAAAAAAAAAAGCACCCCTGTCCTGCCCTGCTCTTGCCCAATGGCGAACGCAAGCGTCGGTCTGGCGTCATATGTAAACAGCAATTGCACCATGCATGTGAGGTATCACCGCGAAGGTCAGATCGAGGGCAGTCATTTTAGCAGTAGACCTCCTCTGTAAATCTACTGGGGTAACCTGTAAAGGCTTTTAAAAATGTATGTAGTTTGTCGCCAATGCGCGTTTGTGCGAAATTTTAAAGCATGTCGTGTTTGGTATCTATGTACTCGGCCTAAGATCATCTTTTTTTATTTCATCAAACATTTGGGCAATAGTGTGTTTTAGTGCATTAAAAAAATAGGATTTTTTTGTACTCACCGTAAAATCCTTTTCTCTGACATCCATGGACTGACACGGTGTCTCTTTACACTTTACACGTGGGTTATGTCCCTGCTTGCAGGAGAAGACCTAGGCAGAATGTGAAATGTTATACATACATTCTAAAAGCCAGAGCTGAACAGCCCCACCCAGGGGGCTGTCCCTCCGGACATAACCCTCCCACTACAGTCAGCAGACTTCAGTTCGTAACAAAGCAGTACAAACTTAAAAAGGAAGGGTGGGTGCCGTGTCAGTCCATGGATGTCAGAGAAAAGGATTTTACGGTGAGTACAAAAAATCCTATTTTCTCTTACCATCCATGGACTGACACGGTGTCTCTTTACACTTTACACGTGGGATGTCCCAAAGCAGTGTCAAGAGGGATGGGAGCAGTATAAATGGAAAAACCAAAACTTCACTCCAATAAGGCAGAGCTCCTCAACGGAGGAGTCGCAACTTTAAACAGCGGCCTGCAACACCCTGCGGCCGAAGGAAGCATCCGAAGATGCAGCCACATTAACCTTATAAAACTTAAAAGGCATGAACAGACGACCAGGTCGCCACCTTGCACACTTGTGCAACCGACGCTTGATGTCGGGAAACCCAGGAAGCACCAATTGTCCTGGTGGAATGCGCCGTAACCGGAAAGGGAGGCGCCCGCCCTTTGAGAGCATAGGCTTGAATGACGGTTTGTCTGATTCCCCTAAAAATGATGGCAGACGAAACCGCTTGGCCCTGTTATGGACCAGAGACAGTCACAAACAGTGAGTCGGACTTCCGAATAGAAGCAGTAGCAGACAGGTACACCCGTAAGGCTCGTACCACCTCCAATATGTGCAGCGCAAACTCTCTGGGATGCGATGGGTGAGGACACAAGGATGGGAGGGCAATGTCCTCATGTAGGTGAAAGGTCGACACCACCTTTGGCAAAAAAGGAAGGTCACGGATGCAACACCGCCTTATCCTTATGGATGACTAAATATGGCGACTTGCAGGACAAAGCCGCCAACTCAGACACTCGTCAAACAGAAGTGATTGCCACTAAAAAGGCCACCTTCTGAGACAAGACAAGAGGGGAATATCCCGGATATTCCCAAAAGGAGGTTCCTGGAGGACCGAGAGCACCAAATTCAGATCCCACGGTGGGAGAGAAGGCTTGACAGGAGGGAGCACATGGCGAACCCCCAACACAAGGTGCTAACCAAGTAAATGACCCGCTAGAGGTCGCTGAAAGAAGACTGCCAAGGCCGAAATCTGATCCTTGATGGTACTCAAAGCAAGCTTTTGGGTCACTCCACACTGCAGAGGACGCAGGATTCTGGGGACGGAATACGTCCGAGGACGCCAGTCCAGCGCTTCGCACATGGCGATATAAGCTTTCCAGGTACGTGATAGATCTGCCTGGAGGAAGACTTCCGTGTCCTTAACATGGTCAAAATGACCGAGTCCGAGAGACCTCGGTCCCTCAGCACCTGGCTTTTAACAGCCCTGCCGTTAAAGCCAGAGACTGTAAGCCGGATGAAACATAGGACCTTGAGACTGAAGGTCCTCCCTCATCGGCAACCGCCAGGGAACGTCCACGACGAGACGTACCAGATCAGCGTACCAGTGATGCTGAGGCCAATCCGGAACAATTAGGATCGCTGGAGTTTATATCAGGCGATAAGGACCCTATGGGGCCACCCACGCATCCGAGGCATCGCCCAAGGATCCCTGGATCTGGCCACAACCTCGACCCTTGCGATTGAGTCGAGAGGCCATCAGGTCCACATCCGGCGTGCCCCACCGTCGGTAAAGGAGTTGAAATATGCAAGGACCACTCTTCTTGGTCCGGTGTCTAGCGATTGGCGACTCAGATAGTCCGCCTGCCCATTGTCTATGCCCAGAATGTAAAATGGCCTACAGAGCCGGCACGTTTCTTCCGGCCCACTTCAGGATACGGACTACCTCGGAAGCTGCAGCTGAGCTCCGAGTTCCCCCTTGATGGTTTACATACGCCACCGCCGTGGCGGTGTCCGACTGGCTCCTGATGGAGCGACCCCGTACTCTCTCTGACCTGAGGAGAGACACAGTCCGATGGCCCGTATTACCAGAACAGTGATTGGTAAACGGGCTCGTCCGGAGTCCAAGGCCTGAGCCGACAGGATTCCCCAGACTCCACCCCGTCAGGCTGGTGTCCATCATGAGTGCCGTCCATTGGATGGGAGGGGAACGACTTTCCGGACCGAAGAGCCGAGGATCTCAACCACCATGTCAGGGGCGCCCTGACCAGGTGAATCACCTGGATCTGAAGATCCAAGGACAACGGGGATTTGTCCCAGGTGGACAAGATCTCCTTCTGCAATGCCCTGGTGTGTGATTGGGCATACGGAACGGCCGCGAAGGAGGCCACCACGAGTCTCGGGACTCTCATGCAAAAAACGGATTGACAACCATTTTTGGGATGTCAGCACCCGCACCGCAGACTGAAGTGTCAGCAACTTCTCCAGAGGTAGGATACCTTTGCCTCCAAGGAGTCCAGAATCAGAACTAGATACTCCAGACACTGAGTCGGGACCAGGACTGACTCCTGAATGTTCAGGAACCACCCGAGTCCCTGAGGGTCTAATTGACGATAGTCACCTTTCCTCTAAGTCTGATCCACTTTCTGCTCTTAGCAGAAGATCGTCCAGATAGCCCACGACAGCAATACCTCGCTGTAACAGAAGGCTAGAACCGGAGCAAGCACCTTGGTGAACACCCTTGGTGCCGAGGCTAGGCCGAAAGGAAGAGCCACAATCGATAGTGGACTTCGCTGATCGCAAAGCGCAGAAACTTCTGGTGACTTGCGCAGATCGGAACATGCAAGTAGGCGTCCTTGAAGTCCAAGGACGCCAGAAGAAAATCCCTTTGGTGGAGTGTAGCGATCACCGTGCGAATAGATTTCATGCGGAATTTCTGCACCTTCTCGAAGACATTCAGGGCCTTGAGGTCCAGGATAGGTCGAACCACGTCCTATTTTTGGGACGACAAACAGATTCGAGTAGAATCCCTGAAAACTCTCCTGTGACGGAACCGGCACAATCACTCCGGACCTGATCAAATCCTGTACAGCCCCCAAGAGGGCTGCCCGACAGGTAGGAAGGAGAGGAAGATTTGAGGGAAAGAATCTGTCTGGGGGCCAGGATCGGAATACTATCCTGTATCCTGAGGTGACCTCCTCGCACACCCACCAGTCGGAGATTCGGGAGGACCACCGATTCGTGACCTGCGAAGTCGTCCCCCCACCCCAGAGTCGGGCGGAGGCAAGACTTCACGCGGAGGCGGGCTTGGGAGCCGCATGTTCGGCTTACGCACCCAGGGGCACTTGTGCCCACCAGCCGCACTGCCGTCAGTCTGAGAGGGCCTACCCGTGGACTCTGACTGACGAAAAAAAACCCTTTTGCTGGAAAGGAAGGCCCCTGTTTGCGGCGGGCCTCCTCACCCTTGCTAGTCTAAGGAAGAAGAGTGCTTTTACCTCCCATGACATCCATGACGATGTCATCCAGAGCAGCACCGAAAGGTCTACCACCTTTAAATGGTAGATCCGTCAGGAGCTTCCTAAGGCTAGGTCAGCAGACCAGCACTTCAACCAGATAAGACGACGCAATACCACCGCCGAGACAGAGGCCCTGGATATTAAAGGGGTCGCGTCCAACGTGGCGTCGCACACATAAACCAGGCCCTGAACCAGTTGGTGGGCCAAAGCAACTGTGTCTGGAGGAAGATTATGCTCCTGTACAGCTAGGTGCAACATTTTTGCCCAACCTGTAAGTGTTTAAGACACAAAGGTCGCCGCTACCACAGGCCGTAGGGCAGATCCCAACAAGGCAAACATGGCTCTGCTCACCACTTCTGACCTCCTGTCAGTGGGGTCCTCAAATGCAGGAGTCCCCTCCATCGGGAGAGTGATGGCCTTGTTCAACCGGGCGACTGGAGGGTCGACCCTGGGGGAGAAGCCCACTTTTTAAGTAGGGCATCTTCAAGGGGTATCTGATAGACAAACGCCGCGGGACCATAAAAAAATTCTTCTGCGGCTTTTCCCAGACCTTATCAATGAACTGGTCAAAGAAAGTACATATGGAAAAACCTCTTTAGAAGGCCTGGCCTTAAAAGAACCAAAGGAGACTGTATCCGCCTGAGGTTCTGCATCCGCAGCATTTTAGCTTGAGAGTGTCCCTCACCGCAGTCATGAGTACACTAACAAGCGCCCTGTCATTTACTGACTCAGAACTGGAGTTTTCCTCATAAGGAATGTCCTGTTCAAAACCATCCAATACATTCAGAACTAGGGTCCTGAGCGGTAGTGGCTAGGCCCATATCTGAATCAGCGCACTGCCCTCATGAATTAAAGTGGGGAGAGGGCGCTTTTTTGCTCCCTTGCGCTTGCACACAGCTCCCATCCTGGTCAGAAATTATTCCAGGACTGCCCACAACTGGTCCCTAGGGACCGCAGGTGCTGAAGCACTGCCTGTTGTCCACTGACATTTAGGGGAAGCTGGTGACAGAGACTCCATATTGCCCCCCTCTGAGACTCCTCAGATAAAAAGTCCACCCACAGGCTGTGCTGACTGAGGAGGGGGCGCCCAGGGGACTCACCAAACCGGACCAGGGACCGCTCAGTTCCGCTGTCTGTACCGCGCTGTGTCAGCGCTGGTGAGCTGTGAGGAGATTGTGAGGAGATTCGCACTGTTACAGCAGCGCTAGAGGCCAAAACTAGTGCTGAAGAGCGCACGGGCTACAAGAAAATGGCCGCCGCACTTCACTGAGGCGATCCGCGGCAAGATGGCCACCATGACTCAGCAAAAGTGAAAAAACAGCACACACACAGCGCCACTCGGCGCTCAGGCCCCAAAACACACAAAAAAAGGCCCCAAGCATATCTGCAGACCAGCATTAGCCCCTCCAAGAACAGTGTGACCCCCAGGCACCCCACACAGCACAGCACCAGCAATGGTGTGTGACCCCCAGGCACCCCACACAGCACAGCACCAGCAATGGTGACAGAGAGTGACAATGAAATACAGGGAAACACACAGCCTTTTGTACTCACCTGCAGGCAGGAGAGACTACTTACCCGTCCCCTGAGGGACCCACTGGTGTGTTTCTGACAGGACTATCACAGTGCAGTACTGAGTAGCTGTCGGCCCGGTCCACCGCGAAAGATACAGTCAGTCAGGAACTGTTCAGTCTTGAGAGGACCGTGGGAGCATGAAAGCAAACCCGGCCACCCCTGGAGTCATGGGGCCTGTCGTGAACTGAGTCTCACGCACACAAGGCGAGGATCAGCACGCTCGATGGTCGGACAGGGAAGACTACGAGGCTATCTTGTACCCAACCTGTTGCCCAGCCGACAGTTGATAGAAAATTCTCAAAAATAAAATAAAAAAGAATTCCAGAAAAGGAATAAAAATAGGTCAGGAGACTGGCTCCTGAGAGAGCCACGTCTTCTCCTTCTGCTAGGCAGAAAAAAACTGAAGTCTGCTGACTGTAGTGGGAGGGTTATGTCCGGAGGGACGGCCCCCTGGGTGGGGCTGTTCAGCTCTGGCTTTTAGAATGTATGTATAACATTTCACATTCTGCCTAGGTCTTCTCCTGCAAGCAGGGACATAACCCACGTGTAAAGTGTAAAGAGACACCGTGTCAGTCCATGGATGGTAAGAGAAAAGTGTATTTTTTAACCCAAAAAATGCGTTTGAAAAATCGCTGCGCAAATACTGTGTAGAAAAAAAAAATGCAACACCCACCATTTTAATCTGTAGGGCCTTTGCTTTAAAAATATATATAATGTTTGGGGGTTCAACATAATTTTCTTGCAAAAAAAAAAAAGGTTTTCATGTAAACAAAAAGTGTCAAAAAGGGCTTTGTCTGCAAGTGGTTAGAAGAGTGGATGTAAGCTTCCTAATGTTGTGTATAAAATGCCAGAACAGTTCAAAACCCCCCCAAATGACCCCATTTTGGAAAGTAGACACCCCAAGCTATATACTGAGAGGCATGTCGAGTCCATGGAATATTTTATATGTTGACACAAGTTTTTTTTTGCACAAAGTTGTCACTAAATGATATATTGCTCAAACATGCCATGTGCATATGTGGAATTACACCCCAAAATACATTCTGTTGCTTCTCCTGAGTACGGGGATACCACATGTGAGACTTTTTGGGAGCCTAGCCGCGTACGGGACCCCAAAAACCAAGCACCGCCTTCAGGCTTTCTAAGGGTGTAAATTTTTGATTTCACTTCTCACTGCCTATCACAGTTTCGGAGGCCATGGAATGCCCAGATGGCACAAAACCCCCCCAAATGACCCCATTTTGGAAAGTAGACACCCCAAGCTATTTGCTGAGAGGTATTGTGAGTATTTTGCAGATCTCGCTTTTTGTCACAAAGTTTTGAAAATTGAAAAAAAAATTATATATATATATATATATATATATATATATATATATATATATATATATATATATATATATATATATATATATATATATATATATATATTTTTTTTTTTTCTTTCTTCATTTTCAAAAACAAATGAGAGCTGTAAAATACTCGCCATGCCTCTCAGCAAATAGCTTGGGGTGTCTACTTTCCAAAATGGGGTCATTTGGGGGGGTTTTGTGCTATTTTGGCATTTTATGGCGCTTGGTTTTCGGGGTCCCGTACGCGGCTAGGCTCCCAAAAAGTCCCACACATGTGGTATCCCCGTACTCAGGAGAAGCAGAAAATTTTATTTTGGGGTGTAATTCCACATATAACCATGGCATGTGTGAGCAATATATCATTTAGTGACAACTTTTTGTAATTTTTTTTTTGTCATTATTCAATCACTTGGGACAAAAAAAAATATTTATATTCAATGGGCTCAACAGGCCTCTCAGCAATTTCCTTGGGGTGTCTACTTTCTAAAATGGGGTCATTTGGGGGGGGTTTTGTGCTATTTTGGCATTTTATGGCCTTCGAAACTGTGATAGGTAGTGAGGAGTGAAATCAAAAATTTGCGCCCTTAGAAATCCTGAAGGCGGTGCTTGGTTTCCGGGGTCCCGTACACGGCTAGGCTCCCAAAAAGTCCCACAGATGTGGTATCCCTGTACTCAGGAGAAGCAGCAAAATGTATTTTGGGGTGCAATTCCACATATAACCATGGCATGTGTGAGCAATATATCATTTAGTGACAACTTTTTGTAATTTTTATTTTTTAGTCATTATTCAATCTTAAGACAAAAAAAAAAAATTTAATGGGCTCAACATGCCTCTCAGCAATTTCCTTGGGGGGTCTACTTTCCAAAATGGGGTCATTTGGGGGGGTTTTGTACTGCCCTGTCATTTTAGCACCTCAAGAAATGAGATAGGCAGTCATAAATTTAAAGCTGTGTAAATTTCAGAAAATGTACCCTAGTTTGTAAACTCTATAACTTTTGCGCAAACCAATAAATATACGCTTATTGACATTTTATTTACTAAAAACATGTGGCTGAATACATTTTGGCCTAAATGTATGACTAAAATTGAGTTTATTCGATTTTTCCTATAACAAAAAGTAGAAAATATAATTTTTTTTCAAAATTTTCGGTCTTTTTCCATTTATAATCGCAAAAAATAAAAATCGCAGAGGCAATCAAATACCATTAAAAGAAAGCTCTATTTGTGGGAAGAAAAGGACGCCAATTTCGTTTGGGTACAACATTGCATGTCCGCACAATTTACAGTTAAAGCAGCGCAGTGCAAAATTCTGAATTCACCTCTGGTCCTTTAGCTACCAAATGGTCCGGGGCTTAAGTGGTTAATGCATGTCAACATAGGGCTAATACTGGATATATACTGAATACAGCAGGTGTTTTGGAATGCCAGTGCTATTCAGACCATTATATCAAGAGCAGTAGGAGAAGCAGCTGCCCATATAATTAAAAGGCATCTAAAACTAAAACAAAAAAGTGTATTGTATTGCACCATAACAGTACTTAAAATGTGGTGGCTGTATTGGTTTTCTTTTTTCACAATCAAGGTCAACTCACCTCAGATGAACTGGCATGTTAAAGTGGTTGTATACCCAAAATTTGTACAAGCACCTACAGGTAAGCCTACATTAAGGCTTACCTGTAGGTGCTTGCAATATCTCCGAGACCTACACAGTCTCGGAGATATTTGCAAAAAAGACTGTACTGTTATCTACGGCACATGCGCGCCGCAGATAACGGCACAGGCGCACTAAACGCGGTGGCTCTTGAAAGGGAGCCTGCCGGACACTGCCTGAAATGCGCGCATGCGCGGGGATCGTGCCGTTCCCCGCGCATGTGCGGGAGTGACGTTATCGCTGCTCCGGCCAATCACAGCGCCGGAGCGGCGATACCCGGAAGTCACTCCGGGTATCATGGATGCAACGGAGGACGTGTCCGAGGACCGCTGCGGGGGCTTCGATCCAAGGTAAGTGATTGATAATGAGCTAGTATGCTAGTCATACTAGCTCATTATGCCTTTGCCTTGCAGGTTGACAAAAAAAAAAAAAGTTTTGCGGTATACAACCGCTTTAAGACTATGTAAGAAGTATGGGGAATTTACGTTGGAAAAAAGTAAAAAAAAAATTATACTCACCTAGGTGGATGCAGCATCTGTTCCCCATTGGCTCTGCACTGAGAACTGGACGATAAAACATCACTAATCGCTCAGTTCTCCCCCTCCACTCTGTCACTGTGCTTTGCTCACTGAAGTGCTAAGCTGTGCAGGGGGCGGGAACAGCTGAAGGAGGAATAGGACAGACCCAACTTTTTCTTCCAGTGTAGCAAGTGTAAAACCCCACAACATGCATAAATGCAGACTCCTTTACAAAAAAAAAAGTTTAGTGAAGTACAAGAAAAAAAAAAAAAAAGTGCAGTAAAATGTTAAAATGCAATGCAGCATTGCTACGCATGTGTGCTTATGTGCACTTACCATACATATGCAACTGATGACACCTCCCCACAATCCCCAGTCTGCATTATTTTACATATCCAGGTCGTTTTGAAGGCCAGAAATGTCATTTTTAATTCAATATTGTTTTATCCAGTAACGGACTGATCTTGGCTGCCATAACCAACCAAATTTATTTATATTGGCTTCCCATGATTATCAGCACAGTAGCACTCAGACCCACAAAAGAAGGACCAGCCCTTTGAGCTAAGGCCGGCCATACACGATGCAAATTTCTTTCCTGCGACCACAGCCACATTTGCTCAATTCGAAGTGAGAAGACAGTGAATTATAGTGGCTGCTATAGCCACTAACTAGCAATAAATCACAAGAGAATCTGGCAGGCTGATTGTACCCAATCAACTTGGTACATTCAGCCTGTTCATTAACAGTTCAAATCTCGGCTGGTTACTGCTTAAGGGCTTTTTCACATGGTCCGTGTGCCGGCTCCGCTTTGCTCAGTGGGGATCGCTCCGTCGATCCCCGTTGAGCAGGCAGATGACAGGTCGGTCTCTGCACACTGTGCAGGGACCGACCTGTCAGAGCGCCACTCTCCCCTATGGGGGATCGGATGACGGACCATAGAGACCGTTGTCATCCGATCCGCCAGACGGATGGAAAACAGGGTTTTCCTTTATCACACTTGAACGGAACGGGTCGGATGTCAGCGGGCATGTCACAGCTGACATCCGTGGTTCCATAGACCTCTATGGAGCGCCCGTTCCAGTCCGCCTAAAAATCTGACAGGCGCAAAACATGGTGTTAAAACTCTATCACACATAGTATCGCATTATGCCCTACTTCCTTTTTCGGACCTTTCCTCCAATTTCAATCTGCCTGATCACTACCTCTTTAGATATTGTCAGCTGTTCCATGCATTTGAGGCACAATTCCCGCACTCCTCCTGTATCGTGGCCCAGTCGGAGCTGGAGAGACCACTGCGGTCTAACTGTGCGGACAAGCCCACATCACATTTGTACTCATATCTACTTCGTGTGTCTCTCCCGTCCCTTGACAGGCTGTGGTCCAGCTGGATGAGGGATATCCCCACTCTAGACACTGATAACTGGGATGATGTCTGGGATCTACCTTTTAGATCCCTGGTATCCATCCATCATAGGGTGGTACAGTACAAGATTGTACATAGGGCATATTTCACCCCACATAGACTCAATAAAATGGACCCTGCTCACTCGGAGTGTTGGAGATGCAGCGCCTCCCCAGGGGACTTCTCCCACATCTTCTGGCAGTGCCCCGGGATCCAACAACACTGGATCATGGTATTAGACCTAATTAATAGGGTGGCGGCCTCGACCTCCATTCCGCTGACGATGGAGGTCTGTCTCTTGGTAAACATTGAACCTGTTGTCCCGTCATCCATCGGACGTATTTTGGTCAGCCTTCTGCTCTTCTATGCTCGCAAAAATATTGCCATGTATTGGAAAAAGCCCACCCCCCCCCCCCGTCAGTGTTACAGTGGAAGCACTTGGTGAACGCCAGCTTTCCCCTTTATAAAGACACGTATGCCAACAGAGGGTGTTTTCTGAAATAGGATAGGGTATGGCGCACATGGTTGGCAGAACCGGAAACTGCTGGCTGATATGTGCTGCATGATATGCATAGCCGTTTTTTGAGACGTAGTGGACGTACATTTGCTATGCTATATACTGTGAGCCCTGCCTGTATTGCCATGATATACTGTATGCACCTGCTCTAGGAGGACATTGTACGTGCCTGAGCAATGTTTTTTTTGTTTCATTTTTCTCTTTTTTTTTATATATAATTTTTACTCCTGTATGTCTTTGTATTTGAAAATCTCCAATAAAAACAAAAAAAATAAAAATCTGACAGGCGGACCTGAAGTCCGTGTGAAAGGGGCCTAACTTAAGTGTCTAGTGAAATTAGAGTAGGGCTGCAACTAACGATTATTTTCATAATCGATTAGTTGGCCGATTATTGTTTCGATTAATAACCGTAAAAAAAAAAGTAATTTTGCTGCATTTTGACAGTTTTTTTTTGCCTAATTTGTTGTTGGGCAGATTAAAAAACACAAATTTCTGCAAAAACACATTACATGCTTTTCTGCTGCCTCTCTATTGACGTATATTGAACCAAAAAAACTAAATAGCACCGCTTTGCATTAAAAAAAAAAAAGTCCTTGCCCTTCCCAAATACGCATCAGCTGAAAAAATCACGGATATGAACGTGTCCCATAGGAAACCATGTAAGTGAACTGTAGTGTGTTTCTGCAAAAAGCACCAAAAAAAACAGAGGTGTGACCCAGGCCTGAGATGTTTAGTAACAATGTGGTTAAAAAAACTAAAAATTAGTACAAAAAGAGCAAATCGCTGTAAGGGGTTCATTTTTTACTGTGGGACAGTGAAAGTAATATTTACAGTAGCGGTTTTGCTCTTTTTGTACTATAAAGGGCTCATTTTAGTTTTTTTTAACCCCATCATGTTACTGGCCGATCGATTATGAAATTAATCGATTACTATTTTCATAATCGATTAGTTGTTTCGGCCCTAAATTAGAGTAAGCTTTAATGCTTGAGAAGAGCCTGTACAATAGAGCTAGACTGAAGGTAATAATTAGAATACACCCTACATGCAATCTTAGAGTACCTGCAACAAACTGGCAAACTTTACGAACAAAACGGATCAGTATGAGCATCTCTTTGTATCCTTTACTAAAGCCTCGATTTAATTCATATGCTTTTCCAATATTGATAGGCTTGTACTGGAAATCATGTTATGTAACTAGATAATTTTACCCTTCTAAAATAGCGCATGTAGTAGAAATGCCAAATCAATACAACAAAATCAATCCTACTCATTGGGCTCTAAACATGATCTTAAATAACCCAAATCAAGTCACTTAAAGCTCAATTCCAGGCAAACAACTAAATACACAGCTTAAATACATATATGGGAGCCGTTTTCCCCCCAAAGGGTTTTTATATCTGCAGCCAGTCACATCTATATCAGACAGCATAG
Organism: Rana muscosa; assembly: GCA_029206835.1. Lineage (NCBI taxonomy): Eukaryota > Metazoa > Chordata > Amphibia > Anura > Ranidae > Rana > Rana muscosa. Next base: position 624,710,133 of record CM055117.1, on the reverse strand, counting down.
CCAGGCTGATTACCTGTCTACTGCAGGTAAAAATTTACCTTTTCCTAAAACATGACAACATACAACAGGGGTGCCCAACTGTTGGCCCGCGACCACCTGCTGTGGGATGGCGGGTTGCCGACCCGCCTTCCCAGAGCATCAGTGTTGTGGATAAAGCCGACGCTGGAGGAAGCAAGTGGCTGTGGGAGCAGAAGCCACATAAGCTGATGCTTCCTCTAGGCCGGTTCCTGTCCCAGGCGGAGTGCTTTCGGTATCACTTTGCCTCGGACAAGAATTCCACCTTCAGCAATGCCTGCAAAAAGGGATAATAAAAAGGTCAGTTTATGAGAATAACAGTTTTAGCACTGGGCAAAGTTATGTGAGCTTTGCAATGGGCATAGTTTGTCAATAGTTTTTAAGTTGCTTTCACACTGATCTGCACCCGCCACTCTCCAGTGGGTTAGCTGCACTGAGCCATAGACTTCTCTTATATCCTGTGGGTTTGGTGCACTGAAAGTGCGCCACACCTGCAAGATAAAATAGAAGTCTATGGCAAAGCACAGCTAGCCCACAGGAAAGCCGCAGGTGCACTGTGCTGCACCAAAAGGTGCAGGTAAACTGCAGTGCATCAGTGAGAAAGCAGCCTTAAGCCCTTTCACTTGACTGATCCAGTTTTTCAGGTGGACCCAATCGGACCCTTCATTCACCTCCCTGGAATGGCAAATGTAAGATGGTCTTGTGTCCGCTTACAACCGCCTACCTCCAATCCAATCCGCGAAAAGGGAAGGGGATCCACCGGCTGGGCGGATCGGAGGGTCCAAAGAGCAGAGTGGGCTGTGTCTGCGCCTGCTCTGCATATGCGGAGCAGACACGAACCTGTCATGCACCCGCTCCAGTCAGCAGACAGATCCCATGCTGAGCAAGTGGAGTTCACTACGTGTGAAAGGGGCCATATAGGGGGCTCAGGACAGTAAGAGCTCGTTTTCATTACATTGTGGCCCGTGACTGGTTAAGAAATCACTTGAGTGGCCCTCGCCCTTCAAACGGTTGAGTACTGTTATACAGGAACAGCACATTTTACCATTAAAACGCTGTCCATCTTTTACACCACATTGCACCAGTATTTATGTGCAATTGAGCACCATCAGTCAAGTCAATCTAGTTCAACCAAATAAAAAATAATAAAAAAGGAAGTTTACAATCCTATATACAAGAGTAAAATGCAGCGCTTTTAAAATATACAAAAGCCCTTTAGGCTCCGTTCACGTCTCCGCATATGGGGTCAACAATTGCGGTAAAAACGTGCAAATAGAATCGCGGAACGCCCGTCGCCCAAAACAAGCTCCTGCATTTCTTTTGGGCAACGAGCGCCCCGCGATTTTGTTTGGGGTGCTATTAAAATCAACGGGCACGCCTTACTTACGCCAATCCAGTGGTACAGGAAGTCCCTGAGTTATAAACATCTGACTTACAGTTGTGCTCATAAGTTTACATACCCTAGCAGAATTTATGATTTCTTGGCCATTTTTCAGCAAAAATTCATGATAAAACACAAAAACTTTTATTGTTTGGCTGAAGACATTTATCAATAATCAACTGTGTTTACTCTTTTCAAATCATAATGGCAACAGAAACTACCCAAATTACCCTGTTTAAAAGTTTACATACCCCAGTTCTTAACCACTTAACGACCACTCACTCTATATATACACACACGTCGGCAGAATGGCACGGACAGGCACAATCACGTACCTGTACGTGCCTGCCTTCGTATAGTTGGGGGGTCCCATCGGACCCCCCTTCTATACAGTGAGCGGTGGTTATTGTTCCGGGAGCGATCCGTGATAAGGGGACGGCCATTCGTTTCCGGCCACCCCCTCGCGATCGCTCCCGGCGAATGAGAATCTTCCTCTGCCTGTGTAATGTAAACACAGGCAGAGGAAGTGATGTCATCTCTCCATGCGGCGGTCTTTTCGATCCGGCGTGAGGAGAGAAGACATCTCACAGTAAGTGCACCAACACTACACTGACACCAGTACACATAGGCACACTTACACCCCCCAGTTACCCCCTGTACCCCCAGCCACAGTGCACCGTTTGCAGTGGTCATTTTTTTACTGATCACTGCAATCAGTGTCATTTGTGACAGTAAAAAGTTGCAGGGCAGTTAGGTTTAGGCCCCTTTAGGTCCAGAGTAGCCCCCTAACCCCCCCTAATAAAGGTTTAACCCCTTGATCGCCCCCCAGGTAACCCTTTCATCCCCTAACGCCAGCGTCACCAAGCGATCGTATTTCCGATCGCTGTATTTAGTGCCAGTGGTGCCCTAGATAGCCAGTTATTTATTTTTAGGTTCGCCGCAGGTTTTTATCGCGTCAGGTACCCCCATATATTATTTTAACCCCCTGATTGCCCCTAGAGTTAACCCTTTCACCAGTGATCACCGTATACGTGTCACTGGTTAGCCAGTTAGTTATTTAGGTTACCCGTCAGGTTTTTATATAGCGTCAGGTACCCCCATATATAACCTAATAAAGGTTTTAACCCCCTGATTGCCCCTAGTTAACTCTTTCACCAGTGATCACCATATAAGGTTTTACGGGTGACGCTGGTTGGTTAGTTTGCTTTTTATAGCATCAGGGCACCCGCCGTATATAACCCAATAAAGGTTTAACCCCCTGATCGCCCGGCGGCTGATATCAATTAGGTTTTAGCGCCAGAGAGGGTCTGCGTTGCCCCAGGCAGCGTTAACCTAGTGCCAGTAACACTAACACCCATGCGCAAAGCATACACCTCCCTTAGTGGTATAGTATCTGAACAGATCAATATCTGATCTATACTAGCATCCCCAGTGGTTTAGGGTTCCCAAAAACGCAGTGTTAGCGGGATCAGCCCAGATACCTGCTAGCACCTGCGTTTAACCCCTCCACCCAGCCCAGCCCACCCAAGTGCAGTATCGATCGATCACTGTAACTTACCAAACACAACACACATATCTGCAGCGTTCGCAGAGACAGTCCTGATCCCTGCAATCGCCAAGTTTTTTTTTTTTAAGCGTTTGATACATTTGCCGACTGTCAGGTGCTTTTTTACCTGCGAATCTTACTAGTGTACCCCTAAATTTAGAGCCCAAAATGGCAAATCGAAGGTACACTAGTAAAGAGGCCTACGAGATTCTGAGCATGACAGATAGTGAAGAGGAGGTCACGCATCTGTCAGATTCAGGCTCAGAATATCTTCCCGTAGAAGACATGTCAGATAGCTCTGACGACGAAGATGAGGTCCCTGCTAAGGTCAGGCATACCCGATCCCGATCTTCTGAGGTTGTTGAGGAGCAAGAACCGCAGGGCTATCGTATCATGGAGCAGAGTAGTACTAGCGCCGCTATTCCTTCTGGTGAATTGGCAAGCACCAGCGGCCTAGTACAGCCTGGGCGTACATCCAGCACTGCAGTATCACGCGGTGACGTGGCGAGTCCCATAAGTGCAGTTCAAGCTTGCGAGGTGGCAAGCACAAGTAGTGTCCTGCTGCCACCAAGAAGAAGACAAAGGCAGGCCCGTCATGCCCATAGTGCCCTTCCTGCAGAATTCGCCTATCCTGATTGGGTCCCCACCACTTCTGCAGAACCCGTACTTCCCCCATTCACTGCCCAACCCGGTATTCAGGTGGAAACAGCTGATTTTATGACAATTAATTTTTATTGTCTGTTTTTCACGGAAGATCTCTATAGATCTATTGTGGACCAGAGTAATTTATATGCTGGTCAATTCATCGCCGCTAATCCCCAGTTGCCTTTCATTGCCAAAGATTGGAAACCAATTACGGTTTCCGAATTTAAGACCTTTCCCTCAACATGGGCACACAAATTCCCGTCATTGCGTGCTTATTGGTCCACGCACCCAACTGACCACATGCCGTGTTCTCTGCCTCCATGCCCAGGAAACGATACGTGCAGATCTTGCGGTTCATGCATTTCAACGACAATGAACTTTGTCGTCCACGTGGAGACCCTGAATACGACCGGCTCTACAAAATTCGGCCCCTCATAAATCAATTCAACGAACGTTTTGCAGCCTTGTTTATTCCCGATCAAGTTGTCTGCGTTGATGAGTCCCTGATTAAATTTTCTGGCCGCTTGTCTTTCAAGCAGTACCTTCCCAGCAAGCGTGCCAGATACGGGGTCAAGCTCTATAAGTTCTGTGACAGGGCAACAAGCTATGTATGGAGCTTTACGGTTTATGAGGGAAAAAGATAGTCAGGTTGAGCCGGTCAACTGCCCAGATTACATAGGGAGTGCTGGCAAGATAGTGTGGAACTTGGTGTCACCCTTATTCGGAAAGAGGTACCACTTGTATGTGGACAATTATTACACGAGCGTGCCACTGTTTAGTCACTTGTTTGATCATCAGACTGGAGCATGTGGCACCGTGCTACCTAATCGCCGGGGCTATCCCCAGAGGCTTGTAGATTCCTGTCTTAGGCTGCAGGAGAGAGCCTGCTTGAAGTGTAATAACTTGCTCGCTGTGAAGTGGAGGGATAATAAGAATGTTTTCCTTCTTACCTCCCTTCATGCAGACACGACAGTCCAAATTCGTACGCCGACTGGTGTTGTGGAGAAACCCCTCTGTGTCCACGAATATAACCAAAATATGGGAGGGGTGGACCTCAACGACCAGTTGTTGGCGCCGTATCTAATTGACCGTAAGGCGAGACGCTGGTACAAAAAAAACTGTCACTATCCTTATTCCAATTGGCTTTGCTGAACGCTCATGTGCTATACAGAGCTTCAGGCGGGATGTTATCTTTCCTAAGATTCCAGGATGAGATAGTCACAGAACTCCTGTATCCAGGTGGTTCTGCACCTCACCATCCCCAACCAAATGCAGTAAGCCGGCTGCATGAGAGGCATTATCCGTATGTCCTTGAGTACCCCTACCCAACGAGCCCCCCAAAAAAGATGTTGTGTCTGTAGCAAGCGCGGATTAAGGCGTGACACCGTTATTTTTGTCCACACTGTCCTGACAATCCTGGCCTTTGCATTGGTAAATGTTTTGAACGCTTCCACTCAAAAGTGAAGTTTTAGCGTAGGGTACAGCATTGCACAGAACAGGACACACTTACACAGGGTCTCCCAAGATGCCATCGCATTTTGAGAGACCCGAACCATTACAATTGTTAAAGTTACAAAAAAAAAAAACAAAAAAAAAAAAAAAACTTAAAAAAAATATATATATTAAAAAAAAAAAAAAAAAAGTTGTTTTATTGTTCTCTCTCTCTCCCTCTCTATTGTTCTGCTCTTTTTTTACTGTATTCTATTCTGCAATGTTTTATTATGCTTGCTTTTCAGGTATGTAATTTTTTGTTTTCAGGTGCGCCATTCAGATGCAGCGCAGAGTTATTTATCTTGACAGCAACAGTGTTTGCTCCCACGATACATAAAGCCGTGACTCCAGTGCTGTAGGAGGTGATTTCACCACCACAGTTAAAAAAAAAAAAGAGCATATATGCCGAAGCATAGGAGCGATTTTGCTCCTAATGCCGCGTACATACGGTCGAAATTCCGACGGAGGCTTGCCCGTGGAAAAGTCAGACCGTGTGTACGCGGCATAACTTTATTGCGGGAGGATGCCCCCATGCTTCGGTATATATTCAGGCTGCGTTAAATTTTTTTTATATTTTTTACTAGGTTTTTTATGGTATTTGCTTTGCAGGTATGGTATGGTAAGGTATTACTGTTATACTGTAATGTTACTTTGTTTTAATGTTAACCATCATTTGCTTAGCAGGTACGCCATTCAGTTGCAGCGCAGATCTATTTATCTTGACAGCAACCGCGTTTGCTCCCACGATACATAAAGCCATGACTCCAACGCTGTAGGAGGTGATTTCACCACCACAGTTAAAAAAAAAAAAGAGCATATATGCCGAAGCATGGGGGCAGCAGGGGTGGAGGAGCGATTTTGCTCCTAATGCCGTGTACATACGGTCGAAATTCCGACAGAGGCTTGCCCGTGGAAAAGTCTAACCGTGTGTACGCGGCATAACTTTTTTGCGGGAGGATGCCCCCATGCTTCGGCATATATAAATGGTGCATGTATGCCCATCATTAGAAGTGGGTGGATGAAGGGAGGTATTCTAATGGTGGGCATACCCACCGATCAATCTCTTTTTTTCGTTCAGCCAACAGGCTGCATGAAATAAAAAGATTACAATACATGTCCAACAAGGACCAGCAACGTACTGGTATGTTGCTGAACCTTGAATGTTTATACCAGAATGATGCCTGCGGGTTTAGGTATCATTCTTTTCAGCCAGCGGCCGGCTTTCATGTAAATGCAATCCTAGCAGATAATTAGCCTCTAGACTGCTTTTACAAGCAGTGGGAGGGAATGCCCCCCCCCGGATATAAACAGCGCCATTGGGAAATTGGGAAAGCATTTTATCACACCGATCTTGGTGTGGTCACATGCTTTGAGGGCAGAGGAAAGATCTAGGGTCTAACCCCCCCAATTTTTTTTCAAAAAAAAGGAGTACCTGTCACTACCTATTGCTATCATAGGGGATATTTACATTCCCTGAGATAACAATAAAAATGGTAAAAAAAAAATATGGAAGGAACAGTTTAAAAAAAAAAAAAAAGCACCCCTGTACCCCCCTGCTCTTGCGCAAAGGCGAACGCAAGCGTCGGTCTAGCTTCATATGTAAACAGCAATTGCACCATGCATGTGAGGCATCACCGCGAAGGTCAGATCGAGGGCAGTAATTTTAGCAATAGACCTCCTCTGTAAATCTAATGTGGTAACCTGTAAAGGCTTTTAAAAATGTATGTAGTTTGTCGCCGCTGCGCGTTTGTGCGCAATTTTAAAGCAAGTCGTGTTTGGTATCCATGTACTCGGCCTAAGATCATCTTTTTTATTTCATCAAACATTTGGGCAATATAGTGTGTTTTAGTGCATTAAAAATAAAAAATAAAGTGTGTTTTTTCCCCCAAAAAAATGCGTTTGAAAAATCGCTGCGCAAATACTGTGTGGAAAAAAAAATGCAACACCGACTATTTTAATCTGTAGGGCCTTTGCTTTAAAAAAAGTGTATAATGTTTGGGGGTTCTTGCAATGTTTCTTGCAAAAAGAAAAATATGTTTTCATGTAAACAAAAAGTGTCAGAAAGGGTTTTGTCTTCAAGTGGTTAGAAGAGTGGATGATGTGTGACATAAGCTTCCCAATGTTGTGCATAAAATGCCAGGACAGTTCACCCCCCCCCAAATGACCCCATTTTGGAAAGTAGACACCCCAAGCTATTTGTAGAGAGGCATGTTGAGCCCATTGAATATTTTTTTTTGTCCCAAGTGATTGAATAATGACAAAAAGAAAAAAAAAAAAAAAAAAAAAAATGTACAAAAAGTTGTCACTAAATGATATATTGCTCAAACATGCAATGGTTATATGTGGCATTGCACCCCAAAATACATTCTGTTGCTTCTCCTGAGTACGGGGATACCACATGTGAGACATTTTGGGAGCCTAGCCGCGTACAGGACCCCAAAAACCAAGCACCGCAAGGGTGTAAATTTTTGATTTCACTCCTCACTGCCTATCACAGTTTCGGAGGCCATGGAATGCCCAGATGGCACAAACCCCCCCAAATGACCCCATTTTGGAAAGTAGACACCCCAAGCTATTTGCTGAGAGGTATGGTGAGTATTTTGCAGATCTCGCTTTTTGCCAAAGCTTTGAAAATTTTGAAAATAAAAAAAAATGTCTTTCTTCATTTTCAAAAACAAACGAGAGCTGTAAAATACTCACTATGCCTCTCAGCAAATAGCTTGGGGTGTCTACTTTCCAAAATTGGGTCATTTGTGGGGGTTTTGTGCTATCTTGGCATTTTATGGCCTTCGAAACTGTGATAGGTAGTGGAGTGAAATCAAAAATTTGCGCCCTTAGAAATCCTGAAGGCGGTGCTTGGTTTTCGGGGGCCCGTACGCGGCTAGACTCCTAAAAAGTCCCACACATGTGGTATCCCCGTACTCAGGAGAAGCAGCAAAATTTATTTTGGGGTGCAATTCCACATATAACCATGGCATGTGTGAGCAATATATCAATTAGTGACAACTTTTTGTAATTTTTATTTTTTTTGTCATTATTCAATCACTTGGGACAAAAAAAAAAAAAAAAAATCTTCAATGGGCTCAACATGCCTCTCAGCAATTTCCTTGGGGTGTCTACTTTCCAAAATGGGGTCATTTGGGGGGGTTTTGTACTGCCCTGCCATTTTAGCACCTCAAGAAATGAGATAGGCAGTCATAAATTAAAAGCTGTGTAAATTTCAGAAAATGTACCCTAGTTTGTAGACTAACTTTTGCGCAAATAAATATACAATTGAGTTCATTCGATTTTTCTTCTAACAGAAAATATCTTTTTTTTTTTCAAAATTTTCAGTCTTTTTCCGTTTATATCGCAAAAAAAAAATCAAAAAAAAAAATCGCAGAGGCAATCAAATACCATTAAAAGAAAGCTCTATTTGTGGGAATAAAAGGATGCAAATTTCGTTTGGGTACATGTCCGCACAATGCCAAATTCTGAAAATACCTCTGGTCTTTAAGCTGCATAATGGTCCGGGGCTTAAGTGGTTAATACGGTGTATTGCCCCCTTTAACATCAATGACAGCTTGAAGTCTTTTGTTGTATTTATGGATGAGGCTCTTTATCTTCTCAGATGGTAAAGCTGCCCCTTCCTCTTGGTAAAAAGCCTCCAGTTCCTGTAAATTCTTGGGTTGTCTTGCATGAACTGCACGTTTGAGATCTCCCCAGAGTGGCTCAATGATATTGAGGTCAGGAGACCGAGATGGCCACTCCAGAACCTTCATTTTATTCTGCTGTAGCCAATGACAGGTCAACTTGGCCTTGTGTTTTTGATCATTGTCATGTTGGAATGTCCAAGTACATCCCATGCGCAGCTTCCTGGCTGATGAATGCAAATGTTCCTCCAGTAATTTTTGATAACATACTGCATTCATTTTGCCATCAATTTTGACAAAATTTCCTGTGCCTTTGTAGCTCACACATCCCTAAAACATCCCGAACAATTTTCCTGGCAGTTGTGGCTGAAATTTTATTTGGTCTACCTGACCGTAGTTTGGTTTCAACAGAACCCCTCATTTTCCACTTCTTGATTAGAGTTTGAACACTGCTGATTGGCAATTCTCAATTCCTTGGATATCTTTTTATATCCCTTTCCTGTTTTATACAGTTCATCTACCTTTTCCCGCAGATCCTTTGACAATTCTTTTGCTTTCCCTATGACTCAGAATCCAGAAACGTCAGTGTAGCACTGGATGAAAGATGCAAGGGTCTGTCAGGAGTCCAGAAACTCATTGACCTTTTATACACACACCAATTACACGCAAACAGATCACAGGTGAGGATGGTTACCTTTAATAGCCATTCAAGCCCCTTTGTGTCAACTTGTGTGCATGTTATCAGGCCAAAATCACCAGGGTATGTAAACTTTTGATCAGGGTCATTTGGGTAGTTTCTGTTGTCATTATGATTTAAAAAGAGTAAACATCATTGAATGATAATAAATGGCTTCAGCCTAACTAACCATGAGTGAAAGAAATGTTTGTGTGTTATTCATATTCTCTGAAAAATTGCCAAGAAATCATAAAACCTGCCAGGGTATGTAAACTTATGAGCACAACTGTACATACAACATACTTACAAACGGAGGGAGACAACAGGAAATCTACCCCAGGAAGGGAAATTCACTCTTGTAAAGGTTATTATGGGAAAAATGTGTCTCCACTGAAGCTTTATTACCAATCCTTGTTTCCACAACAGCCCAAAAATGTTAAAATCCGGTTGTCACAGGGACAGAAAGTGAGGTGAAATCTTCTGAACAGGGGCATAGACAGCAAAACAAATATTAGGGGAATTAACCCTTCCCTGTGCCATCAAAAAAAAAAAAAAACGTAATTTTTTTTGGCTGGAGTTGCACTTAAAGCGGAGTTCCACCCTTTTTTTATGTTTATTAAAAGTCAGCAGCTACAAAAAGTGTAGCTGCTGGCTTTTAATAAACATACACTTACCTGCTCCACTGTCCAGCGACGCGCCGCCTAGAGCTCCGCTCCTCTCCCCCTTCCTCCGCCGGCGCGTCCATTCACAGTATGGGCACCCGGCCGTGACAGCTTTTGGCTTCACGGCCGGGCACTCACTGCGCGCATGGCGCAGCGCTCTGTGAGTGGACAGGCGATCGCCTGGGACCTGTCACGTCCCAGGTGATCGCCTACAGGGAGGAGCCGCCACAAGGCGATATGACGTATCGCCTAGGCGGCTCCAGGGCGGAAGGAGGAAGTGGGACAGGAAGTCCCACTCCTACTGAAGCCCCCACTCCCCCCCCAAAAAAATTACATGCCAAATGTGGCATGTAAGGGGGTGAGGAGTGTAATAAAAAAAAGGAAAAAAATTGGGTGGAACTCCACTTTAAAAATGTACCTGTTCAAACTTATATCGATGGGTTTACTTCCGTTTTAAGTTGAATTTTTGTATAACAGTTTCAAAATTCAGTTACATTCCCGGCATGCCGGGAATGCCAACTGTCACATTGGCTGTGCTCTCAACCAAACTGTCAAACCATCCAATGGCTGGTGTCATAACTGATCACATGTGCAGCATCATGGCAGTTGATTAAACAGAGGCCAAAATGGCAGCTTCCTTGCCTTGAAAATGATAGGAGGGTTTACTTCCACTTTAAAGCGGAGTTCCACCCAAAAATGGAACTTCCGCTTTAACCACTTCAGCCCCGGACGATTTTGGCTGGTTAAAGACCAGGCCCTTTTTGCGATTAGGCACGGCGTCGCTTTAACTGACAATTGCGCGGTCATGCGACGTGGCTCCCAAACAAAATTTACGTCCTTTTTTTCCCATAAATAGAGCTTTCTTTTGGTGGTATTTGATCACCTCTGCGTTTTTTTTTTTTGCGCTATAAACAAAAATAGAGCTACAATTTTGATTTTTTTTGATTTTTGTACTCACCGTAAAATCAGTTTCTCTGACGTCCATGGACTGACACAGCTTCTAATACTGAAACACGTGGGTATATGTCCCTGCTTGCAGGAGAAGATCTAGGCAGAATGTTAGATGTAACCACATACATTCTAAAAAAAACAGAGCTAACAAAGCAGTACAAACCTTAAAAAGAAGGGTCGGTGCTGTGTCAGTCCATGGACGTCAGAGAAACGGATTTTACGGTGAGTACAAAAATCCTATTTTCTCTTATCCTCCATGGACTGACAGATTCTAATACTGAAACACGTGGGACATCCCAAAGCAGTATCAGAAAGAGGGTGGGAGCAGTAGTAAAGGAAAAACCAAACTTCACTCCAAACGAGCAGAGCTCCTCAACGGAGGAGTTGCAACTTTAAACAGCGGCCTGCAACACCTTGCGGCCGAAGGAAGCATCCTTAGATGCAGCCACATCAACCTTATAGAACGTAGAAAAGGTATGAACGGACGACCAGGTCGGCGCCTTGCACACTTTTGCAACCGACGCTTGATGTCGGAAAGCCCAGGAAGCAACAATTGCCCTGGTGGAATGCGCCGTAACCGGAAAGGGAGGCGCCCGCCCCTTAAGGGCATAGGCCTGTATGACGGTCTGACTGATCCACCTAGAAATGGTGGCAGACGACACCGCTTGGCCTTGTTTTGGACCAGAGACAGACACAAACAGTGAGTCAGACTTCCGAATGGAAGCAGTAGCAGACAGGTACACCCGTAAGGCTCGAACCACATCCAATGTGTGAAGCACAAACTCTCTGGGATGCGACGGGTGAGGGCACAAGGACGGAAGAACAATGTTCTCATTAAGGTGAAAGGCCGAGACCACCTTTGGAAGGAAAGGCGGGCGCAACACCGCCTTATCCTCATGGAGGACCAAGTAAGGCGACTTGCAGGACAAGGCCGCCAACTCAGACACCCGTCTAACAGAATTAATGGCCACTAAGAAAGCCACTTTCTGGGACAAGGTGAAGAGAGGAATCTCTCTGATATTTTCAAAGGGATGTTCTTGGAGAACCGAGAGCACCAAATTTAGATCCCAAGGAGGGAGAGGAGGCTTGACAGGGGGAGGGGGGGGGGGGGATCACATGGCGAACCCCCTGCAGAAGGTGCTATCAAGGAATTGAAAAAGACAGCCCGGGCCGAAATCCGACCCTTGATGGTACGCAAGGCCAGCTTTTGGGTCACACCACGCTGTAAGAACAGCATAATCCTGGGAACGGAATACGTCCGTGGACGCCAATCAAGCTCCTCGCACATAGCGATGTAAGCCTTCCAGGTATGGTGATCGATCTTTCTGGGGGAAGATTTCCGTGCCCTCAACATAGATGAGATGACCGAATCCGAGAGACCTCAGTCCCTCAGCACCTGGCTTTCAACAGCCATTAAAGCCAAGGACTGTAGAGCAGGATGAAGTATGGGACAATGAGACAGAAGGTCCTCCCGCAGAGGCAGTCGTAAGCTCGCGACCCACGGACAGGTTCTTAAAGGGGGATGTACCTGTACGCCCTTGTGCCTGTCCGTGCCATTCTGTCGACGTACATCGTGCGGCGGTCCTTAAGTGGTTAAGTACTGGTGACTAGAGGTCGACCGATATATCGGCTGGCCGATATATCGGCCGATATTTGGCCATTTTTGATAAATCGGCATCGGCCGATTTATTATCAAGATTAGGCCGATATTTCAGACTGACCTCCGCTCATTCTTCCTTCTCCACACTCAGCGGCTCTGGCTGCATCAAGCGCCGCGCTGAGTGTGTGAGCAGAGAGGAGAGAGAGACAGAGAGGAGCTGTCAGCTTGATGTCGGAGGTGGGCGGGACCCGGCCGGGGTGGGCGGGACCCGACCCGGCAGCTAAATTACACCAGCCAATGATTGGGCTGCTTTAGAAAGGGGGCGGGGCCACATACACGTAGCGACCCGCCCAGATACCATCCCATTAGCTGGTGTAATATAGCTGCTGGGTCCCGCCCACCCCGGCCCGGGTCCCGCCCACCCCGACATCGAGCTGACAGCTCCTCTCTGTCTCTCTCTCCTCTCTGCTCACACACTCAGCGCGGCGCTTGATGCAGCCAGAGCCGCTGAGTGTGTGAGCAGAAAGGAGAGAGAGAGAGGAGCTGTCAGCTCGATGTCGGGGTGGGCGGGACCCGGCCGGGGTGGGCGGGACCCAGCAGCTATATTACACCAGCTAATGGGATGGTATCTGGGCGGGTCGCTATGTGTATGTGGCCCCGCCCCCTTTCTAAAGCAGCCCAATCATTGGCTGATGTAATTTAGCTGCTGGGTCTGCAAAATCAGTGCAATCTGTCAGTGCCGCCAGCCAGTGCCACCCGCCACCGCCAGCCACCGTCAGCACCACCCGCCACCGCCAGCCAGTGCCACCCGCCACCTCCAGCCAGTGCCACCCGCCACCGCCAGCGCCACCCGCCACCGCCAGCCAGCGCCAGTCACCGCCACCGCCAGCCAGCACCACCCGCCGCCACCGCCAGCCAGCGCCACCTGCCACCGCCAGCCAGCGCCACTGCCAATCAGTGCCATCTGTCCCAAACTAGTGCCATCTGTCAGTTCCAAACAAGTGCCACCTGCTAGTGCCAATCAGTGCCAGTCAGTGCCAATAGTGCCATCTGTCAGTTCCAAACCAGTGCCACCTGCCAGTGCCACCTGCCAGTTCCAAACCAGTGCCACCTGCCAGTGCCAACTGTCAGTTCCAAACCAGCGCCATCTGCTAGTGCCAATCAGTGCCACCTGCCAGTTCCACACCAGTGCCACCTGCCAGTTCCAAACCAACGCCATCTGCTAGTGCCAATCAGTGCCACCTGCCAGTGCTAATCAGTGCCTCCTGCCAGTTCTACACCAGTGCCACCTGCCAGTTCCAAACCAGTGCCACCTGCCAGTGCCAACTGTCAGTTCCAAACCAGCGCCATCTGCTAGTGCCAATCAGTGCCACCTGCCAGTTCCAAACCAGTGCCACCTGCCAGTTCCAAACCAGTGCCACCTGCCAGTGCCATCTGTACTGAGGACATCAAGTGTGTGCTAGAGTGACGGGAGTAAGCAGGAAGGAGTGGAGTGGGTGAGGGTTTTTTTTTTTTTTTTTTAATCGGCCACACAAAAATCGGCCACAAAAATTGGCCATCGGCCGCCCAAATTTCTAAATATCGGCATCGGCATGCGAAAAACCCATATCGGTCGACCTCTACTGGTGACCCCCCCTGACATGCCACATTTCGCATGTAATTTTTTTTTGGGGGTGGGGGGGCGGGTACCCAGTTTTTACAGGCACCCAGCTCCCACTTCCTCCACTGAGGTCACGGCGTCAGAAGGCAGTTCACCTCTCCCCCCCTCCACCCCTCCCTGCAAACTTCTAGGACACGTCACGGGTCCCAGAAGATTGCCCGGCCATTCACAACGTGCGACACGCGCATGCGCCGTGCGCGCCCGGCTGTGAAGCCACAGCTGGGCGCCCAGAGCTACAATGCTGGCACTGCAGAGAGAAGTGGGAAAGGAGCAGGGCTTGTGCGCCCGCATCGCTGGACAGGCGAGTGTATATTAAAAAAGTCAGCAGCTACACTTTCTGTAGCCGACTTTCAAATGGGTGGTGCTCTGCTTGTTGCTAAAACACACAACAGGAAAATCAGTCTGTATATGCAGTAACGCATGCTTGTTATATTCACTGTGGAATCTAAGGGGTTAATCCTCTGCATTGTGTAAAAAAGTTTATTGATCCTGTATATGCACAGATCCTCCTCTTTCACTGACTCCAGAACATGTCAGGATAAGACAGAGCCTTTGGAGTCGCTCTGCACATGCTCAGTTTGGTGTGTATTGCTAGAGAGGTTTTTTTCCTTCTTGGGAGAGTGCATGTGATCAGCACAGGGCCAATCAGCACTGCCCAGACAGAGGGTCAGGGGCCCTGCAGCCTCATAGGACAGCTTAGTGCAGTATGAATACTCCTACAAGCTTCACCAGGTACTGAGAGAAGTCACATGACGGCTATATACGCAAAAAAATGGTCCACACTCCGCTTGAGTGCTTTCGTCATATACCGCTTCCTCCAGTCTGAATCTAGATATCAGATATTCCAAACGCTTGCAACCACAAACTAGGCAGTACTTGTTTTGGCTGCTGAACATGAACTATTTGAACACAGATATATTCAAACTTCTCATCAGTAGACTGTCCAATCAGCAAGGAGAGCTGTTGGAGGATTTCCCTCCTCACAGCAAATACACATCCTATAATACTTTAAGGCAGACAGACAATAGAATACAGCCACACTCCAAATGACCCAGCAGAGAGCACACCATAAATATATATATATATATATATATATATATATATATATATATATATATATATATATACATATACATACACACACATTTTATTACACATTCCAATGTGATTGTACAGAGAGTCCGATTAGTACAGGTCAAACTGGGGTTCTCAGTCACCCTGTGGCCCTAATAGACACAGGGTTTCTTGGGCATAGGAGGTGCATGGGGAGCTGAAACAAGGGTTTCCTAACCTCTCCAAGGGATTCTGGTGACTACCTCACAATATACTACTGATGAGAAAAGGTAATTAGCAGTTTAGATTTACAAAAAAAAAATTCCATGTTGTGTGTAACTGTGAGAGATCAGATATAGTCAATGCCGGGTCCTGAGTTTAGTAACACTTTAACCACTTTAAGACCGAGCCTTTCAGATATGTTGTTTACAAGTTAAAAACAATTTTTTTGCTGGAAAATTACTTGGAACCCCCAAACATTATACATTTTTTTCCTAACATCCTAGAGAAAAAAATGGTGGTCATTGCAATACTTTGTCACACCGTATTTGTGCAGCGGTCTTACAAGTGCACTTTTTTTATATTGTGAAAGATAATATTACGCTGAGTAAATTTATACCCAACATGTCATGCTTCAAAATTGCGCCCGCTCGTGGAATGGCAACAAACTTTTACCCTTAAAAATCTCCATAGATTACACACACAGATCCACGGTCCTGCTCTGTTACTGGGCAATTGCGGGTGCCCGGCGGACATCGCGGCCACCGGGCACGCGCATCAGGTCCCCAGTGACGCGGCAGGCGCACGCCCCCTGGTGAGAAGGCGAGGACGTCATACGACGCCCGCCCAGAACAAGAGCCACACCGTCCAGTCATTTGATGGGCGGCAAGTGGTTAAAGTGTCCCTAAAAATTAGAAACAATGGCATTGAAATGACAGAGCTCAATTCTTTAAGGGTCTGTGGGTGTATGCCACATATCCATTTTGAGCCAAAGTGGATCATTTGGGGCTGTGTCAATATCATCCCCATTATGGACATGAGCTCCACCATGCTTTTTTGTATACACAGAGCTGAAGAAAGGCTTTAATAAATTTGCCTTCTTTGTCCCCAGTCACCCACTCTAGAATATTTTGTAAAGGGTCTACCATGCTCACACCTGACCTTTTCACTATTAAAAGTGGAGCTCCGCCGTTAAAAAAAAAATATTAAAAGCCAGAAGCTACATATACAGCAGCTGCTGACTTAATATAAGGACACTTACCTGTCCTGGAGTCCAGCGACGTTTGCAGCAGAAGACGAGCAATCGCTCGTCTATCTGCTGCCCCCACCGCCATCCTCGGTGAGGGAATCAGGAAGTGAAGCGTTCCGGCTTCACTGCCCGGTTCCCGATGGCGCATGCGCAAGTCGCGCAGAGCCGTCCTCACTGGTCCCCGCTGTGTTCTGGGAGCCGTGTGTTTCCCAGAACACAACTGGCGGGGGCGGGAAGTGATGCACTACCCGCAGAGAGGACTCCCGGGAAGTGGGTGCAAATAGCTGTTTTAGACAGGTATCTGCACCCCCCTCACCCCTGAAAAGGTGCCAAATGTGACACCAGAGGGTGGAGGGTTCCAATGAGCAGTAGTTCCACTTTAGGGTGGAGCTCCGATTTAATATATCAAAAATAAATTGGATTTTGTCCTCTTACAATCTGTCCTTTGTTTTGAATTTCTGCCTCCTCGATTTCTTTTTTACATATTCTTTGTAACGTTTAGGTTGCATTTACACCTGAGGGTTTTCAACTCCTAAAATGGCCAGAAAAATGCCAGAAAAATGCCCAACAAGCAAAATACCATTCATTTTAATGTAACCTATTCACATCTGAGCGTTTTGTCACCTGAAGCAAAACAAGCGCAAAAAAGAACATTAGCTTCTTTTGGGCAGTTTACAGGTATTTTTTCCTGCTATTTACATAGGTGACCTTCTGACCTGTACAAAATCGCGGCAAAATCGGCAGTAAAAATGCGTGACTTTGAAACGCTCATGTGTGAATGCAGCCTTATAGTGTTACTGAACTAAGGAGCCTGCATTCACTATATCTGGTATCCCACATTACACAGAAAATGGAAATATTTTAGTAAATATAAACTGCTAAATACCCTTTCTCATCAGCAGTATATAGCAGTCTTGTGACTGCTATGAGCGCCTGGGTAAAGCTCATAGAAGGAGTTTCCATTCTGTACCGACAGTCCTATTAGGATGCAGGACCCCTAACCCTCGATCTGGACAGTGTTGATTGGGAGGGTGCATGGGACAAGCAAAAAAAAAAAAAACTCGCAATCCACACCAAACTGAGCATGTGCAGAGTGCCCCCAAGGCTCTGTTCTATCAGGAGATAAATTAGAGACAGTGGAAGAAGCGGAGGATCAAAGAAGACAGGATCAAATAGCCTTTTTACACAATGCGGAGGAGTAAACCCTAAGTTTCCACAGTGAGTTTAACAAGCATGCTTTACTGCATATACAGACATTTTTTACTGTTATGGGTTTAGTAACGCTTTAAAACGATGAAAGGTTCCTTAATTAAAAAAAAAAAAAAAAAAAAAAAAAAAAGCTACCCCTTAAGCCCTAGACCATTTGGCTGGCCAAAGACCAGAGCACTTTTTGCAATTCGCCACTGCGTCGCTTTAACCGACAATTGCGCGGTCGTGCGACGTGGCTCACAAACAAAATTGATGTCCTTCCCCACCCCCCCCACAAAATAGAGCTTTCTTTTGGTGGTATTTGATCACCTCTGCGGTTTTTATTTTTTGCGCTATAAACAAAAAGAGCGCCAATTTTGAAAAAAAAAGCAATATTTTTTACTTTTTGCTATAATAAATATCCCCAAAAAATATATAAAAATAAATAAATCAACCAAGACCATTTTTTCCCTCAGTTTAGGCCGATACATATTCTTCTACATGTTTTTGGTAAAAAAAACAACGCAATAAAGCGTTTGGTTTGCGCAAAAGGTATGGTGTCTACAAAATAGGGGGCGCTGAAGGGGTTAAGTGTGTCCTAGGGATGTGTTCTGTGGTGGGGGATGGGCTACGTGTGACACGACACTGATCAACCCTTCCGATTACAGGGAGCTGTGATCAGTGTCCTGACACTAGGAAGAATGGGGAAATGCTTGTTTACATCAGCATTTCCCCGTTCTTCCTCTCCGTGAAACGATCGCGGGTATCCCATCGAATCCGCGGGACCCGTGGTCGAACTCACGGCGGGCGCCCCCACAATGCCACATCTTAAAGGGGACGTATCTGTAAGCCCATCTGCCAGCCGTGCCCTTGTGTCGACGTAGATCGTCGTGCGCTGGTCGGCAAGTGGTTAAAAGCTCTTTTCTTATGGTTTATAGCTTTTTTTTACTTTGGCTGTGAGCCAGTTTTATTTTTAGCATTAAAACTTATTGCCAGGATGGATATAAATCAATGAGAGAGATAGAGAGATAGAGAGATAGAGAGAGAGAGAGAGAGAGAGAGAGATAGAGATAGAGAGAGAGAGAGAGAGAGAGAGAGAGAGAGATAGAGAGATAGAGAGAGAGAGAGATAGAGAGATAGAGAGATAGAGAGATAGAGAGATAGAGAGATAGAGAGATAGAGAGATAGAGAGATAGAGAGATAGAGAGATAGAGAGATAGAGAGATAGAGAGATAGAGAGATAGAGAGATAGAGATACACACACACACACGATTTTTTAGATTTAAAATCGATATTTTTTGATTTTTATCAAATTTATTTTAATAAAATGCTTTTGGAGCAAAAATATATCTAAAAAATAGGATTTTTTGTACTCACCGTAAAATCCTTTTCTCTGACATCCATGGACTGACACGGTGTGTCTTTACACTTTACACGTGGGTTATGTCCCTGCTTGCAGGAGAAGACCTAGGCAGAATGTGAGATGTTATACATACATTCTAAAAGCCAGAGCTGAACAGCCCCACCCAGGGGGGCGATCCCTCCGGCATAACCCTCCCACTGCAGTCAGCAGACTTCAGTTCGTAACAAAGCAGTACAAACTTAAAAAAGGAAGGGTGGGTGCCGTGTCAGTCCATGGATGTCAGAGAAAAGGATTTTACGGTGAGTACAAAAAATCCTATTTTCTCTTATCATCCATGGACTGACACGGTGTGTCTTTACACTTTACACGTGGGATGTCCCAAAGCAGTGTCAAGAGGGATGGGAGCAGTATAAATGGAAAAACCAAAAACTTCCACTCCAAGAAGGCAGATCTCCTCAACGGAGGAGTCGCAACTTTAAACAGCGGCCTGCAGCACCCTGCGGCCGAAGGAAGCATCCGAAGATGCAGCCACATCAACCTTATAAAAAAGGTATGAACAGACGACCAGGTCGCCGCCTTGCACACTTGTGCAACCGACGCTTGATGTCGGAAAACCCAGGAAGCACCAATTGCCCTGGTGGAATGCGCCGTAACCGGAAAGGGAGGCGCCCGCCCTTTGAGAGCATAGGCTTGAATGACGGTTTGTCTGATTCCCCTAAAAATGATGGCAGACGAAACCGCTTGGCCCTGTTATGGACCAGGGGCAGTCACAAACAGTGAGTCGGACTTCCGAATAGAAGCAGTAGCAGACAGGTACACCCGAAAGGCTTGTACCACATCCAATATGTGCAGCGCAAACTCTCTGGGATGCGATGGGTGAGGACACAAGGACGGGAGGACAATGTCCTCATGTAGGTGAAAGGTAGACACCACCTTTGGCAAAAAGGAAGGTCGCGGATGCAACACCGCCTTATCCTTATGGATGACTAAATATGGCGACTTGCAGGACAAAGCCGCCAACTCAGACACTCGTCAAACAGAAGTGATTGCCACTAAAAGGCCACCTTCTGAGACAAGACAAGAGAGGAATATCCCCAAAAAGGAGGTTCCTGGAGGACCTAGAGCACCAAATTCAGATCCCACGGTGGGAGAGAAGGCTTGACAGGAGGGAGCACATGGCGAACCCCCAACACAAGGTGCTAACCAAGAAATGACCCGCTAGAGGTCGCTGAAAGAAGACGGCCAAGGCCGAAATCTGATCCTTGATGGTACTCAAAGCAAGCTTTTGGGTCACTCCACACTGTAGAGGACGCAGGATTCTGGGGACGGAATACGTCCGAGGACGCCAGTCCAGCGCTTTGCATATGGCGATATAAGCTTTCCAGGCACGGTGATAGATCTGCCTGGAGGAAGACTTCCGTGTCCTTAACATGGTCAAAATGACAGAGTCCGAGAGACCTCGGTCCCTCAATACCTGGCTTTTAACAGCTCTGCCGTTAAAGCCAGAGACTGTAAGCCGGATGAAACATAGGACCTTGAGACTGAAGGTCCTCCCTCATCGGCAACCGCCAGGGAACGTCCGCAACGAGACGTACCAGATCAGCGTACCAGTGACGCTGAGGCCAATCCGGAACAATTAGGATCACCGGAGTTTATATCAGGCGATAAGGACCCTATGGGGCCACCAACGCATCCGAGTCATCGCCCAAGGATCCCTGGATCTGGCCACAACCTCGACCCTTGCGACTGAGTCGAGAGGCCATCAGGTCCACATCCGACGTGCCCCCCCCGTCGGCAAAGGAGTTGAAATATGCAAGGACCACTCTTCCTGGTCCCGCGTCTGGCGATTGGCGACTCAGATAGTCCGCCCCTACAGAGCCGGCACGTTTCTTCCGGCCCACTTCAGGATACGGATTACCTCGGAAGCCGCAGCTGAGCTCCGAGTCCCCCCGTGATGGTTTACATACGCCACCGCCGTGGCGTTGTCCGACTGGCTCCTGATGGAGCGACCCCGTACTCTCTCCGACCTGAGGAGAGACACAGTCTGATGGCCCGCATTTCCAGAACAGTGATTGGTAAACGGGCTCGTCCGGAGTCCAAGGTCTTGAGCCGACAGGACTCCCCAGACTCCACCCCAGCCCGTCAGGCTGGCGTCCGTCGTGAGTACCGTCCATTGGATGGGAGGGGAACGACTTTCCGGACCGAAGAGCCGAGGGTCCCAACCACCCTGTCAGGGACGCCCCCTGACCAGGTGAATCACCTGGATCCGAAGATCCAAGGACAACGGGGATTTGTCCCAGGTGGACAAGATCTCCTTCTGCAATGCCCTGGTGTGTGATTGGGCATACGGAACGGCCGCGAAGGAGGCCACCAGGAGTCCCGGGACTCTCATGCAAACAACGGATTGACAACCATGTTCGGGATGTCAGCACCCGCACCGCAGACTGAAGTGTCAGCAACTACTCCAGAGGTAGGATACCTTGCCTCCAAGGAGTCCAGAACCAGAACTAGAGACTCCAGACACTGAGTCGGAACCAGGACTGACTCCTGAATGTTCAGGAACCACCCGAGGTCCCTGAGGGTCTAATTGACGATAGTCACCTTTCCTCTAAGTCTGAGCCACTTTCTGCTCATAGCAGAAGACCGTCCCGATAGCCCACGACAGCAATACCTCGCTGTAACAGAAGGCTAGAACCGGAGCAAGCACCTTGGTGAACACCCTTGGTGCCGAGGCAAGGCCGAAAGGAAGAGCCACAATCGAGAGTGGACTTCGCTGATCGCAAGGCGCAGAAACTTCTGGTGACTTGCGCAGTTCGGAACATGCAAGTAGGCGTCCTTGAAGTCCAAGGACGCCAGAAGAAAATCCCTTTGGTGGAGTGTAGCGATCACCGTGCGAATGGATCCCATGCGGAATTTCTGCACCTTCTCGAAGGCATTCAGGGCCTTGAGGTCCAGGATAGGTCGAACCACGTCCTATTTTTGGGACGACAAACAGATTCGAGCAGAATCCCTGAAAACTCTCCTGTGACGGAACCGGCACAATCACTCCGGACCTGATCAAACCTGTACAGCCCCCAAGAGGGCTGCCCGACAGGTAGGAAGGAGAGAAAGATTCAAGGGAAAGAATCTGTGTGGGGGTCAGGATCGGAATACTATCCTATAACCTGAGGTGACCACCTCGCACACCCACCAGTCGGAGATTCGGGAGGTCCACCGATCCGTGAACCTGCGAAGTCGTCCCCCCACCCCAGAGTCGGGCGGAGGCAAGACTTCACGCGGAGGCGGGCTTGGGAGCCGCTTGTTTGGCTTACGCACCCAGGGGCACTTGTGCCCACCAGCCGCACTGCCATCAGTCTGAGAGGGCCTACCTGTGGACTCTGACTGACGAAAAAACCCCTGTTTTGCTGGAAAGGAAGGCCCCTGTTTGCGGCGGGCCTCCTCACCCTTGCTAGTCTAAGGAAGAAGAGTGCGTTTACCTCCCGTGACATCCATGACGATGTCATCCAGAGCAGCACCGAAAGGTCTACCGCCTTTAAAATAGTAGATCCGTCAGGAGCTTCCTAAGGCTAGGTCAGCAGACCAGCATTTCAACCAGATAAGACGCCGCAACTCCACCGCCGAGCCAGAGGCCCTGGATATTAAAGGGGCCGCGTTCAGCGTGGCGTCGCACACAGAAACCAGGCCCTGAACCAGTTGGGTGGGCCAGAGCAACTGTGTCTGGAGGAAGAATATGCTCCTGTACAGCTAGGTGCAACATTTTTGCCCAACCTGTAAGTGTTTTTGACACAAGGGTCGCCGCTACCACAGGTCGTAGGGCGGATCCCAACAAGGCAAACATGGTTCTGCTCACCACTTCTGACCTCCTGTCAGTGGGGTCCTCAAATGCAGGAGTCCCCTCCATCGGGAGAGTGATGGCCTTGTTCAACCGGGCGACTGGAGGGTCGACCACTGGGGGAGAAGCCCACTTTTTAAGTAGGGCATCTTCAAGGGGTACCTGATAGACAAACGCCGCGGGACCATAAAAAAATTCTTCTGCGGCTTTTCCCATACCTTATTAATGAGCTGGTCAAAGAAAGTACAATGGAAAAAACCCCTTTAGAAGGCCTGGCCTTAAAAGAACCAAAGGAGACAGTATCCGCCTGAGGTTCTGCATCCGCAGCATTTGAGCTTGAGAGTGTCCCTCACCACAGTCATGAGCACACCAACAAGCGCCCTGTCATTTACTGACTCAGAACTGGAGTTTCCCTCATAAGGAATGTCCTGTTCAAAACCATCCATACATTCAGAACTAGGGCCCTGAGCGATAGTGGCTAGGCCCATATCTGAATCAGCGCACTGCCCTCGAGTAGATAAAGTGGGGAGGGGGCGCCTTTTTGCACCTTGCGCTTGCACACAGCTCCCATCCTGGTCAGAAATTGATTCCAGGGCTGCCCACAACAGGTCCATAGGGACCGCAGTGCTGAAGCACTGCCTGTTGCCACTGACATTTTTAGGGGAAGCTGGTGACACAGACTCCATATTGTCCCTCTCTGAGACTCTCTCAGATAAAAAGTCCACCCACAGGCTGTGCTGACTGAGGAGGGGGCGCCCAGGGGACTCACCAAACCGGACCAGGGACCGCTTAGTTCCGCTGTCTGTACCGCGCTGTGTCATCGCTGGTAAGCTGTGAGGAGACTGAGGAGATTCGCGCTGCTATAGCAGCGCTAGAGGCCAAACTAGTGCTGAAAAGCGCGCGGGCTACAAGTAAATGGCCGCCGCACTTCACTGAGGCGATCCGCGGCAAGATGGCCGCCATGACGCAGTTAAAATGAAACAGCACACACGCACAGCGCCACTCGGCGCTCAGGCCCCAAAAAAAAAAACCACACAAAAAAGCCCCAAGGCATACATTGCAGACCAGCATGAGCCCCCCAAGAACAGTGTGACCCCCAAGCACCCCACACAGTCAGCGCCAGTAATGGTGACAGAGAGCGACAATAAAATACAGGGGGAGACAGGGAAAATCCCCCACAGAGAAACACACAGCTCTTTGTACTCACCTGCAGGCAGGAGAGACTACTTACCCGTCCCCTGAGGGACACACTGGTGTTTCTGACAGGACTATCACATTGCAGTACTGAGTAGCTGTCGGCCCGGTCCACCGCGAAAGATACAGTCAGGAGCTGTTCAGTCTTGAGAGGACCGTGGGAGCATGAAAGCAAACCCGGCCACCCCTGGAGTCATGGGGCCCGTCGTGAACTGAGTCTCACGCACACAAGGCGAGGATCAGCACGCTCGATGGTCGGACAGGGAAGACTACGAGGATATCTTGTACCCAACCTGTTGCCCAGCCGACAGAAGATTCTCAAAAATAAAATAAAAAAGAATTCCAAAAAGGAATAAAATAGGTCAGGAGACTGGCTCCTGAGGGAGCCACGTCTTCTCCTTCTGCTAGGCAGAAAAAAACTGAAGTCTGCTGACTGTAGTGGGAGGGTTATGCCCGGAGGGACCGCCCCCTGGGTGGGGCTGTTCAGCTCTGGCTTTTAGAATGTATGTATAACATCTCACATTCTGCCTAGGTCTTCTCCTGCAAGCAGGGACATAACCCACGTGTAAAGTGTAAAGACACACCGTGTCAGTCCATGGATAAGAGAAATAGTTTTTTTTATTTAAGATACATTATTAAATTGTGTTTATTCAGCATGAAATGAAGCTTAGTTATGTAGCATAAGGCTGTATATTCTGCAATATTTACATTTTTGGTAAACTCATTCAATGAATCCAAGCTCTGCAAGCTGAGATAACATGCACTGCATTGATGCATTCACACAATTTCACAGTAACCATGAGATACCAAAGTTCAGCAACATTCCTTTATCGTGTAAATCTGCAAAGGGGACAGGACGACTGCACCGTATTGTATTGAGGAGAGGATGGATGGGGCCATGTATCGCGAGATCTTGGCCAACAACCTTCTTCCCTCAGTAAGAGCATTGAAGATGGGTCGTGGCTGGGTCTTCCAGCATGACAATGACCCGAAACATACAGCTAGGGCAACTAAAGGAGTGGCTCCGTAAGAAGCACCTCAAGGTCCTGGAGTGGCCTAGCCAGTCTCCAGACCTGAACCCAATAGAAAATCTTTGGAGGGAGCTGAAAGTCCGTATTGCCCAGTGTCAGCCCCGAAACGTGAAGGATGTGGAGAAGCTCTGTATGGAGGAGTGGGTCAAAATCCCTGCTGCAGTGTGTGCAAACCTGGTCAAGAACTACAGGAAACGTATGATCTCTGGAATTGTAAACAAAGGTTTCTGTACCAAATATTACGTTCTGCTTTTCTGATGTATCAAATACTTAAGTCATGCAATAAAATGCTATTTAATTCCTTAAAAATCGTACAATGTGATTTTCTGAATTTTTGTTTTACATTCCAAAATTACAGACCTCTACACGCTTTGTAAGTAGGAAAATCGGTAGTGTATCAAATACAGTGAGGAGGACAAGTATGTATTGATAAGGGTACCAAACTTAACAAGCCGAATAGCTACCGTATATACTCGAGTATAAGCAGAGTTTTTCAGCCCTTTTTTTGGGCTGAAAGTGACCCCCTCGGCTTATACTCGAGACAGCGTACCGGAGTCCATTGCCGCCTGACCTCACCGTGCCCATTGCAGAATCCGATCTGTGTACCCGAGTCCATAACATATTCGGATGGCGGCCGTGCAGTGTTAAAAACTCGCGCTCCTCCTTGTGCTGTTCCGTGATAGGCGGAACACTCGGCTTCCCAGCAAATACTGTGTTCAGCCTATCAGGGATGCCCTCTCGTCCGTGATGGACGAGAGGGCGTCCCCGATAGGCGGAACACTGAACACAGTATTTGCTGGGAAGCCGAGTGTTCCGCCTATCACAGAACAGCACAAGGAGGAGCGCAAGTTTTTATCACTGCACGGCCGCCATCCGAATATGTTATGGACTCGGGTACACAGGTCGGGTATTCATCTTTACCTCTCCTCTGATGCTGGATTGTCCTCAATTGAATCAGCACTCGTCTCTGCATCATTGTGCTGTGAGTGCAGTGCTCTGCGGTGACACTTCTCAGGGGTCAGGCCCAGAACAAATTTGCACTTAAAGAAAATGGACATCATTCAGCACAAAGACTGGCAGTTGATCTTGGAGTGGTAAGTTTGTAAGGGACAGTGGCAGAGAATTAGAGCAGCAACTAACGACTATTTTGTCTGTCGACTAATCTAACGATTATTTATTCGATTAGTCACAACTATGACTATTTTTTATTTTATTTTTTTATTAATCTAGTGTGTTCTTTTTGTGATTAGCTAATTAATCCTTTGGATAACTTTACAAAAAATGATAAGTACATAAAAAAAAGAAAAGATGAAAGAATAGAACTACATACATATATATATTATATATCTTACCTTTTTTTTATGTTCTGTTTTTCTTTTGTGTTCAGAAGTTCATGAATGTTTATAATTTATTTGTTTTTTAGGCCTCATGCCCACGGACGTTTTTACAGCCGTGTTTTTGAGCGTTTTTTACAGCTTAAAAACGCCTGTCCATGTTAGTCTATAGCTTCATGCCTACCTAGACGTTTTTGAGCTGCAAATAGCATAGACGTTTTTAAGCTGTAAAAAAAAACCCAGGACCAGTGCGTTCCTCAGCGTCAGAATTAGGCAGAAAAAAACGCGAGCGTCAAAAAACGTGCAAAAACGCGCACTAACGTGCGGTCGCGTTTTTAGCTCCGTTTAAAAAAAAAAAAAAAATATTTACAATAACATGGACAGGCGTTTTTAAGCTGCAAAAAACGCAGCTGTAAAAACGTCAGTGGGCATGAGGCCTTACAATGCTTTTTTTTTTTTTTTTAAGGGGGGGGGGGGGGACAGTGTCAGTGTGCTTTTTTTTATTTATTTTTTACACATTTTTTTTATTATATTTTTTTTATTTTTAGCAGCCCTGTTGGGGGGGCTATGGTGAGATATCAGGGGTCTTAACAGACCTCTGACATCTCCCATTTGAGACAGAGAAAGGGACTAGGGACACAGATACCCCAGTCCCTTTCTCAGCAGCCTCAGTTGTACTGATAATGAATGGAGAGAAGACAACGGCTTCTCTTCATTCATTAACTGAGACATCGTAATCACAGGAGGTTACGATGTTTCAGTTATGTGAATTGACAGTCAGTGATCACTGACTCTGTCCATTCAGAAAACGTTACCGGCTCCTACCTCCGCTCTCCATCCTGAGATACCGAGGGGGACGGCAGCACGGAGGGGGAAAAGAGAGAGGGGGAGGACACGGAGGAGAGAGGAAGACACGGAGCAGCATGGAGGGGGACAGATGCACGGAGGAGAGAGGGAGACACGGAGCAGCATGAAGGGGGACAGATGCACGGAGGAGAGAGGGAGACACGGAGCAGCATGGAGGAGAGAGGGAGACACAGAGCAGCATGGAGGAGAGAGGGAGACACAGAGCAGCATGGAGGGGGACAGATGTACGGAGGAGAGAGGGAAACACGGAGCAGCATGGAGGGGGACAGATGTACGGAGGAGAGAGGGAGACACCAGCATGGAGAAGGATGGATGGGGACTGGAGGATAGGGGACAATCAGCGGTGATCGTGTGTGGGAGAGAAGCACCGCGCTGAAAGCCGCGGTGGGGGCGTTTTTGACCTGCAACTCGCAACGTGTGACGCGTCAACGCCTTTCATGCACGTCAACGTATTTTCGTAGTCATCGACGCGTCGTGGCAGCTCTACAGAGAATACATTTTTACATTGGCCAAAGTTACTTTTTATTTGTATGAATTTTAGGAAAACTTGCACTAGGTAATTTTCAAGTTATGATGGTATTGGAATTTAAAGTATAGCTAAATCCAAAACGTTTGTTCTCGAAGAGCTGCAATGGGCACAGTGAGGTCAGGCTGCAAATGGGCACAGTGAATATGCAAATGGACACAGTGAGGCTGCAAATGGGCATTGTTGACCCTCTTTTCGGCTTACAGTAGCTGCTGCATTTCCCACCCTCGGCTTATACTCGAGTCATTAAGTTTTCCCAGTTTTTTGTGGTAAAATTAGGTCCTTGGCTTATAGTCGGGTCGGCTTATACTCAAGTGTATACGGTAATTTGCCTAGATTCATTTTCTGAAACACTTTAAGACTCCTTTCACACGGGCACCAGGGATTACTGCCCCCTACCTGAAAAGTGATCCAATATTGCAACCTCTAGATACCCTTTTTTTTTTCTTCACTCTCATTTTTTGTGTACTGTAGGTGAGGATTCACTTACACTTTGTGTCCCACGAAAAGTTAGAGGACATCTCTCCAAAGTGGCCAGTCCCTGTTCACACCTGAGCCTACTGGAATCGTGGGCAGAATCGAATGTGAATTTCACTTCACTTTTCGTCCCATAGCCAAAACAGGAAATGAGAGGAAATCCCTCCAAAATAAAGGAATTCTCAAAGATTCTCTGAGCTATTCAGATGCCCATATTAATTTTGTAATTGATTTACCTAAATAAAGCTAATCTTTATGACAACATGTGAGCCAACTATATTTTTCTTCCTACCACAATCTATATACAATACTCTCAAATGACATGCACACTTTCTCTCCCCTCCCCCGTTGCCCTGACCTAAATGATCCTCTCCAAATGTATATAAGCTGAGATTCAACAGCCATGGCCTCCACTGTTTGTTTACATCCAGCCAGAAGACAGAGGTAGATGAGTCTCAGACATCTACAGGGCTGTACTGTGCAGGTGCGGCCAGGAACAAGCCTTTTCCTGACAAATGTAAACCATTGACCATGGTTGTTAGTAGGGGTGCAACGGATCAAAAAAACTCACGGATCGGATCGATCCTCGGATCGGATCATTTTCGGATCGGCAAAAAAATAAAAATAATTACCAATATCCATGTAATTTCCCCCTCAATGTAATATCCATAATCTTCCCCCCCCCTGTAATATCCATAATCTTCCCCCCCCCCCTGTAATATCCACAATCTTCCCCCCCCCCCTGTAATATCCACAATCTTCCCCCCCCCTGTAATATCCACAATCTTCCCCCCCCTGTAATATCCACAATCTTCTCCCCCTGTAATGGGCATCTCCCCCACTTACCTTACTCTCCCGCCGGCCAGTTCAGATCCACGAGCAGCGAGGGTGAGGGGTGATGACGTCAGCATGCACAAGGCGGCCGCCGGGTGTACCAAGATGGGCGCGGCTCCGGAGCTAGGCCGAAGCCGCGGCCTTTCCTAAGGCCAAGGCCGCGGATCGCGGTGTGTGCCGATCCGAACGGGGTGACCCGTTCGGATCACGGATCGTCACCGATCCGTTGCACCACTAGTTGTTAGATCTTTACAAGTATACATCTATGGAGGGTGGCATAATTTAGGCCAGGGAAAAACAAGTCCACTTTGTCTGAAAATGCACTTATTCTTCACTCTCTTGCAGACCACACAACGCATATGTTTAGTGGCAAGGAGGGTGGGCATTAATGACCACACACATGCATACCTGGGGGGTGAGGTTTGCGTGCTGAGAGCATGCTCATTGAATGTTACCAGCATAGTGACCAAGCTGTCACAGGCAGCTCCTGGTCTCTGTTTATGATCAGGCTGGGTTCCTGATTATGCAAAAACTAACAGCCAATCACAGTGATCATGTGATTGGGAAGTCCATACCAGCGTTACTATCCACTAAGGCTCCTTTCAATATGGGGTTGTTCAGCTGCAGTGCACCCAGGAGACAGGTGGAGAGTCCAGCCCTACTGCAGGCAACCTGTCAAAAGTCTATGGTAGGCTGCAAAGCTGGACAGGGCTGAACGCTGTACCAAGTGTAGGGCTGGGCGATTTCCCCCAAAAAAAAAATCTGCGATTTTTTTATAAAAAACTCGATTTACGATTCGATTTTTTTTTTATTATATTAATTGAAGTGCATCAACAAACAAAATTGCAAAGGCAAACTCTAACTGCAAAGTCAGTGTGCAACAAAGATTGTTAAACATCCAAATTATTAATACTGTATTTGGATTTAGCTAATAAAACAACAAAAAATCTTGAGGTTACTCTTAGTCTAATTGAACTGTGCCCGTGTCTCACTGTGCCCGTGCTTCACTGTGCCCATGCTTCAATCACTGTGCCCGTACCTGATGCAGATTTTCATGGGATATGGATTTTACTGCTACACCGGCGGCCATTCCAGTATTCAAAAGCCGCGCCTCCTCCTCGTCTGTGATAGGCGGAACACTCAATTTCCCAGCATTCAGCCTACCATGGACATCCGCTCATCCTCATAACACAGACGAGGATGAGAGGATGTCCGTGATAGGCTGAACACTGCCTGCTGTGAAATTGAGTGTTCCGCCTATCACAGACGAGGACTCGGGAGGCGCGGCTTTTGAACACTGCAATGGCCGCCGTCTGTCTGCATGACACGCTGATCAGATAGGCAGACGGCGGCTTGCGGTTAGTTAGTGTTACATTACATCTACTCGCTGCGGCGAGTAGATGTAATTGGGGTAACGCAGCCCAGTGCCATTCCGCATACGCCCCCTGCAGCCCTGCTACGGAAACTTTGAAGGAAAAAAAAAAAAATGTAAAAAAATCGATTTTCTTCAAAACTGAATCGATTTGAGCTCAAAACTCGATTCAAGATTAAAATCGATTTTTTTCCCAGCCCTAACCAAGTGGTGCTATTTTTGTCACTTCCATTAACCACCCCGTTGTTAATGCAGACTGTTGGCTAGGTTATTTCGGTTGGCGAGTTGAGCTGGGAATTTCCTCTGGTTTTAAACTTCCATTAAGCACTTCAAGACCCCAATAGGTCTATATATGTGACAGTTTCGAAGTGGTTTACCAGGGTTATGGCTTAAACCAACACCCAGTTTGTTTGTTTTTTCACTCTGCGATTTTCTCAGTCATAAAAGCGATCTAAGCGGCTGAGTAGCTACTGCATTGCTTTTAGGAGGGACAACATAGAAAAAAAATAAAAAATACACACACACACACACTATATATATATATATATATATATAAATAATACATACATGTATGTAAATATATATACATACACACACTTTGTTCACACCACACGTGAGGTATCGCTGCAATCTTTGGAGCAAGAGCAATAATTCTAGCACTAGAACTCCTCTGCAACTCTAAACTGGTAACCTGTAAAACATTTTAAAGTGTCACCTATGGAAATTTTGAAGTATTGTAGTTTGTCACCATTCTAAGTGTGCACACTTTTAAAAGCGAGACATGTTAGGTATCCATTTTTTTGGTAAAATATAAGATGTTACAGCAAGTAAATAAAAAATGGATTATATATTGTGGGGGTTTTTTTGCATTTAAATTAATTGAAGTGTGATTTTTCCCCCCAAAAAAAAAAAAAGCTTTTAAAAAACTGCTGTGAAAAATATTGTGCGACATAAAAGATTGCAACCATCGCCATTTTATTCTCTAGCGCAGTGTTACTCAACTCCAGTCCTCAAGGCGCCCCAACAGGTCATGTTTTCAGGCTTTCCTTTATTTTGCACAGGTTATTTGATCAGTTTCACTGCCCAAGTAATTACCATTAGAGGTCGACCGATATATCGGCCGATTTTTGGCACTTTTTAATTAATCGGCATCAGCCGATAGTGCTGAAAAAAAAAAGCCAATTTAAAAAACTTCAGCGCGACTTGCAAATAAGTTATTTCATAGAAGTCAATGCAAGTTGCCTGAAGTTTCGTGGAGCGACTTGTCTCTGGGCAGCCTGCCAAGTGTGAGAAAAGAATACAATGTTTCTACTCATCAATGAACTGAACTCCTGTGTAGAAGTTCTCAGTTTAACCATTTAACCACTTGCCGCCCGCCCTATAGCGGATTGACGTCGGCAAATGGTTGCAAAATCCTGACAGGACGTCATATGACGTCCTCAGGATTTTGAGCCGCTGCGCGCCCCCGGGGGCGTGCATCGCGGCGAACGTTGCTGCGGGGTGTCAGTCTGACACCCCGCAACTCCGATCTAGGTAAAGAGTCTCCGATGGAGACTCTTTACCACGTGATCAGCAGTGTCCAATCACGGCTGATCACAGTGTAAACAGGAAAAGCCGGTCATCGGCTTTTCCTCACTCGCGTCTGTCAGACGCGAGTAGAGGAGAGCCGATCGGCTGCTCCTATGACAGGGGGGGGTTTGTGCTGATCGATTATCAGCACAGCCCCCCGAGGATGCCCCCACTGGACCACCAGGGATGCCACTGGACCACCAGGGATGCCACCCTAGACCACCAGGGATGCCAGTTAGTGCCCCCTAATGGATGCCAATCAGTGCCCACAATGGACATCACTGATTGGCATCCATTACAGTACATCCGTGCCGCCCACCAGTGCCCATCCGCGCCGCCCACCAGTGCCCATCCGCGCCGCCCACCAGTGCCCATCCGCGCCGCCCACCAGTGCCGCCCATCCGTGCCCATTATCTGTTCCACCTATCAGTGCCGCATATTAGTGCCCATCATCAGTGCCATCTCATCAGTGCCACCTCATCAGTGAAGGAGAAAAACATACTTATTTAAAAAGTTTTGTAACTGAAACAAAAAAAAATTTTTCTAAATTTTTGGTTTTTTTTTTTTTTTTTTTAGCAGTAAATAAAAATCCCAGAGGTGATCAAATACCACCAAAAGAAAGCTCTATTTGTGGGGAAAAAAATGATAAAAATTTCGTTTGGGTACAGTGTAGCATGACCGCGCAATTGTCATTCAAAGTGCAACAGCGCAGAAAGCTGAAAATTGGTCTGGGCAGGAAGGTGTTTAAGTGCCCAGTATGGAAGTGGTTAAAGACTAAAGGCCCCTTTCACACGGGACGGATCAGTCATGATCCGCCCCGTGAACCTCCGCTTGCTCAGCGGGGATCGCTCCGTTGATCCCCGCTAAGCCGGCGGATGACAGGGCGGTCTCGGGACACTGTGCAGGGACCGCCCTGTCAGATCTCCGCTCTCGCCTATGGGGGATCGGATGAACACAGACCGTCTGTCCGTGTTCATCCGCTCCGCAGACGGATAGAAAAATAGACATTTTTCTATCCTGAAAAACGTAGCATAGCGAATACGGGTGAGAGCGGGTGTCAGCGGATGTTCATCCGCTGACGTGCGCTATCCCATAGGGATACATGTATGTCAGTTTTTCATCCGAAAACGGATGGGTGAAAAACGGACATAAGGTCCGCCCGTGTGAAAGGGGCCTAAATCTTTTCTGACACTTGTAGATTACAAGTAAAAATCCTGTATTTTCTTCTAGAAAATCACTTGGAACCCCCAAACATTATATATTTTTTTTAGCAGAGACCCTAGGGAATAAAATGGCGGTTGTTGCAATATTTTATGTCACACGGTATTTGCGCAGCGGTCTTTCAAACACAATTTTTCGGGAAAAAATACACTTTAATGAATTTTAAATAAAACTAAAACAGTAAAGTTAGCCTTTTTTTTTTTTTCCCGTCTAAAAGTTTTGATTACCTGTTTTTGTGCCTGCTTCCTGATTCCCTTACCGAAGATGGCGGCGGCAGCACCCGAGAGCTGAGGGAGAGCTAAGCTTCGTGTGCCGACATCGCGGGCGCCCAGGACAGGTAAGTGTCCATTTATTAAAAATCAGCAGCTGCAGTATTTGTAGCTGCTGACTTTTAATATTTATTTTTTCGGCGGAACTCTGCTTTCACACTGAAGCGGGTAGGCGTTGACGGTAAAATTTTAGCGCCGCTATTCGACTGCTAGCAGGGGCGCTTACAACCCAGCTAGCGGCCGATGAAGAGGTTAAATGCGCCCGTGTAGCACCGCTGCAGAAGCGCTTTGCAGGCGCTTCGGCAGCAGTGCCCATTCATTTCAATGGGCAGGAGTGGTGGAGGAGCGGTATACATCGCTGCCAGCGCACCACCTCAGTGTGAAAGCAGTCGGGCGTTCACACCGAGACTGCAGAGGAGCTGTTTTGCAGCCACTTTACAGGTGCTATTTTTAGCCCAAAAGTGCCTGAAAAACACCCCACTGTTAGATTTTATGAGATGAAGAAAAAAAAAAAAAAAAAATCGGAAAAAAAAAAAAATCGGCCTAACATATATCGGCCACCGCGATTTCTAAATATCGGCATCGGCCAGAGAAAAACCCATATCGGTCGACCTCTATTTAACATATAGGCATCTGAGGGAAATCCTAAAAAACATGAACTGTTGGGGCGCCTTGAGGACTATAGTGGAGAAACACTGCCCTAGCGCGCCGTCTGCTTAAAATCAAAAGAAAAACACACACACACACACACAGAAAAAATATGTTTGGAGTTTCTAAGTAATTTTCTAGCAAAAAAAAATTAAATAATGTTTACTTAAAAAAAAGGCCTGGTCCTTAAAGGGGTTGTAAAGGTTCGTTTTTATTTTCTAAATGGGTTCCTTTAAAGTGGTTGTATACCGTTTAACTTTTACCTACAGGTAAGCTTGCCGACCTTGCCGACGCGCGGGAGTGACGACATCGCCGCTCCAGCCACTCACAGCGCTGGAGCGGCGATAGCCGGAAGACACGCAAAGGCAAGATGACATCTCCCTCGGCGTGGACCAGGTAAGTTCCCGACAACTCGTTCTAAGGCAAGTATTTCATAATGAGCTAGTATGCGGTGCATACTAGCTCATTATGCCTTTTGCCTTTCAGGTATGAAAAAAAATAAAAAAGTAGGAGCGGGTATACAACCGCTTTAAGCTAGTGCATTGTTTACCTTTTCCTTTGATTTACCTTCTAAATGTTTTTTTTCTTTGTCTGAATTTCTCACTTCCTGTTTCTCCTCAGTAAATTTCACACCATCATCCGAGTGGTGTGGAGTCAGCCAGAAAAGCTTACTAAACAGCTTACTGAGGAGAAACAGGAAGTGTGAAATTCAGACAAAGAAAAAAAATATTTAGAAGGTAAATCAAAAGGAAAAAGGTAAGTGAACCAACAATGCACTAGCTTAAAAGGAACCTATTTAGAAAATAAAAAACGAACCTTTACAACCCCTTTAAGTGGTTAAATTAAAAATAATTAGATAGATATAGATATTTCTCTTATCGTCCATGGACTGACACAGCTGGATACCGTAAACATGTGGGTATATGTCCTTGCTCGCAGGAGAAGACCTAGGCAGAATGTTAGAAACATACATTCTAGAACAAACCAGAGCTGAACAGCCCCGCCCAGGGGGGCGGTCCCTCCAGACATTACCCTCCCACCTGCAGCTTGCAGACCTCAGTTTTTTTTCTGCCTAGCAGAAGGAGAAGTAGTGGCTCTCTCAGGAGCCAGTCTCCTGGAAGATGTTACTTTTAAATTTAATTCCTTTGGGAATTTTATTTTTGAGACCTTCAATCAACTGTTGGCTGGGCAACAGGTTGGGTACACTGGTATCCTCGTAGTCTTCCCTGTCCGACCATCGAGCGTGCTGATCCTTGCCTTGTGTGCATGAGACTCCGTTCACGACATGCCCCATGACTCAAGGGGTGGCCGGGTTGCTTTTTAGCTCCCGCAGTCCTCTCAAGATTGAACAGTACCTGACTGTATCTCTCGCGGTGGACCGGGCCGACAGCTACGCAGTACTGCTCTGTGATAGGTCTGTCTGAAACAAGCCAGTGGGTCCCTGAAAGGGACGGGTAAGTAGTCTCTCCTACTGCAGGCGAGTACATGCTGGCTGTGTTTTTTTATATGGTGGGTTTCTCCCTCTCTCCCCCCGTTATGCTGCTCTCTGGACCCAGTACTGGTGCTGTGGGGGTGCTTGGGGGTCACTCTGGCCTGGCTGGGCGCTCATTTCTGTAGTGGGCTCTGGGGTGAGGGGCAGTTTTCCTGGTGTGTGAGGTGGTTATTGCGTGCGCCATTAGCGCTGTTTGCCTTTGCATTTCGCGCTCGGTGGCCATCTTGCCGTGGTTCAATGGCGCAGTTATAGCTGCGGCCGGCGGCCATTTTCTTGTAGCCGCCGCGCATTTACTTTCAGCCTCTAGCGGCGGCGCTGCAGCGCGAATCTCCTCACAGATTCTTCACTCTCCTCAGGCTCACAGCGCGGTTTCTTCAGCAGAACTGAGCGGTCCTCAAGGGTTGGTGAGTCCTCCGGGTATCCCCTCCTCAGCCTCAGCGTAGCCAGTGGGTGGACTATATATTCACTGTAGTAGTGTATAAGGTCTCAGAGGGTGGCGATATGGAGTCCGATACACCTGCTTCTCCACACTTGCCTGAGGCAACTGGCAGTGCTCCTGCACCTGCGGTCCTTATGGACCAGTTGTCGGCAGTACTGGAATCATTCCTTGTCAGAATGGAAGCGGTGTGCAAGCAAAGGGAGCTATAAGCCCCCTCTCCCCACAAAAATCTTTAGTGAAGGAGTGCTCCGATTCAGATATGGGCCTAGCTACTGTGCTCAGGACCATAGTTCTGAATATTTTAATGTTTATGAACAGGACATTCCCTTGTGAGGAAGACTCCAGTTCTGTGTCAGTGAATGACAGGGCGCTTGTAAGTGAACTCATTGATGATGTGAGGAACACTCAAGCTGGAATTGCTGTGGCACCTCAGGGGGACGCCGTTTCCCTTGGTTCCCTCAAGCCTTTCTTTTACACAGCTTCCTCACCGTTTTCCTCACGCTGCGTCGAGAGCAGCATGGATGATACAGTGGTACACAGTGTTTCCCTCCCCCTGGTCGGTGCAGCATGGGGGAGGGGGGGGGGGGACTTTATTCATTTATGTCTCTAGTCCCTGTGAGCCTTCTGTGTGATGTCCTGAGGCAACAACAGGGTCTCTGCACCTGTGGTTTCCCGCCATTTCCTGGGGAACGCTCTGACAGACACACGGTCTGAGGATCAGAGGTTACCCGTTACCTGCATGCTGCTTCAGCAGCACAGTCAAGCAGGTTGGAATGATACAGAGAAGATTATGCACCTCTGCGCCATAATTTAAACTCATCCTATACCTCTACACTGCATACATTCAGTGTATGTATGTGTTATTGGTCTCTGTGTCTGCGTGGGTGTCCCACCACGTTCCAATGCTGTGTTTCAGTGCCATACATGATATAAAACGTACAAAATATGTTTATGCACGACTACAGATACATTCACAGTATATGTATGTATTATACTCTCTGGGTCGGCGCGAGTTTCCGCCGGGGGGCTCCGGTGTCCTCCCGCGCTCTCATGATATGTGCGCTTCGGCTCTCTGCACAGTATAGACATGTTCAATATGTTTATTGCACATACTATACATGTTTACAGTATGGGTATACTGTTTGCGTGGGGTTCCTCCGGGTACTCCGGTTTCCCCCCACGCTCCAACGGAAATGCACAGCATAAACATGTGCAATATGTTTATTCACATGCTATCATTCCTACACGGTATCTGCGTGCTGTCTACGTGGGTTTCTTCCAGGTGTTCCGGATTCCTCCCACGCGCTGACGGTATGTGCGCCTTTTGGCCCTCTGCACAGTTAAACATGTTCAATGTTTATCGCGCATGCTATAATACCTACACAGTATGTGCATGCAGTCTGTGTGGGTTCCCTCCGGGTACTCCGGTTCCCTCCCACACTCCATTGGTATGGGCGCTTTTGGCGCTATGCACAGCCTAAATTTGTGCGATTTGATATCCAAATACTAACATACCTACCCGGTATGTCTGTGCAGTCTGCGTGGGTTTCCTCCGGGTTTCCGCCCACGCAACATGACATGCGTGCCTTTGGTGCAATACACGGTGTAAACATACACATTATGTTTATACACAACACTAAATACATTTACAGTAGTTGTATGTATTGCATTCTCTGGGTCTGCTTGGGGTACTTCGGTTCCTCCCACGCACCAACGGTGTGCGCGCCTTCGGTGCTATGCACACATAGGCTTGTGCAAAATGTTTATCACACATACTATAGTACCTACACGGTATGCGTATGCAGTCTGCGTGGATTTAATCCGGATGCTCCGGTTTCTCCCCCGCGCTCCAATGGTGTGCGCAGTTTCAGCGCTATGCACAGTATAAACATGTGCAATTTGTTTATTCGCAGGCTAACATATCTACACGGTTGTGTATGCCATCTGCGTGGCTGGTTTCCATCCAAGCCCCGATGTGCGAACCTTCGTCGCTGGCGCAGTATAAACGTGTTTAATAGGTTTATCCACACATACTAAACTACATACGCCGTATGTGGTTGTATCATGCTCTTTGTGGCTGGGTGGGTTTCCTCCCACACTCTGTGCGTTTGACGCAATACACAGTATAAAATGTGTTTGTACAATCAGCACTTATCCATGGGGTAGCTGCTGGATGGAGCATTGTCATAAGGATCCCTGGTATCAGGGGTACCATTTTCCACCTGCTTTCAGTGGTGATCAGAAGAGCTGGCTTGGACTGTGTTCGCCAGGCTGAGGTTAGCGTTACGCCCATTAGTGGCAGTGTCTCTGGCGTTTCTGAAGCTCAATGACTGGGCAAAAGCCTCTGCTTCATCTATCAGTCGACTAGCAGGTGCACTGCAACTGCTTTAGCCCTTAGGGTCCCTGTGCCCGGGGTGGGTTTGCGCCACCTGTGGAGGCTGAGTTACTGGTCCTCTGACTGAGTTTCTAGGGAAGCTCTGTCAAGTTGACTTTATTGGCCAACAGTTGAGGCACCCTGTACACCGGGGCCTCTCTTCTCCGATACATTGCGGAGTCTCTTTGGTATTTTCATACATCTCGCTGCAGGACGGTCCTGTCGGCCGTGTGCATTGCAGGGGAAGGGTCCTTGCGTCCAGGAGGTGTTTCCACCTCCTTTACCGGAGGTGGGGCACCGGATGTGGACCTTATGGCCTCTCGACTCACTTGCAAGGTGTCAAGATCGTGGCCAGGTCCCCCTGGGCAGACACGTTGGTAGCCCGTGGGGGCAGTATCACCTGATATATGCTTACCCTCCGCTACTGTTGTTGCCTCGCCTGCTTCGCAGAGTAGGGGCTGAGGCCATTCCGGTGATCCTCATTGCCCCGGAACGGCGACATTGGTATGCCGATCTACTTCGGTTAGTCGCAGACGTTCCTTGGCAGCTGCCTATTGGGGTGGACTTTGTCTCATGATCCCATACTTCATCCTGCTTTACAGTCCTTGGCTTTAATGGCATGACTGTTTAAAGCCAGGTGCTGAAGGACCGAGGTCTCCCGGATTCGGTCATCTCATCTATGTTGTTGGCACAGGAATCTTCCTCCAGAAAGATATATCACCGTACCTGGAAGGCTTACATCGCTATGTGCGAGGAACTTGATTGGCGTCCTCGGACGTATTCCGTTCCCAGGATTTTGCTGTTCTTACAGCATGCTGTGACCCAAAAGCTGGCCTTGCATACCATTGAGTGACGGATTTCGGCCCGGGCTGTCTTTTTCAACGACCGCTACCGGGCCATTCCTTGATTAGCACCTTTCGTGCAGGGGGTTCGCCATGTGATCCCCCCTGTCAAGCCTCCTCTCCCTACTTGGGATCTGATCTTGATGCATCTCGGTTCTCCAAGAACATTCCTTTGAGAATATCAGAGAGATTCCTCTCTTGACCTTGTCCCAGAAGGTGGCCTTCTTAGTGGCCATTACTTTGGTTAGACGGGTGTCTGAGTTGGCGGCCTTGTCCTGCAAGTCGCCTTACTTGGTCCTCCATAAGGATATGGCGGTGTTGTGCCCACGACCGTCCTTTTCAAAAGATGGTCTCGGCCTGTCACCTTAAGGAGGACATTGTTCTTCCGTCCTTGTGTCCTCACCCATCGCATCCCTGAGAGTTTGCGCTTTATACATTAAGATGGGTACGAGCCTTACGGGTGTACCTGTCTGCTACTGTTTCCATTCGGAAGTCTGACTCACTGTTTTTGTCTGTCTCTGGTCCAAAACAGGGCCGAGCGGTGTCGTCTGCCACCGTCTTTAGGTGGATCAGGCAGACCGTCATACAGGCCTATGCCCTTAAGGGGCGGGCGCCTCCCTTTCCGGTTGCGGCGCATTCCACCAAGGCAATTGGTGCTTCCTGGGCTTTCCGACATCAAGCGTCGGTTGCACAAGTGTGCAAGGCGGCGACCTGGTCGTCCGTTCATACCTTTTCAAAATTCTATAAGGTTGATGTGGCTGAATCTTCGGATGCTTCCTTCGGGCCGCAAAGCATTGCAGGCCGCTGTTTCATGTTGCAACTCCTCCGTTGAGGAGCTCTGCTTGTTTGGAGTGAAGTTTTGGTTGTTCCTTTACTACTGCTCCCACCCTTCTGATACTGCTTTGGGACGTCCCACACGTTTACGGTATCCAGCTGTGTCAGTCCATGGACGATAAGAGAAAATTGGATTTTTGTACTCACCGTAAAATCCGTTTCTCTGACGTCCATGGACTGACACAGCACCCACCCTTCCTTCTTTTTAAGGTTTGTACTGCTTTGTTACGAACTGAGGCTGCTAGCTGCAGGTGAGGGTAATGTCTCGAATGTATGTTTCTAACATTCTGCCTAGATCTTCTCCTGCGAGCAGGGACATATACCCACACGTTTACAGTATCCAGCTGTGTCAGTCCATGGACGTCAGAGAAACTGATATTACGGCGAGTACAAAAATTGTGTATATATATTTTTTTTTTTTATTAGGGCTGTGGAAATTAACTATTAATACCTCTCCCCCGACTTTTGGGTCTTCAGGGAGATCCGGTGACGTCACGGACACCGGCGGGGCTTGCAGTGTCCATCTGAAGGGCTCCTTTGCTGTGACTTCATATCTGCATGCCGGCGGGACCTTACTATCTGCCACATGCAAGGGCTGTTACACTTCCCTCTATCAACCTGGGATTCTACAGCCATCCACTGGGAGTTGTGATAGTTCCCTTCACGGGACATCTAGATGCCGATGGACTGATGTTAGCCCCTTCTCATCTGGATTCAGCAGTGGTATTGTACACATTTTTATACCAGTATCATACTTAGCTACATGTTTTTATGACTGCTTTTGCTACCGTTTGGTATTACTCGCACCATTTTTACAGTTTATGTAGCTACATCGATTTTATCTCCAGTGCAATATTTATTTTGTTAGCTACTTGAAGACTATAAAAGTTTTAATGCTATTCCCATCGAGCACAGCCTTTGTGTGTGTTTTGCATCCTGCTATCGATTTTTCCAGTGGTTGGTAGCTGCACTGGGAATCGGCCTGCAAGGAGATCAGCTAAAAGTAGTTGGATCTGTATGTGCGTTAATTAATCTAAATTAATCGATTAAAAAAAAAAAAAACACGATTAATCGAACACAAAATTTTTAATCAGTACAGCCCTAATAGATAGAGATAGATATATATATCTACCGTATTTATCGGCATATAACACGCACTTTTTTCCCCTTAAAATCAGGGGAAAATCGTGGGTGCGTGTTATACGCCGATACTCCGTCGAATTCCCCTGCTGAAAACGAGCGAGAGGAGCGAGCGGAGCCGAAGTACAATCGGCTTTACTCGGCTCCTCTCGCAGTCCTGCCCATCTCTGACTGCGCCGCTGACATAGAGAAAGCCGAGTGTACTTCGGCTAGTCTCGGCTCCTCTCGCAGTCCTGCCTGTGACTGTGAGCAGAGCCGAGTCTAGCCGAAGTACACTCGGCTTTCTCCGTCAGCGGTGCAGTCAGTGGAGATGGGCGGGACTGCGAGAGGAGCCGAGTCTAGCCGAAGTACACTCGGCCCCGCTCGCTCCTCTCCACAGAAATCGGTGCCAAATTTTTAAAACGCCGGGACTGACACGATCGCAAAGGCACTGGGCACGGCTGCAGATGGACACTGGGCACGGCTGCAGATGGACACTGGGCACGGCTGCAGATGGACAGATGGACACTGGGCAAGGCTGCAGATGGACAGATGGACACTGGGCAAGGCTGCAGATGGACACTGGGCAAGGCTGCATGCTGCATTTAAATGTAAGTTTTTTTTTCCTTGAATTTCCCTCCTAAAAGTTTTTTTCCTTAAAATTCCCTCCTAAACTTGGGGTGCGTGTTATACGCCGGTGCGTGTTATACGCCGATAAATACGGTATCTATCTCTATCTATCAAAACTGTTGTGTTTGCTTTGGATAGAGTAGGGAAGGATTAGATCCGCTTCAGGTTTGTTTGCTGGTTGTGTCCCACTGGGAAGCTTTCCTCCAATTTCCTGTCCTGGAGACAAAAAACATGAAGAGGAAGGGCAAATACTATTACTAGTGACAACAGGCGTCGCCATTGGAAAATTACCCCCTCCAACAGATCTGGTGAAAACTGTAAAATTTTGTCTCTCACCACTTTTTGTACAGGTTACAGATGTTCAAAGGGGTGAACAGAGTTTGCCTTTAGATTCAGGTTTTCTATTAGTGCAAATAGTTTGTTTGGGCCATGCCTACCCAAACTATTTCCAAAACAGTTATTCTACCACTGTCAGAGACGTATCATACTGTAGTAAAATCAGCTACATCAGGGCTTGACAAACTTGCTTTGAAGGCAGCTAAAAAAGTTAGGAGCCTTTTTGTTTTCTTTTTTTTAACAAAGCTTTATTTTCATCAACACAAACCTTCTTATATGCAGCCCTATGACACCCTAGAGAATAAAATTGTGGTAGTTCCAATGGTTTACGTCACACGATATTACAATGAAGGTAAAATATCTGTAAAAAAACCCCAATAAAGTTAGTTTTAGGGGGCACAAAAACTCAATTACCCAATTGTTTGATAAAATAAAAGCCGAGGTTGCACCGAGTAAATAGATACCCAACATGTCAAACCTTAAAGTGGAGTTCCACCCAGAAAAACAACTACATCCCGGCACAAGCAGAACACTATCACCAAGTTAAATAGCCACATCAAAAAAAATAATTATAGTTTAAATACCTTAGATTTTAGTTTTTAGCTGTCACTTCCGGGCTTTCACTCCCGCGGGAGTAGGCGTTCCTACTCCTTTCCCCGGCGCCGCGATGTCTCCTGGGAGCACAGAGTCATGTTTCCCAGGAGACAATACAGAACGCTGCTGTTCTATCGTGCTGGTTCTGCTATCAGATAGGTTCCGGGATGGTCTGCGCAGGAGCAATTGAATCAGACGGAAATCCCCGAGTCTGAACAGTTCGTCAGCTGGGGATGCTGCTCGTCGCTCATTGGATAAACACACCGCTCGTTCGTTCTATACAGCCAATGCTTTTCTCATAGGGGCGGTGTTCTATCGATACAGCTACTCGCCGTAAACACTGCAGGTGCTTCCAGGAAATGATTGCTTGTGGGCTTCACAATGCCCACAAGCAAAATGGGAACTGTCAGGAAGCGATTTTAAAAGTTCTTATTTGCCATGAAAACGGACAGGGGATATTTGAAGACACCAAACAAGTGAGTTTAACCTTGTATTGTGAAACCCAATTGAATGCACCAAAAAAAAAAAAAAAAAATCGCCGCAGGACCTCCGCTTTAAAGCAGAGCTCAACCCAAAAGGGGAAGTCCTGCTTGTTCGCACCCTCCCCTCTCCACTGCCACATTTGGCACTTTTCTGACTGACTGTTACCCGCTTCCACTTTCTGATAAGATCGCCATACGGCAATCTACGTCATGTTCGGCCCCTCCTCCTGCCTTCTGGGACCAGTGTGTACCCCAGAAGACAGGACCATTC
Organism: Rana muscosa; assembly: GCA_029206835.1. NCBI lineage: Eukaryota > Metazoa > Chordata > Amphibia > Anura > Ranidae > Rana > Rana muscosa. Next base: position 624,666,434 of record CM055117.1, on the reverse strand, counting down.
AGAAAACACAGTGCGACACACATGCGTAGTAGGAAACCGGCTGTGAAGCCTAAAGGGGCTGCACTGATGATCAGTGCACTGATTATCAGTGTAGATATTCCCCTTCACACATACTCTACTCATCCTGTGACAGCGTGAGGAAAGGAATGCCGATAACCGGCAAGTGTGTTTAGATCATGATCAGCTGTGATTGGACCCAGCTGATCATGTGGTAAAGGGCCAATGTGATCGTCCCTTTACCCCAGTCTGATCAGCTGTGTTCAAAGTACACAGCAATCACAGAGCACTTGGGGGGCTCAGTTTTGGGAGGATACCAAGACACCTTTCCGGAACTGGAAGACCGCGCTGTAGCCATCATTCCGCTATAGTGTGATCGGCCTGAGAAAATGTCAATGATGCCCCTGGAATTGATGTCATACATCACTTTCAGGTCAGCAACAATGCATGCATCCACTCCCCTCTACCCAGCGGCACCCGCTATCCCGAGTCCACAGATGGGCAAGCACAGGTGAGCCCAAGATACATAGCGGGCACGGAGTGTGTGTGGAAGCATTCGGGTGGCAGCCCAGCTGCCTGAATACTTCCATTCAACAAGTAAACAGCCTGGCGCCCAGAAACCATATGTCCCGGGCATCAAGCAATAGGGATTTGTGCATCCCCTGTCCCTGGTGCCATCAGTGAATGGGCTGACAAAAGCTCAGCTGCCAGGATGCAATTTCTAGCATCTGGGATTTGTCAAGCCCTGAGCTACATAAAGTATGCAGTGCTGTGTTCTGGTAGCATCACGGGGTAACTTCTCATCTGCTTCTAGATAAAAACTGAGTTGGGCAGAAGCTTTCTATTTTTCTCAATAAATACAAGGCTGCCTCTAATTGGCCGAAGTAGAAATCCTGATGTCATCTGTCTGCCTCTCCACTTCAGATAAACAATGCCTTTCATTTATTGATAAAAATATGAGGCTTCCTCTGAATGGCTGAGAAGTCGTTGGCCCGACTATCTTGTTCCAGCAGCAGATGAGAAGTCACCTGATGCTACTACAGTATGATACAGTGTTGACAGCGGAGGAGTAAGAGCCCATTTCACACAGGGGCAACACGTCTTCCAGCGCGATTTTATGAGGCAACTCAGACATGACCTGAGTATGAATCACAGGGCGACCTGGAGCTATTTACAAGGCAACTGGGAGCTATTTACAAGGCAACTCCAAGTTGCCTGCAGGACAAGAGACATTCCAGTGGCCAATCAAACAAGAATCAGCTCTGTGGGAGGGAGGGGGGAGAGAGAGTTTTGCAGGAGAAATGTATGTTATCTTCCTGGAGAGTTGCTCCTATTAAGACAGTGAGAGGCGACTCCCATTGAAATGAATGGTTACAGGTCGCCTAGGAGTCGGATTGAAGTAGTACAGGGACCTTTTTTGAAGGCGGAGCGACTGCAGTAGTGTGCATAAGGACGGCTCCATTAACTTACATTGATTTCTTCAGCCAGCGCGACCTGAGGCGACTAGGGGCGACCTGGGGCGATTTGGAGTCGGATCCAAAGACGCCCCTGTGTGAATGGGCTCTAACAGTAATAGGAATAGTTTGTTTGGGGCAGCTTGCCCCAAACAAGCTGTTTAAAGTGAAAGGAAGGCTGGACTTCGGCTTTAGCGTAGGGCAAAAAGTGCAACAACCTAGTCAAACAGTGCACATCCTGCAGGTGTGAAGTCTAAGCAGCCTGGTTTGCATTTTTTCCCCCCACTCACTGGCAGTATGAGGAAATACAATATCAGAGAAAAATGGTAAATTCACTTAAAAGGGTCCTTTCAGACATGCAGATCCCGCAGGGATCCGTTCCTTTCATATACACTTGCTCAGTGGGGATCGCTCCGTTGATCCCCGCTGAGCCGGCAGATGACAGGGCGGTCCCTGCACACTGTGCAGGGACCGCCCTGTCAGATCTCCGCTCTCCTCTATGAGGGGGATCGGATGAACACGGACCGTCTGTCCGTGTTCATCCGATCCACTCTGCAGACAGAAGAAAGAAAAAAAAAAAAAACACAATAGGAGTGTATATTGATTGGTTTGCGTGAAAGACAAAAAAGTATTCAAATGATGGGATGGATTTTTTATTTTATTTATATATACACTAGTAATGGTGGTGATTAGTGACCTATAGTGGGACAACGGGCAATCTGACACTTTGTGGGATCTTGCTAACTGCCATCTCAAGTGATACTAATACAGTGATCAGAGCTAATGTACACTAAACTGAAACTGGCTGGGAAGGGGTTAACATCTGGGGCAATCAAAGCGTTAAATGTATGCCCAAGTATGTTTACTATATATAATGTGTGCTGATTTTACTAAGCAATGTACCGGTTTTCATTCCCTGCTTTGCAAGGATACAAAAACCATCACATCGCAACTGTCAAAAGACAGCTTTGTGTTTACAATACACAAAGCTCTCTCCTGCCACTCGCTCCAACCATAAATCATTGGCTGGGAATGGATGATCGGCGCACGCCCCCTACCCTACATATTAGTGATTCTGTGCAACCCAACCGCACTTTAGCAGTAAAACTAGTGCGTGGTTGGCAAGTGGTTAAAGTGGAGTTCCACCCAAAAATGGAACTTCCACTTTTTGGAATCCTCCCCCCCCTCCGGTGTCACATTTGGCATCTTTCAGGGGGAGGAGGGAGCAGATACCTGTGTAATACAGGTATTTGCTCCCACTTCCGGGCATAGATCACCGCGGTGATCAAGGTGACCTGTGCCACTTCTGGTGCCTACTCTGTTCTCCCCCGTTGAAGACAGCAGGGACCAATGAGGACGCGCAGCGCGACTCACACATTGCGCAGTAGGGAACCAGGAAGTGAAGCCGCAAGGCTTTACTTCCTGATTCCCTTACCGAGGACGGCGGGGGCAGCATCCGAGAGCCGCTGACAGATCGGCTTCGGCTGCCGACATCGCAGGTGCCCTGGACAGGCAAGTGTTTCTATATTAAAAATCAGCAGCTGCAGAATTTGTAGCTGCTGGCTTTTAATATTTATTTTTTTCAGCGGACCTCCGCTTTAAGCACCTGTGTGTACAGCCACATTGTAAACAATGAGCTAGATTTTAGATCAGTTAAAAAAACAAAAACGCGCTTTTAGAAGCGTTTTGCATTGCCATTATCACGCATTCAGCCGTATTTCTATGCCCTGTTATATTTCCCACTCCCAAACCCAATTACTACAGCCTTAACACGCGTTTAGCCGCGTCAGCCATTACGCTGCTGCTCCAGAACACACTGGCCCTGTTTTGTTTTTTTTGCACCTTGAAAAAACTGCTTATGCCACTTACAGCTCCTAAAAGCCTGTGTGCATGGACACACAGAATAACATGGAGAGGCGTTTATTTTTTACAGCTTAAAAACGCCTGACACTGCTAAAAGCGGCTGTAAAAACACCTTGTGCATATGAGGCCTAAAAGGGGCATTTAACAGGTGGCTGGGAGGTTTTATGTCACCTCTTTACCACCTGCTTTAACCCTTAAAAACCTACACCACCCTGCATGCAATTTCAGCACGACCCCATTGACTTGAATGGAATGCACTCAGTGAGCAATACTGCCTGCCGAACACTTACCATGCCACAAAACAAAGCCAGAATACAGCTTTGTCTGGCAACCTTTGCAGTCCAAGGAGGGGTGTAAAAAATGCAGCTCAACTATCTGTCTTTATCACCCCTCCAACCACAAATGTAAACTCAGTCCAATGGAACTGGTGCTGTTGTAACTGCTTAAAACATATCAGGAGGCAAGTTTTCGTTTTTTTTATATTACCACTTGTCCATCTAAAGCTGGCCACAAACTATGCACGCATATGGGATGGTTCCTGAGGGCCCTGCCTCATCAAAAGATCCTGCTAGAAATTTTTTTAACAGAACAGCTGCAGCATCCAATCAGATGCAGCCGCTGTTTGGATATTTTGACAGCTGGCAGGGCTGGCTGTCAAAATATATAAATTGCTACTGGGAATTCACTTAACTACATTGCATAGCACGGAAAGAAGAATCGGTTTTGTTTTTCAGCCCTATATGTGTATGGGCAGGTTTAGCTTCCTTTACCTTGTCAACATGGTGACAATGCTGCTGTGTGATCCCACCGCAGAAATAACAGTATGCTCACCATAGTAAAGCAGTATTAAATTCAAGACCAAAAATGTAGTATATTGCAGTTTACTAATAATTAGATGTGGTGGCTCTATTAGTTTTCTTTTCCCCTCTGTTTTCACTTGGTGATCTTAACAGTAACACCATTTTTAGTGAGCACTCTGGAGGAATGAGAACAGGAGGCACAGCAGACAGCAATATTGTCCGTCTGGGGGGGAGGGGAGTGTTAATGTATCAGCAGATTTAGAAACAATAACAAATTGAAGCTAAACTCCAGCTCACACTTTATAATCATTGACAGTTTTTTTTTCCCCCTTTTGGGATAAAAGTTTTGCATGAATAAAAGTTGATAATCTCAATCGCCCGTCAGTGTTAACCGCTTGCCGACTGTATACAGCACATATGCAGAGGCAAGGTGGCTTTCCTGTGCAGGATCATGTACCTAGTACGTGATACACGTGCCCCCGCCACCCCGGCTGTGCTGCGGTTGGCTGCAGCACAAACCAATCAGCGAGTGGCCGCCGCTGATTGGTCACTGGCATCCGACGATCAGCTCCGGAGATTACCGAAGAGATCCCTGTGTAGGTAAACAACCACGGGGCTCTCTTCTGACAGCAACAACGTGAAATTTTTTTTTTTTGTTCCTGTAGAGCAGGAAGTAAAAAAAAAGCACAAAGTAACACATGTTGGCCACACATTTAACCCCTTGATCACCCTAGATGTTAACCCCTTCCCTGCCAGTGTCATTAGTACAGTGATGGTGCATATTTTTTAGCACCGATTACTGTTTTGGCTTTGCTGGTTTCCAAAAAAAAAAAAAAAGTGTCAAAAGTGTCAGTTGACCAATGTGTCCGCTGCAATATTGCAGTCCAGTCGCTGATCACCGTCATTACTAGTAAAAAAAAAAACAATTTTTTTTAAAAAATATTCCATAAATATACACCATAGTTTTTGGACGCTATAACTTTTGCCCAAACCAATCAATATACACTTTTTGGGATTTTTTTTAACCAAAAATATGTAGTAGAATACATTTTGGTCTAAAAAAATTTTTTAAATTGGGATGTTTTATAACTGTAAACAATATTGTGGGTTTTTCTTTCAAAATGTATGGTCTTTTTTTCCCCATTAATAGCCTGGTCATGGAGGGGGGGTAAACCTCCCAGAGCTGAAGTGGTTAAAGTGGTTTGTCTCATTCGTGTAAACATTCTGCTGGAGGGCTTGTGCTGAGAAAAATAACAGACTTACTGGTTGGATCAGCAGATGGAAAAAAAAAAAAGTCTAAGGGATGGTTTACACCACAAAAACACTCAAGATATATGTACCGGATGCTTTTTTAGGGCCAGCTCACACCACATGCAGTCCAGTGCATTTCTTCCTGCATCAAAAATGCATGGAAAGTAGGCAATATGGTTTCCAATAACATAGTTCACACCAGTTCAAGAAGAAGAAAAAAAAAAAAAAGAAGAACATGCTGAATTTTTCCTGCACTGGACTGTGCTGGCCTGGAACGCAGTAAAATGCATCAAAAACGCAGCGGACCCCAGTACAAGGGGAAAAACAAAAAACATCCAGAATGCACCTGAAAATGCATCAAGAACACACTGGAATGCACCAAAACGCATTTAAACCGTGCATGCATCAACACACCTGGAATGGATCTGGAGAGCTTTTTTGTAGTGTGAACCAGCCCTTAACGCGTTTCGATGCATTTTTGATGAGTTTCCACATGCTTCTTTATTTTTTACTGTACTGGGGTCCAGTGCGTTTTTGATGCATTCCACTGCATTTTGGGACAGTCCAGTACTGGAAAATGCAGCATGTTCTTTTTTTTTCCCCAGGAACTGACTGCACTGGTGTGAACTATGCCATTGGAAATCACATTACCTAAAAAAAAAAAAAAACGCACTGCATGTGGTGTGAACTGACCCTAAAAAAAAAGAAAAACGAATACAGCCATTACATCTAAGAACTGGTAAGCTGCAACATAAAGGTTTTCTTTTGGGTTTAATACTGCTATAAAGATAATGGATCTACTGGCAGGATCAACAGATGAAAATAGAATAAAGCCTAAAAACAAAAAAAAACAAATGCAGCCGTTAGATCTAAGAACTGATAAGCTGCAATATAATAAAAGGTTTGCTTTTGGGTTTAATACTATAAAAAATAATGGATCTATTGGCCGTGTCAACAGATGAAAATAGAATAAAGCCTAAAAAAGGAAAGTAATGCAGCCGTTATATCTGAGAATTGGTAAGCTGCAATATAATACAGGTTTGCTTCCGGGTTTACTACTACTATAAAAAAAAAAAAAAAAAAATATGGATCTACTGGCAGGATCAACAGGTACTAAAACAGCATAATGGGGAATCAAGAAAAGAACTAGTGCTGCATCTAGGGCAGAGACAGACTCCATCACCTATGGCAGAGACAGACTCCATCACCTATGGCAGTGACAGACTCCATCACCTATGGCAGTGACAGACTCCATCACCTATGGCAGTGACAGACTCCATCACCTATGGCAGTGACAGACTCCATCACCTATGGCAGTGACAGACTCCATCACCTATGGCAGTGACAGACTCCATCATACATCAGCGACACTTCCTAGTTGTCATCAGTCCATGGGTGACAATGACCTAATACTGACCACCGACTATGACTTGCCATCCAGGCCACAAATACATAGGGAACATCAGAGCAGTGGTCAGGCCCTGTTGATGTATACAAGGCAGTGGATTGCAGTGATGGGGCCATGTCTGTCCTCCTGAGCTCTCTCTCACACACACAACATATAGTGTCACACTGACAGTCAGGGTGGACTGGCCGATCATAAAAGCAGGAGATCAATGGAAGAAGGGAAGGCAGCCCTGTGTATCCATCATCATTGCCATCCTTCTCCTCCATAGCAACACTCCCTTCCTCCTCCCCGGTACCCAGAGCGGCGCTTCCATTTACCTGCTCCTCGAAGCGGTTCACCACGGCTTGCACCCACTCCACCGGCTTGTGAGCCGCCATCGCCTCGACCGTGGGTCTCCCCCTTCCTCCGCTTCCCGGGTATCACAGGCCGCCAGAGGGGAGGTGATGATGACAGGAACCGTATCCGCTTCTAATTCTGCCACCTCCTCCGCTTTCCCCCCTCCTCCACCTCCTCCGCCACCACCACCGCCTCCTCCACCTCCCGCCGCCGCCCCCTCCTCTCCTCCTCCCCGCTATCGCGCTCTCCCCTCGGCCATCACCGCAAAGACGCCATGACACCAGACCGGAAGTGCAATCACTCTGCTCGGCCCCTCGACTGCTGGGGAGGAGGCGCGCATGCGCCAGGCGCTCTGCTAGCGAGGGACGGTCGGCAGGGGCTGAGGGGAGCGGCTTTGCCCAAGGGGCGTGGCTACATTTGCTGGAGGACCCAGTTAACCCCTTCGCTTGCTAGACAATAGTCATTGTTTAGAGCTAAAAACTATTCGATATGTGTTTGTATGACATTTCATATTCCTGATATATGTCTGTGTTACCATGTACTTGTGTTAAAAAGTATCCTGTCCTCTTTGCATTGCTTCCTTTATGTGAAATCATACCTCCCAACATATTGAGATGGGAATGAGGGACACCTATCAGCAAAAGTATGCAGGCATAGGACACACCCCTGACACGCCCCCTTAAAGGAGAATTGTACAAAAACAATAATGGTTAAACCCACAAGTGCTTTTTTTTTTTACCACTACTATTTCTTTATATTGGCTTTTGGAATTTACAAATTCAGCAATTTAGAAATCAGATGAAAGGTTTCGCACTGGGAAACACTTTTTGATAGATAAAAAGTGCATTTTATATACATCTATATAGATCAGACCAATATGAGGGACAAATGAGGAGGAATGAGGAACAGAGAGGGACTTTGCTCCAAATCAGGGACAGTTGGGAGCTATGTGAAATCCCTGGTGACCCTACCAGTTCTCCTTCTTTCATGTTTCAAACTGACCACACTAAGCACGAGAGCACACCCATATCACCATGGACAGTTTTCTTCTTTGTATTCTACTAGGGAGTTTAACCTGCCTGTCCTCCAGAGGTCAGACTTGTGCTGACACGCCCCCTGCACAGCTCTTCTCTGGGAAGATCCTTGTGCTGCTGTTTCTCTGCCTCCTGCTGATTCTGCCCCTGCAGTCTCCACCCCCCCCAGCTCTCTAAGTGCCTTATGCAGATGAGCACAAAGGTTTTGTGATCATTTATAAAAATAGAAAAAAATAAATTTTATCTTTACACATACGATTTGCCTTGCATTTCCATTTTAACCACTTGCCTACTGGGCACTTTTACCCCTTTCCACACTTTGAATGACAATTGTGCGGTCATGCAACACTGTACCGATATGAAATTGTATTATTGTAATATTTTGTATGCACACAGATAGAGCTTTCTTTTGGTGGTATTTAATCACGACTGGGTTTTTTATTTTTGTTAAACAAACTAGAAAAAGACAGAAAATGTTGATTTTTTTTTTTTCATAGTTTGTTTGTTTGTTATTAAAGGAGAAATTGCAATTTCTCCTTTACTGATGTGCGCTGATGAGGCTGCACTGATGGGCACTGGTAGGTGGCATTGATGGGCACTAATAGGTGGAACTGATGGGCATTGATAGGTGGAACTGATGGGCACCGATGAGGAGGCACTGATGTGTGCACTGATAGGTGGCACTGATGGGTACTGATAGGTGGCAATGATGGACACTGATAGGTGGTCCTGATGAGGAGGCACTGATAGGTGGCACTGATGGGTACTGATAGGTGGGAATGATAGGTGGCACTGATGAGGCAGCACTGATGAGGAGGCACTGATGGGCACTGATAGGTGGCAATGATGGGCACTGATAGGTACTGGTAGGCAGCACTGATGCCCTCCTCATGCTGTCAACGTGAAGAAAGAAAAGCCGATAACCAGCTTGTTTTTACATTGTGATCAGCTGTCATTGGACACAGGTAATCGTGTGGTAAAGGGCTGCTGTGATTGGCCCTGTACACCAATCTTTGATCAGCTGAGTCCTAAGGACACAGCTATCACAAACCCCCCCCCCCTTGTGCGCCTCAAGGGGTGCACGGGCAGCTATCGGCAAAGTATGCTTGCACTGTAGCAATCTTTCGGCTATAGTGCGGGCAGGAAGTGGTTAACCACTTTGATACCGGGCACTTTTAAACCCTTTCTTCCTAGGCCAATTTAGGGGCTTTCAGTTCTGAATGACAATTGCGCGGTCATGCAACACTGTACCCTTATGAAAATTGTATACATTTTTCACCTAGAGCTTTTTTTTGGTATTATTTAATCACCTTTGGGTTTTTTATTTATTTTTTTGCAAAATAAATGATAAAAGTCCAAAAATGTTGGAAAAAAAACGTGTTTTTCTTTGTCTCTGTTATAAAATTTTGCAAATAAATAATCTTTTTTCATAAATTAAGGCCAAAATGTTTTCTGCTGTTTCTTAGGTGAAAATAGCCTAAATCAGTGTATATTATTTGGTTCGTAAGAAAGTTATAGAGTCCACAAACTATGATATACAGTATATACATCAGTGGCGGTGCGTCCATAAGGGCGCACGGGCGCCGCCCCTCTCTCCTGCCACCCCCTCTATCACCAATAGATAGATTCATGCATTTAAAGGGCACACTGGCAGCATTTGATGGGCACGCTGGCAGAATTTAATGGGCACACTGGCAGCGTTTGATGGGCACAGTGGTAGCGTTTGATGGGCACAGTGGCAGCCTTTGATGGCCCAGTGGCAGCATATGATGGACACACTGGCAGCGTTTGATGGGCACAGTGGTAGCGTTTGATGGGCCAGTGGCAGCATTTAATGGGCACAGTGGTAGCATTTCATGGCACACTGGCAGCATTTGATGGGCACAGTGGCAGCATTTGATGGGCACAGTGGCAGCATTTGATGGGCACAGTGGCAGCATTTGATGGCACAGTGGTTGTACAGTGGTATAGCAGTGAATTTCACTGCTATAAGCACACATTTTAACTGGATGATAAGGTGTAAACACTAGGGATGAGCTCAGGCGTGTTTGCATTGAACACATGCAGAGCCCGCCAAGGAAGTCGGCACCGTCGGAACCGCGCTGCGCTAATCACAGGCAGGGAGACATTTCCCGATCTCTGCAGCCGAGCATCGGGAAATGTCTCCCTGCCTGTGATTAGCGCAGCGCGGTTCCGACGTTGCTGACTTCCTTGGCGGGCTCTGCATGTGTTCAATGCGAACACGCCTGAGCTCATCCCTAGTAGACACTGTGTATTGTTGTGATTAGCTGTGATTAGCCACAGCTAGTCACATGGTACAAATGGGATGTGATTGGTCCCTCTGTACCATGTGATCACTGTGACCAATCACAGCTAGCAACACAATTATATATAGTATACAATGAATGGCATTTAAAAAAAAGGAAGCCATTTATTGTTTACAACTGTCATGTTGTCTGCTGTGATTGGTTACCAGCAGCGGGTCGATACAGTGATCAGTCATCCACTGGAAACAGCGCGCCACAATGCAGCCGCGCGAGGCACGTTCTAGGTAAGACCTCATATGATGTCCTTCCAGAACAATAGGGTTCCCGCTCGTCCCTCATTTTACAAAGACGTGGGTGGGAAGCAGTTACACTGAATCATTTGTTCTACAAGGTGAGGGCTCACATATACTTTAAAGCAGAACTTCACCCAAAAGGGGAAGTTCCGCTCTTCCTCCTACCCCCCCCCCCTTCACATTTGGCACAAAGTTTTATTTTGGGGGGAGCAGGTAGCAGCAGCAATCCAAGCAGAAGTTTGCTCCCCCCTCCTTTCCCCGCAGCCTTCTGGCACACATAAAAGGTCCAAGAAAGCTGCAGGGCCAATCGGATAGCGTGGCTCACGCATGTGCAGTGAGCAGCCAGCCGTGAAGCCGCAGGCAGTCACAGCTAGTATGCCAGCACTGGGGACCGAAGCTCGGTGAAGAAATCGGCCAGTTGAGGACAGGTAAGTGTTTGTTTTTTAAAAGCCAGCAGCTACAGTTTTTGGCCAGATATGGGAGACCAGTCAGCTTAAAGCGTTACTAAAGGCTTATTTTTTATTTTAAATAATAAATATGTTATACTCACCTGCCCTGTGCAATGGTATTGCACAAAGCGGCCCCAAACCTCCTCTTCTTGGCTGCCGATCTTGGCTCCTCCTCTTCTCCATGTGCACCCATAGCAAGCTGCTTGACCTTCCTCTGGTCAATAATAAGACATTTGTGCTCTTTGGAGATTGAAAGTGCAGGTGTGGCTCTGTTGGACAGTTGAGCAAATGGTACTAATCAGCTTTAGGAGCTGATGGTGTTGCTCTTTAATTGGAGGGTAGAGTGGAAGGTACTGCTCAAGTACTGCTGGGTCGTAGTGTTTAGCTGATGGTATTGCTCAATGGGAAGGGTGATCTGATTGTATTACGTAATTAGACAGTTCAGCTTATGCAACTGCTGAGGTTTTAAGATATGGTACTGCTTGGCCCAAGAGGTAAGATGATGGTACTACCCCGTCAGAGAGTTGAGATCATGGTACTTATCTGTCTGAGAATTGGGCTGATAGTACTACTTAGTTGGAGGCTTGAGCTGATGATGCACGTCATTTTGGGGATTAGGCTAATGGTACTGCTCAGTTAAAAGGTTGAGCTGAGGGTGAGGGTTTAGCTGGTTGTGCTGCTCTGTGGGTGAAGTGTTGAGCTGATCGTAATACTCGGTTGCTTGAAGGCTGAATTGATGGTACTATCCCTTGGTTGGAGGGTTGACCTGATGATACTATTCTGCAGCTGAAGGACATAGCTGATTGTTCTGCACTGTAACTAGTACATTAAAAGATGGTACCACTCTCTGGCTGGAAGGGTGAGCATATGGCAGTGTTCTGAGGCTGAACATTGAGATAATGGAAATTACTATGGCTGAAAATGTGAGCTGATGATACTGCTCTGTGACTGTCATCTCAGCCACTTAGCAGTACCAAGGTATTTTGATTTGCCGGTACTGCTCGGTGGCTGGAGGGTTCTAGATGATAGTACTCTGCTCAAAAGTAAAGCAGATTGTTCTGGTCTGCAGCTGGAAAGCTGAGCTTATGATATAGCACTATGCTGCAAAGTTGAGGTTGTGGCTTTGCATCGGGTATTAAGTGCTTCTGTAGAACAGAAGTGGTGCAGTGGAACACTTTTACATAAGCTGGAAATGTATGGGTATATATTATTCTATTTACTTTAAATGATATTAGTCCTTGCAAGAAAAAAAAAAGAAGTATAGTTGAAATATCCCAAATTTGTAGCACTGCTTTAGAGCTGCTCCTCTCACCTGTCCGCGTATAAACAGGTTGTCGGCTCAAAGAAGCCCGTTCTGGCTCACCATTGCAGAGAATAGATAATAAGAGCCACACTCAGATCTACACTCTTACAAATACTTTTATTTAAGTGTAGCGCCCTACCCAAAAGGTTGGGACGCTATTTGAAATTTAGAGGGATGTCTGAGCCAGTAGTTGGGCTCAGACGGTTGAATTACATTGAAATTTACCTCTGTTCTAGCTGTGGTTTTGCCCGATAGCATTTTTCCTTTTTGCCTGTAGGTGGCGTTACCACCTCAGGCACTTGTTGGAACACGGGCAAACCATGGTACATTGAGTGGCCCTTCTCGGCAGCGGTACGGTGGGAGTGGTCGCCCCGCTGTGCCTGCTGGGAGGGGATACATAAGGGGCAGCCTCCATTGATCGGTGTTCGTTTTCGCCTCGTGGCTCTTCAGGCTCGAGGTGTGTGTGTGTGTGTGTGTGATCCTGGTCTCCGGGCCACTTTGACCCGAGGCTGCATCGCTATCTAGTAGGCCCAGCTAGTCTGGCTGGGGCCTACATCCGGAGAGGAGATCCCAAGCTGTCCATCCAAATGGGGAGGAAGCTATCTTAATGAAGGAGACCAGGGGAGGACCTGCCCTGGAGGAGACCGGCAAAGTGCTGCTGTCTCGGGTGAGAACTGGCGACTTTTTTTTTAAAGAGGGATACACTACACTACAAGCCCTGCAGTTCGCCGGATTGGCTTAAAGGCTCTTTCACTGCACGGCTGGAAGTTTGGGACTTTGAAATCCTGGGGCAGAGGATTCCTGGACTACTTTAAAAGGTCTGTGGCAGAGACTTTGTTCGCTTTAAAAGGTCTGTGGGAGAGACTTTGTTCGCTTTAAAAGGTCTGTGGCAGAGACCCCATTTACCTAGGGCAAACTAAGGAGAGCAAAGCTTGGGACTTTTGAAGGGGACGTGAGGGTGGTTCACGTCCCCATCACTGGAACATATGAAAGGAGGGGGGGAAGTTGGGACTTTAGATGAGGCGTACATGGTGGGACCAGACAAATTCACATAGGTACAAACATATGTATGTTTATTGGACCAATGATCGACATGGCATGAGAAAGAAACCTAGTGGCATACATAAACCATGGGTAATGTTCTAGTACAAACATGATAAGCAGCATATATGACAGCATGGCACAACAGGTGATACAGTAATGACACATCCTTCATGTAATGAAAATGGACTAAAATATGAAAAAAGGGGTAAAACCATCTTAAATTGATCGATGTGTGTTGGATGCATCAGATTAAGGCCCGACGCGTTTCATGGACTTGTGTCCACTCCTCAGGAGCCAAGTGCATCCATGTTCTAAAAAAAAGGAAGAATGTGGATACCCATATGATATAGTTATAATATTCTTATGCCAAAATTCCAGCTTCACTCAATCAGAGCCTTTTTATTATAGCTTCTCGATTGGAGCTAGTTAGCTTCATAGCTTACTTGTACCTGTTCACCTTTTTTTATATATTTTTTTTTAATATTTTATACCCCGGTACATAATGTTCTGTTTTAAAATGATATGGCATCCATAATATAATCTTTTGCATGCTGCATACATTTGTTTTCGTCCTGCAGCTCCCCCTCTTCCCTCAGTCCACACAGGCTCACATATCATGGTACTGCTGTCAAGCAAGATACATGTTTATGTCAGAGCAATCACGGCTGCGTTTGGCAAATATATATGAGTCTACAACAAAATGGCCGCCTCCCGCCCTGTGATGAGGACTATTTATACTCCACCTAATGTGTCTAGTGCTAGCCTCTGATGAAGTCATGTGATATGACGACACGCGTCAGGACATAGCACAGACACACCACCAGCTGAACCGAGAGGAGACGAGCTCGCCGCTCGTAGGATATTGTACCCACTTTTCATTTCCCAAATGTGAGTGTTTTACCTGCTTTTAATAAACGCCACTCAGTGGTCATCGATCTACACCATAGATTTTTTCTTTTATCTTGTTCAAACTCTGTGACTGCCGCCGCTGCCATCTGAGGATCGCACTGAGTGCATTACATATACCCATCCATCTCCCTACTGGCACGAGCGCGGTGCTCGTTTGGATTGAGGTCCACGCTCACTACATACTAAGTGAGTGTGTGAATGCACCTATTTGCGATTCAGTCTGCTGCATTCACAGAGTTGCGCTATTGATGTCCCTTTCTTCTGTGTTTTTTTCACATGCATCCCCATGAGCGATATGGGAGTTCAAACTCTGTGACTGCCGCCGCCGCCGCCATCTGAGGATCGCACTGAGTGCATCATACATACCAATCCATTTCCCTATTGGCACGAGCGCGGTGCTCGTTTGGATTGAGGTCCACGCTCACTATATATCAAGTGAGTGTGTGAATACACCGATTTGCGATTCAGCCTGCTGCATTCACAGAGTTGCGCTATTGATGTCCCTTTCTTCTGTGTTTTTTTCCACATGCATCCCAATGGGCGATATGAAAATTGAGTTCTAAAGATTGTATCATAAGGACGATACATAATTCCCCACCACAGAGATCTGCTTCATACTGCCCCCTCCCAGCAGGGAGGTAAGCTGTGTTTGATCACTGGGTGGATGCCATATCAAGACTCTCAAGCACATCCTTGGTGATGGGACTTTCTGTATATATGACTGTATTCACATATAATATTCATTTATAATACAATTTTTTCTGCAATATTTGGAAGCTCTATTAGGAGCCTCTACCAGGATCAGGAATCCTCCTTCCTCACTTGTTTACTCACTTATGTCTTTAGTACTTTTATGTTGTTCATAGACATTGTTTTGTCTGATTATTGCATTTACCTTAGTGATTCACGTTCGCTTTAAGGTTGTATATCATCAGTCACGTTTGCGCATCACAGGATTGCCCAGACACTTGTTCCTACTAGATTTTGCAACCAGTGGCCCTTTGCACATTATTATTTTATACATATCTGTGTCACTGGGCATATTGTACACCTACCACATAGTTGGTCTTATAGCAACCAGTAGCTGTTTATTTATTTATTTTACGCTCATTTGTGTCACTGTGCACATTGCACATTATTACTACCTAGCTGGTTTCCAGCCAGCGATTATTTAATACACCCCCCTTTTTTCCTCCCTCCCCTCACATTCCCATTCTCCCGCCTCCTTTCTCCGCCCCCCCCCTCCCCTTCCTCTTATTCACTTTATTTTATTCACTACAGCGCAGCCACCATCACGATTTTTATAGATTAAATGTTAATAAACCAGAAAAAATAGGAAAAATTCAAGCCTTTTTACTAAAGGCATGACAATGGACATTGCTCAGATTGGAGCCCCGCTTATGGATACAGGGATCTGACTCAAGCCCCGGGGCAGATTCACGCTATACACAAGTCAGGATGTGGAGGCCCTGGGCATGCTCTGCCTTGGATGCAGTGGACTGGCTGTGCAGTTGCTCCCCTTTGGACGATGCCTATACTGTGGAGAATTTCTCTTTTGAGGTGGAACAACCCACCGCCCCACCCCTCGCTTATCGGGTGGACTGGATTACAGGCACCGTCACTCTTGAGGAGTCTGCTTCAGCCCATGCGGTTCAGCCCGTGCACACTGCAGTTGCTACAGCAAGTGAGTCCGGAGTGGATGTCGCCACCATTACGGAGCCACCAGCGGACATCGCAGCGGACATCGCAGCGGACGCTGCCACCGCCACAACTCGTGTCTCCATCCCGCCTGAAAAAAGAAGGTGGGCTACGTTAAGGCCTCCCGCGGTCGAATCCTACCCCAGCGCCTGCCGGAACCGGACCTCGTGAGCGGTGGAGTCTCCGGGAAGTACACGACAGGAACCGGTAAGGAGGCTGGGGACAAAGTGACTTTACTTGCCCGTAACTATCTACCCGCCGAGGAGGTGGATTCCTCGGAATTGGAATCCTCCTCAGATGTTGGGGATGACGAGCTGATTGAGGCTGTATTTCTGGAAAAGGGATGGGACAATCGAAAATGTATTACCCCGATACGCAGCCTCCAAGAGGGTTCATCCATGAGTTCTGGGGACATCACACCCTGGGTGGAAACCCCTACCCATGTTGTAAAGAAAGAGGCTGTACCCAATGACGAGCCATGGCCTCAATTTGTTATGTCTTTGGTCTGGAGGTCACCGGACTCATATGTACGGCCTGGGACGGGAAACCCTGGGTCCTTACCTAGGCTCGCCCGCCTACAGCGGATCTTGATGAAGCGGGTAGCTACCGAGTATGGCTTGGAGTTCCCCTATGTGCCCAAAGAACTAATGTTGGAAATTGAAGCTAGCCACGAGCAATGGTATGGGGAAGCCATCTGGGGCTATCTTAAAGTACCCAAGCCATTCAGGAACTTTGAACACTCAGTTGCCACGGTCGAACGATTTAAGGGTTGCCGTTTGGACTGAGGCTATGACCGGCACATCCACGCCGATCAGGTTGTTCTCCGCTGTCCAGGAAGGGACAATGCGGTATACTTTATCACCACCCTGGACAAACAGTGGAAGTCTGTTACCCTGCTGGATCCTAGTTTCTACCTATGAAGTTTTAGATAAGAAACTTGACTTTGTTGTTTGCCTCCTGTTTTCGTACAAGTGGAGAATGCTCTGGATAAAGATGACTTTGTTCTCCACTGTGAGAGATTTATTGCTCTAGAAGAAAAAAAAAAACACAGAGAACGTTTCTTTGATATCTCTGAAGAACATTTTTTTTTCTCTCCCTCTAACTGAACTTTGGGGATTAGTTAGATAGAGTAGGGTTGCTGAAACGCCGTGTTCAACAATGGTTCTTTGTATGTTTATTTTTCAGCCCCTGCATAGAAAGGACAGTTTGATGCCTCTTACATTAGGTGGCTGTTCTGCCGGATTTAGGGAAAGACTTTTTCTGCTGACACAGCAGCTAAAAACTTTAGGAAGGAAAACTGCATTCTCACGGGGATACAGTTCTGCTTCTGTGTACATATGTCTGATATTTTAGGATTATGTGTTTGCTATGCATGTTCTTTGTGTTTTCTCTTTAGGTACCGGATCTGCTGTCAAGACCATCGGAGAATGGGGTGGGATTAGACAGATAGTGATGGGTGGTAGTGTACATACATAATGTGTAATATATCTAAATGTCCTATATGGAGAGTTATACCATTCCTTTTATTATATTCTGTGTATCTTTCTCCTTTTCTCTCCCCTTTCCCAGTTTTTTTGGTTCAGGCACCAAAACCTCAGGCTTGAGGTTTCTGTTCTTTTTTTCAGCCACTGGGGACAGTATCTTTTGTGGAGAGGGGTGTATGTAGCACCCTCCCCAAAAGGTTGGGACGCTATTTGAAATTTAGAGGGATGTCTGAGCTCAGACGGTTGAATTACAGTGAAATTTACCTCTGTTCTAGCTGTGGTTTGCCCGATAGCATTTTTCCTTTTTGCCTGTAGGTGGCGTTGGAACACGGGCAAACCATGGTGCATTGAGTGGCCCTTCTCGGCAGCGGTACGGTGGGAGTGGTCGCCCCGCTGTGCCTGCTGGGAGGGGATACTTAAGGGGCAGACGCCATTGATCGGGGTTCGTTTTCGCCTCGTGGCCCTCCGGGCTCGAGGTGTGTGTGTGTGTGATCCTGGTCTTGGGGCCACGTTGGCCCGAGGCTGCATCGCTATCTAGTAGACCCAGCTAGTCTGGCTGGGGCCTACATCCGGAGAGGAGATCCCAAGCTGTCCATCCAAATGGGGAGGAAGCTATCTTAATGAAGGAGACCAGGGGAGGACCTGCCCTGGAGGAGACCGGCAAAGTGCTGCTGTCTCGGGTGAGGCCTGGCGACTTTATTAAAGAGGGATCCACTATACTACAAGCCCTGGAGTTCGCCGGATTGGCTTAAAGTAAGGTGACCAGATTTTTTAAATTAAATCCGGGGACATTTTTTTACTAATAATGGCGGCAATCAGGGACTCTCTGCCCGTCGCCGCCACCCGCCTCACAGCCTGTCAAGTCTTACTCTCCGGGCCCCGGCTACTACTGGGTGGGGAGCGGAGGAAGATCACTCTGCCAGGGAAGGCAAGGAGATAGGCAGGCAGGCGGCTGGCTGGGACTTGAGCCAAGGCAGAAGAACATGCGAGCGGAGCTGGGGGGGTATTCACCCGAAACTGAAGAAATATTCCCTCCAGACCGACCAGCACATGATCATCAGAAAGGGGCACGGATAATGAAAAAAAAAACACCCCCTAAGCTAGTAGGAGCGGTGGAGCGGGGGGGGGGGGTGTAATTCAGATTTTTTTTTTTTTATTCTGCACTGACTGTCTTTGAAATTGCCCCAGCCCCTGTTCAAATCCAATCTGGGGACAAAACCGGGGACAAATTTGGTCCGGGGACAGTGTCCCCAATCCGGGGACTGTCCCCTGAAACCGGGGATGTCTGGTCACCCTAGCTTAAAGGCTCTTTCACTGCACGGCTGGAAGTTTGGGACTTTGAAATCCTGTGACAGAGGATTCCTGGACTATCCATTCGCTCAACTTTAAAAGGTCTGTGGTAGAGACTAGGGATGGGCCCGGTGCTCGATTCGAACCCATGTTCGAATCGAGCACCGGGCGTTCGCTCGCTCGTCGAGCCCAGAACTATTTGGGCCGTTCGCATCACATTCGTGTGATGCGAGCGGCCCCGCAATGCATTGCGGCCGGCGCGGCCGGCGCAGTGCATTGCTGGCTGATGATTGGCCAAGCATGCACTGTGACCCCGCATGCTTGGCCAATCACAGCGCCCGAAACTCGGAGAGCAATAATTGGCTACAGGCAGGACGCCTGTAGCCAATTACAGCTCAGGGGCTTTAGTACATGCCCCACCATTTAAAAGGCCGCCACACCATCGGCCCCGGTCACATGAGTTCCGGCTTTAGGAGAGATCAGTCTGCTGATTCTGTCTTTGCTTGATACTGAAAGATTTGCTCTTCTTTGCTAAACCATTGGCTATTTCTTTGCTAAACCATTGCTACCTAAGTCATTGATCGTTCATTGCTGCTGATTGCACAGTTAGCGTGTTATTAGCTGCTGCTGGGGATTAGTCTGGTGCGTGCTTACTGTTAGTACAGTATTGCAGTAGTACCAACCGCAGTGCTGTTAGCACAGCATTGCACCCCAACAGCACCCATAGGACTTCTAGTGTGTTAGTGGCAGCAAACAGAGCTCCTATATTTTCTTCTCAGCAGCACCCATAGGACTTCTAGTGTGTTAGTGGCAGCAAACAGAGCTCCTATATTTTCTTCTCAGCAGCACCCATAGGACTTCTAGTGTGTTAGTGGCATCACACAGAGCTCCTATATTTTCTTCTCAGCAGCACCCATAGGACTTCTAGTGTGTTAGTGGCAGCAAACAGAGCTCCTATATTTTCTTCTCAGCAGCACCCATAGGACTTCTAGTGTGTTAGTGGCAGCAAACAGAGCTCCTATATTTTCTTCTCAGCAGCACCCATAGGACTTCTAGTGTGTTAGTGGCATCACACAGAGCTCCTATATTTTCTTCTCAGCAGCACCCATAGGACTTCTAGTGTGTTAGTGGCAGCAAACAGAGCTCCTATATTTTCTTCTCAGCAGCACCCATAGGACTTCTAATGTGTTAGTGGCATCACACAGAGTTCCTATATTTTCATCTCAGAAGCACCCATAGGACTTCTAGTGTGTTAGTGGCATCACACAGAGCTCCTATATTTTCTTCTCAGAAGCACCCATAGGACTTCTAGTGTGTTAGTGGCAGCAAACAGAGCTCCTATATTTTCTTCTTAGCAGCACCCATAGGACTTCTAATGTGTTAGTGGCATCACACAGAGTTCCTATATTTTCATCTCAGAAGCACCCATAGGACTTCTAGTGTGTTAGTGGCATCACACAGAGCTCCTATATTTTCTTCTCAGAAGCACCCATAGGACTTCTAGTGTGTTAGTGGCAGCAAACAGAGCTCCTATATTTTCTTCTCAGCAGCACCCATAGGACTTCTAGTGTGTTAGTGGCATCACACAGAGTTCCTATATTTTCATCTCAGAAGCACCCATAGGACTTCTAGTGTGTTAGTGGCATCACACAGAGCTCCTATATTTTCTTCTTAGCAGCACCCATAGGACTTCTAATGTGTTAGTGGCATCACACAGAGTTCCTATATTTTCATCTCAGAAGCACCCATAGGACTTCTAGTGTGTTAGTGGCATCACACAGAGCTCCTATATTTTCTTCTCAGCAGCACCCATAGGACTTCTAGTGTGTTAGTGGCAGCAAACAGAGCTCCTATATTTTCTTCTCAGCAGCACCCATAGGACTTCTAGTGTGTTAGTGGCATCACACAGAGCTCCTATATTTTCTTCTCAGCAGCACCCATAGGACTTCTAGTGTGTTAGTGGCAGCAAACAGAGCTCCTATATTTTCTTCTCAGCAGCACCCATAGGACTTCTAATGTGTTAGTGGCATCACACAGAGTTCCTATATTTTCATCTCAGAAGCACCCATAGGACTTCTAGTGTGTTAGTGGCATCACACAGAGCTCCTATATTTTCTTCTCAGAAGCACCCATAGGACTTCTAGTGTGTTAGTGGCAGCAAACAGAGCTCCTATATTTTCTTCTTAGCAGCACCCATAGGACTTCTAATGTGTTAGTGGCATCACACAGAGTTCCTATATTTTCATCTCAGAAGCACCCATAGGACTTCTAGTGTGTTAGTGGCATCACACAGAGCTCCTATATTTTCTTCTCAGAAGCACCCATAGGACTTCTAGTGTGTTAGTGGCAGCAAACAGAGCTCCTATATTTTCTTCTCAGCAGCACCCATAGGACTTCTAGTGTGTTAGTGGCATCACACAGAGTTCCTATATTTTCATCTCAGAAGCACCCATAGGACTTCTAGTGTGTTAGTGGCATCACACAGAGCTCCTATATTTTCTTCTTAGCAGCACCCATAGGACTTCTAATGTGTTAGTGGCATCACACAGAGTTCCTATATTTTCATCTCAGAAGCACCCATAGGACTTCTAGTGTGTTAGTGGCATCACACAGAGCTCCTATATTTTCTTCTCAGAAGCACCCATAGGACTTCTAGTGTGTTAGTGGCAGCAAACAGAGCTCCTATATTTTCTTCTCAGCAGCACCCATAGGACTTCTAGTGTGTTAGTGGCATCACACAGAGTTCCTATATTTTCATCTCAGAAGCACCCATAGGACTTCTAGTGTGTTAGTGGCATCACACAGAGCTCCTATATTTTCTTCTCAGCAGCACCCATAGGACTTCTAGTGTGTTAGTGGCATCACACAGAGCTCCTATATTTTCTTCTCAGCAGCACCCATAGGACTTCTAGTGTGTTAGTGGCAGCAAACAGAGCTCCTATATTTTCTTCTCAGCAGCACCCATAGGACTTCTAGTGTGTTAGTGGCATCACACAGAGCTCCTATATTTTCTTCTCAGCAGCACCCATAGGACTTCTAGTGTGTTAGTGGCAGCAAACAGAGCTCCTATATTTTCTTCTCAGCAGCACCCATAGGACTTCTAGTGTGTTAGTGGCATCACACAGAGCTCCTATATTTTCATCTCAGAAGCACCCATAGGACTTCTAGTGTGTTAGTGGCATCACACAGAGCTCCTATATTTTCTTCTCAGCATCACCCATAGGACTTCTAGTGTGTTAGTGGCAGCAAACAGAGCTCCTATATTTTCATCTCAGAAGCACCCATAGGACTTCTAGTGTGTTAGTGGCATCACACAGAGCTCCTATATTTTCATCTCAGAAGCACCCATAGGACTTCTAGTGTGTTAGTGGCATCACACAGAGCTCCTATATTTTCTTCTCAGAAGCACCCATAGGACTTCTAGTGTGTTAGTGGCAGCAAACAGAGCTCCTATATTTTCTTCTCAGCAGCACCCATAGGACTTCTAGTGTGTTAGTGGCATCACACAGAGTTCCTATATTTTCATCTCAGAAGCACCCATAGGACTTCTAGTGTGTTAGTGGCATCACACAGAGCTCCTATATTTTCTTCTCAGCAGCACCCATAGGACTTCTAGTGTGTTAGTGGCAGCAAACAGAGCTCCTATATTTTCTTCTCAGCAGCACCCATAGGACTTCTAGTGTGTTAGTGGCATCACACAGAGCTCCTATATTTTCATCTCAGAAGCACCCATAGGACTTCTAGTGTGTTAGTGGCATCACACAGAGCTCCTATATTTTCTTCTCAGCAGCACCCATAGGACTTCTAGTGTGTTAGTGGCAGCAAACAGAGCTCCTATATTTTCTTCTCAGCAGCACCCATAGGACTTCTAGTGTGTTAGTGGCATCACACAGAGCTCCTATATTTTCTTCTCAGCAGCACCCATAGGACTTCTAGTGTGTTAGTGGCAGCAAACAGAGCTCCTATATTTTCTTCTCAGCAGCACCCATAGGACTTCTAGTGTGTTAGTGGCATCACACAGAGCTCCTATATTTTCATCTCAGAAGCACCCATAGGACTTCTAGTGTGTTAGTGGCATCACACAGAGCTCCTATATTTTCTTCTCAGCAGCACCCATAGGACTTCTAGTGTGTTAGTGGCAGCAAACAGAGCTCCTATATTTTCATCTCAGAAGCACCCATAGGACTTCTAGTGTGTTAGTGGCATCACACAGAGCTCCTATATTTTCATCTCAGAAGCACCCATAGGACTTCTAGTGTGTTAGTGGCATCACACATAGCTCCTATATTTTCTTCTCAGCAGCTCCCATAGGACTTCTAGTGTGTTAGTGGCATCACACAGAGCTCCTATATTTTCATCTCAGAAGCACCCATAGGACTTCTAGTGTGTTAGTGGCATCACACAGAGCTCCTATATTTTCTTCTCAGCAGCACCCATAGGACTTCTAGTGTGTTAGTGGCAGCAAACAGAGCTCCTATATTTTCATCTCAGAAGCACCCATAGGACTTCTAGTGTGTTAGTGGCATCACACAGAGCTCCTATATTTTCATCTCAGAAGCACCCATAGGACTTCTAGTGTGTTAGTGGCATCACACAGAGCTCCTATATTTTCTTCTCAGAAGCACCCATAGGACTTCTAGTGTGTTAGTGGCAGCAAACAGAGCTCCTATATTTTCTTCTCAGCAGCACCCATAGGACTTCTAGTGTGTTAGTGGCATCACACAGAGTTCCTATATTTTCATCTCAGAAGCACCCATAGGACTTCTAGTGTGTTAGTGGCATCACACAGAGCTCCTATATTTTCATCTCAGCAGCACCCATAGGACTTCTAGTGTGTTAGTGGCATCACACAGAGCTCCTATATTTTCATCTCAGAAGCACCCATAGGACTTCTAGTGTGTTAGTGGCATCACACAGAGCTCCTATATTTTCTTCTCAGCAGCACCCATAGGACTTCTAGTGTGTTAGTGGCAGCAAACAGAGCTCCTATATTTTCTTCTCAGCAGCACCCATAGGACTTCTAGTGTGTTAGTGGCAGCAAACAGAGCTCCTATATTTTCATCTCAGAAGCACCCATAGGACTTCTAGTGTGTTAGTGGCAGCAAACAGAGCTCCTATATTTTCATCTCAGAAGCACCCATAGGACTTCTAGTGTGTTAGTGGCATCACACATAGCTCCTATATTTTCTTCTCAGCAGCACCCATAGGACTTCTAGTGTGTTAGTGGCATCACACAGAGCTCCTATATTTTCATCTCAGAAGCACCCATAGGACTTCTAGTGTGTTAGTGGCATCACACAGAGCTCCTATATTTTCTTCTCAGCAGCACCCATAGGACTTCTAGTGTGTTAGTGGCATCACACAGAGCTCCTATATTTTCTTCTCAGCAGCACCCATAGGACTTCTAGTGTGTTAGTGGCATCACACAGAGCTCCTATATTTTCTTCTCAGCAGCACCCATAGGACTTCTAGTGTGTTAGTGGCATCACACAGAGTTCCTATATTTTCATCTCAGAAGCACCCATAGGACTTCTAGTGTGTTAGTGGCATCACACAGAGCTCCTATATTTTCATCTCAGCAGCACCCATAGGACTTCTAGTGTGTTAGTGGCATCACACAGAGCTCCTATATTTTCATCTCAGAAGCACCCATAGGACTTCTAGTGTGTTAGTGGCATCACACAGAGCTCCTATATTTTCTTCTCAGCAGCACCCATAGGACTTCTAGTGTGTTAGTGGCATCACACAGAGCTCCTATATTTTCTTCTCAGCAGCACCCATAGGACTTCTAGTGTGTTAGTGGCAGCAAACAGAGCTCCTATATTTTCTTCTCAGCAGCACCCATAGGACTTCTAGTGTGTTAGTGGCAGCAAACAGAGCTCCTATATTTTCATCTCAGAAGCACCCATAGGACTTCTAGTGTGTTAGTGGCATCACACATAGCTCCTATATTTTCTTCTCAGCAGCACCCATAGGACTTCTAGTGTGTTAGTGGCATCACACAGAGCTCCTATATTTTCTTCTCAGAAGCACCCATAGGACTTCTAGTGTGTTAGTGGCAGCAAACAGAGCTCCTATATTTTCTTCTCAGCAGCACCCATAGGACTTCTAGTGTGTTAGTGGCATCACACAGAGTTCCTATATTTTCATCTCAGAAGCACCCATAGGACTTCTAGTGTGTTAGTGGCATCACACAGAGCTCCTATATTTTCTTCTCAGCAGCACCCATAGGACTTCTAGTGTGTTAGTGGCATCACACAGAGCTCCTATATTTTCTTCTCAGCAGCACCCATAGGACTTCTAGTGTGTTAGTGGCAGCAAACAGAGCTCCTATATTTTCTTCTCAGCAGCACCCATAGGACTTCTAGTGTGTTAGTGGCATCACACAGAGCTCCTATATTTTCTTCTCAGCAGCACCCATAGGACTTCTAGTGTGTTAGTGGCAGCAAACAGAGCTCCTATATTTTCTTCTAAGCAGCACCCATAGGACTTCTAGTGTGTTAGTGGCATCACACAGAGCTCCTATATTTTCATCTCAGAAGCACCCATAGGACTTCTAGTGTGTTAGTGGCATCACACAGAGCTCCTATATTTTCTTCTCAGCATCACCCATAGGACTTCTAGTGTGTTAGTGGCAGCAAACAGAGCTCCTATATTTTCATCTCAGAAGCACCCATAGGACTTCTAGTGTGTTAGTGGCATCACACAGAGCTCCTATATTTTCTTCTCAGAAGCACCCATAGGACTTCTAGTGTGTTAGTGGCAGCAAACAGAGCTCCTATATTTTCTTCTCAGCAGCACCCATAGGACTTCTAGTGTGTTAGTGGCATCACACAGAGTTCCTATATTTTCATCTCAGAAGCACCCATAGGACTTCTAGTGTGTTAGTGGCATCACACAGAGCTCCTATATTTTCTTCTCAGCAGCACCCATAGGACTTCTAGTGTGTTAGTGGCAGCAAACAGAGCTCCTATATTTTCTTCTCAGCAGCACCCATAGGACTTCTAGTGTGTTAGTGGCATCACACAGAGCTCCTATATTTTCATCTCAGAAGCACCCATAGGACTTCTAGTGTGTTAGTGGCATCACACAGAGCTCCTATATTTTCTTCTCAGCAGCACCCATAGGACTTCTAGTGTGTTAGTGGCAGCAAACAGAGCTCCTATATTTTCTTCTCAGCAGCACCCATAGGACTTCTAGTGTGTTAGTGGCATCACACAGAGCTCCTATATTTTCTTCTCAGCAGCACCCATAGGACTTCTAGTGTGTTAGTGGCAGCAAACAGAGCTCCTATATTTTCTTCTCAGCAGCACCCATAGGACTTCTAGTGTGTTAGTGGCATCACACAGAGCTCCTATATTTTCATCTCAGAAGCACCCATAGGACTTCTAGTGTGTTAGTGGCATCACACAGAGCTCCTATATTTTCTTCTCAGCAGCACCCATAGGACTTCTAGTGTGTTAGTGGCAGCAAACAGAGCTCCTATATTTTCATCTCAGAAGCACCCATAGGACTTCTAGTGTGTTAGTGGCATCACACAGAGCTCCTATATTTTCATCTCAGAAGCACCCATAGGACTTCTAGTGTGTTAGTGGCATCACACATAGCTCCTATATTTTCTTCTCAGCAGCTCCCATAGGACTTCTAGTGTGTTAGTGGCATCACACAGAGCTCCTATATTTTCATCTCAGAAGCACCCATAGGACTTCTAGTGTGTTAGTGGCATCACACAGAGCTCCTATATTTTCTTCTCAGCAGCACCCATAGGACTTCTAGTGTGTTAGTGGCAGCAAACAGAGCTCCTATATTTTCATCTCAGAAACACCCATAGGACTTCTAGTGTGTTAGTGGCATCACACAGAGCTCCTATATTTTCATCTCAGAAGCACCCATAGGACTTCTAGTGTGTTAGTGGCATCACACAGAGCTCCTATATTTTCTTCTCAGAAGCACCCATAGGACTTCTAGTGTGTTAGTGGCAGCAAACAGAGCTCCTATATTTTCTTCTCAGCAGCACCCATAGGACTTCTAGTGTGTTAGTGGCATCACACAGAGTTCCTATATTTTCATCTCAGAAGCACCCATAGGACTTCTAGTGTGTTAGTGGCATCACACAGAGCTCCTATATTTTCATCTCAGCAGCACCCATAGGACTTCTAGTGTGTTAGTGGCATCACACAGAGCTCCTATATTTTCATCTCAGAAGCACCCATAGGACTTCTAGTGTGTTAGTGGCATCACACAGAGCTCCTATATTTTCTTCTCAGCAGCACCCATAGGACTTCTAGTGTGTTAGTGGCAGCAAACAGAGCTCCTATATTTTCTTCTCAGCAGCACCCATAGGACTTCTAGTGTGTTAGTGGCAGCAAACAGAGCTCCTATATTTTCATCTCAGAAGCACCCATAGGACTTCTAGTGTGTTAGTGGCAGCAAACAGAGCTCCTATATTTTCATCTCAGAAGCACCCATAGGACTTCTAGTGTGTTAGTGGCATCACACATAGCTCCTATATTTTCTTCTCAGCAGCACCCATAGGACTTCTAGTGTGTTAGGGGCATCACACAGAGCTCCTATATTTTCATCTCAGAAGCACCCATAGGACTTCTAGTGTGTTAGTGGCATCACACAGAGCTCCTATATTTTCTTCTCAGCAGCACCCATAGGACTTCTAGTGTGTTAGTGGCATCACACAGAGCTCCTATATTTTCTTCTCAGCAGCACCCATAGGACTTCTAGTGTGTTAGTGGCATCACACAGAGCTCCTATATTTTCTTCTCAGCAGCACCCATAGGACTTCTAGTGTGTTAGTGGCATCACACAGAGCTCCTATATTTTCATCTCAGAAGCACCCATAGGACTTCTAGTGTGTTAGTGGCATCACACAGAGCTCCTATATTTGCTTCTCAGCAGCACCCATAGGACTTCTAGTGTGTTAGTGGCATCACACAGAGCTCCTATATTTTCTTCTCAGCAGCACCCATAGGACTTCTAGTGTGTTAGTGGCATCACACAGAGCTCCTATATTTTCTTCTCAGCAGCACCCATAGGACTTCTAGTGTGTTAGTGGCATCACACAGAGTTCCTATATTTTCATCTCAGAAGCACCCATAGGACTTCTAGTGTGTTAGTGGCATCACACAGAGCTCCTATATTTTCATCTCAGCAGCACCCATAGGACTTCTAGTGTGTTAGTGGCATCACACAGAGCTCCTATATTTTCTTCTCAGCAGCACCCATAGGACTTCTAGTGTGTTAGTGGCAGCAAACAGAGCTCCTATATTTTCTTCTCAGCAGCACCCATAGGACTTCTAGTGTGTTAGTGGCAGCAAACAGAGCTCCTATATTTTCATCTCAGAAGCACCCATAGGACTTCTAGTGTGTTAGTGGCATCACACATAGCTCCTATATTTTCTTCTCAGCAGCACCCATAGGACTTCTAGTGTGTTAGTGGCATCACACAGAGCTCCTATATTTTCATCTCAGAAGCACCCATAGGACTTCTAGTGTGTTAGTGGCATCACACAGAGCTCCTATATTTTCTTCTCAGCAGCACCCATAGGACTTCTAGTGTGTTAGTGGCAGCAAACAGAGCTCCTATATTTTCATCTCAGAAGCACCCATAGGACTTCTAGTGTGTTAGTGGCATCACACAGAGCTCCTATATTTTCATCTCAGAAGCACCCATAGGACTTCTAGTGTGTTAGTGGCATCACACATAGCTCCTATATTTTCTTCTCAGCAGCACCCATAGGACTTCTAGTGTGTTAGTGGCATCACACAGAGCTCCTATATTTTCATCTCAGAAGCACCCATAGGACTTCTAGTGTGTTAGTGGCATCACACAGAGCTCCTATATTTTCTTCTCAGCAGCACCCATAGGACTTCTAGTGTGTTAGTGGCATCACACAGAGCTCCTATATTTTCATCTCAGAAGCACCCATAGGACTTCTAGTGTGTTAGTGGCATCACACATAGCTCCTATATTTTCTTCTCAGCAGCACCCATAGGACTTCTAGTGTGTTAGTGGCATCACACAGAGCTCCTATATTTTCATCTCAGAAGCACCCATAGGACTTCTAGTGTGTTAGTGGCATCACACAGAGCTCCTATATTTTCATCTCAGAAGCACCAATAGGACTTCTAGTGTGTTAGTGGCAGCAAACAGAGCTCCTATATTTTCTTGTCAGCAGCACACATAGTACCTATAGTGTGTTAGTGTCAGCACCCATAGGACCTACAGTGTGTTGTGAGCACACATAGGAGTTCTATTTTTTATACTATATACACTACCGACTACAATGGCTGGAAGACCGCCAAGGAGAGGCAGAGCGTGCCGAGGCAAGAACACAGGGCAGGCAGGCTCTGTTTCTAGAGACAACAGTGCTGGCCGTGGACGTGGTCGTGCATCGTCATCAGCACGTGGCCATGGGACACGCTTGTCTTTGTTTTCGGCAGCTGGACATGTGGAGCCGCATCATGCCGAAGGCTTGGTAGAATGGATGACCAAGCCCTCCTCATCCTCCTCATCCTCTCTCACCCAGGCTCAGGGTACTGGCAGAGCAGCTGCCAACGCGTACTCAATGGCATCATCAGCCACCCCTTCCCTAGACCCACCATGTCCTCCTGAGGAGTCCCCCGAACTGTTTGAGCACAGTGTTGGGTACATGCTCCAGGAGGATGCCCAACGATTCGAAGGCTCGGATGATGATACCCAGCTTGAGGAAGTCAGTAGTGTGCGCGCAGAGAGAGGGGATGCTGAAGGACAGCAATCTGGCAGTAGTGTTCCACCAGCTGCAGCTTACTGCCAGGTTTGCTCTAGTGGTGAAGAGGGAGGGGATGATGAGGTCACTGACTCCACGTGGGTGCCTGAAGGGAGAGAGGAGGAGGAGGAGGAGGATGCAGCGTCACATGTCCAACGAGGCAGGATGCCCCCTGGAGGCCAGCTAGAGGCCAGCACAGCAACTGTACCACACCGCAGAGCTCCGCCTGTGCAGGGCGCTGCCTCTGCACGTTATCACAAAAGTTCTTTGGTGTGGGCCTTTTTTGAGACGAGTGCATCAGATCGCACCACTGCTATTTGCAATATTTGTCTCAAGCGTATCTCGCGTGGCCAAAACATCAGCCGCTTGGGCACCACAAGCATGAGCAGACATATGTCGACCTGCCATGCAGCTCGTTGGCAAGCACACATAAAAGACCCACACCAAAGAACAAAGCGGACCTCTCCTTGCTCCTCATCAGCTGGGATCTCCATCCCCACTATATCTTCAGTCCTCTCTGAAAGCTGCTCTGAGAGGACTGAAGGTGTAGAATTAGGTGTGTCACAACCAAGTACTTGCAGTACACCGACGTCCGATTGTAGCAGGCAAATTTCCCTGCCCCAGCTGCTGGACCGTCGAAAGAAGTATACTCCCAGCCATCCACATGCCCAGCGGTTGAATGCTAGCTTGGCTAAATTGCTAGCACTTCAACTGCTGCCTTTTCAGTTGATAGACTCGGCCCCCTTCCGTGAGTTTGTTCAATGTGCGGTTCCTCAGTGGCAGGTTCCCAAACGCCACTTTTTCTCACGGAAGGCGATTCCGTCTCTCTACTGGCATGTGGAAGGCAATGTCCATGCCTCGCTGGACAGGGCGGTCAGCGGTAAGGTGCATATTACCGCTGACTCATGGTCCAGCAGGCATGGACAGGGACGTTATCTTTCTTTCACGGCCCATTGGGTCACTCTATTGGCAGCTGGGAGGGATGCAGGACAAGGTGCAGTAGTGTTGGAGGTTGTTCCGCCACCACGCCTCCAAAATGCTACTACTGGTTGTGACACACCTCTCTCCTCCACCCCCTCCTCTTCTTCTTCCTCCATGTCCTCTTCGAGTGCTCTGTCCTCGGAACCAGCGGTGCTCCGTAGGCGTACAAGGGGCTACGCGAGTACGCAGGCAAAAAGATGCCATGCCGTGCTTGCGCTGGTGTGTTTGGGGGACAGGAGCCACACTGGGCCAGAGGTTCTGGCAGCTCTGCAGGGGCAGGCCGAGAGGTGGTTGACGCCACGCCAGCTTAAGCCAGGAATGGTCGTTTCTGATAATGGCACCAACCTCCTCTCCGCCCTGCGACAGGGGCAGCTCACCCATGTGCCCTGTATGGCTCACGTCCTCAACCTGGTGGTGCAGCGGTTCTTGGGCAGGTTCCCAGGCTTACAGGATGTCCTGAGGCAGGCCAGGAAAGTCTGTGTGCATTTCCGCCGATCTTATAATGCCAGTGCTCGGCTGACTGAGCTGCAAAAGGAGCTGAACCTGCCCAAGAACCGCCTAATATGTGACATGCCCACCAGGTGGAACTCAACGTTGGCCATGCTGCAGCGACTGCACACGCAGCAGAGGGCCATCAATGAGTACCTTTGCGACTACGGCACCAGGACAGGGTCAGGGGAGCTTGGCTTTTTTTCCCCACGCCAGTGGAGCATGATCAGGGATGCATGCACTGTCCTCTCACCATTTGAGGAGGCCACGAGGATGGTGAGC
Source organism: Rana muscosa (assembly GCA_029206835.1). Classification (NCBI taxonomy): domain Eukaryota; kingdom Metazoa; phylum Chordata; class Amphibia; order Anura; family Ranidae; genus Rana; species Rana muscosa. Next base: position 624,635,042 of record CM055117.1, on the reverse strand, counting down.
AGTGACAGTGCATGCATCAGTGACACTGTACCTCTTGTCCACCTGTTGGAGCATACGCTGCGTGGGATAATGGACAGGGCACTTGAGGCAGAACAGAGGCAGGAAGAGGAGGACTTCCTTGTCTCTCAAGGCCCCCTTTATCCAGACAATGTTCCTTCTGTCCCACCCATCACACAGGAAGAGGAGGAGGAGGAGGAGGAGGAGGAGGAGGAGGAGGATTGTGTGAGCATGGAGGTGGAGCCTGGCACTCAGCATCAGCAGCAGCAGTCTTTTAGGGATGATGTACAGTCCCAACAAACCAGTGGACTTGTACGTGGCTGGGAGGAGGTGGCTGGCGATCATGTCATCCTCAGTGACCCAGAAGACTCCGGACCGAATGCCTCAGCTAACCTACGCTGCATGGCCTCCCTGATCCTGCAAAGCCTGCGGAAGGATCCTCGTGTTCTTCGGATCAAGGAGAGTGACCATTACTGGCTGGCCACTCTCCTTGATCCACGGTACAAGGGTAAGGTTGCGGACCTTATCTTGCCGTCGCAGAGGGAGCAGAGGATGAGACATCTCAGGGAGGCCTTGCAGAAAGGTCTGTGCAACGCGTTCCCAGAAACTGGGAGGTTACAAACTCCTGGTCCTGGACGACGAGTTGCTGAGGCTTCGGTCAGTAGCAGAAGGAGCGGTGGGGAAGGTGGACGTCTGACCGATGCGTTCAGACAATTTTTTAGTCCGCAGCCCCAAGGTATGATCGGTTCCAGCAACCATCGCCAGCGTCTGATATACATGGTGCAGGAATACCTAGGGGCAAGGTCAGACTTGGACACCTTTCCCACCGAAAATCCTCTGGCTTACTGGGTCCTGAGGATGGATCACTGGCCAGAGCTTGCACAGTATGCAATTGAGCTACTGGCCTGTCCTGCATCCAGCGTTCTTTCCGAACGCACATTCAGTGCTGCTGGAGGATTTGTCACCGATCATAGGGTGCGCCTGTCCACCGACTCGGTTGATCGACTGACCTTCATAAAAATGAATCAGTCTTGGATCACCACCAGCTACCAGACACCTGAAGCGGATATAACGGAATAATTTATAATGTCACATCCCTTCAAGACTGCCTATGCTGATGCTGAGTGACTGTCCTGTTATGTTCACTGACTATCCTCTTCCTCCTCCTCAATGATCCATGCCACCACACCAGTGCCTAAGGCACAATTTTTCAGCCCCTGTATAACAGGGGCGTGTAATTACAATTTTTTAAAAAGATGCTTCGCAACAGGTGTGACTGCTGTGCTCAGAGTACAGTATCTGTGAGGGGTTGCAGTGTTGTGGCACCAGCACCAGTGCCTAAGGCACAATTTTTCAGCCCCTGTTGGGGCGTGTAATTACAATTTTTAGGCAATGCTTTGCAACAGGTCTCATTGCTGTGCTCAGAGTACAGTATCTGTGAGGGGTTGCAGTGTTGTGGCACCAGCACCAGTGCCTAAGGCACAATTTTTCAGCCCCTGTATAACAGGGGCGTGTAATTACAATTTTTTAAAAAGATGCTTCGCAACAGGTGTGACTGCTGTGCTCCAAGTACAGTATCTGTGAGGGGTTGCAGTGTTGTGGCACCAGCACCAATGCCTAAGGCACAATTTTTCAGCCCCTGTTTAACAGGGGCGTGTAATTACAAATCTTGATCTAATAGTTCACAGCAGGGCCCATTCCTGCGCCCACCAAGAGTAACTATGAGGGCCTACAGTCTTGTGGCAACACCGTCCACCACCACCACCACCACCAAAGGCCCAATTTTTCTGCCCTGTTCAACAGGTGCATGCAATTACAAATCTTGATCTAATAACTCACAGCAGGGCCCATTCCTGCACCCACCAAGAGTAACTGTGAGGGCTTACAGTCTTGTGGCAACACCGTCCACCACCACCACCACCACCACCAAAGGCCCAATTTTTCTGCCCGGTTCAACAGGTGCATGCAAGTACAAATCTTGATCTATTAACTCACAGCAGGGCCCATTCCTGTGCCCACCAGTCTTGTGGCTACACCAACATCTAATAGGGCAAATTTCTGCAGAGTATATACGGCAGGCCCCTACTTTCAAACATCCAACTTACAAACGACTCCTACTTGCAAACGGCAAGAGAAAACAGGAAGTGAGAGGAAATCTACCCCTAGGAAGGAAAATTCTATCCTGTTAGATTTAATTTGGGAAAAAGGTATCTCCTCTCTACTGATGCTTTATCACCAATCCTTGTTTCAATTAAAACCCCACTTTTCCAAAAACATTTGTCATTGGGACGGAAAGTGAGGTGACATGTTCTGAACAGATGTGCAAAGACAGCAAATGTTACAGGGGTGATAACCCCTCCCTATGTTCTCCAAAAAGCTTAAAAATTGATTTTTTTGGGATGTAGCTACACTTCATAATGTACCTGTTCAGATTCTACTTAAGAACAAACCTACAGTCCATGTCTTGTTTGCACCACCTATATACTGCTGTTCAGAGTATATAGGGTTGTAGGTATAGGGTTTTATTTTGGGTGCGGGGTCCCCCTTAGTATCCATACAAGACCCAAAGGGGCTGGGGTGGGGGGGGGGGGTGATGGGGTAGCCATGCCATTTTTCTCAAGGATTTTCAGCCATATGGCGGCCAGGACAAGACATGACATTAAAGCCGCAAGTGGTTTTAAATGGCTTCTTTTTTTCCTTTACAAATGTCATTTTGTGCAAGGACAGTTCTAAACACGGGAAACACATGCCACTTCACAGGCATACTTTAGACACCCCCCAGGTACCATATTTAAAGGAAAATTTCACTTTTTTTTTTTTCACTTTATGCATCATTAAAATGACTGCTCCCGAAAAAACTTTAGTTTTTAAAATTTCTTTTTGCATTGATATATGTCCCCTGGGGCAGGACCCGGGTCCCCAAACCTGTTTTATGACATTAACATGCATATTGGCCGTTGTAATTAGCAATTTTGATTTCGAACGTTCGCGTCCATTATAACGAATAGGGTTCGAAAATTTGCGCGAACTTTCGGTCCGTTCGAAGGTTCTGGTGCGAACCGAACCCGGGGGTGTTCGGCTCATCCCTAGTAGAGACTTTGTTCGCTTTAAAAGGTCTGTGGTAGAGACTTTGTTCGCTTTAAAAGGTCTGTGGCAGAGACTTTGTTCGCTTTAAAAGGTCTGTGGCAGAGACTTTGTTCGCTTTAAAAGGTCTGTGGCAGAGACTTTGTTCGCTTTAAAAGGTCTGTGGCAGAGACTTTGTTCGCTTTAAAAGGTCTGTGGCAGAGACCCTATTCACCTAGGGCAGTCTGTGGCAGAGACTGTTCCATTGCTGATTCGTGTGTCATCCCGGCTGCTAGGCCATGTGAGAGGGGACTATCCTGGTGACCAATACCTCCACATTGAGAGTGATGAGTGACTTTGAACTGACACCTGTGTATTTTTGTGGCGAGTGCCTGAACCTTTCCCTACATTTCTATACCTTTTTACTTTCTCAACGTTTACTGCATAAGAAAATAAAGCCTGGCTGTTTAAGGTTTTACATCTGTGTAGACATTGCATTACTACAGACTTTCCTACCCGGACAACGAAGCTGAAGAGGTAACGTGCAAAACCCAAAACTAACCAGCAGCTCCTACGGGGGTAGTGCTACATAAGAATCAACAGTATAGCTGCAATCATGGTGTCTCCACCCAAAAGAAACCGTTGGTGGTTAGGGTTGAGTCGTGGAGAAAGAAAGTATCCTGGACTGCCGCACTCTGTTCAAGCGTTTTTATTTGAAAATGTAAAATCCAAAGAAAAATATATATAATCCAAGACAATCCAAATCAGTCAAAAATTGACATACAGGGAACAATGGCTGACGCGTTTCACATCATAAAGCGATGCTTACTCATAGCTAGGGATGAGCCGTACATCCTCCGGTTCGGTTCGCAGCAGAACATGTGAACAGGCAAAATATTTGTGCGAACACCGTTAAAGTCTGTGGGACGCGAACATGAAAAATCTAAAGTGCTAATTTTAAAGGCTTATATGCAAGTTATTGCCATAAAAAGTGTTTGGGGACCTGGGTGCTGCCCCAGGGGACATGTATCAATGCTAATTTTTTTTTTAAAAACTGACATTTTTTCAGGAGCAGTGATTTTAATAATGCTTAAAGTGAAACATTAAAAATTAAATTTCCCTTTAAATATTGTGCCTGAGGGGTCTCCTTAGTCTGCCTGTAAAGTAGCACATCTTTGCCATGTTTATAACAGTACCACAGCAAAATTATATTTCTAAAGGAGAAAATGTAATTTAAAACTGCTAGTGGCTGTAATGTATTGTCGTATCCCAGCAATACAGATAAAAAAAATGGCGTGGGTTCCCCCGCGCCAAGAAAAAAAAAATGGGCCCAGGCACTATATATTCTCAACAGCAATATATATACTATACGGACTGCACTATATACCCTGCAGAAAAATTGGGTCTTAGGTGTTGGTGGTGCCAGAACACTGTAACCCCTCACAGTTACTCTTGTTGGGCGCAGGAACGGGTCCTGCTTAACTATTATTTTAAAAATTGTAATTGCATGTGTAGCGATACCCTCAGCTTAAGCGGGCCGCAAGGTTTGATTTGGGCCCTGAGTACAGCTCTCCAACCCACCGGCAATCGGCTCTACCCACTCTGGCACAGCTAGTCTAAAGGATGCACACATATATCCTTATACTTTAAGAGAGAGATTCAAACATAGAACAGTGATAAGGGGATAACGGATTTTACTTCTTGTTATGCAAAGAAAACACACAGCAATGACAATATGATTTTTAACTTGTATGCAGAGCCCTGCAATGACAGTCACATTGCACCATAAGAATAAAGGGGGGGGGGTAAAGGAACGCCACGTGGGGCGACCGTTAACTAGGTACCCTATGGTACAACAGCTAAATGTATACCTAACGGATCAGGCCTGATCCCTTACTCTAAAACTTAGTCCTGTAAGAATAATGGTTTCTTCACCGGCTTGCTGTAGAGGTGGTGCACATAAGAATAATAAACACTTTGTAATCCAACAGGGAGAATCTGAACAACTGACCGTACTTCACTAGAGATCCTCTGGATCAGTCCTGCTGCGGATCTCCAGTGAGAGTCTTAAAGTGAGGTGGTAGGCCTCGGCAGTCTATAGGCACAGTACTATAAACAGGTTATTGGATGAGCTTTCGCTCAGCTCACCCTCCGGACGCGACCCGTCCGGGACTTCCACCGGCTGTGTCGTCACTCGCACACAGCGGTTGCTGCCATCGGGTCTCCCATCCAATCTAGGCTGCAGGCAGGAGATGTTGGATGCCACCCAGGCTCGCAAAGGGTGGAAGGCTCTTTGGTTCGCTGTAAGAAGTCCCCAGGCTTCAGGCCCTCACACAGCACAGCTCCGCACAGGTGGATCAGTCTCAGCCGTCCCGTGTCCAAAAGAGAGAGAGTCAGGCCTCGCCCCTTCCTTATATCACTTCCCCCATGAGTCTCTGGGGCATAACCCAAAACATCCGGTGAACAGTGGACCTCTGGGAACCGTAGTTCTTTCTCCTAATTAAAGGGGAAACACCCCGCTACACACTCCCCCCACTAAAACTCTTTGGTCCCCAAAGATAAACAATTTAACAACAATTCTGAACCAATTTACTGAATGCGGAGTATGATGTTGGTACAGGGAATTTCCACCAAAACTCAGAGGTGGGGTTCCCTATACCACAGGTCACACTAGCATGGGTGGCCTGTCTAACTGTGCCAGAGAGTGAGCTGGGGTTGCCTTCCACCAAATGAACAGTGGAAGGATCTGAGCACTTAGTACTTCTTCTGGCAGTGGCAACAGAGTCCTCTGAACTTTTTCCCAATTGAGGGTAGGTTAATCTCCTGGGAGGCCTCACGACTCTGTAAGTTCTTTGCTCCCTTGGGACTTCAGGCTCAGGTACCACAGGCTCTGCGTCAGGAACACTTTCTGACACCATCACTGATTCTGGGGCCTCTTCCTCCTCTGCTTCTGAGTAAAGGCCCGGAATATCTTCCCAGCATTCAGGCACATCACTGGATGGAATGAACTCTGTAGCCTCTGGGTTCAGGGTCCCATCCTGTGTATCTTCAGTGGGTGGAAGGTCTATGGCGGAACTCCCTGGAGTTGAGGAGGGCCATAGCCACTCAAGTTCTCCCCTCCCATCTTCACTTGGTTGGGAAGCCTGTCCATCCCTAGCTCGGAGGGTCTGAGACCGAGTGTTGGGTCTGGGGGTATCCAAGATGGAAACAGATTCCGTCAGGTTCTTCACTGAAGGTATCCTGACTGCCTCTTTAAGTGGGAGTAAGTGATTTCTGTGCCAGGTTTTCAAGGGTCCCACTCTCCCCTCTGGCTTTAACTTATACACCGGTAGTCCAGGAAGTTTTCTACAAATGACATAAGGCTCGGACCTCCATCTATCAGCAAGTTTATGCTTCCCTGGGATCCCTAGGTTGCGTAGCAGCACACGGTCTCCAGGCTGCAGGTCTTGCACTCGAACCTTCAGGTCAAAGTTCCTTTTATTTCTGACCCCTCTCCGGTCTGAGGCCGCTTGGGCTTGTTCATAGGCCGCTTTCAGTTTATACCTAAGTCGGTCCACATATCCTTTGTGAGAGGTAGCAGAGGTATAGTCTAGGGAAATGCCAAAGGCCAGATCCACTGGCAATCTTGCTTCTCTCCCAAACATGAGGCGGTAGGGAGAGTAACCCGTCACATCACTGGTGGTGCAATTGTAGGCATGCACCAAAGTGGATATGTGTTGACTCCAATGCTGCTTCTTCTCTGTCTCCAGAGTCCCCAGCATGTTTAACAAAGTCCGATTAAACCTCTCAGGCTGGGCATCTCCTTGTGGATGATAAGGGGTAGTCCTGGTCTTTTCCACTCCCAGGGAGTCCAGTAGGTTCCGGATCAGGCGACTCTCAAAGTCCCTTCCTTGGTCGGAGTGGATTCTCTGTGGTAATCCATAGTGGACGAAGTATTTTTCTAGAAGCACCTTAGCTACAGTGGAAGCCTTCTGGTCTCTGGTGGGGAACGCCTGTGCATAACGGGTGAAATGATCGGTTACCACCAGAACATTTCCCAATCCACTCAAATCGGGTTCGAGGCAGAGAAAGTCAATGCATACCAGATCCATTGGGCCTTGACTCTGTAGGTGGCCCATTGGGGCAGCTTGATGGGGTAGAGTCTTCCTCTGGATGCATCGTGCACAGGAGTGGCAATATTCCTCCACTTCAGCCCTCATACAGGGCCAATAGAACCGGCTTCTGACAAGTTGGAAGGTTCTTTCAGCTCCCAGGTGACCATGCTGGTCATGTAAGGCAACCAGCACAGTCTCTCGGTGCTTCTCTGGGAGAAACAACTGCCATTTATCCTCGGAGTCATCAGAGGGGCCCCTTCGGTAGACCACTCCCTGATGGACCTGTAGCTTGTCTAGCTCCCTCCATAGCAGACGAGCCTCCTTGGAGGGGTGATGTCGAAGTTTCTCTGGACTCTCGTTTTCCAATGCTTCAAAGACCAATCTCCCTATGGGGTCTTCCAATTGGTCGCACCTCAGTTCCTTCTTAGACAGCTTCGACAAGCCTTCCTCTTCAAGTTGAGTCACCCCACAGTAGTGTTTTGGAACTCCCACTGTGGTAACTCCTATTTCCTCTGCTCTGGAGCCTCCTCGGGCTTGGAATTCAGCTCCTTGACAAAGGGCCCGCACCCCGTCCGGTGCTACCTGAGTCCAGTCCTCCCAGTCATCAGCCATGGCATGAGATCTTCGGGACAGGGCATCTGCATCCCTATTTCCAGCCCCTGGTCTGTACTTCAGACTGAAGTTGAACCCAGATAATGCAGCTAGCCACCTGTGTCCTGTGGCATCCAACTTGGCAGTGGTGAACAGGTAGGTTAGGGGGTTGTTATCTGTTTTCACTGTAAACTCTGCTCCATAAAGGTAGTCTCTTAGTTTGTCCACAACTGCCCATTTGAGGGCCAAGAACTCCAACTTATGGGTGGGGTAGTTTTTCTCCGAGGGGGTCAGACTTCGACTCACATAAGCCACTGGTCGCATTTGCTCTTCATGCTCCTGATAGAGCACTCCCCCTAGGCCTTCATGACTAGCATCAACATGTAACTCGTAGGGTCTGGTGGGATCAGCATAGGCCAATACTGGGGCTGTGGTGAGGCTCCTCTTCAAGGTTCTGAAGGCCTCTTCACACCTGGGGGTCCACTGATCTTGAACCGACTCCCCGGGTCTTCTAGGGCCCAAGCCATCCTCTTCCCCTTCAGTCCGGAGCAGTTCATTTAAAGGCTTGGCAATACGGGCAAACCCATCCACAAACCTCCTATAATAGGAGCAGAACCCCAGGAAAGATCTAAGTTCGGTGACTGTTGTGGGTCTTGGCCAGGAGGTAACCGCCTCCAACTTCTCAGGATCAGTCGCCACCCCTTTTTCAGACACTACGTGTCCCAGATAATTCACCGAAGACTGGTAGAACCGACACTTCTCGGGGGAAAGCTTCAACCCCTCTTCACTAAGTCTCCTCAACACTTTCTCCAATCGGGCCTCATGTTCCTCCAGAGTTCTCCCGAAAACAATGACATCGTCCAGGTACACTAGGACTTCTATGAGGTTCATGTCTCCGACAGTCTTCTCCATGAGTCGTTGGAAAGTAGCTGGGGCTCCAGATAGGCCCTGGGGCATTCTGTTAAACTCAAAGAATCCCACAGGAGTTATGAAAGCGGTCTTTTCCCTATCCTCTGGGTGCATGGGAATTTGATAGTACCCACTCTTGAGGTCCATCACGCTGAACCACTTAGCTCCAGACAAACTCTGTAAGGCGTCCTCTATCCTTGGCGTGGTGTACTGATCAGGGGTGGTCCTCCTGTTGAGAGTTCTGTAGTCAATGCAGAGCCTCAGCGACCCATTCTTCTTCCTGACCACCACTATTGGAGAGGCATAAGGGCTTCGGGACTCTCGAATCACCCCAGTCTTTTTCAGTTCTGCAAGCTGTTCTCTCAGATCCTCCAGATCTGCCAGCGGAACCCGCCTGACTCTCTCCCTGAACGGTTTGTCTTCTTGCAGGCGGATGCGGTGGGTAGCACTCCTCGCACGCCCCACATCGAATTCATCTTTTGAGAAAATCTTCTCCCATCTAGTCAGCTGGGCCTTGGCTCTCTCCTTCCAGGCCCCAGGTAAGTTCGGGTTTTCAATGGAAAGTTTTTCCCAAACATCTCCTTCTTCACCCGCTTGCTTCACTTCTGACCAGCTGACTGGGACAGCAGGACTCACCTGTCCCAGCAACATCCGGGCAGGTATCTCTATGGCCCTTCCTGTAGAGTTCCTTACACTCACCGGGACTCTTCCCCTGGCTTTCTTCAAGGCCTTGATTGGAATCACTTCCGGTATCACTTCCAGGCCTGAGTGATCTTCCCTTGGGTCGGATTCCAGCATGACAAAGGGGCCAGGCTGCTCCCAGGTGAGCTTCACAGTGGCCTTGAGGCAAGCCACCTGTCTGGGCTGCAGCACCACTCCTTCTCTCCCCAGTCTCCACACCTTCCCTATCCCCTCTCCTGGGGTCTTCTGCTCCAACACTAACCGTTGGTAGGCTGTCTTCAGCATGGGATGGATGTTTGGATCTTGATGGCTCCTCATCTTCACCAGGGGGGTCAGAAGTCTTCTCACTAGATCCGTATTGGTGCCTATGATGAGGGACATCTGGTTGGCCCCGGGTGGTCTAGGACACACAACCGCCAGGGTGTCGAATACTTCTGTCTTCCCAGCCACAGAGGGGTCGAATGTCAGCTTTATGGGTAGATAACCATCATAAGGGAAACTCTGCGTTCCCAGGCCCTATATCTCCAGCTCTTCTATCTTCCGTATAGGCAAATGGCTTAAGTGCCTATCATAGAAGTCTCTATACAATAAAGTCACTTGAGCTCCAGTATCCAGAAGGGCCTTTGTATATACTCCTTCCACCTGGATAGATACCGTGGGGGACGGGCCGACCAATTCTTCTGGGTACGGCCGGGTTGAGGTCACTCTCTTCTGAGAACTTGTCTTCATCCAGTTGGTTTTTGACTTTGTTCTCCCCTGAGCCTGGTATGCATTGACCCTCGCCACCCTAATGGGGTTACAAACCCGCTGAGGGATGTTATTGTCTCTTGGTTGTAGGCATTCCTTCTTGGGAGTGCTAAATTTCTTCTGAGGGGTCTTGTCCCCTCTCTCTGGTGTGTATCTTGGTTGAGAGACCCTAAATTCCTTCTCAAGGGTCGTGTTTTCTCTCTTCCTCTTCCTTCTATTCAGTTTGGAGCTCACTGAAAGAGATGGGCACCCGGTTGACTCCCTCACCGGGGCCCTCTGGCGTTTCCCGCCGGCTGGCGATTATCCATTTTCTTCTTCTTAGGACTGGAACACCTACTGGCAAAGTGGCCACTGCCTCCGCAGTTGTAGCATAACATCTCTTCTCGGTCCCGAGTGGGACTCGGTATTGACGTATCTGGGAACAACTCCTTTCTGGGGCTTGGTTTCTCTGCTCCACCTTGACCTTTCGCCATTATAGCAGTCATCATCTCCATCATCTGGGACATCTGCAACTTCAAAGTGTCCACCTCCGCTCCCCTATCGGGAGTCATGGCCGGTGTAACTATTGCTACCGGCTGTTTGACGGGCTCTATCAGGCGTTCTTTTTTTTTTTCTTCCAATATAGCCTCTTCCTCTCTAATCATTCGGATGAGGTCAGGGTACTCCAGATTCCTCCCATCCTGCCGGGCACGCAGTGTCCATGCAATTGGATCTATGGGTTGAGCTCCCCTCACTACCTGTTGAGCACGGGCCTCATCTACTTTCTCTGGGCTGATCCCCTTCTTTAGGATCATCCTATGCAGTATTTTGTCCAGGCGTCCCATATAGTCTGATAGTTTCTCACCTTCCTTCTGGTAGCAATGCTCCAGCTGATAAGCAAGCTCCGTGACTTTCTCTGTCCCACCAAACACATTCTGTAACACATCGAGGCACTCTTGTGCAGTACAATCTGCCTTGCTCATCTTCAGGTTGCGTACGGCCTCTAGAGCAGGCCCTTTCAAACTTTCCACAACCCTCTGTTTTTTTCTGCGGTCCGGAACTTCCCATTCCTCTAGTGCCTGAGTTGCGCTGTCTAGCCACTCCTCAAATCCCTCTTCTTCCAAAGGTACTGGTTTCCTCCCTGAAAACATCCGGAGTTTCCTGTACCCCGACATCGGGTAATCTGTGGGCTCTTTCTTGCACTGAGCTACAATCTCCCCCAGAACAGCGCATAATTCTGCACTAAGGGTGCCTGGGCTTGTCCTGGGACTCTTTGTGTCCTTCTGTGGGGATGACGGGGAAGATGGCTGCGGTGACAGTGTTATTTTTGTCTGAGGGCTGTCTCTTGTGCGCGGCAGCGCATGCAGCAAATGATAGACCTGATCGTCCTCATCTTGTATGCTGTTGCCTCTAAACTGTTCAGGAATTTCTGCCTGCCATTCCAGTAAGACATGTGAAAGTCCACCACTAGTTTTCACATCTATCACCCATGGTTTGTGAATCGGTGATAGGGACATTATGAGTTGTATCATTGCTTGTGTCTGCCATATCCCCGGGAGTTCTATAACTGCCGTCCTGGCTGGGTCTACGCCCCATCTCTTGTACCACTGTCCCACCTCTATCGGGTCCATGCCGGTAGCTTCTGGCGGTTTCACCGCTGTCTCAGTAATCCCGGATGTACGAGCCCCCACGTGTAGCGATACCCTCAGCTTAAGCGGGCCGCAAGGTTTGATTTGGGCCCTGAGTACAGCTCTCCAACCCACCGGCAATCGGCTCTACCCACTCTGGCACAGCTAGTCTAAAGGATGCACACATATATCCTTATACTTTAAGAGAGAGATTCAAACATAGAACAGTGATAAGGGGATAACGGATTTTACTTCTTGTTATGCAAAGAAAACACACAGCAATGACAATATGATTTTTAACTTGTATGCAGAGCCCTGCAATGACAGTCACATTACACCATAAGAATAAAGGGGGGGGTAAAGGAACGCCACGTGGGGCGACCGTTAACTAGGTACCCTATGGTACAACAGCTAAATGTATACCTAACGGATCAGGCCTGATCCCTTACTCTAAAACTTAGTCCTGTAAGAATAATGGTTTCTTCACCGGCTTGCTGTAGAGGTGGTGCACATAAGAATAATAAACACTTTGTAATCCAACAGGGAGAATCTGAACAACTGACCGTACTTCACTAGAGATCCTCTGGATCAGTCCTGCTGCGGATCTCCAGTGAGAGTCTTAAAGTGAGGTGGTAGGCCTTGGCAGTCTATAGGCACAGTACTATAAACAGGTTATTGGATGAGCTTTCGCTCAGCTCACCCTCCGGACGCGACCCGTCCGGGACTTCCACCGGCTGTGTCGTCACTCGCACACAGCGGTTGCTGCCATCGGGTCTCCCATCCAATCTAGGCTGCAGGCAGGAGATGTTGGATGCCACCCAGGCTCGCAAAGGGTGGAAGGCTCTTTGGTTCGCTGTAAGAAGTCCCCAGGCTTCAGGCCCTCACACAGCACAGCTCCGCACAGGTGGATCAGTCTCAGCCGTCCCGTGTCCAAAAGAGAGAGAGTCAGGCCTCGCCCCTTCCTTATATCACTTCCCCCATGAGTCTCTGGGGCATAACCCAAAACATCCGGTGAACAGTGGACCTCTGGGAACCGTAGTTCTTTCTCCTAATTAAAGGGGAAACACCCCGCTACACATGCCCCTGTTATACAGGGACAGACAATTTGGGCCTTTGGTTTTGGTGGTGCCAGAACACTGTAAGCCCTCACAGTTACTCTTGTTGGGCACAGGAACGGGTCCTGCTTGACTATTATTTTAAAAATTTTAATTGCATGCCCCTGTTATACAGGGACAGACAATTTGGGCCTTTGGTTTTGGTGGTGCCAGAACACTGTAAGCCCTCACAGTTACTCTTGTTGGGCACAGGAATGGGCCCGGCTGTGAAATATTATATAAAAAATTGTAATTACATGCCCCTGTTAAACAGAGGCAGAAACATTGGGCCTTGGGTGGTGGTGGTGGTGCCACAACACTGTAACCCCTCACAGATACTCTTGTTAGGTGAAGGAACGGGCCCTGTTGTGAAATTGTATATCAAAAATTGTAATAACAAGCCCCTATTAAACAGGGGCCGAAAAATTGGGCCCTGGGTGGTGGTGGTGATGCCCTAAACCAAAAATATTGTTGGAAGCTAGCATCATTAAGATTGAGGACGAAAAAGATAGGCAGCATAGGCAGTCTTCAAGGGATCCCAGATCCATAGCAAATTCAATCAGTTACATCAGCATCGGCTCCTTGAAAGCTGCTGATCCAGGACTGATTAATTTTTATAAATGTGAGCCTATCAACGGAGTTTGTGGACAGGTGCACTCTTTGATCCATTACAAACCCTCCAGCAGCACTGAATGTGCATTCAGAAAGCACGCTGGATGCAGGACAGGCCAGTAGCTTGATTGCATAATGAGCAAGTTCTGGTCAGTGGTCCATCCTCAAGACCCAGTAACCCAGTGGATGCTCTGTTGGAAAGGTCTCCAAGTCTGCTCTTGGCCCTAGATATTCCAGCACCATATAATGCAGACGCTGGTGATGGTTGTTTGAAGCAATCAGACCTTGGCGCTGAGGACTGAAAAATGGTTTAAAGGCATCGGTCAGCCGGCCAACTTCTCCACCACTCTTCCTCTGACTGAACGAAGCCTCAGCAACATGTTGTCCAGCACCAGGAAATTGTAGCCTCCCAGGGTCTGGAAATGCGTTACACAAACCTTTCTTTAAGGCCTCCTGAAGATGTTTCATCCTCTGCTCCCTCTGCGAAGGCAGGATGAGTTCTGCAACTTTACCCTTGTAACGTGGATCAAGAAGGGTTGCCAGCCAGTAATGATCCCTCTCCTTGATACCATGAATCCTAGGGTCCTTTTGCAGGCTTTGCAGAATCGGGGAGGCCATGCAGCGTAAGTTTGCAGAAGCATTCGATCCTGAGTACTCTGGGTCACTAAGGATCACATTATCCGTAACTACCTCCTCCCAGCCACGTACAGCTCCTTGGGTGTTTGGCGGGCTTGCAGGAATGCTATCTGGATAAAGGGGGCCTTGAGAGGAAAGGAAGTCCTCCTCTTCCTCCCGCTGTTCTGCCCCAAGTGGCCTGTCCATGATTCCATAAAGCGTGTGCTCCAGCAGAAAGACTAGAGGGACAGTGTCACTGATGGATGCATTGTTGCTGCTCACCATCCTTATGGCCTCCTCAAATGGTGACAGGACAGTTTATTTCATCCTTGATCAGTAGCCACTGGCATGGCAAAAAGAAGCCAAGCTCCCCTGACCCTGTCCTCGTGCTATACTCGCACAGGTACTCATTGATGCCCCTTTGCTGTGTGTGCAGCCGCTGCAGCATTGCCAACGTTGAGTTCCACCTGGTGGGCATGTCACAAATGAGGTGGTTGGTGGGCAGGTTGTATTCCCTTTGAATATCAGCAAGCCGAGCACTGGCATTGTATGACTGGCGGAAATGACCACAGACTTTATTGGCCTGCCTCAGGAAATCTTGTAAGCCTGGGTACCTGGTCAGGAACCGCTGCACCACCAAATTCAGGATGTGTGCCAAACATGGAACATGGGTCAAGTGTTCCTGTCGGAGGGCGGGGAGAAGTTTGGTGCCATTGTCGCATACAACCACTCCTGACTAAAGCTGGCGTGGCGTCAACCACCTCTGAGCCTGCCCCTGCAGAGCTGACAGAATCTCTGCCCCAGTGTGGCTCCTGTCCCCTAGACAGACCAACTCAAGCACCGCATGGCATCTTTTAGCCTGACTGCTTGCGTAGCCCCTTGAATGCTTATGGAGCACTGCTGGTTCAGAGGACAAATCTGCATAAGAGGCCATAGAGGAAGAAGAAGAGGAGGAGGTGGAGGAGAGAGCTGTGGCAGGCGTGGTGGTGGAACAAGCTCCAACAACACTGAACCCTGTCCTGCATCCTTCCCAGCTGCCAGCAGAGTTAAGGAAAGGTAATGTCCCTGCCCATGCCTGTTGAACCATGAGTCAGCGGTAATATGAACCTTACTGCTGACCGCCCTGTCAAACGAGGCCAAAACATTGCGTTCCATATGCCGGTAGAGATCCGCAATAGCCTTCCGTGAAAAGAAATGGCATTTTGGAACCTGCCACTGTGGTACAGCACATTCCACAAATTCACAAAAGGGGGCAGAGTCTACCAGCTGAAAAGGCAGCAGTGCTAGCAATTTGGCCAAGCAAGCATTTAGACGCTGAGCATGTAGATGGCTGGGACTGAATTTCTTTTTATGGTTCAGCAACTGGGGTAGGGAAATATCGCTCGGGCAAGGCAGGCACGGTGTTAAATAGTGTATCCTGTAGAGGCTGGGGTGGAGCCACGCTGAGGGAAGATTACTTAACCATGCAGGTGTGAGTGCAGGCCCTAAGGCTGATACACAGACCAGAGGTAAGCAGACAGACAGGGCATGAAGGTATTACTGCAGATTCATGACACATTGCCACGGCTGGGTATCCTCTCCAGCCCGGCCACCGATGTCATCCTCACAGCGGGAGGGGGCAGGAGAAGCTACAGATCAGTAGCCGCAAACGTTTTTATGTTAATAAGCGGGTGATTCCCCAACTTGTTACTATGAAAAGACTCCCGCTCTCTGTCCCAATCTGCAGCACCTCACTGTGATGTGTTAAGGGGCGCTGTGATGTGTTAAGGGGCGCTGTGATGTTTTAAGGGGCGCTGTGAAGTGTTAAGGGCTGCTGTGTTGTGTTAAGGGCTGCTGTGTTGTTTTAAGGAGCACTGTGTTGTGTAAAAGGGCACTGTAATGTGTAAACGGGCACTGTGTTGTGTAAAGGGGACTGCACTGTAAAGAGGCACTGTAATGTAACCGGGGGCTTCGATGTGAAGGGGAACTGAGGGCACCGTGGGACTGCTTTAAAGGGGTGACTGTGATGTTAAGGGGCACTGCGATGTAAAGGGCACTGCAATGTAAAAGGGGGAAGCGTTGTGAAGGGGAATTGAGGACACTGGGATTCTGGGGGACTGTGATGTAAAGAGGACTACGATGTAAAAAGTACGCTAAAGACAATGACGTACGGGGTGACCATGATGTGTTTTAGCAAGATAATGAGATTTGGACCTCTGCCGGAAGAAAATTTTGTTGAACGGACCTCTATAAATTTTAATTCAAGACCCCTGCCATAGACACTTGATTAACTGAGTGATGTCTCAATAAGGACCCACTAAGCCAGTCACCCCAATTATCGACCAGCAGTTCCACAGTCCAATGTACAGAATTGTAAGATTCCTTTTCAGCTTGTATAGACAGTAGGGTCTGTGTAGTGGTCAGGTAGGTGAGTGTAGGAATCAGGTAGGTCTATGCACTCTCCACCCTGCCACCTCCGCCATATACATGGGCAGGGCAAAGGAGGTGGAGTCAGGTGCAGAGCCAATGGGGGTGGCAAAATTAGGTTTCGCCTAGGATGTCAAAAAAATCCTTGCATCAGGCCTGGATAGAAGTTACCTGTGGGGCAGTAATAGGTTAGCTGCTGCCTTCACTTCTCTGCAAGCTTCCCCATACCCCTGGACGAAATCCTCCCTCCCTGCTGTTCTGACTCTTTCCTCCATTCCACATTGACAGTCGGTCACCTTGTCAATATGAAATAAAACCAATAGCGCTGCGTGAATTAATAACTGATAACAATATAACATAACACTCTGTAATGTGACCTATAGTAAATGACCATAGGATGTAAAGTTATTAGCGAGCTTGAAATAAATAAGCTGAAAACCTCTGTGATGACTAACCCCGACGTATAGTCATTACAATCTTCAAAAAAACGAAAAAAACTCAAACAAACTGAAATGACATGTAATTCTTCTCATAAAATGTCCAAACCGAGATTAGAAAATGACATATCCCAAAGTAATGAAAGTTCCAAGATATCGTTAGTTCAAGACTGTTCAATGCAGGTAAATGAGTATTGGTGACTTCACACTAAAACACCCAAGAAGAAGTGAAGCATTGGAAAAGACAAAGATCCTCCACCTTCAGTCTCAAATCTCCTTACCAGCTCATGTGGATCCCTGATAAAGAGATCATATACGCTTGTGGCTATTTCCCCCGCCTAGGGTCTCTCTGCAGTGTATCACACAAAAAGATTCTTTTTCCTCCGCATTAAGGGCTTCTCAGCTTAGTCTCCAGATGGTTTCGGGAGATGATGCTAACATACATATGCTTCTATCACTCAAATTCAATGGAAACTGTCACCATTAAAGAGGTTTCCTTAACCAGTGTCGTAATATTTTCCAAATGCAACCTGCTGCATTTACTGCTGCAATGACACAAACACATGACATTCAGACTGATAGACTGGGTAGCAACTGCTATTGTGTCACCTTGTCAACCCTATCCTCCTTATTGCTGGATCTCACTTGATGGTCATCTTTGTCTGCAGGAACATTACTACCAGTTGCTGCTCCCTGCCTGATATGCCCTCCATCTATGTTCCTAGCACTCAATTTCTTAAAGTGGAACTTTATGGTTAATATTAAACATGGGTGGATAGACAGGATTTTTAATGCAGAAGAGACATGCTATGTCTCTTCTGCATTAATGTTACTTACCTGCCTGTCCACCCCTGTACAGTGAACTTCACATGCGCAACTCATTGTACAAATTCAGCAATTTTGATCTGACTGAAATCCCATGCATGTGCAGGAGTGATGTAATCTCGGCCTGGCCAATGAAAGCAGCTGGCAATCAGTACCCAGAAGCTGGCCGCCCAAGGGTGTCAGCAGCTAGCGGGAAACTCTTGGATGCCACATTGCTGGACTGAAGGTGAGTATAGTTCTGCTTTAATATCTGATAACAGGAATTCTTGCACATGCTTCTGCAGCAAGTGACTAATGTTGTACTAAAATAATTTTACCAATTCATTCATGCCAGTTTGTGGTGAGATTAGCAGATGAAGAGAGGGAAAGGAAAGAGGGTACATTTACAGTGGTTGCAGAAAACTGTCTCTGTGCCTGGTTGGAGGAAGAAGTGGAAAGCTTCATTAGCCACTCAACTGTCTCCTCCACATGCTCTGGCTGTATAGCATGGCGATTCTATGAAGGAAAAGGCTGATGTGCCCTGTCTGTCAAAGGTGCATTCTCAACACCATTATCATAGCTCCCAACTGTCCCTGATTTCAAGGGACTGTCCCTGATTTGGAGCAATGTCCCTCTGTCCCTCTTTCCTCCTCATTTGTCCCTCATTTTGGTCTGATCCATATAGTTGTATTGTATATGTAGCGTTACCCCCAAACTAAGGGAGCCGCTGGTTTGCTTTCGGGCTCTGTACACAGTACAGCCAACCCCCGGCAATCTGCTCAGCCCTTCTCTGGCACAGCTAGTCTAGGGGTAATAGATTTGTATAGCTCTATACCTTCTTTGTAATAATAATATATATAAATGTAGCGGGGTCTCCTTTAAGGCCCCGGGACTACGTTACCCAGAACCCCGTTCGGCACCCAGAGTGCAGTTAGCCAACGCAGAGACTCATGGGAGGGGGTTATTTAAGGAGGAGGGAAGGCGGAGCTCGGCCTTTTTGGACACCGCGCTGCAAGCAAGAGTTTCTTCCTGTGCGGATCTGCTGCAGAGCAAGGCCTGAAGCCTGGGCCTTGCGCAACTTCCAAAGAGCCTTCCACCCCACTGCGGAGCCTGGGTGCATCTGACTTGTCGAGTGAGGACATCAGTTGGATCGGTGACCCGATCGTTGCAGACGCTGTGTGCGGATACACAGCAGGGTGGACGTTCCGGACTGAGATCGCGTCCCGAGTGGTGAGCGGGCACCTGCCCAGACCAAAAGACTGTGCCGTGTTCAGGCCTATGGACTGCATAGGCCCACAGTTTTGTTTATCTGCTGTTCCCCGGGGGGACTGGTAGCAGGACAGAGTTGAAGTGTCCCCCCCCCCCAGTATAGTATTTCAAGTTATTGCCTGGTTGTGGATTACAAAGTACTATTCATCAAGTGCACCACCGAAAGCTGGCATGCGAAGAAATCCCTATAGGAGGTGACTGAGATTTATTCCATGTCAGGCCTGACCGGGGTGGGAGTTAAGATATTGTTCAGTGGGGTGATGTTTTAAATGGCGCTGTGAAGTGTTAAGGGCTGCTGTGTTGTGTTAAGGGCTGCTGTGTTGTTTTAAGGAGCACTGTGTTGTGTAAAAGGGCACTGTAATGTGTAAACGGGCACTGTGTTGTGTAAAGGGGACTGCATCATCACACACCATAGGGCGCGCATACCATAATAGCTACGCATGGTGAAGTACCGCACAGCGCCATTATTGTGTGCTGTATTGATTTCTGCAGGGCTCTGCAAGCCAGTTGCATGCGTTGTATTCTGCCTATGCTACCTTTGAGATAAGAGTAAACTGTTATATTTAATCCCTCGCTTCAGTGTGTTGTCTTACTGCTAAGAGATTACCCCTTGCAATACTTTTGAATGTGATACAGAGATAACCCTAGACTAGCTGTGCCAGAGTGGGTCGAGTAAGATTGCCGGGGGTTGGTGGTGCTGCACACAGGGCCCGAAAACAAATCCAGCGGCTCTCTTAACTGGGGGTAGCGCTACACGTGGGGACTCTCGAGCCTGGGATCCTGTTGCAGCAAGTAACGCGCCAAAAGTACCAGCATGGACCCACTAGAAGTAAGCCAGTGGTGTAAAACGGTCGGCACAGATCCAGCCGGGATAATAGTCATAGAACTCCCAGGGATCTGCCAAGAAGAAGCGGTAAAGCAGCTAGTGATGTCACTGTCACCGTATCAGAAAGCATGGGTGGTGGATGTCAGGACGAATTCCTCACTGACCCACACATTAGTGGAATGGAAGGACGGAGTCCCAGAACATTTCAAGAATCCAAGTGTAGAAGCTATAGATGATCAGACTTATAGCCTGATACACGCGCTGCCGCTTAAGCCAGGAGACGATCTCAGACACCAAAACTGTCTCCATCACCCACCCCAAAAGTAGAAAGACAGGTGAAAAGGGAAAGTCCCGGGTCGCCATCTACCACTCTCGGCGCGGAGTTGTGCGTGGTCCTGGGGGAACTTGTGGCACAGTGCAAGAAAGATCCTACAGATTTCCAGATGTCAGGATACAGAAAACTTAGAATATTCTCAGGAAGGAAACCTGTACCCTCGGGTGAAGAGGGGTTCGAGGAGTGGTTAGACGGTGCCACTCAGGCCCTAGAAGAATGGGAAGTCCCAGACCACAGAAAGAAGCAGAGAATTGCTGAGAGCTTGAAGGGACCTTCTCTAGAGGCCATATGCAACCTCAAGATGAGTAAGACAGACTGTAATGCTCAGGACTATCTGGACATTCTGCAGAATGTGTTCGGTGGAACAAAGAAAATCACTGAGCTCACTTATCAGCTGGAGCACTGTTACCAGAAGACAGGAGAGAATCTGTCAGAGTTCATGAGGCGCCTGGATAAGATCCTGCATAAGATGATTCTTAAGAAGTGGATTGACCCACGGAAGGTGGATGAGGCCCGTGTTCAGCAGGTGATGAGAGGATCTCAGCCCCTGGACCCCATCGCATTGGCGCTACGCACAAGACAGGACGGGAAGAGCCTGGAGTACCCTGACTTGATCCGAGTGGTCAGAGAGGAAGAAGCTATGCTGGAGGAGAAGAAGAGGAGCCTACCAGTTGAGTCGGTGAATCCTCCTCCAGTGATGGTCAGGACGGCCATGACCCTGGAAAGAGACTCAGAGGTGGATACCTTGAAGTCACAGATGTCCCAAGTGTTGGGGATGCTGACCTCCCTGATGGAAAAGAAGTCAAGGGAACCAGAGAGGGAAAGTCAGAGGAAGGAGCTGTTTCCCAACACCTCAGCGCCAGCATCCCTGGAAGATTGGGGGGATGTGATTTGTTTCAATTGTGGAGGAGCTGGCCATTTCGCCAAAGTGTGTGCCAGCCCAAAGAAAAAAAAGATGAATGACCGCAAGCCGCCGGAAAACTTCAGCGGGCCCCGGTGAAGGAGTCAACCGGGTGCCCATCATCTTCAGTGAGCTCCAAACTGAATGCAGAAGCCACTGAATTCATCCCGTCCAGTCCTTGGTCAGATGCTTGGGAGAGTGTCTGTGACTTACCCCCAGAGGAAGATCCAAGGGATTCCATGTATCTCCCTGCTCCGGAGTCCAGGGTTCCCGAAACAGAGGAGATTCCTAAGTCGATTCCGGAGGAGGAGCCTGTTTCAACAGAAAGTCCAAGAGGACAGAGGAAGCGAAGAGCCATAAAGCCTCCCAGAAGATTAACTTACCCACAGATGGGGAGGAGTGCGGAAGACACTGTAGTTACTGCCAGAAGGAGTATGGAAGACCCTGATCCTCCCACTGTTCATTTGGTGGGAGGCAACCCCAACTCATTCTCTGGCACAGTTAGGCAGGACACTAATGATAGTGTGACCTGTGGGCAGGGGAGTTCACCGCCTCGGTTTTGGTGGGAATTTCCTCTGCCAACATCATACGAAACTTTGATTGATGTTGTGCGTTCTGTCATTTAAGTTTATGCTATCTTTGGGGACCAAAGGGTTTAAGTGGGGGGAGTGTGTAGCGGGGTCTCCTTTAAGGCCCCGGGACTACGTTACCCAGAACCCCGTTCGGCACCCAGAGTGCAGTTAGCCACCGCAGAGACTCATGGGAGGGGGTTATTTAAGGAGGAGGGAAGGCGGAGCTTGGCCTCTTTGGACACCGCTCTGCAAGCAAGAGTTTCTTCCTGTGCGGATCTGCTGCAGTGCAAGGCCTGAAGCCTGGGCCTTGCGCAACTTCCAAAGAGCCTTCCACCCCACTGCGGAGCCTGGGTGGCATCTGACTTGTCGAGTGAGGACATCAGTTGGATCGGGGACCCGATCGTTGCAGACGCTGTGTGCGGATACACAGCAGGGTGGACGTTCCGGACTGGGATCGCGTCCGGAGTGGTGAGCGGGCACCTGCCCAGACCAATAGACTGTGCCGTGTTCAGGCCTATAGACTGCATAGGCCCACAGTTTTGTTTATCTGCTGTTCCCCGGGGGGACCGGTAGCAGGACAGTGTTGAAGTGTCCCCCCCCCCTAGTATAGTATTTCAAGTTATTGCCTGGTTGTGGATTACAAAGTACTATTCATCAAGTGCACCACCGAAAAGCTGGCATGCGAAGAAATCCCTATAGGAGGTGACTGAGATTTATTCCATGTCAGGCCTGACCGGGGTGGGAGTTAAGATATTGTTCAGTGCGCCATAGGGCGCGCATACCATAATAGCTACGCTGTCAGGGTCACCTGTGGCCAGGTGACAGATGCACACCGTAGGGGGACAGGAGTGCACCGCGAGGTAGTGAACCCTATGGCTGGCTTCTGTGGATAGGAAACTGGGTGGTTGTGGAAAGCGGGACCAGAGGAGCACAACCGGGATCCCAACGGAAGCGAGAGCCAAGATTCCCCAGGGCGCGGAGTCTAAGACCCAGCTGGTCTTCTCCAGGGCCTCTAGTGGTGAGGATGTTACGCTGCAGGCTGGGACCAGGTCGCGGCCCCTGGAGTTTCCTAGCTCACGCCCCGTAGGATAAGGGGAAGCAGCAGCACACGATAGAGAGAACCGAATAACAAGCCGAAGGTCAGGGGCCACAAGCAGACAGGGATGGTCAGGGACAAGCCAATAACGTAACAGAGAGACAGACGTAGCACACGGCAGGCAGGAACCCAAACACACAATGCCTAACAAACACGTTGATCAGCAAAGCAGGCTTGCAGTGCACAGGTTAATATAGTGTTCAGTGATAGGGCCTGGGGTGGAGTCAGGCTGGGAGGAGATTATAAAGGAAGCCAGGTGAAGGAGGTCTGGTCTCTAGATGAACACATGAGGAGGAAGGTAAGATGGCAGACAGACATTAATGCATATCCATGACAGTACCCTCCCTCTTACGAGGCCTCCCCCTTCCCCGCCTGGGCCCAGGTTTAGAGGGAAACTTCAGATGAAACTCCTTTAACAGACGAGGTGCAAAGACCTCAGATGCAGTGATCCAAGACCTCTCCTCAGGACCAAACCCTTTCCAATGAACGAGGTACTGAAGAACGCCTTTACAGAGTCGGGAGTCCAGAATTTGACTGATCTCGTACTCCTGATTATCCTCAGAGACAGGCGCCACGGTAGGAAGAGGACGAGAGAATTTATTGAGGACTAAAGGCTTTAGAAGAGCAACATGAAAGGAGTTAGTGATTTTAAGGCTCTTAGGAATCTGGAGTTTGAAACAAACCGGATTCAGTTTAGCAGTTACCGTGTATGGACCGATGAATCGTGGAGCAAACTTCAGAGAAGGAACTCGGAGCTTGATGTTCCTGGTAGAGAGCCAGACTTTGTCCCCTGGCTGAAGAGAAGGCGGTTTACGCCTGCGGCGGTCGGCAAAGCCTTTGAATTTTTCAGCAGCTGCCCGGAGGGAATCATGAACGTGACCCCAAACGGAATTGAGAGACTCCTGAACTGAAGCCAAAGCTGGAATGTCTGGAGAACAGATCATAGGAAGAGGAAGTTGAGGGTGTTTTCCATAAACTGTGAAAAAGGGTGTCTTCTGCGAACTGGTATTCACATGATTGTTATGGGAGAATTCTGCCCACGGGAGTAGAGAGGACCAATCGTCATGGTGAGAAGACACAAAGGTGCGAAGAAAGACCTCTAACTCCTGATTAACCCTCTCAGTCTGTCCATTGGATTGGGGATGGTAAGAAGAAGAAAAATCCAAGACAATATTGAGGGATTTGCAAAAGGCTCTCCAAAAACGAGACGTGAATTGGACTCCCCTGTCGGAAACAATATGAGAAGGGACCCCATGTAGGCGGAGAATTTCTCGAATGAAAATGGGAACCAAGGCAGGGGCAGAAGGAAGACCAGGAAGAGGAACAAAATGAGCCATCTTGGAGAATCGATCGATTACCACCCAAATGACTGTATTATTCTCAGACAGTGGGAGATCGGTGATAAAATCCATGGCAATATGGGCCCAGGGTTCCTTAGGAATAGGCAAGGGCATGAGGAGACCAGCAGGAGCTTGTGTGGAGGATTTGGACTGAGCACAGACATGACAAGCTTTAACGTAGTCTTTGACGTCTGAGCGGAGATTAGGCCACCAGTAGTGACGACTGATGAGTAGGAAGGACCGGAGGAATCCAGAATGCCCTGCCACCTTGGAATCATGTCCCCAACGAAGGATCTTAGCTCTTAGCTCAGTGGGGACAAAGGTCTTACCAGGCGGAATTTTAGACTTCAGGGTGGTAGAGTGGGCAACAATGCATGAGGTGGGAATGATCGGCTCAGGTTCAGGGGCGGACTCCTCGTCCAAAGTGTCAAATGACCTAGAGAGCGCATCAGCCCGACCGTTGCAGGAACCAGGTTTGTAGGTAATCGTGAAATTAAAACGGGCAAAGAAGAGACTCCACCTGGCCTGTCTAGGATTCAGACGTTTAGCATTCTGTAGATACTGTAAATTCTTGTGATCGGTAAAGATCGTTATGGAGTGAGGGGAACCCTCCAAGAGATGACGCCACTCCTCTAACGCCAATTTAATTGCGAGAAGTTCCCGATCACCGATGGCATAATTCCTCTCTGCCTGAGAAAATTTTTTGGAGAAGAACGCACATGGTTGGCGTCTCTTCTCAAAGATTTGAAGAAGCACAGCTCCCACCCCCATTGAGGAAGCGTCCACTTCAATAAAAAATGCATTCCCAGGATTTGGTCTCCTCAAGAGGGGGCCAGAAACAAAGGCCTGTTTCAGGTTGTGAAATGCAGAGACAGCTTCGGGAGGCCAGTCTCTGGCATTCACACCCTTCTTGGTCAAAGCGATAATAGGCGCGGCAATGGAAGAGTAATTCCTTATGAACTGCCTATAATAATTAGTGAAGCCAAGAAAGCGCTGTGTGGCCTTGAGGCTAGCAGGAAGAGGCCAGTTGGTGATAGCCAAGACCTTCCCAGGGTCCATACGAAGCCCCGAACATGAGACAAAGCACCCCAAAAACAGGACCTCAGAACATTCAAAGGAACATTTCTCCAGCTTGGCATAGAGATTGTTCTCTCTAAGACGTTGAAGTACAGTGCGGACATGGTTTCTGTGGACGAGCAGATTTTCAGAAAAGATCAGAATGTCATCCAGATAGATGACAACAAACTGGTACAGCAGATCTCTGAAGATTTCATTGACAAAGTTTTGAAACACGGCTGGAGCATTACACAGACCAAAAGGCATCACCAGATATTCGTAATGCCCGTCTCTAGTGTTAAATGCAGTCTTCCATTCGTCACCCTCCCGTATTCGAATGAGATTGTACGCGCCTCTGAGATCCAACTTGGTGAAAATGGAGGCACCCTTCAACCTATCGAATAGCTCAGATATTAAGGGTAAGGGGTATCGATTTTTAATAGTAACCGCATTTAAACCCCGATAATCGATGCAGGGTCTTAAGGTACCATCCTTTTTGGCAACAAAAAAGAACCCTGCCCCTGCAGGCGATGAGGATTTCCGGATGAACCCTCTCTCCAGATTCTCTGCTACATACTCCGACATGGCCTGGGTCTCTGGGATGGACAGAGGGTAGGTACGACCCCTGGGTAGAGTTGCTCCGGGGACAAGATCAATAGCACAGTCAAAAGACCTGTGGGGAGGAAGCACCTCAGCTGATTTTTTACAGAACACATCCCGGTAATCGCTGTATGCGGCGGGAAGATCAGAAGAAACAGAAGTGGCAGCAACCGGAAGACTCTCCTTGGGGGTCACCTTGAGAAGACACGACGAGAAACATGAGGAACCCCAGGCCAGGATCTGCCCAGAGACCCAGTCCACATGTGGAGAGTGGAGCTGTAGCCAAGGGAGGCCCAATACAACTGGGGTAGAGGCCTTGGGTAGAATAAGAAAGGATATCCACTCCTGGTGGAGAATCCCTACCGACATCCTAATGGGTAGCGTCTGGAAGCGAATAGGGCCCCCTGGGAGAACAGTGCCATCAATTGCCGAGACTACCAATGGGGTAGTGAGAGGTGAAAGGGTAAGCTTCATAGAAGAAGCAGTTCTCCAATCCATGAAATTGCCGGCAGCCCCGGAATCCAGGTATGCAAGGGTTGACTGAGGAGAAGTGCCTACATGAAGGGACACCGGCAAGAGCAGGCGAGAAGGTGATGTTTCTGGGTCCAATACTCCACCTTCCAAATGTATTAGACCCGAGCGTTTCCCGGACGAAGCGAGCAGGAGTCACAAAAATGACCCTTGCCCCCACAATAGAGGCACAAGCCCAGAGTTCTGCGCCTAGCACGTTCTTCGGGGGTTAGTCTGGTCCGGCCCAGCTGCATAGGTTCTTCAGCAGGTAGAGGATGCTCCACGGAATGAAGGGAGGGGAGCTCAGACTGGCTAGGACCCAGAGAGTGCTGGCGTCTTTTTTCTAAGGACCTCTCTTGAAAACGAATGTCGATCTGGTTGCATAATGAAATTACATCGTCCAGACCGACGGGAATGGCTCTTCCCGCTAATTCGTCTTTCACTCGGTCAGAGAGGCCATGTAAAAAGGTAGCGACCAGGGCCTCATTATTCCAGCTCAATTCAGCTGTGTGGATACGGAACTGAAGAGCATATTGCCCCACTGAACTAGATTCTTGGCGAAGACGTAAGACAGCACTAGCCGCTGAAGAAGCCCGAGCCGGCTCTTCGAAGATATTACGAAAGAGCTTCAAGAATTCGGACAGACTGGAAACCACCGGATCGTTCCTCTCCCACAGGGGGGCAGCCCAGGCCAAAGCTTCACCGGAGAGGAGGGAAATGATATAGGCTACCTTAGCCCGGTCAGATAGGAAGCTTTGAGGCTGAAGCTCAAAATGAATAGTGCATTGGCTGAGAAACCCCCTGCAGGCCTTGGAGTCCCCAGAGAAACGGAACGGAGCTGGCAATCTTAGTGAGTGTGAGGCTGCGACTGGTGCGATAGGTACAGCCGCTGGTTGTACTTGGGGTTGCGGATTCGGGGTTCCCAAGGAGACCTGAAGCTGCTCGAATCGAGAAGCCAGATCCTGGAGGAATCGCATCACCTGGGTCTGATTTGATTCCTGGGTCTCAAGTCTGCGAACTATGCCCTGCAATGGATCATCCGCGGGAAGCGGGATGTCAGCCGGGTTCATGGCTGATCAAACTGTCAGGGTCACCTGTGGCCAGGTGACAGATGCACACCGTAGGGGGACAGGAGTGCACCGCGAGGTAGTGAACCCTATGGCTGGCTTCTGTGGATAGGAAACTGGGTGGTTGTGGAAAGCGGGACCAGAGGAGCACAACCGGGATCCCAACGGAAGCGAGAGCCAAGATTCCCCAGGGCGCGGAGTCTAAGACCCAGCTGGTCTTCTCCAGGGCCTCTAGTGGTGAGGATGTTACGCTGCAGGCTGGGACCAGGTCGCGGCCCCTGGAGTTTCCTAGCTCACGCCCCGTAGGATAAGGGGAAGCAGCAGCACACGATAGAGAGAACCGAATAACAAGCCGAAGGTCAGGGGCCACAAGCAGACAGGGATGGTCAGGGACAAGCCAATAACGTAACAGAGAGACAGACGTAGCACACGGCAGGCAGGAACCCAAACACACAATGCCTAACAAACACGTTGATCAGCAAAGCAGGCTTGCAGTGCACAGGTTAATATAGTGTTCAGTGATAGGGCCTGGGGTGGAGTCAGGCTGGGAGGAGATTATAAAGGAAGCCAGGTGAAGGAGGTCTGGTCTCTAGATGAACACATGAGGAGGAAGGTAAGATGGCAGACAGACATTAATGCATATCCATGACATACGCGTGGTGAAGTACCGCGCAGCGCCATTATTGTGTGCTGTATTGATTTCTGCAGGGCTCTGCAAGCCAGTTGCATGTGTTGTATTCTGCCTATGCTACCTTTTGAGATAAGAGTAAACTGTTATATTTAATCCCTCGCTTCAGTGTGTTGTCTTACTGCTAAGAGATTACCCCTTGCAATACTTTTGAATGTGATACAGAGATAACCCTAGACTAGCTGTGCCAGAGTGGGTCGAGTAAGATTGCCGGGGGTTGGTGGTGCTGCACACAGGGCCCGAAAACAAATCCAGCGGCTCTCTTAACTGGGGGTAGCGCTACATAGATATGGACTTCAACACCAGATTGATAAACTATAAATGGTTTACTCGTGTATAAAGAGGGGTTAACAACCAATATCACATATAACACATATACTGCAGAGCCCTGCAATAGTACTAACAGTTTTAACACACGCTAGCATATAAATGAAGTCCCCGCTAGCAATATGGCGCCCAGCAATACTATCACTCCCAGTCAGGCCTGACTCAGCTAAATCTCAGTCTTTAGATTAGGAATCTTCGCATGCTAGATGATCGGTGGTGCACATACAGGAACAATATTTGTAATCCACAAGGTCTAAGGTAAAGGAAGCAACTCCCCGGAGATGTAACTCTGTCCTCCAACTAGTCTCCTGCAGGAAGAAAAGGGAAGTATAACTCGATGGGCCCAGGCAGTCAATAGGCCTAACAAAGTACTCAGGTATTAGCTGTGAGCAGGTGCTCTCTCACCCCTCCGGACTCGATCCCAGTCCGGAACTCCCACCGCTGTGTCCACGCACACAGGATCTGCCTCCGCCTGGTCTCCGGTCCACTGACGTCCCGAAGCAGGTATATGTCTGTAGCCGCTCAGGCTCCGCAGTGAGGTGGAAGGCTCTCTGGAAGTGCGCAAGGCCCAGGCACTAGCAGCAGGTCCGCACAGGAAGTCCTCTTGCCAGCCGCGCTGTGTCCAAAGAGGCCGGGCTAAACCTCGCCCTCCCCTTTTATACCCCACCCATGAGTCTCTGTAGCAGCCCAATGCACCCTGGGTGCCAAACGGGATTCTGGGTAACGTAGTCCATGGGGCCTCAACGGAGACCCCGCTACATATATAAAATGAACTTTTTATCTTTCAAAAAGTGTTTCCCAGTGCTAAACCTTTCATCCAATTTCTAAATTGCTGCATTTGTACATTTTAAAAGCCAATATAAAGGAATAGTAGTGGTAAAAAAAAGCCCTTGTGGATTTAATTAACCTTTTTTTTGGTTAATTCTCCTTTAAGGGCGTGTGGCAGGGGGCGTGTCCTATGCCTACTGTAGTGGCCTCACCCTCTCTCTCTTCTTTATCGGTTACTTTGGCTCCGGTCTAGGGGTACCTTGAAGGGGAGAGCGAGGTGCGCCACGGCCCATGTCCTCTAGATTACAGCATGTAGAGGTGAAGGCCAGCACCAGATTACCTTTGGGCTGTGTATACGCTCGGAGCCAAGTCTGTTCTGCTGATAACTAGACATGTGCATTTCGTTTCGTTCCGAATCGAAATTCGGACGAATTTTTCATTATTCGGACATTCGGATGCATCCGAATTACCGAATTACAATACTAACGAATTTAACCGAATCCGAATTTTTTCGAATCTAAAAATATTTTTGACCCGACTTTGGGTCCATGTATCTCGGGGTTCCTTGGTGATAGAAACCCCAAATTTGGAGATGTTGTAGGGCTAGTTCTTCTGTGTTTGCATACCAAATTTGGTGTTTCTATCACTAAGTGACCCCGAGATACGTGGACCCAAAGTCGGGTCGCAAAATGTCAAGCACTTTACTGGAGCAGAGAATGACATTTTGCGACCCGATTTTGGGGCCACATATCTCGGGACCACTTTTAGCTAGAAACCCCAAATTTGGTATGCAAACACAGTAGAACTAGCACTACAACATCTCCAAATTTTGGGTTTCTATCACCAAGTAACCCCAAAATACATGGACCCAAAGTTGGGTCGCAAAATATTTTCGAATCCGGTTGAAATAGTATCAACATGATTCGAAATTATTTCAACTGCATTTGAAACTATTTCAACCGGATTCGAAAATATTTTGTGACCCGAATTTGGGTCCATGTATCTCGGGGTTACTTGGTGATAGAAACCCCAAATTTGGGGTTATTGTTTTTCTAGTCTATTTTCTATTTTATTATAATCTTTTCTATCCAAAGTTAAAATTAATTAACTAATTAAAAAATTTGAATTCATACTATTCGAAATTCAAATTTATTCTATTCGAAATTCGAATTTCAGAAGATGGTTGTATATTCTTTCTATTTTATTCTTCTAAATTATATTTTTTTCTATTCTGTTCTAATCTTTTCTATTTGAATTATACATTTTGGAAGAAGGTTATTTACTTACTTATATACATCTGTCACATTAAAAAAAAGATGTGAAATGGCTGTCACGGATGTCGATCGCAAGGCAAGTACATATGCTGTATGTCATTGTCCACTTACCACAACACCTGCCATGAGTGCCACGTGACCAAGTTGTGGATTGTCCACTTGCCACGTCACCTGCCACAAGTTATGGGGTTCCTAGCACCAAGTGACCCCCAGATAGGGGCGATCTGTCAAGTGCTTTTCTGCAGCAGAGAATTAAATTTTGTGACCCGACTTTGAGGCCACGTATCTCGGGGCCACTTATAGCTAGAAATCCCAAAATATTTGGTATGTAAACACATTACACCTGGCACTACAATAACCCCAAATTTGGGGTTTCTATCACCAAGTAACCCCGTTGTAATGCTAGTTCTACTGTGTTTGCATACCAAATTTGGGGTTTCTAGCTATAAGTGGCCCCGAGATACGTGGCCCCAAAGTCGGGTCACAAAATGTCATTCTCTGCTGCAGAAAAGTACTTGAAATATCGCCCATATCTGGGGGTCACTTGGTGCCAGGAGCCCCATAACTTGTGGCAGGTGACGTGGCAAGTAGACAATCCACAACTAGGTCACGTGGCCGTTCACGTGGCACTCGTGGCCGTTCACGTGGCACTCGTGGCCGTTCACGTGGCACTCATGGCAGGTCACGTGGCACTCGTGGCCGGTGTCGTGGCACTCGTGGCCGGTGTCGTGGCACTCATGGCAGGTGTTGTGGTAAGTGGACAATGACATACAGCATATGTACTTGCCTTGTGATCGACATCCGTGACAGCCATTTCACATCTTTTTTTTTATGTGACAGATGTATATAAGTAAGTAAATAACCTTCTTCCAAAATTTATAATTCAAATAGAAAAGATTAGAACAGAATAGAAAAAAAATATAATTTAGAAGAATAAAATAGAAAGAATATACAACCATCTTCTGAAATTCGAATTTCGAATAGAATAAATTTGAATTTCGAATAGTATGAATTCAAATTTTTTAATTAATTAATTAATTTTAACTTTGGATAGAAAAGATTATAATAAAATAGAAAATAGACTAGAAAAAACAATAACCCCAAATTTGGGGTTTCTATCACCAAGTAACCCCGAGATACATGGACCCAAATTCGGGTCACAAAATATTTTCGAATCCGGTTGAAATAGTTTCAAATGCAGTTGAAATAATTTCTAATCATGTTGATACTATTTCAACCGGATTCGAAAATATTTTGCGACCCGACTTTGGGTCCATGTATTTTGGGGTTACTTGGTGATAGAAACCCAAAATTTGGAGATGTTGTAGTGCTAGTTCTACTGTGTTTGCATACCAAATTTGGGGTTTCTAGCTACAAGTGGCCCCGAGATATGTGGCCCCAAAATCGGGTCGCAAAATGTCATTCTCTGCTCCAGTAAAGTGCTTGACATTTTGCGACCCGACTTTGGGTCCACGTATCTCGGGGTCACTTAGTGATAGAAACCCCAAATTTGGTATGCAAACACGGAAGAACTAGCACTACAACATCTCCAAATTTTGGGTTTCTATCACCAAGTAACCCCAAAATACATGGACCCAAAGTCGGGTCGCAAAATATTTTCGAATATGGTTGAAATAGTATCAACATGATTCGAAATTATTTCAACTGCATTTGAAACTATTTCAACCGGATTCGAAAATATTTTGTGACCCGAATTTGGGTCCATGTATCTCGGGGTTACTTGGTGATAGAAACCCCAAATTTGGGGTTATTGTTTTTCTAGTCTATTTTCTATTTTATTATAATCTTTTCTATCCAAAGTTAAAATTAATTAATTAATTAAAAAATTTGAATTCATACTATTCGAAATTCAAATTTATTCTATTCGAAATTCGAACTTCAGAAGATGGTTGTATATTCTTTCTATTTTATTCTTCTAAATTATATTTTTTTTCTATTCTGTTCTAATCTTTTCTATTTGAATTATAAATTTTGGAAGAAGGTTATTTACTTACTTATATACATCTGTCACATAAAAAAAAAGATGTGAAATGGCTGTCACGGATGTCGATCGCAAGGCAAGTACATATGCTGTATGTCATTGTCCACTTACCACAACACCTGCCACGAGTGCCACGACACCGGCCACGAGTGCCACGACACCGGCCACGAGTGCCACGTGACCTGCCATGAGTGCCACGTGAACGGCCACGAGTGCCACGTGACCTGCCACGTGACCTAGTTGTGGATTGTCTACTTGCCACGTCACCTGCCACAAGTTATGGGGCTCCTAGCACCAAGTGACCCCCAGATATGGGCGATATTTCAAGTACTTTTCTGCAGCAGATAATGACATTTTGTGACCCGACTTTGGGGCCACGTATCTTGGGGCCACTTATAGCTAGAAACCCAAAATTTGGTATGCAAACACAGTAGAACTAGCATTACAACGGGGTTACTTGGTGATAGAAACCCCAAATTTGTGGTTATTGTAGTGCCAGTTGTAATGTGTTTGCATACCAAATATTTTGGGATTTCTAGCTATAAGTGGCCCCGAGATACGTGGCCTCAAAGTCGGGTCGCAAAATTTAATTCTCTGCTGCAGAAAAGCACTTGACATATCGCCCATATCTGGGGGTCACTTGGTGCTAGGAACCCCATAACTTGTGGCAAGTGGACAATCCACAACTTGGTCACGTGGCCGGTCACGTGGCACTCGGACAATGACATACAGCATATGTACTTGCCTTGCGATCGACATCCATGACAGCCATTTCACATCTTTTTTTTTATGTGACAGATGTATATAAGTAAGTAACTAACCATCTTTCAAAATGTATAATTCAAATAGAAAAGATTAGAACAGAATAGAAAAAAATATAATTTAATAGAATAAAATAGAAAGAATATGCAACCATCTTATGAAATTCGAATTTCGAATAGAATACATTTGAATTTCGAATAGTAGGAATTAAAAAAAATGTAATTAATTAATTTTAACTTTGGATAGAATAGATTAGAATAGAAATAGAGAATACACTAGAAAAACAATAGAATAGAATAGAATATAGATACTATCTATTTCATGTTTAATTTTTTTTTGCAGATTACTATTTTTTACATAAGATCTCCTGCAGACTATTAGCATTTATTTTATTTTTTTTGCAGATCTCCTGCAGACTATTAGTATCTATTTAGTTTTCTCACCAGGTCTCCTGCAGACTATTAGCATCTATTTCTTTTTTAGCAGATCTCCTGTAGACTATTAACAGCCATTTCACTTCTTTTTTTTTTTGCAGATCTCCTGCAGACTGTTAGAATCAATTTCATTTTTTTTTTCAAAGTCGGGTCGCAAAATATTTTCGAATCCGCTTTAAATAGTATCAACATGATTCGAAATTATTTCAACCGCATTTAAAACTATTTCAACCGCATTTGAAACTATTTCAACCGGATTCAAAAATATTTTGCGACCCGACTTTGGGTCCACATATCTCGGGGTTAGTTGGCGATAGAAACCCCAAATTTGGGGATGTTTTAGTGCTAGTTCTCCTGTGTTTGCACACAAAATTTGGGGTTTCTATCACTAAGTGACCCCGAGATACGTGGACCCAAAATCGGGTCGCAAAATGTCAAACACTTTTCTGCAGCAGAGAATGACATTTTGCGACCCGAATTTGGGGCCACATATCTCGGGGCCACTTGTAGCTAGAAACCCCAAATTTGGTATGCAAACACAGTAGAACTAGCACTATAACATCTCCAAATTTGGCGTTTCTATTACTAAGTGACCCTGAGATACGTGGACCCAAAGTCGGGTCGCAAAATATTTTCGAATCCGGTTGAAATAGTTTCAAATGCGGTTGAAATAATTTCGAATCATGTTGAAATAATTTCGAATCCGGTAGAAATATTTTCGAATTCGGTTGAAATATTTTCGAATGCGACCGATTTTCGAATTCAGTCGAAAACAAAACGAAATCCGAAAACGAATTTAACAAATTTAACGAATCTAACTAAACGAAATTAATTAATTAACGAATTAAAACGAAACGAAACGAAACAAATTTTTTCCTTTTGCACATGTCTACTGATAACCCCCTTTGCTCCCAGTAATTGGAGTACCACACACTGAAAAGGTCCAACACTTATTTATTCCATAACGGCAAACAAATAGTCCTTTGCGAGCAGACAGTTTGAGACCCATAGAACAGTTCAGTATTGGTGGGGAGTAGGTCAAGGCACAATCCTCAAAGAAACTAAACCGTTGAGGTTTCACCAAGCACAGTGGCTGTAAAAGGTACTTTTTGGCTTCAGAGTCTCTTCCAGCGACTCTAATGAACAGGAACTGGAGTTACCTTTGCTACGTTGCAGCCCCTGTCACGGGGAAGACATCCCTCCAAGAGAGTTACCAGAGGCCCCGCCGTCACCAGATTAATGCTGTACCGGGCTATTCGGAAGGGTTACACTCCCCGGCCTCCTCACCTCAGATACGGGTCCCAACACCTTAGGGCCCCTCGGACTCCTCCACCCTCGCGGAACCCAGTCGAAGTTACTGGGCCCCAGGCCTTGGTCATAGTACCTCACCCCAGGCTTAAGGTGCCTGGGATGGACTCCATCCCTTGCTCCGGCCAGGTCAAGGGCACTTGGGCCCCGGAACTCCGGAACGCCAGCACCCAGGCTGAAGGTACCTGGGCGCGGCTGCGTCCTCCAACTCTGAACCCCAAGGTCAGGGCGTCCGCCCCTTTTATCTCCTCTCCCTTTGCGTCACAGCGGGTTCCCCACCCCGCTGTACCAGCGCCAGGAAAGGACAAAAAGGAACAGTCTTGCGGTGCGGGTTCAACTCCGGCCCATGGCGACAACGCCACCTGCAGGCCGCGGGAAACCTTGCACCACCAGAGTCCTCCAAGAACCACAAAAGGGATTCTCAGACTCCCTAACAATTAGTACATCTGGGTTGAATAACCCAGATGTTTCCCCCCAAATTTAAATGCCCGCTATACTACATATGTTTGATAGTAGGTGTCCCTCATTCCCATCTCAAAATGTTGGGAGGTATGCATTATGTCCTGCAGGACCTGCTCTCCCTCTACTACCTTGGCATGCAGAACCTCTGGTTCTTTCTTTAGGTCTGCCTGACCTTGTGAAAACAGAGGATTGCCTAACTTTAATGTCAGTTATAGCAATAGAGAGAGTAATAACGTGTTGTTTTGGTACAACAAAGAGGTGGTGATTTGGTGCATCAAACTTTACTGCACAGGTATGCAGTTACATGCAGCAAACAAAGCGAAGCTTCCCTGTGTAAGTCGCAGATTCAGGCTGCTGACCCCAAAATAAAACAAAAAATTAAATTAAAATATACCTCCCAAATAAAAAATAACCCTGTAACATTTAACCCTAACCCCAATAAAACAGCAAAAAAGGTTGTTGCAGAAACACGCAAAAACGTAGACGTAGAAAAGACTGTTGGGTCTATGCACAGTGAACATGAGGTGGGAGTACACAATAATATTCAGCCTACTACAGTGCAGATCACAGCAGTGTAGCACAATACAGCACTGTGTGTAGCAGTGTATAGCACATTATAGCATTGTAAATTGCACTGTATAGTACAACAATCTCTCTTCCTAATCTCACGCTGTCAGCTCTTCCCTTTCTGCTCCAACACAAACTGAAAAATGGCTGCCGGGAAGCCTCGATTACTCTCCTTTCTGAGCAACCTGATCTAAGTTCAAAGAGCAGGAAATGCATTATTGGTAGTAGGTTGCGATGGCGGTGAACAGCTGCATTTGTTTTTCATGTCCATGATCTGCAAATGAGTTGGGTTCACCACAATTCCATGCTGGACCTGAATCTAAAGCTCATCCCTATTAGGGAGATGCTAAATAATAAAGTCAGAAAAGTTAGGGGTAAGAAATGTAAAGGGTAGGGATTGGCTGGGAGGGAGAGAAAAGGGGGAGGGATATAGAGGAAAAAGATAAGAGGTTCACGTATCAGCCAATAAAGCTTCCAGCCAGATCACAGTGAGGCAATTGCAATAGGAACCCAGGGAAACAACACTTCATAAAATGTACATGGGTGTCGTTTAAGATTCTGCATAGCTTTTCCAAACACAGACCATGACTTGCTTTGCTGCTAAGCTAGGGTGACCAGACATCCCCAGTTTCTGGGGACTGTCCCCGGATTGAGGACACTGTCCCCGGACCAAGTCTGTCCCCGGTTTTGTCCCCGGATTGGATTTGAACAGGGGCTGGGGCAATTTTAAAGACAGTCGGTGCAGAATTAATAAAATAAATAATGAATTACACACCCCGCTCCGTCGCTCATTCTAGCTTCGGGGGGTGTATTTTTTTCCATTATCTGTGCCCCTTTCTGATGATCCTGTGCTGGTCGGAGTGGATGGAATATTTCTTCAGTTTCGGGTTCATGCCCATCCAGCTCTGCTCGCATAGTCTTCTGCCTTGGCTCAAGTCCAGGCCAGCCGCCTGCCTGTTTATCTCCTTGCCTTCCCTGGTGGAGTGATCTTCCTCTGCTCCCCACCCAGTAGTAGCCAGGGGCCCGGAGAGTAAGATTTGAAAGGGCTGTGAGGCGGGCGGCGGTGGCGATGGGAAGAGAGTGGCTGATTTCTGCCATTACTAGTAAAAAAAATATATGTCCCCGGATTTAATTTTAAAAATCTGGTCACCTTATGCTAAGCAAACTGTCATGGATATGCATTAATGTCTGTCTGCCATCTTACCTTCCTCCTCATGTGTTCATCTAGAGACCAGACCTCCTTCACCTGGCTTCCTTTATAATCTCCTCCCAGCCTGACTCCACCCCAGGCCCTATCACTGAACACTATATTAACCTGTGCACTGCAAGCCTGCTTTGCTGATCAACGTGTTGGTTAGGCATTGTGTGTTTGGGTTCCTGCCTGCCGTGTGCTACGTCTGTCTCTCTGTTACGTTATTGGCTTGTCCCCGACTATCCCTGTCTGCTCGTGACCCTTGACCTTTGGCTCGTTCTTCGTTATCCTTGTCTGCTTGTGGCCCCTGACCCTCAGCTTGTTATTCGGTTCTCTCTATCGTGTGCTGCTGCTTCCCCTCTTTTCCCCTTATCCTACGGGGTGTGAGCTAGGAAACTCCAGGGGCCGCGACCTGGTCCCAGCCTGCAGCGTAACATCCTCACCACTAGAGGCCCTGGAGAAGACCAGCTGGGTCTTAGACTCCGCGCCCTGGGGAATCTTGGCTCTCGCTTCCATTGGGATCCCGGTTGTGCTCCTCTGGTCCCGCTTTCCACAACCACCCAGTTTCCTATCCGCAGAAGCCAGCCATAGGGTTCACTACCTCGCGGTGCACTCCTGTCCCCCTACGGTGAGCATCTGTCACCTGGCCACAGGTGACCCTGACAGTTTGATCAGCCATGAACCCGGCTGACATCCCGCTTCCCGCAGATGATCCATTGCAGGGCATAGTTCGCAGACTTGAGACCCAGGAATCAAATCAGACCCAGGTGATGCGATTCCTCCAGGATCTGGCTTCTCGATTCGAGCAGCTTCAGGTCTCCTTGGGAACCCCGAATCCGCAACCCCAAGTACAACCAGCAGCTGTACCTATCGCACCAGTCGCAGCCTCACACTCACTAAGATTGCCAGCTCCGTTCCGTTTCTCTGGGGACTCCAAGGCCTGCAGGGGGTTTCTCAGCCAATGCACTATTCATTTTGAGCTTCAGCCTCAAAGCTTCCTGTCTGACCGGGCTAAGGTAGCCTATATCATTTCCCTCCTCTCCGGTGAAGCTTTGGCCTGGGCTGCCCCCCTGTGGGAGAGGAACGATCCGGTGGTTTCCAGTCTGTCCGAATTCTTGAAGGTCTTTCGTAATATCTTCGAAGAGCCGGCTCGGGCTTCTTCAGCGGCTAGTGCTGTCTTACGTCTTCGCCAAGAATCTAGTTCAGTGGGGCAATATGCTCTTCAGTTCCGTATCCACACAGCTGAATTGAGCTGGAATAATGAGGCCCTGGTCGCTACCTTTTTACATGGCCTCTCTGACCGAGTGAAAGACGAATTAGCGGGAAGAGCCATTCCCGTCGGTCTGGACGATGTAATTTCATTATGCAACCAGATCGACATTCGTTTTCAAGAGAGGTCCTTAGAAAAAAGACGCCAGCACTCTCTGGGTCCTAGCCAGTCTGAGCTCCCCTCCCTTCATTCCGTGGAGCAT
This sequence comes from Rana muscosa, assembly GCA_029206835.1. Taxonomy (NCBI): domain Eukaryota; kingdom Metazoa; phylum Chordata; class Amphibia; order Anura; family Ranidae; genus Rana; species Rana muscosa. The sequence continues at coordinate 624,596,558 of CM055117.1, read as the reverse complement.
CCTCTACCTGCTGAAGAACCTATGCAGCTGGGCCGGACCAGACTAACCCCCGAAGAACGTGCTAGGCGCAGAACTCTGGGCTTGTGCCTCTATTGTGGGGGCAAGGGTCATTTTCGTGACTCCTGCTCGCTTCGTCCGGGAAACGCTCGGGTCTAATACATTTGGAAGGTGGAGTATTGGACCCAGAAACATCACCTTCTCGCCTGCTCTTGCCGGTGTTCCTTCATGTTGGCACTTCTCCTCAGTCAACCCTTGCATACCTGGATTCCGGGGCTGCCGGCAATTTTATGGATTGGAGAACTGCTTCTTCTATGAAGCTTACCCTTTCACCTCTCACTACCCCATTGGTAGTCTTCGCAATTGATGGCACTGTTCTCCCAGGGGGCCCTATTCGCTTCCAGACACTACCCATTAGGATGTCGGTAGGGATTCTCCACCAGGAGTGGATATCCTTTCTTATTCTACCCAAGGCCTCTACCCCAGTTGTATTGGGCCTCCCTTGGCTACAGCTCCACTCTCCACATGTGGACTGGGTCTCTGGGCAGATCCTGGCCTGGGGTTCCTCATGTTTCTCGTCGTGTCTTCTCAAGGTGACCCCCAATGAGAGTCTTCCGGTTGCTGCCACTTCTGTTTCTTCTGATCTTCCCGCCGCATACAGCGATTACCGGGATGTGTTCTGTAAAAAATCAGCTGAGGTGCTTCCTCCCCACAGGTCTTTTGACTGTGCTATTGATCTTGTCCCCGGAGCAACTCTACCCAGGGGTCGTACCTACCCTCTGTCCATCCCAGAGACCCAGGCCATGTCGGAGTATGTAGCAGAGAATCTGGAGAGAGGTTTCATCCGGAAATCCTCATCGCCTGCAGGGGCAGGGTTCTTTTTTGTTGCCAAAAAGGATGGTACCTTAAGACCCTGCATCGATTATCGGGGTTTAAATGCGGTTACTATTAAAAATCGATACCCCTTACCCTTAATATCTGAGCTATTCGATAGGTTGAAGGGTGCCTCCATTTTCACCAAGTTGGATCTCAGAGGCGCGTACAATCTCATTCGAATACGGGAGGGTGACGAATGGAAGACTGCATTCAACACTAGAGACGGGCATTACGAATATCTGGTGATGCCTTTTGGTCTGTGTAATGCTCCAGCCGTGTTTCAAAACTTTGTCAATGAAATCTTCAGAGATCTGCTGTACCAGTTTGTTGTCATCTATCTGGATGACATTCTGATCTTTTCTGAGAATCTGCTCGTCCACAGAAACCATGTCCGCACTGTACTTCAACGTCTTAGAGAGAACAATCTCTATGCCAAGCTGGAGAAATGTTCCTTTGAATGTTCTGAGGTCCTGTTTTTGGGGTGCTTCGTCTCATGTTCGGGGCTTCGTATGGACCCTGGGAAGGTCTTGGCTATCACCAACTGGCCTCTTCCTGCTAGCCTCAAGGCCACACAGCGCTTTCTTGGCTTCACTAATTATTATAGGCAGTTCATAAGGAATTACTCTTCCATTGGCGCGCCTATTATCGCTTTGACCAAGAAGGGTGTGAATGCCAGAGACTGGCCTCCCGAAGCTGTCTCTGCATTTCACAACCTGAAACAGGCCTTTGTTTCTGGCCCCCTCTTGAGGAGACCAAATCCTGGGAATGCATTTTTTATTGAAGTGGACGCTTCTTCAATGGGGGTGGGAGCTGTGCTTCTTCAAATCTTTGAGAAGAGACGCCAACCATGTGCGTTCTTCTCCAAAAAAAATTCTCAGGCAGAGAGGAATTATGCCATCGGTGATCGGGAACTTCTCGCAATTAAATTGGCGTTAGAGGAGTGGCGTCATCTCTTGGAGGGTTCCCCTCACTCCATAACAATCTTTACCGATCACAAGAATTTACAGTATCTACAGAATGCTAAACGTCTGAATCCTAGACAGGCCAGGTGGAGTCTCTTCTTTGCCCGTTTTAATTTCACGATTACCTACAAACCTGGTTCCTGCAATGGTCGGGCTGATGCAGTCTCTAGGTCATTTGACACTTTGGACGAGGAGTCCGCCCCTGAACCTGAGCCGATCATTCCCACCTCATGCATTGTTGCCCACTCTACCACCCTGAAGTCTAAAATTCCGCCTGGTAAGACCTTTGTCCCCACTGAGCTAAGAGCTAAGATCCTTCGTTGGGAACATGATTCCAAGGTGGCAGGGCATTCTGGATTCCTCCGATCCTTCCTACTCATCAGTCGTCACTACTGGTGGCCTAATCTCCGCTCAGACGTCAAAGACTACGTTAAAGCTTGTCATGTCTGTGCTCAGTCCAAATCCTCCACACAAGCTCCTGCTGGTCTCCTCATGCCCTTGCCCATTCCTAAGGAACCCTGGGTCCATGTTGCCATGGATTTTATCACCGATCTCCCACTGTCTGAGAATAATACAGTCATTTGGGTGGTAATCGATCGATTCTCCAAGATGGCTCATTTTGTTCCTCTTCCTGGTCTTCCTTCTGCCCCTGCCTTGGTTCCCATTTTCATTCGGGAAATTCTCCGCCTACATGGGGTCCCTTCTCATATTGTTTCCGACAGGGGAGTCCAATTCACGTCTCGTTTTTGGAGAGCCTTTTGCAAATCCCTCAATATTGTCTTGGATTTTTCTTCTTCTTACCATCCCCAATCCAATGGACAGACTGAGAGGGTTAATCAGGAGTTAGAGGTCTTTCTTCGCACCTTTGTGTCTTCTCACCATGACGATTGGTCCTCTCTACTCCCGTGGGCAGAATTCTCCCATAACAATCATGTGAATACCAGTTCGCAGAAGACACCCTTTTTCACAGTTTATGGAAAACACCCTCAACTTCCTCTTCCCATGATCTGTTCTCCAGACATTCCAGCTTTGGCTTCGGTTCAGGAGTCTCTCAATTCCGTTTGGGGTCACGTTCATGATTCCCTCCGGGCAGCTGCTGAAAAATTCAAAGGCTTTGCCGACCGCCGCAGGCGTAAACCGCCTTCTCTTCAGCCAGGGGACAAAGTCTGGCTCTCTACCAGGAACATCAAGCTCCGAGTTCCTTCTCTGAAGTTTGCTCCACGATTCATCGGTCCATACACGGTAACTGCTAAACTGAATCCGGTTTGTTTCAAACTCCAGATTCCTAAGAGCCTTAAAATCACTAACTCCTTTCATGTTGCTCTTCTAAAGCCTTTAGTCCTCAATAAATTCTCTCGTCCTCTCCCTACCGTGGCGCCTGTCTCTGAGGATAATCAGGAGTACGAGATCAGTCAAATTCTGGACTCCCGACTCTGTAAAGGCGTTCTTCAGTACCTCGTTCATTGGAAAGGGTTTGGTCCTGAGGAGAGGTCTTGGATCACTGCATCTGAGGTCTTTGCACCTCGTCTGTTAAAGGAGTTTCATCTGAAGTTTCCCTCTAAACCTGGGCCCAGGCGGGGAAGGGGGAGGCCTCGTAAGAGGGAGGGTACTGTCATGGATATGCATTAATGTCTGTCTGCCATCTTACCTTCCTCCTCATGTGTTCATCTAGAGACCAGACCTCCTTCACCTGGCTTCCTTTATAATCTCCTCCCAGCCTGACTCCACCCCAGGCCCTATCACTGAACACTATATTAACCTGTGCACTGCAAGCCTGCTTTGCTGATCAACGTGTTTGTTAGGCATTGTGTGTTTGGGTTCCTGCCTGCCGTGTGCTACGTCTGTCTCTCTGTTACGTTATTGGCTTGTCCCCGACTATCCCTGTCTGCTCGTGACCCTTGACCTTCGGCTCGTTCTTCGTTATCCTTGTCTGCTTGTGGCCCCTGACCTTCAGCTTGTTATTCGGTTCTCTCTATCGTGTGCTGCTGCTTCCCCTCTTTTCCCCTTATCCTACGGGGCGTGAGCTAGGAAACTCCAGGGGCCGCGACCTGGTCCCAGCCTGCAGCGTAACATCCTCACCACTAGAGGCCCTGGAGAAGACCAGCTGGGTCTTAGACTCCGCGCCCTGGGGAATCTTGGCTCTCGCTTCCGTTGGGATCCCGGTTGTGCTCCTCTGGTCCCGCTTTCCACAACCACCCAGTTTCCTATCCGCAGAAGCCAGCCATAGGGTTCACTACCTCGCGGTGCACTCCTGTCCCCCTACGGTGTGCATCTGTCACCTGGCCACAGGTGACCCTGACACAAACATTGTTAGCTAGCCTTTGTGGGCATTTACAGTATCTCAAAAAAGTGAGTTCACGCCTCACATTGTGGTAAATATTTTATTAGAACTTTTTATGTGACAAGACTGAAGAAATGACACTTTGCTACAATGTAAAGTAGTGAGTGTACAGCTTGTATAACAGTGTAAATTTGCTGTCCCCTCAAAATAACTCCACACAGCCATTAATGTCTAAACTGCTGGCAACAAAAGTGAGTACACTCCTAAGTGAAAATGTCCAAATTGGGCCCACAGTGTAAATTTTTTTGTGGCCCCCATTATTTTCCAGCACTGCCTTAACCCTCTTGGGCATGGAGTTCACCAGATCTTCACAGATTGCCACTGGAGTCCTCTTCCACTCCTCCATGACGACATCACGGAGCTGATGGATGTTAGAGACCTTGCGCTCCTCCACCTTCCATTTGAGGATGCCCCACAGATGCTCATGTAGCGCCCTCCTCACTCCCCTCTTGTTCTTCAGCTCATCTTTCTCTTGTCTAGGGGTACCTTTCAGAGGGGAAGGGAGCGGGGACACCATGCCTGGCCTTCACCACAGGTGTCAGGGACGTGCTGGGCTTGAACCTGGGACCTCTTCTGTGTCTGGCATTGACTCTTCCAGCGGAGCTATCTGAGATGCTGGACAGTTCCCTGCCTGATCTGCTGGATAACCTATCTGATCCATTAGACTACTCTGCTTGGTGTCTGATTACTGTTGAACTCTGAACCCCTTGCTCCTCCCATGTACTTCCTATAAAAGACATTCCAGAGATGTTGCCCCTTGCGGTTTGATCTGCTTCTGTTCCCTGAGTTCCTGATTCTGTGCTTGTATCCTGTTCCTGTGTTTGACCCGGCTTCCTGACCACGCTTCTGTCTCCTGCAAACCTGCACCTGCTGACCTGCATCCCTGCTCTGCAAACCTGCACCTGCTGACCTGCATCCCTGCTCTGCAAACCTGCACCTGCTGACCTGCATCCCTGCTCTGCAAACCTGCACCTGCTGACCTGCATCCCTGCTCTGCAAACCTGCACCTGCTGACCTGCATCCCTGCTCTGCAAACCGGCACCTGCTGACCTGCATCCTCTGCTCTGCAAGCTGAACCTGCTGACCTGCATCCGCTGCTTCCGGAACCAGCCGTTCCAGTCTCCACTCCGGCTCCACCACTCCAAGCAGTGAGGATCAGACAGGCACCCTTACCTCACCGTGCTCTTACCACCACTGTCCCCACTCCAGTGGTCTCCGAGCCGGGGTTGTACGGGAGGTCCCTCTCCGCACGTCAGGCTCACACCTAAGGTACGTTACAGTATCAAACCACCATGCCTGAGCCTGCAGGAGATACCTTGCCTATGGACAATGTCTATCAACACCTTACAGCTCTCACTCAGATCGTGAAGTCTCTGCAGGGCAGCCATGTCCGAATGGATAAGCAGACACAAACTCAAGCCACCTCTGCAGATTCACCTCCAACCCCAACTTCCTCTATTGGAATGTTACCATCTCCTGAGCCCAGGGTCCCTGTTCCTGAGAAGTTTTTCGGGGATCGGAGTAAATTCCGTGCGTTTCGCAACGCATGTGAACTTTACTTTTCATTGCTACCTCTGACTTTTTCATCTGAAGCCACCAAGGTGGGCTTCGTTATCGCTTTGCTGCAGGGGGAACCTCAAGCTTGGGCCCATCACCTACTTGAAGTCCGCCATGTAGTTCTAGACTCTCTGCCCTCTTTTCTTGATGCCATGGCCCGACTTTATGACGATCCACAGCGGACTTCTACTGCCGAGGCTGCTCTCCATGCGCTCCAGCAAGGCCGCCGAGCGGTCGAGGACTATGTGACTGATTTCAGACGCTGGAGCGCGGATACCCAGTGGAATGAGGCGGCTCTGCGGCATCAGTTCCGTCTTGGTCTCTCTGAAAGCCTGAAGGATGAGTTAGCACGGGTTGGTGTTCCTGATGTTCTAGAGACTTTAATTAATTTGTCTATCCAGATAGACCGACGACTCCGGGAGCGCAGAGCAGAAAGGTCTACCCAACAGCTCCGCCCAGCTTGGATGCTACCCCGGATACGAGCCCCTGTGTACCCTGCCAGTGCCAGTACGGTTCCAACTGAACCCTCATCCCTCAACCAGACCATCAAGCCAGGGCAGCTTGGACTAATGAAACATTCCCTATCGGCCAAGGAACGACTTCGTCGGCTGCAGAATTATCTATGCCTGTATTGCTGTGAACCCGGTCATTATGTCTCTTCTTGTCCTGCTAAGCTGCGCAAGGTCCTGGCTACCTCTTCTCCCAACTACTCACCTCCATCTACCAATGCTACTCACCTGGCTCTTCCTATCTCTTTCCAACTACCAGGGAGGACAATACCAGTAACTGCAATAATCGACTCAGGGGCATGTAGTTGTTTTGTCGATCTAGACTTTGCAGCACAACAACACATCCCACTCCAACCTAAGACTCAGGGACTTTCCATTTTCCTGGCAGATGGGTCTCGCATCAAGTCCGGAGTAGTGACCCAGGAGACCCCTCCTTTGCCTGTGATCACCTCCATGGACCATAAGGAACTATTGACTTTGGATGCTATTGCATCTCCCATGTTTCCAGTTATCCTGGGTCTACCCTGGCTTCAGGCACACAATCCACAGATTGATTGGGGAACCGGAAGTATTAAGTTCCAGTCACCATACTGTCAACGCCACTGCATGCTTCCACGTCCCAGCACCTTGGGGCCTCTGTTATGCCTGGATTCAGATCCAGAGATACAAGCTTCTGTACCCAAACAATATCATGAGTTCCTGGACGTCTTCAGCAAACGAGGGGCCGAAGTCCTCCCGCCTCATCGCCCTTACGATTGTCCAATCGAGCTTCTTCCTGTCATGGATATGCATTAATGTCTGTCTGCCATCTTACCTTCCTCCTCATGTGTTCATCTAGAGACCAGACCTCCTTCACCTGGCTTCCTTTATAATCTCCTCCCAGCCTGACTCCACCCCAGGCCCTATCACTGAACACTATATTAACCTGTGCACTGCAAGCCTGCTTTGCTGATCAACGTGTTTGTTAGGCATTGTGTGTTTGGGTTCCTGCCTGCCGTGTGCTACGTCTGTCTCTCTGTTACGTTATTGGCTTGTCCCCGACCATCCCTGTCTGCTCGTGACCCTTGACCTTCGGCTCGTTCTTCGTTATCCTTGTCTGCTTGTGGCCCCTGACCTTCGGCTTGTTATTCGGTTCTCTCTATCGTGTGCTGCTGCTTCCCCTTATCCTACGGGGCGTGAGCTAGGAAACTCCAGGGGCCGCGACCTGGTCCCAGCCTGCAGCGTAACATCCTCACCACTAGAGGCCCTGGAGAAGACCAGCTGGGTCTTAGACTCCGCGCCCTGGGGAATCTTGGCTCTCGCTTCCGTTGGGATCCCGGTTGTGCTCCTCTGGTCCCGCTTTCCACAACCACCCAGTTTCCTATCCACAGAAGCCAGCCATAGGGTTCACTACCTCGCGGTGCACTCCTGTCCCCCTACGGTGTGCATCTGTCACCTGGCCACAGGTGACCCTGACACTTCCCGGTGCTGAGATTCCTTTCAGACGGATCTTCCCCCTATCTGAACGGGAGCTTGAGGTACTGAAAGAATACGTTGATGAGAACCTTAAGAGGGGTTTCATCCGTCCTTCCACTTCTCCAGCAGGGGCAGGAATCTTCTTTGTGGAGAAAAAAGACCATTCTCTTTGGCCCTGTGTAGATTACCGGGAATTAAATAAAATCACGGTCAAGAACCGGTACCCTCTGCCTCTGGTACCTGAACTTTTTCAAAGACTCAGGACTTCCTCTGTGTTTACCAAATTAGACCTGCGGGGGGCGTACAACCTGGTACGCATCCGAGCAGGGGATGAATGGAAGACTGCCTTTCGTACCAGGTTCGGCCATTACGAATACCTAGTAATGCCCTTCGGCCTATGTAACGCCCCTGCCACCTTTCAGCATCTAGTCAATGAGGTTTTCAGAGACTGTCTGGACATTTATGTAGTTGTCTATCTTGATGATATTTTGATTTTTTCCTCCTCTCTTGAGCAGCACCGGAAACACGTCAAGAGTGTACTCTGTCGTCTCCGCCAGCATGGACTGTACGCAAAACCAGAAAAGTGTGAATTTGAGCGACAGAGTATCCAGTTCCTTGGCCTAGTGATCTCTACAGAGGGATTCAAGATGGACCCACAGAAGGTTTCAGCCATTCTGGATTGGCCTGCACCTTCAGATAAAAAGGGGGTGCAGCGCTTCGTTGGCTTTGCCAATTTTTATCGGAGGTTTATCAAGGGATTCTCTGCTATTATTTCCCCGATTACGCAGCTAACGAAGCAAAATGCTTGATTCCAGTGGACATCTGAAGCACAGGCTGCTTTCACAAACCTAAAAATACTTTTTACGTCTGCTCCTATCCTAAGTCATCCCGATCCTGCCCTACCGTATCTACTTGAGGTAGATGCCTCAGAGACAGCGGTTGGAGCTGTTATCTCCCAGCGCCAAGGTCTCAAGGACTTGATACACCCGGTAGCCTTCTTCTCCCGTAAGCTTACCCCATCCGAGAGGAATTATGATGTTGGAGACCGGGAGCTCCTGGCCATTAAATCTGCCCTTGAGGAGTGGAGGTACTTGTTGGAGGGAGCAGCGCATCCTATACTCATTTACACAGACCACAAGAACCTAGAGTATCTGAGAGCTGCCAAACGTCTGAGACCACGCCAGGCACGTTGGGCACTATTTTTCTCTAGGTTCTCGTTTCACATAACTTACCGGCCAGGCTCCAAGAACACCAAACCAGACGCTCTTTCCCGCATGTTTGATGATCCAAAAGAGGTGTCAGCTCCAGATACCATTCTATCGGAAGGCAACGTCTTACTTTTACAAACTAGCCTGATGTCTGTCTTGAAGCAAGCTTCTACAGGTGTGTCTGGTCCCTCTGAAATCACTCTGGTACCCAAGGACGGGTTACTTTGGAAGAATGACAAAATCTTTGTGCCAGAAGAAGTTCGAGTCAGTGTTAAACTTGTGTCATGATCATCCCCTGGCAGGCCATTTCGGAATGCATAAAACCCTTGAACTGATTCAACGCACGTTTTGGTGGCCGGATCTTGAAAAAGACTGCAGGGAATATGTAGGTTCATGTGCCACCTGTATCCGTAGCAAGACCACTAGAAGCAAGGCCTGGGGTCTGCTCAGACCCTTACCAGTCCCTGACCGTCCCTGGAAAATGATTGCCATGGACTTCATAGTGGAACTCCCCCCGTCTGAAGGTTGCACAGCCATCTTTGTAGTGGTTGACCGTCTATCCAAGATGGCCCACTTTGTGCCTCTCAAAGGCACGCCCTCTGCCATGGAAACTGCCCAGGTCTTCATTAGGGAAGTAGTAAGGCTACATGGGGTCCCTGCGGACATCGTTTCGGATAGAGGGGTGCAGTTCACCTCTCGCTTTTGGAAGGCTTTGTGCAAGGTTCTGAAGATTGAGTTGTCCATGTCCTCGGCCTATCACCCCCAAACTAACGGGCAAACCGAAAGAATGAATCAGACGCTCGAACAGTACCTCAGATGCTTCACCACTGTTGCCTTATGAGAAATTTTTATGAATAATTTCCTTGTAAACTGGGAATATCTGTTCATATATATATATAAGTTAGAATAAGAAATGTGTGTATCGGTAAGGGTTAACTGAGATGACAAGCTGGGAGAGAGAAAGATCTAATTACCGGTCCTCTTATGGAATATGCATGAATGCTGGGTGACAAGTGTGCGGAGTCGTATGGTCTGACGAACTAACTTAGTATTCAAACAAACTAGAAAGAGATCGCAGCTGAAAGAGGCAGTCTATGCGGCTGCGGCTTAATTCACTAGATAAAGGCATATGTATTCTCCCATACTAACGAACCATTATCCATTTAAGGGGTAATTCTTCCTGGCTAGTTCCATGCATAGCTAAGCGCCCCATTCAAGGGACGTTAACGACCTCCAGTTTAATTAACTTCAAATCCAATCATCGCTAAAGAGTGGGTAGTGTGGGAAAATAATATAACGATAGGAAGGAGGAGAGAATTAACAGTAGCCAATCGTAGCCGCCCTGGGTTAGTCAATGGAAGAGGACTCCATAAAAAGGACCACCCTAATTCATTAGAGTTGGAGAGAGATGAGAGAACCTGGGCCGAGGATTCATTATAGGTAAATATCAGACCCTCTCCCAGCACTTACAGTATACTAACATGTTCATATGTTTGTCTGTCTATTTGTTATGTATATACTCTGTATTGTAACCTAACACTAATATTTACTACTTTGTATTTAAACTAATATTTACCCCCTTGCCTAAAGACTGTAAATGTTTGCGGTGTATTAGATAGACTAATGACCATTCTTTAATAAATGCTTATTATATTTGAAGCTTTCAAATCTTGTCAAAGAACTATCATTTTAACATACATCATATTAAGTTGAGCTATTAAATATTAAATATTGAAAATTAATATTTAAAAAGCAACAGTTGGCAACCACGAAGATAAGTACAGGACTGAAAGCATTTAATATAATAACAAAATCTGTATATTAGAGATTAAGGTTATTAGGGGGAATTCAAGTTGAGTCAGCTTATTCAATCTATCTAGGGAAAATATAGGTAAATATTTTTGTTTTATTAGTGGGTATTACCTCCAAGGAGAGAATATACACCACAGGTTATTTATTTTTTTATCCCAAAATCATAATTGATAAAATACTTTGGATGTACCATTATAACCGGTCAATTTAATGGGGAGGAAGTACAGAATGGGAAAATTTTTGTTTTAATAATTGTTGTTTATGAGACACTTAAATAGTGATCCGTAGTTTTGAAAAAAAAAAAAAAAAAGTTTTTGTTTTTTTTACAAAGCAAAAACATTTTTGCCTTGATTTGTGTTGTTTTATTGGAAGGAGGACACTGAAAACGTGGTCCTTGGTTTTGTGGCGAAAAAGTGTATTTACTTTTTTTGCAATTTATTAATTTTAATTTTAAATTTTGGTTATTGAATTATTATTTTTTATTTTTTTTTAATAATTCTTGTTATCATAAATTTTTGGTAACCTGGCTTAGTTTTAGCCTTTATTTTTTATTTTATTTTTTGGTTTTTAGTTTTTGTTTAAGACACAGACACGTGCTTGTGTTCTGGGGTGTGTAGGTTGAAACAGGCTCAATAGGGTTTTTGCTTGTTATTTAATTTGCATGTCCACTAACATTAAAAATAGGACATTGCAAATAACCTACAAGAGATTTTTTTTTTCTTTACTCTTATTTTTTGGTTTTTATTGTACCTTTGTTTTTAACTGTGAGAAGTTACAAGCAGTAATATTCTCATTGGTGTCAATTAAAGTACAAGTCTGTGGAAGTCTTGCTACTGAAACCTGAGAAAGATTATTAGGATTTTAAAAGGTGCATTGAACTTTTTTTTGTTTTTGTTTTTTGTTTTTGTTTTGTTTTTTCTACTGAATTGAGTGTTACAAATAGTAGTGTAAACACTGCTGTGTTGACATTCCTATTATCAGACTACAGGTATTCATTCTAATTGATCCCTGTGGGGCTTCTATTGTCCCTTGGTCTATTGAGTAGGCTCAGACAAGATAGGCTAAATGCTATTGTTAGTATAATTAGTTTTCCCCACCAATCTAAAAGATTGTTTATTGAGAGCTGGAAAATATTGTTTAACTTTTACTATAGTTTCTGCAGCTTATTTCATTTGAGTTCCTATTTATTGGTTTTTTTTTTTGCTTCCTTTTCTTTTTTTTTTTTCCTTTTACTGTAATCACAAGTGAATTTATAGTATAAGGGAACAATTAATTTAATTTAGCTCACAAATTGTGCATACTATCACAATGGCTGCCATGACCTGTCTAGAAAGTTTTGTAGCAACTTATACTCTTAAACATAAGAGCAATGAATTTGCCTGTGATGCTAAATTATTGGAAGAACAAGCAAAAGCAACCAAAAATAACAAAAAGCTTAAAAGTCTAGCCTTCGCAGGCATATAGGCGGCATCCATGGCTATGAAGGCTAAAATACAGAAATTGAAAGATATAGTCTATAATCAAAATATTACAATTTATGAGAGGGAAAAGGAGAATACAGCTTTACAAAGCCAATTACAGACCTTAACTACCCTTAATCAAATAGTTAATGCCTCACAGGAGGAAAATTGTAAAAATTACAAATTGGCCCAAAAAGACGTGGTACAATATAAAAGCATGCTAACTAAAGCTGAGACTGAACTGGACCATATAACAAGTGCATACAAAGTGCTAGATCGCACACAGGGCACGCAAACAGAGCCACAGTTGCTACAAACAATTTCAATCCTTAAAGGACAGACTATGGCCAGCACATGCGAACATAGTAATGCTACAGCACCTACTTGTGCCTATGAAATTGGGGATACTGAGAAATATGAAGAGTATTGGGGAGAGGAAGATATGGATCCTAATTCTACTTTTCCGGTGGCAATGGGAGAAATCGCAGAGCCACAGGAAAATCGAGAATGCACCATGGTCATAGACCCACCAGACAATGGGGACCAGCTATCCACAAATGAGGAGCATGTCAAGTTTCCCATCATGGTTAGGACCCAGATCTCCTCCTCTACTGAAGGAAATCAAACATTTTTGGGGTTTGATAATGAAGGAAATGAGGTGATTTCCAATGTATATCCAATTCAACCGGTAAAAATCCTTATGAGTGTGGCTGATTTCATTGACAAAATTAAATCAAGTGAACACATGACTTCATATGCAACCATGACAGATATTTTAACTGATTTTTCTTCCCCAAAGAATCTTTTTCAGTACATTGACAATTTACTTAAAGCCACATGCGACAAAGAAAAGCATTTGCGGCTATTGGAGGAACTCCTACGGATCCTAGGAAAAACGGAACTGAAGTGTAATCCCATTAAGGCACAATTGTTGCAGGAATTTGTGTCTTCTCTTGGGATTACAGTGACAGCATACGGTAGTAAGATAGTAACTGAGAAGGTAGAAACCAGTCTACAATTACCTCTGTCAGTAAGTATGCCTACTCTCAGATCTTTCCTAGGAATGGTAAATTATTTGCGGCCTTTCATCCCTGATTGTGCCCAAAAGTCTGCACCACTGTATGATTGGTGGAAAAAGGATACCCGATGGCACTGGACTGAGCAACACACCAATCCAGTGCAGGAGCTTAAAGAAGCTTTAGCGCAAGCGCCAGCATTAGCCAACCCAAAGAACCAACTGCCCTTTCACAGTGAGACTGCCATATCAGAGACAACCATGTCAGCGGTTCTGTCACAGGAAAACTATTGGCCTCGGTTGCTCCATGATCGAGACAAACACACAAATAATTCTTCCACTAGGGCCCATGGCCTCCTTTACCAAGGAGTACCACAGGAATGTGATATCATACCACAATCAGTTGCGCAACAATTCTTTAGACCTTTGTCAGCAAAGAAAAATGTCCCTGAAAATGCAGTCCAAATTTTCACAGATGGATCATGTTTTTACGTGGAGGGTTCACCACATGCAGGATTTGGAATATACCTTAACAATCCACATGCAAAGACCCAAACATCAATCTTTCGGTCATGGCAAGTCAAATCAGCACAATTTGCTGAGCTGGCTTCAATTTCTCATGCCCTTGAACTGATGAAAAGGGACCAAGAAATAGTTTTATACTCAGATTCTGCGTGGGTTTGTAATACTATTACAGAAATTCTGCCCTTCTGGCACACCCACCAGTACATGTCCTCAGATGGGTCTCCACTTAAACATGCATCCCTGTTGAAATTTATTGTAACATTGGTGCAAAAGTTGCCAGTCAAACCATGGGCGTGCAAAGTAAAAGGTAATTTAGGCACTGCCCCATACTGGGAACAAAATGAGGTAGCAGATTGTTTGGCCAAACAAGGAGCACAAGGGGGGGAGATCTGGGAAATTCCTTGGAATTTACTGGACTCAGTCTTGTGCCCCAGCGTTTGTGCCCTCACAAAATCCTGCAACTAAAATGTTCTGCTTTCTTCCCTTTTAGAGCCATGAAGTCGAGGTGGATTGTGATCCTGCTCCATCTGATCGGACACACCAAGGGAGAGGAGACTGGAATGCTCATCAGCGTGATCGTTGACCAAGAATCCGGTCTACTACCTAGAGGGGAAATCCATCTTATTACATGTGTCCCCAAAGACTAACACCCCTGCTCCTACAACTGTGCCCAAAAATACAGTTGCAATCCCCTATTATGAACCAACATCCTTGGAATGCCCATCAATGCAAGAGGGACCACCTAGCAGCCTAACGGCAACCTCAATCCCATTAATATTGTTTAATAACCTTAAGTTCATTCATGTGCCGTTGGTACTTAATTTGTCCCAGTGGAACATGGCCGAATTCGGCTCATGTGCCCGGACAAATGGGTCTGTTTTACTCTTCCTTGCTAGTATATTTGATTGCCTCCCATGCAAGCCGAACTCAGGATCCATTTGCAGAACCAAACCTCCCTCCCCACAGGGGCATTTTCAGATCCAGAAAGTTAAAGGGTTTGGACAGCATACTTGCATCCATCCCAGGACTTTTTGGATCTGGCATGTCAATTTGGAACAGAGCCGATTTGTCAGCAATTCGCAGGCATATCGGAAATTTTTAACAGAAGGAGGGTCGGCAAGTGCTGAAACCAGTTCTGCAGGGTGTTGAGGGGCTTGCAGAGGAGGAAAGGTTTACGGTTTATAACATGAAGCTAGAGAGGGTGGTATGGGCAAAGAGGTAATATGTACGGCGTATGGAAATTTTATCTTAACAAAGGTCACTAATGTCATCCGAGATATACAAGCCGGTAAAATCCCTGATATATTAAAAGATACAGACCTTACCCAGTGGTATTGTACTCACACTAATACTAGTGGTGGAATGAATGTACGTTCGGGAAACAAGTGCAAACCTTTGCCGGTTTCCACAATTCGAAATATAGGGATAGTGACACCACACCCAAATAGAGGGCCATTTGCTTTCAAGAAGAGCCAGTCACTGTCCACATACCGTGACCTACTGTACGTGTCCTTCACAATGTCGCTGCCCGTGTTCCATCCACAAGATGACTACTTCCACACAATGGCGTCCATACACTCCCTCGGATACCTCGAAAATGACGTGTACAAGGAAAGGTTGCACCTCCCCGAAATGCTCATTCAAGTTCAGGGGCGATGGAAAGCACCACACACTGCCTGCTGCACTGTCAAAGACAATAGATACTTATGCCGCTGTGATGTGTTCGAAATTGACACTCCAGTCTGTGGTCTAAGCAATGACCCGGTTCCCACAGCCAAAGTAGCAAGGGACCCCCAACTGGAAAGTCCACGCCAACCACCTCAAGAAACCAGTCCAAATGAGATGGAAGCTAACTGCCCTGTAAAGTTGTCAAAATGGAGAACACCAAGCACAAGGGTCACCTACCACATGGATGGACTGTACTGTGTCGTTACCAATCACCAGACCTTTCTCTATGGGGGTCAGTCGTGTCCAATACCCTATCCAAATTTTTGCTTCATTCCACATGAGTACACTACTATTGGGGAAACGGTAGTAACACCCATACCAGTGTTAACAGAAGACTATATCATTGAAAGTACCCCTGATGTCCCAGATCCTATCACATACATACCCCATTTTGATGTACAAATTGATACTCTGTCATTAAACTTTCACAATCTGCTTGCAAGGAAGGACACCCATATAATTCAAATTAGTAATGATATGGTGAAAACAGGAAAAAGGTTGAATGAACTTTTACATGATGGGGATTTCGGCTTAGTCACAACTAGGACCTGGGTGGAAATGGGAATAAAAGGTTCTCATATTGCAATGTGGGGTACTGATTTTCATGACGGGCATGGAGATATATCTTGGCCGACTTCTAAGATGGCAGAGGGAGAAACTTAACAATTTAACGGAAATTAGACATAAACAATTACTCACTTAAGTGTGGCCTCGTCTCATCTGTCTCAACTTGCCACAAGGGGTCATCTGTTGCCTTATGAGAAATTTTTATGAATAATTTCCTTGTAAACTGGGAATATCTGTTCATATATATATATAAGTTAGAATAAGAAATGTGTGTATCGGTAAGGGTTAACTGAGATGACAAGCTGGGAGAGAGAAAGATCTAATTACCGGTCCTCTTATGGAATATGCATGAATGCTGGGTGACAAGTGTGCGGAGTCGTATGGTCTGACGAACTAACTTAGTATTCAAACAAACTAGAAAGAGATCGCAGCTGAAAGAGGCAGTCTATGCGGCTGCGGCTTAATTCACTAGATAAAGGCATATGTATTCTCCCATACTAACGAACCATTATCCATTTAAGGGGTAATTCTTCCTGGCTAGTTCCATGCATAGCTAAGCGCCCCATTCAAGGGACGTTAACGACCTCCAGTTTAATTAACTTCAAATCCAATCATCGCTAAAGAGTGGGTAGTGTGGGAAAATAATATAACGATAGGAAGGAGGAGAGAATTAACAGTAGCCAATCGTAGCCGCCCTGGGTTAGTCAATGGAAGAGGACTCCATAAAAAGGACCACCCTAATTCATTAGAGTTGGAGAGAGATGAGAGAACCTGGGCCCAGGATTCATTATAGGTAATTATCAGACCCTCTCCCAGCACTTACAGTATACTAACATGTTCATATGTTTGTCTGTCTATTTGTAATGTATATACTCTGTATTGTAACCTAACACTAATATTTACTACTTTGTATTTAAACTAATATTTACCCCCTTGCCTAAAGACTGTAAATGTTTGCGGTGTATTAGATAGACTAATGACCATTCTTTAATAAATGCTTATTATATTTGAAGCTTTCAAATCTTGTCAAAGAACTATCATTTTAACATACATCATATTAAGTTGAGCTATTAAATATTAAATATTGAAAATTAATATTTAAAAAGCAACAACCACCTTTGTTCAAGACGACTGGGTAGCTTTACTACCCTTGGCAGAGTTTGCCTTTAACAACGCCAGTCATTCGGCTACAGGTCAATCGCCATTTTTTGCCAACTACGGGTTTCACCCGACCTTCTTACCTGATCTCATCCCTGATTCAACAGTCCCAGCGGTCCAGAGTATTGTTGATTTCCTGACCCGTAACAGCAGGATATTGCAGGAAGCCATGACTAAGGCACAAGCAGCCAATAAAAGGATCTTTGACAGGAAAAGGAGAGGGGAATTATGCCTGCAACAGGGTGACCAAGTATGGTTATCGACCACCAACCTTAAGATGGCTTGCCCCGCAAGGAAACTGGCACCCAAGTTCATCGGTCCTTTCCCAGTAAAACGGAAATTAAACGAGGTCTCCTATGAACTTGCCTTACCGGAGTCGTTGAAGATTCACCTAGTCTTTCACGTTTCCTTGCTGAAACCCGCAGTGCCCGACCCGTTCCCAGACAGGGGATCGGGACCACCCAAGCCTGTAATCATTGACGGTGATGAGGAGTTTGAGGTGGAGGCCGTCTTGGACTGCCGAAGAAGAGGGAACCAGCTTCAATTCCTGATCAAGTGGAAGGGGTACGGTCTGGAGGAGAACTCCTGGGAACCCCAACAGAACATTCACGCCCGAGAGTTAATCCAGGCCTTTTTTCGCAGTCACCCCCAGAAAAGAGCTCTATTGGGCACCCGGAGGTTGCCCTTAAGGGGGGGGCACTGTCAGGGACGTGCTGGGCTTGAACCTGGGACCTCTTCTGTGTCTGGCATTGACTCTTCCAGCGGAGCTATCTGAGATGCTGGACAGTTCCCTGCCTGATCTGCTGGATAACCTATCTGATCCATTAGACTACTCTGCTTGGTGTCTGATTACTGTTGAACTCTGAACCCCTTGCTCCTCCCATGTACTTCCTATAAAAGACATTCCAGAGATGTTGCCCCTTGCGGTTTGATCTGCTTCTGTTCCCTGAGTTCCTGATTCTGTGCTTGTATCCTGTTCCTGTGTTTGACCCGGCTTCCTGACCACGCTTCTGTCTCCAGTCCTGACCTCGGCTCGCTTGACCCTGCTCAGTTATCTGCCAGTCTGCCTGTTGCCAAGATTCGGCCTGGACTTTGACTACTCTCTGCCTGCCACTTGTTATGTTTACCTTGATGTGTATGACCCGGCTTGTCTGACTCTGCAAACCTGCACCAGCTTACCTGCATCCTCTGCTCTGCAAGCTGCACACGCTGACCTGCATCCTTTGCAATGCAAACCTGCACCTGCTGACCTGCATACCTGCTCTGCAAACCTGCACCTGCTGACCTGCATCCCTGCTCTGCAAACCTGCACCTGCTGACCTGCATCCCTGCTCTGCAAACCTGCACCTGCTGACCTGCATCCCTGCTCTGCAAACCTGCACCTGCTGACCTGCATCCCTGCTCTGCAAACCTGCACCTGCTGACCTGCATCCCTGCTCTGCAAACCGGCACCTGCTGACCTGCATCCTCTGCTCTGCAAGCTGAACCTGCTGACCTGCATCCGCTGCTTCTGGAACCAGCTGTTCCAGTCTCCACTCGGCTCCACCACTCCAAGCAGTGAGGATCAGACAGGCACCCTTACCTCACCGTGCTCTTACCACCACTGTCCCCACTCCAGTGGTCTCCGAGCCGGGGTTGTACGGGAGGTCCCTCTCCGCACGTCAGGCTCACACCTAAGGTACGTTACAACAGGTGTCAGAGTGGTGTAAGCAAAGTTCTTTTACCTTCGGGTCAGTGCTGTGCACCTGGAGCCTCCACCGAGAGTTACCTTGAACAATGTCTGTCAGGAAATGAGCCCCACACCATTAAAGTTCAACACTCTTTTATTCTTCTCGAATTAACACAATCAGTTGAACTCCCTTAGTAGAAACAGAACAGAAAATTAGGTGTGGATGCGAGTAGGCCCAGACACAATGTGTTCTCCACTTTCCTCCCTGAAAGTGAGTTGCGGTCCCCGAGGGAGGGGGGAATTTCCCTCCAGGCGGTCTCCGATGAGAGACTCACCCCTCACTGGCAATATGCTGCACCAGGTCTTCGAGTGAGGAGCTCCCCCTGGTCCATTACGCCTTCCGGATTCGGGTACCCACTCCCGGGGTCCCCTAGGATCTCCTTCCCTCGCGGAACTCAGTGTTGGGCACTGAGCTCCAGACCTCCATCCGAGTACCTCCACCCATGCTAAAGGTGCCTGGGATGGAACACGACCTCCGGCTGTCCTCTAGTCCTAGGCCCGCCTAGAGAACCAACACGAACCACCGCCCACAGGCTGAAGGTGCCTGGGACTTGACCTCGTGAAAAAGATGGCCGGCCCCTTTATACCCTCTCCCAGCAAGCACGGCGGGTTCCCCGCCCCACCATACCGCTGCCGAGGGAGGACAAAAAGGAAGCCCGGCACACAGCAATGATTCAACCCCAGCCCAGGGCGACAGCGCCACCTGCTGGGCTGCAGGGAATTACACATCACTGATGTCTCTGCCAAGTTCAAATTTACACCCGGGAAAGTACATACCCGCTATACTCTCCCCCTGGTGATTTGACACTGGTCCCCAGTGTCTGGAGTAAATCATGCCCTCAACGGCTGACATAATCCAATCCAGAGAACGACTAACAATTGCACAAAAATAAAACTTTTAGAAAAAAACTACCCAACTAAAACACTGTGTCTGAGCCCTGTAATAAAAAGGGAAGAAAGAAAGAAGAGAAAACAACAGCATTAAACCACAACTTAGAATCACATATTCACATTTTACTTTTCCCACCCATTCTGACTAAGACCCACCCCATACTCAGTGGTCTTGATGGGATGTTCTCCTGCAGAGGGAAAATAAAGAAACCAACACACATAACCCTGACACATGTATTCGTGTGAGAGGAAAGAAACTTCTCCGGGAAGAAATCCCTTTTCTCCAAAGCGTGAGTGCGTGAAAAGTGTTTAACGTTGCGCAACACTGCCACCTGGTGACAGCACCGCGGTAACTGCACTCGTGGAACTTTCCTCTTCTCTTTGGCCCTATCTACCCAGAGTTCATGATCTCTTGTAGGAAAGGTGAAGAACAACAGGAACAGTCCTTCATTCCTCTGGGCACAAAAGCAACGGGCCGCAGAAAGTTTAGTAGCATAACAAGAACGGAGTCTCTTCTCTCCTAAAGGTAAAAACGGGGATGCGGCAGAACAAGTGGCTTCAAGTGTTGATCCATGGTCTCCAGATGATACTCCACATCTTCTCCCTCCTTGCACCAGATCAACACCTTGTCTGCATGGATGTGCCATCCCAACATCCACTCTGCCTTGCACTCTTTAAAACGTTGAGAAGCCTTGGGAGAGCATGCCAGGTACCTGCGGGCGTGCGGAACCTGAAGGTGGGTCCACACAAAGTCATTGTACCAGCGCTCCTGGCACACTTCCACCTCATAGAGCAGTTCCTTCAACAAGTATGGATACTCCCATCCGTACTCTGCAGCAACCTTCTGGCCAAATAGGCGTTGTAGTCTCGCCAAAGGAGGCATGGTAGCTTTGTCCCCTTCGCCAGGCAAAACTATTGAGTCCGGGTGACAAGGGACCTTGATCACATCTGATCTGGGCATTGGTGCCTGCAGTAACAGTCTCTTTTCTCCGGTCTTCGGTACAGATGGCACCGGATATGTAGAGGCAGGCTGAGGACGGGACCTCTCTTCAGGCGCTGGTGCCTCCACCCGGGGTGTACTTTCCCCTGTAGACATGGGTGGATCCCTGGTCCTCCGGGATGAAGCGAGAGGTACTTTGTCCCAGCCCTTTTCTGCAAATAGTTCATCTATTGCAACGTCGTCTCCCATGTCCGAGAGCGACTCTAGGTCAGAGGTGTCACACTCCTCCGCAGGCAGGTACCCTGTAGTGGAGACCGAGCTTTCACCTCTTCCCACACACCAAATTTCTCCGCCAGGCTTACCTCGGCCTTTACTTGAAATGGGACGTCCGGAACTCTTGTCGACGGATCCATCCGGGCTGGGCGTAAGCGGGCGAGACGGTCCACCACAACCGCTGGTCGGGGCTACCATGCCGGTCTTTCCCTTCGGTGGTGGACGCTGCGAGATCGTGGTGACCGAGTCAGCATCCTCGGATTTCTCCCGTTGAGTTTTTACGACCTCCTCCGCGGTCGCTGCAGTGTGCGCAGGGATGGCTGTCACAGCAGTGATTCCTCCTCTCTGAGTGGTGTTGCCCGTAGCACGGCCAGGGTAGATGGTTCTCGGCTTCTCAACCGCCGGATCCACTTCGAACAGGAACTCCCCACAGGCCTCACATCGCCCGAATGGCTTTAGTTGGCACACCAGTCCCGAACAGCTGGGACAAATCACACCCAGGGCCTCAACATCCATGCACGAATACAGGGCGAATCTACCCCTTGGCTTTAGCCAGATCCCCGTATCTGTTACCGGAGCAGCAGCAGTCAATGTCGTGGTGGAAGGGTGAACTGGAATTCACGATGTATGTCCGAACATGGCGACCTGTTGATGATCCATCGCACACTGCAAAGTTTTTGCGCCAACGTCCCACGTGTAGTCCTTCACACGTATTGGACTCCTCCCCTTTGCTCCAGTTCGCAGGCTTTTCTTTTCTGTTTCTGAGTCACGCCCACGAACTAAGCAATGGGGGTGTGCCTGGTGGCGCAGTGCAATAGAAGCCCCCACGTGTAGTACTTCACACGGCTGAACTTCCCCCTTTTTCCACTCTTCTGCGCGGGCCTTTCCCTTCATTGGGTTATGTCCACGACTTCGAGCAGGGATGCACTTTGGCCAATGAAGGCCTGCCTACTCGCGTAACTCTTCCAGCAGACACGTTCAATACTGTGGTGCACAAACACTATCCTGGACGAGCCCCCACGTGTAGCGCCCTCCTCACTCCCCTCTTGTTCTTCAGCTCGTCTTTCTCTTGTCTAGGGGTACCTTTCAGAGGGGAAGGGAGCAGGGACACCACGCCTGGCCTTCACCACAGGTGTCAGAGTGGTGTAAGCAAAGTTCTTTTACCTTCGGGTCAGTGCTGTGCACCTGGAGCCTCCACCGAGAGTTACCTTGAACAATGTCTGTCAGGAAATGAGCCCCACACCATTAAAGTTCAACACTCCTTTATTCTTCTCGAATGAACACAATCAGTTGGACTCCCTTAGTAGAAACAGAACAGAAAAGGAGGTGTGGATGCGAGTAGGCCCAGACACAATGTGTTCTCCACTTTCCTCCCTGAAAGTGAGTTGCGGTCCCCGAGCGAGGGGGGAATTTCCCTCCAGGCGGTCTCCGATGAGAGACTCACCCGTCACTGGCAATATGCTGCACCAGGTCTTCGAGTGCGGAGCTCCCCCTGGTCCATTACGCCTTCCGGATTCGGGTACCCACTCCCGGGGTCCCCTAGGATCTCCTTCCCTCGTGGAACTCAGTGTTGGGCACTGAGCTCCAGACCTCCATCCGAGTACCTCACCCCAGGCTAAAGGTGCCTGGGATGGAACACGACCTCCGGCTGTCCTCTAGGCCTAGGCCCGCCTAGAGAACCGACATGAACCACCGCCCACAGGCTGAAGGTGCCTGGGACTCGACCCCGTGACAAAGATGGCCAGGCCCCTTTATACCCTCTCCCAGCAAGCACGGCGGGTTCCCCGCCCCACCATACCGCTGCCGAGGGAGGACAGCGCCACCTGCTGGGCTGCAGGGAATTACACATCACTGATGTCTCTGCCAAGTTCAAATTTACACCCGGGAAAGTACATACCCGCTACACTCAATAGGGTTTAGGTCTGGAGACATGCTTAGTCAGTCCATCACCTTTACCCTCAGTTTCTTTAGCAAGACATCGGTCGTCTTGGAGGTGTGTTTGGGGTTGTTGTGTTGGAATACTGCCCTGCGGCCCAGTCTCCGAAGGGAGGGGATCATGCTCTGCTTCAGTATGTCACAGTACATGTTGGCATGCATGGTTCCCTCAATTTCTGTAGCTCCCCTGTGCCACTCACGCAGCCCCAGACCATGGCACTCCCACCACCATGCTTGACTGTAGGCAAGACACACTGGTCTTTGTACTCCCTACCTGGTTGCCGCAACACACACTTGACACCATCTGAACCAAATAAGTTTATCTTGGTCTCATCAGACCACAGAACATGGTTCCAGTAATCCAAGTCCTTAGTCTGCTTGTCTTCAGCAAACTGTTTGCGGGCTTTCTTGGGCATAATTTTTAGAAGAGGCTTCCTTCTCGGACGACAGCCATGCAGACCAGTTTGATGCAGTGTGAGGTGTATGGTCTGAGCTGACCCCCCACCCCTTCAACCTCTGCAGCAATGCTGGCAGCACTCATACGTCTATTTCCCAAAGACAACCTCTGAATATGACTCTGAGCATGTGCACTCAACTTCTTTGGTCAACCATGGCAAGGCCTGTTCTGAGTGGAACCTGCACTGTTAAACCGCTGTATGGTCTTGGCCACCATGCTGCAGCTCAGTTTCAGGGTCTTGGCAATATTATTATAGCCTAGGCCATCTTTAAGTAGAGCAACAATTTTTTTTTTCAGATCCTCAGAGAGTTCTTTGCCATGAGGTGCTATGTTTAACTTCCAGTGACCAGTATGAGAAAGTGAGAACGGAGAACGATAACACCAAATTTAAAACACCTGCTTCCCATTCACACCTGAGACCTTGTAACACTAATGAGTCACATGACACCGGGGAGGGAAAATGGCTAATTGGCATTTTCACTTAGGGGTGTACTAACTTTTGTTGCCAGCGGTTTACACATGAATGGTTGTGTGTTGAGTTATTTTGAGGGGACAGAAAATGTACACTGTTATACAAGCTGTACACTCACTACTTTACATTGTAGCAAAGTGTCATTTCTTTAGTGTTGTCACATGAAAACATATACCGTATTTATCGGCGTATAACACGCACCGGCGTATAACACGCACCCCAAGTTTAGGAGGGAATTTTAAGGAAAAAAACTTTTAGGAGGGAAATTCAAGGAAAAAAAACTTATTCCCCATACACACGATCATTTTTCATGCCGTTTAAAATGCCATTAAAAAAAATGGCCATTAAAAATGATCGTGTGTATGCTCCAGAGCATTTTTAACGACGTGAAAAACGAGCATTAAAAATTTCGAACATGCTCTCTTTTTTCACGTCGTTTTTCATGTCGTTTTTTTTTAACGACGTGAAAAACGATAGTGTGTATGCTTTAACGACGTGAAAAAAAATGCGCATGCTCAGAATCAAGTATGAGACGGGAGCGCTCGTTCTGGTAAAACTAGCGTCCGTAATGGAGATAGCACATTCGTCATGCTGTAACGGACTGAAAAGCACTAGACTGAAAAGAGCGAATCGTCTCTCAACAAACTTTACTAACATGAAGGGTGGCGCCATTCGAACGGAACTTCCCCTTTATAGTGCCGTCGTACGTGGTGTACGTCACCGCGCTTTGCTTGAACATTTTTTAAAATGATGGTGTGTACGCAAGACAGGCTTGAGAGGAAACAAGAAAAAAAATGCCGAGAAAAACGTCAGTTTTAAAAATGACATTAAAAATGATCGTGTGTATGGGGCATAACATTTAAATGCAGCATGCAGCCTTGCCCAGTGTCCATCTGCAGCCTTGCCCAGTGTCCATCTGTCCATCTGCAGCCGTGCCCAGTGTCCATCTGTCCATCTGCAGCCTTGCCCAGTGTCCATCTGTCCATCTGCAGCCGTGCCCAGTGTCCATCTGTCCATCTGCAGCCTTGCCCAGTGTCCATCTGTCCATCTGCAGCCTTGCCCAGTGTCCATCTGTCCATCTGCAGCCGTGCCCAGTGTCCATCTGTCCATCTGCAGCCGTGCCCAGTGTCCATCTGTCCATCTGCAGCCTTGCCCAGTGCCTTTGCGATCGTGTCAGTCCCGGCGGTTTTTAAAATTTGGCGCCGATTTCTGTGGAGAGGAGCGAGCGGGGCCGAGTGTACTTCGGCTAGACTCGGCTCCTCTTGCAGTTCCGCCCATCTCCACTGACTGCGCCGCTGACGGAAAAAGCCGAGTGTACGTCGGCTAGACTCGGCTCTGCTCACAGTCTCAGGCAGGACTGCGAGAGGAGCCGAGACTAGCCGAAGTACACTCGGCTTTCTCTATGTCAGCGGCGCAGTCAGAGATGGGCGGGACTACGAGAGGAGCCGAGTAAAGCCGATTGTACTTCGGCTTCGGCTCCGCTCGCTCCTCTCGCTCGTTTTCAGCAGGGGAATTCGACGGAGTATCGGCGTATAACACGCACCCACGATTTCCCCCTGATTTTAAGGGGAAAAAAGTGCGTGTTATACGCCGATAAATACGGTAATAAAATATTTTCAAAAATGTGAGGTGTGTACTCACTTTTGTGAGATACTGCATGTAGTTGTTCTATCTTGATATCAAGTAAAACTGTCAATACATATAGTATACACGAATACATGTATTAAATAATATAGATGCAAGCCAAAAACTTTTTTGCCCTAACAGTGCTCTTTGCAGTGTCTTCTGGGGAATGTGACGCGCTGCCTTCTGGGAACTGTGTGTATCCCAGAAAGCAGCCACCCATTCCCTTACTGAGGATGGTGGCGCCGGGACCCTCCATGATCGAGGGGTCGGCCTCGGGGGGGGGGGGGGTGACATCGCGGGCGCCTAGGACAGGTAAGTGTCCTTATTAAAAGTCAGTAGCTACAGTGTTTGTAGCTGCTGACTTTAAAAAAAAACTAAAATTGCGGGAGGAATCCCGCTTTAAGTGTGTCCAAGGATTGGGCTATGTGAGAAAGAATACAGTAACTGGGGATTCAGAGAAGAGTATTTACTGTTGTTGGAGGAATGTGTTGTTTCTGGTAAAATCTGCCAAGGAGCTTTGTCCCCCTGTATCATCACAATATGGACTATATTGGCCTCCTTGTAATATTTAAGAAGGTTAGGTATAATCTGTCATAGGAATGTGTAAGTTTTATTCCCAGATAGTTCAATGCTTTGAAAGCTCATCTGAAGGGGAAATTCAACTTTAAAAAATTTGCCATGTGCTCTGGGAAGGTGATATTAAAAGTGTTACTAAACCCACTACAGTAAAATCAGTCTGTATATGCAGTAAAGCATGCTTGTTATACTTGTAGCGGACCCCTCTCCCCAGTCCCCTCTATTATAAATTGAAAAACAAAAATTTTTAGGAAATCTATCCTAACAAAGTAGTTGTGTCTGAGCCCCTGTAACAAAAGAGGAGGGAAGAACAACACATTCAACATTAAAATCACATTTCAACATTATACTTTTCCCTCCCATCCTGACTAAGAACCAACCCCCAGGTTCCATAATCTTGCCGGAATGCTCTCCTGCAGAGGGGAAAAAAAAAAAACAACACACAAACCCTGACACATGTATTCGTGTAGTGAAGGAAAGAAACTTCTCCGAAAAGAAATTCCTTTTCTCCAAAGAGTGAGTGCATGAAAAGTGTAAAAAAAAAAAACGTTGCACAAGACTGCCACCTGGTGACAGCCTCGCGGTACTGCACTCGTGGAGCTTCTTCTTCTTTGGCCCTATCTACCCCAGAGTCTGCGATCTCTTTGCAGGAAGATGAAAAAAAAACCAGGAATAGTTCCTCATTCCTTTGGGCACACACAAAACAACTGCCCCAAAAAGTTCAGCAACATGATAAGAACGGAGTCTTTCTCTCCTATAAGTAAAAGCGGGGATGCAGCAGAATCAGTGGCTTCAAGTGCTGATCCATGGTCTCCAGATGATACTCCACATCTTCGCCTTCTTTGCGTCGGATCAACACTTTATCTGCATGGATGTGTCGTCCTAACATCCATTCGGCCTTACAATCTTTGAAACGTTGTGAAGCAATGGAAGAGCATGCCAGGTACCTGCGGGTGTGCGGAACCTTAATATGGGTCCACACAAAGTCATTGTACCAGCGCTCCCTGTACACATCCACCTCATAAAGCAAGTCCTTCGATAAGTAGGGATACTCCCATCCGTACTCCTCTGCAACCTTTTGGCCAAATAAGCGTTGTAGTCTCGCCAAAGGAGGCATGGTAGCTCTGTCTCCTTCACCAGGCAAAACTATTGATTCTGGATGACGAGGCGCCCTAACCACCTCCAATCTGGGCATCGGTGCCCGCAGCAACAGTCTCTGTACCCCAGCATCAGATGCAGGTTGCGCCAGGGATCCAGGGACAAGCTGGGGACGGGACCCTTCTTCAGGCACTGACGCCTCCACCCGGGGTGTACTTTCCCCTGTTGACATGGGTGAATTCCGAGGTCTGCGGAATGAAGCAAGTGGTACCTTGTCCCAGCCTTTCTTGGCAAACAGATCATCTATGATGGCATCATCTCCCAGATCCGAGAGCGATTCCAGGTCGGAGGTGTCACACTCCTCCGCGGGTATGTAGCCCTTTGTGGAACCGGAGCCTCCACACTCCGCGGACTTGCTAGGCCATGCCTTCCCGACACCTCCTCCCACACACCAAGTCTCTTCGCCTGGCTTACCTCGGCCTTTCCTTGAAGCGGGACGTCCGGAACCCTCGTCAACGGATCCATCCGGGCCTGTCGTAAGCGTGCGAGACGGTCCACCACCGCCGCTGGTCGGGGCTACCACGCTGGTTCTTTTCTTCGGTGGTGGACGCTGCGAGACAGTGGCGACCGAGTCAGCATCCTCGGATTTCTCCCGTAGAGTTTTAACGACCTCCTCCGCGGTCACTGCAGTGTGCGCAGGGGTGACTCTCACAGCGGTGATTTCTCCTCTCTGAGTGGTGGTACCTGAAGCCCGGCCTGGGTAGATGGTTCTCGGCCTCTCAACTGCCGGATCCACCTCAAACGTGAACTCCCCACAGGCCTCACAGCGTCCGAACGGCTTCAACAGGCACACCAGTCCCGAACACCCGGGACAAATCATACCCAGGGCCTCAACGTCCATACACGAGTATAGGGCGAATCGACCCCTTGGCTTCAGTCGGATCCCCGTATCCGTTATCGGAGCAGCAGCAGTCAATGTCGTGGTGGAAGGATGTACCGGAATCCACGAGGTATGTCCAAACATGGCGACCTGTTGCTGATCCATCGCACACCGCAGAGTTTTCGCGCCAATGTCCCACGTGTAGTCCCTTCACACGTATTGGACTCCTCCCCTTTGCTCCAGTTCGCGGGCTTTCTTCACTTTCCTTGGTTGAGCCACACCCACGAACCAAGCGGCGGGGGTTGTGTCTGGTGGCGCAGTGCAATTAGAAGCCCCCACGTGTACTGCTTCACACGGCTGAGCTCCCCCCGTTCACCGCTCTTCCTGCGCGGGCCTTTCCCTTCTTGGGGTCATGTCCACGACTTCAAGCAGGGCTGCACTTTGGCCTATTCGTTTAACTCTTCCAGCAGACACGTTCCATACAGTGATGCACAACACAATGCCGGACCCGAGCCCCCACGTGTAGCGGACCCCTCTCCCCAGTCCCCTCTATTAAAGTTCAACTCGCACTGTCTCTGGTCTAGGGGTATGATAGGGGAGGGAGAGGGTGAGCTACGCCAGGCTTCTACCACAGGGGTGATGTGGTATCAGCAATGTCTCAGTTGTTTTTACCTTCGGGTCTGTGCTGTGCATCTGGATTAGGGATGAGCTTCGTGTTCGAGTCGAACATACGTTCAACTCGAACATCGGCTGTTCGATCGTTCGACGAAGATCAAACGATTTGGGCCGTTCGCGCCAAATTCGAGTGACGCGAACGGCCCACAATGCACTACGCCATCGCAGTGTCATCCAGGCGCTGTGATTGGCCAAGCATGCACTGTGACCCCGCTTGCTTGGCCAATCACAGCGCCGGCAGCGAGGAGAGCAATGATTGGCCACAGGCAGGATGCCTGTGGCCAATTATTGCTGATGGGGTTTAGTACACGCCCCACACTATAAAAGGCCGCCAGCGCGGCGGCCTTGTGTAGTGTGTTCCGGAGCAGGGAAAGAGAAGCATAGGCAGGGACAGTGACATTTTTTTTCCTTTACTAATCCTGGATTCCTTGTGTTTAGGGACAAATAAGGATAGGTAGGGAGAGTGTCAGTGACAGTGTGCTATTCTGTGCTAATCCTTGTTTGTAGGGACAGAGAGGTACAGTGAGGGAAAGTGTCAGTGTGCTATTGTGTTCTAAAACTATTTTGCTGAACCATATTTTCAATCCTTGAGTTGAGGGACAGAGAGGTACAGTGAGTGAAACTGACAGTGTGCTATTCTGTTCTAAACCAATTTTGCTGTTCCATATTTTCAATCCTTGAGTTGAGGGACAGAGAGGTACAGTGAGTGAAACTGACAGTGTGCTATTCTGTTCTAAACCAATTTTGCTGTTCCATATTTTCAATCCTTGAGTTGAGGGACAGAGAGGTACAGTGAGGGAAAGTGTCAGTGTGCTATTGTGTTCTAAAACTATTTTGCTGAACCATATTTTCAATCCTTGAGTTGAGGGACAGAGAGGTACAGTGAGTGAAACTGACAGTGTGCTATTCTGTTCTAAACCAATTTTGCTGTTCCATATTTTCAATCCTTGAGTTGAGGGACAGAGAGGTACAGTGAGTGAAACTGACAGTGTGCTATTCTGTTCTAAACCAATTTTGCTGTTCCATATTTTCAATCCTTGAGTTGAGGGACAGAGAGGTACAGTGAGTGAAACTGACAGTGTGCTATTCTGTTCTAAACCAATTTTGCTGTTCCATATTTTCAATCCTTGAGTTGAGGGACAGAGAGGTACAGTGAGGGAAAGTGTCAGTGTGCTATTGTGTTCTAAAACTATTTTGCTGAACCATATTTTCAATCCTTGAGTTGAGGGACAGAGAGGTACAGTGAGTGAAACTGACAGTGTGCTATTCTGTTCTAAACCAATTTTGCTGTTCCATATTTTCAATCCTTGAGTTGAGGGACAGAGAGGTACAGTGAGGGAAAGTGTCAGTGTGCTATTGTGTTCTAAAACTATTTTGCTGAACCATATTTTCAATCCTTGAGTTGAGGGACAGAGAGGTACAGTGAGTGAAACTGACAGTGTGCTATTCTGTTCTAAACCAATTTTGCTGTTCCATATTTTCAATCCTTGAGTTGAGGGACAGAGAGGTACAGTGAGGGAAACTGACAGTGTGCTATTCTGTTCTAAACCAATTTTGCTGTTCCATATTTTCAATCCTTGAGTTGAGGGACAGAGAGGTACAGTGAGTGAAACTGACAGTGTGCTATTCTGTTCTAAACCAATTTTGCTGTTCCATATTTTCAATCCTTGAGTTGAGGGACAGAGAGGTACAGTGAGTGAAACTGACAGTGTGCTATTCTGTTCTAAACCAATTTTGCTGTTCCATATTTTCAATCCTTGAGTTGAGGGACAGAGAGGTACAGTGAGTGAAACTGACAGTGTGCTATTCTGTTCTAAACCAATTTTGCTGTTCCATATTTTCAATCCTTGAGTTGAGGGACAGAGAGGTACAGTGAGGGAAAGTGTCAGTGTGCTATTGTGTTCTAAAACTATTTTGCTGAACCATATTTTCAATCCTTGAGTTGAGGGACAGAGAGGTACAGTGAGTGAAACTGACAGTGTGCTATTCTGTTCTAAACCAATTTTGCTGTTCCATATTTTCAATCCTTGAGTTGAGGGACAGAGAGGTACAGTGAGTGAAACTGACAGTGTGCTATTCTGTTCTAAACCAATTTTGCTGTTCCATATTTTCAATCCTTGAGTTGAGGGACAGAGAGGTACAGTGAGTGAAACTGACAGTGTGCTATTCTGTTCTAAACCAATTTTGCTGTTCCATATTTTCAATCCTTGAGTTGAGGGACAGAGAGGTACAGTGAGTGAAACTGACAGTGTGCTATTCTGTTCTAAACCAATTTTGCTGTTCCATATTTTCAATCCTTGAGTTGAGGGACAGAGAGGTACAGTGAGTGAAACTGACAGTGTGCTATTCTGTTCTAAACCAATTTTGCTGTTCCATATTTTCAATCCTTGAGTTGAGGGACAGAGAGGTACAGTGAGGGAAAGTGTCAGTGTGCTATTGTGTTCTAAAACTATTTTGCTGAACCATATTTTCAATCCTTGAGTTGAGGGACAGAGAGGTACAGTGAGTGAAACTGACAGTGTGCTATTCTGTTCTAAACCAATTTTGCTGTTCCATATTTTCAATCCTTGAGTTGAGGGACAGAGAGGTACAGTGAGGGAAAGTGTCAGTGTGCTATTGTGTTCTAAAACTATTTTGCTGAACCATATTTTCAATCCTTGAGTTGAGGGACAGAGAGGTACAGTGAGTGAAACTGACAGTGTGCTATTCTGTTCTAAACCAATTTTGCTGTTCCATATTTTCAATCCTTGAGTTGAGGGACAGAGAGGTACAGTGAGGGAAAGTGTCAGTGTGCTATTGTGTTCTAAAACTATTTTTCTGAACCATATTTTCAATCCTTGAGTTGAGGGACAGAGAGGTACAGTGAGTGAAACTGACAGTGTGCTATTCTGTTCTAAACCAATTTTGCTGTTCCATATTTTCAATCCTTGAGTTGAGGGACAGAGAAGGACACTCGTAGAAATTATCAGTGTGCTATTCTGTGCTAAATCTTGTTTGTAGGGAGGGACAGAGTAGGACAGTGAGGGAAAGTGTCAGTGTGCTATTCTGTTCTAAAACTTTTTTGCTGAACCATATTTTCAATCCTTGTGTTTAGGGACAGAGAAGGATAGGCAGGGGACAGTGTCAGTGTCATTGTTGCTAAGCCGCCTGCACAATATACACCTGAAGGTAGCCCTTATTGCTGTTTTTCCCATCTCCCTGCAGGCCATCCATTAAAATGTCTGGAAGGCAACCAAGGAGAGGCAGACAGTCAGGAGGCAAAAAAAGGGCAAGCAGGCTCTGTGTCTGGGGGCAACAGTGCTGGTCGTGTACGCGGTGCATTGTCATCAGCACATGGCCATGGGACACGCTTGTCCTTGTTTTCGGCAGCTGGACATGTTGAGCCACATCATGCCGAAGACTTGGTAGAGTGGATGACCAAGCCCACCTCATCCTCCTCATCCTCTCTCACCCAGGCTCAGGGTACTGGCAAAGCAGCTGCCAAAGCGTCCTCTTCTCTGGTATCATTATCTTCATTAGTCAATCCTTCCCTAGACCCACCATGCCCTCCTCCTGAGGAGTCCCCCGAACTGTTTGAGCACAGTGTTGGGTACATGCTCCAGAAGGATGCCCAGCGTTTGGAAGGATCTGATGATGATACCCAGCTAGAGGAAGGCAGCAGCGTGAGAGCAGAGAGAGGGGATGCTCAAGAAGGACACCAATCTGGCAGTCATGCTCCAGCAGCTGCAGCATACTGCCAGATTGGCTCCAGTGATGAGGAGGGAGGGGATGATGAGGTCACTGACTCCACGTGGGTGCCTAATAGGAGAGAGGAGGAGGAGGAGGATGAGGAGGAGGCACATCTCCAACGAGGCAGGATGCCCTTGAGTGGCCAGCGTATGGGCAGCACACCGACGGAATCACACCGCAGAGCTCCGCCTGTGCAGGGCGCTGCCTCTGCCCGTCATTCAAAAAGTTCTTTGGTGTGGGCCTTTTTTGAGGCGAGTGCATCAGATCGCACAGCTGCTGTTTGCAACATATGTCTCAAGCGTATATCGCGTGGCCAAAACATCAGCCGCTTGGGCACCACATGCTTGATCAAACATATGTTGACCTGCCATGCAGCTCGTTGGCAAGCCTACCTTAAAGACCCACACCAAAGAACAAAGCTGACCTCTTCTTGCACCGCATCAGCTGGGATCTCCAACCCCAGTATACCTTCAGTCCTCTCTGAAACCTGCTCTGAGAGGAATGAAGGTGTAGAATTAGGTGTGTCACAGCCAAGTACTTGCGGGCACTCTGCTAGCAGTACACCGACGTCCGATTCTAGCAGGCAAATTTCCCTGCCCCAGCTGCTGGACCGTCGAAAGAAGCTCACTCCCAGCCATCCACATGCCCAGCGGTTGAATGCTAGCTTGGCTAAATTGCTAGCGCTTCAACTGCTGCCTTTTCAGTTGGTAGACTCGGCCCCCTTCCGTGAGTTTGTGCAATGTGCGGTTCCTCAGTGGCAGGTTCCCAAATGCCACTTTTTCGCACGGAAGGCTATTCCGGCTCTCTACAGGCATGTGGAAGGCAATGTCTTGGCCTCGGTGGACAGGGCGGTCAGTGGTAAGGTGCATATTACCGCTGACTCATGGTCCAGCAGGCATGGACAGGGACGTTACCTTTCTTTCACGGCCCATTGGGTCACTCTTTTGGCAGCTGGGAAGGATGCAGGACAAGGTGCAGTAGTGTTGGAGGTTGTTCCACCGCCACGCCTCCAAAATGCTACTACTGGTTGTGACACACCTCTCTCCTCCACCCCCTCCTCTTCTTCTTCCTCCATGGCCTCTTCCTGTGGTTTGTCCTCGGAACCAGCGGTGCTCCGTAGGCGTTCAAGGGGCTACGCAAGTACGCAGGCAAAAAGATGCCATGCCATGCTTGCGCTGGTGTGTTTGGGGGACAGGAGCCACACTGGGGCAGAGGTCCTGTCTGCTCTGCAGGGGCAGGCCGAGAGGTGGTTGACGCCACGCCAGCTTAAGCCAGGAATGGTGGTTTGCGACAATGGCACCAACCTCCTCTCCGCCCTCCGACAGGGACAACTGACCCATGTGCCCTGTATGGCTCACGTCCTTAACCTGGTGGTGCAACGGTTCTTGGGCAGGTACCCGGGCTTACAGGATGTCCTGAGGCAGGCCAGGAAAGTCTGTGTGCATTTCCGCAGATCTTATAATGCCAGTGCTCGCCTGGCTGAGCTTCAAAAGGAGTTGAACCTGCCCAAGAACCGCCTTATATGTGACATGCCCACCAGGTGGAACTCAACGTTGGCCATGCTGCAGCGGCTGCACACGCAGCAGAGGGCCATCAATGAGTACCTGTGCGACTACGGCACCAGAACAGGGTCAGGGGAGCTCGGGTTTTTTTCACCACGCCAGTGGGGCATGATCAGGGATGCATGCACTGTCCTGGCACCATTTGAGGAGGCCACGAGGATGGTGAGCAGTGACAGTGCATGCATCAGTGACACTGTACCTCTTGTCCACCTGTTGGAGCACACGCTGCATGGAATAATGGACAGGGCACTTGAGGCAGAACAGAGGCAGGAAGAGGAGGACTTCCTTGCCTCTCAAGGCCCCCTTTACCCAGACAGTGTTCCTTCTGTCCCACCCATCGCACAGGAAGAGGAGGAGGAGGAGGAGGATTGTGTCAGTATGGAGGTGGAGGCTGGCACTCAGCATCATCAGCAGCAGTCTTTTAGGGATGATTTACAGTCCCAAGAAACCAGTGGACTTGTATGTGGCTGGGAGGAGGTGGCTGCGGATCATGTCGTCCTTAGTGACCCAGAGGACTCCGGACTGAATGCCTCAGCTAACCTACGCTGCATGGCCTCCCTGATCCTGCAAAGTCTGCGGAAGGATCCTCGTATTCTTCGGATCAAGGAGAGGGACCATTACTGGCTGGCCACTCTCCTTGATCCACGGTACAAGGGTAAGGTTGCGGACCTTATCGTACCGTCGCAGAGGGAGCAGAGGATGAGACAACTCCGGGAGGCCTTGCAGAAAGGTCTGTGCAACGCGTTCCCAGAGACTGTGAGGTTACAAACTCCTGGTCCTGGACAACGAGTTGCTGAGGCTTCGGGCAGTCAAAGAAGGAGCGGTGGGGAAGGTGGCCGTCTAACCGATGTGTTCAGACAATTCTTTAGTCCGCAGCCCCAAAGTATGATCGGTTCCAGCAACCATCGCCAGCGTCTGATATACATGGTCCAGGAATACCTAGGGGCAAGGTCAGACTTGGACACCTTCCCCACCGAAAATCCTCTGGCTTACTAGGTCTTGAGGATGGATCACTGGCCAGAGCTTGCACAGTATGCAATTGAGCTACTGGCCTGTCCTGCATCCAGCGTTCTTTCAGAACGCACATTCAGTGCTGCTGGAGGATTTGTCATGGATCACAGGGTGCGCCTGTCCACCGACTCGGTTGATCGACTGACTTTCATCAAGATGAACCAGTCTTGGATCACCACCAGCTACCACACACCAGATGCTGATATAACAGACTAATTGATTTTAAAATGTCACATCCCTTCAAGACTGATGCTGATGCTGAGTGCCTGTGCTGTTATGTTGACTGGCTATCCTCCTCCTCCTCCTCCTCAATGATACGATTAACGATGATAGCTTGGAAGATCATTTTGGTTTATGGGTGACGCCACCAGTGGCTAAGGCCCAATTTTTCAGCCCCTGTTTAACAGGGGCGTGTAATTAAAATTTTTGATGCAATACTTTGCAACAGGCCTCATTGCTGTGCTCCAAGTACAGTATCTGTGAGGGGTTGCAGTGTTGTGCCACCAGTGCCTAAGGCCCAATTTTTCAGCCCCTGTTCAACAGGGGCATGCAATTATAATTATTGATCTAATAATTCACAGCAGGGCCCATTGCTGCGCCCACCAAGAGTAACTGTCAGGCCTTACAGTGTTGTGGCACCAGCACCACCACCACCAAAGGCCCAATTTTTAAGCCCCTGTTCAACAGGGGCATGCAATTATAATTATTGATCTAATAATTCACAGCAGGGCCCATTGCTGCGCCCACCAAGAGTAACTGTCAGGCCTTACAGTGTTGTGGCACCAGCACCACCATCACCACCACCACCACCACCAAAGGCCCAATTTTTCAGCCCCTGTTCAACAGGGGCATGCAATTATAATTATTGATCTAATAATTCACAGCAGGGAGCATTGCTGCGCCCACCAAGAGTAACTGTCAGGCCTTACAGTGTTGGGGCACCAGCACCACCATCAAAGGCCCAATTTTTACTACCACTGATCAACAATTATATGTTATTACAATTCCTGATATTATACTTGACAGAAGGGCGTTCCAGCACCCACCAAGAATAACTGTGAGTGCTTTCAGTGTTGTGCCAACACCAACACCTAAGGGGCCAATTTCTGCAGAGTATATACGGAAGGTCCCTACTTTCAAACATCCAACTTACAAACTACTACTACTTGCAAACGGAAGAAGACAACAGGAAGTGAGAGGAAATCTACCCCTTGGAAGGAAAATTCTCTCCTGTAAGAATTAATATGGGAGAAAGGTGTCTCCTCTCTAC
Source organism: Rana muscosa (assembly GCA_029206835.1). Taxonomy (NCBI): domain Eukaryota; kingdom Metazoa; phylum Chordata; class Amphibia; order Anura; family Ranidae; genus Rana; species Rana muscosa. The sequence goes on along the minus strand of CM055117.1, from coordinate 624,560,264 downwards.
TGATGCTTTATCACCAATTCTTGTTTCAATAAAAACACCACATTTCAAAAACAGTTGTCATTGGGACGCAAAGTGAGGTGAAATGTTCTGAACAGGGGCACAGACAGCAAAAAAAATGTGACAGGGGTGATAACCGTTCCCTATGTTTTACAAAAAGCTAAAAAAAAAGGAATTTGCCATGGAGCTCCACTTAAACAATGCAGCTGTTCAAAATTATAAACAGATTCTACATAAGAACAAACCTACAGTCCCTGTCTTGTATGCACCGCCTGTATACGGCTGTTCAGAGTATATAGGTCCTTTTTTATTTTGTGTGCGGGGTTCCCCTTAATATCCATACAAGACCCAAAGGGGCTGGTAATGGGCTGGGGTGGGGGGGGGGGGGGGTTGATGGGGTAGCTATGCCATTTTTCCTAAAGATTTTCATCCATATTACCGGGACCAGACATTGCATTAAAGCCGCAAGCAGTTTTAAATGACTTTTTTCCCTTTAGAAATGTTATTTTGTGCAGGGACAGTTCTAAACACGGGAAACACGTGGCACTTCACAGGCATACTTTAGACACCCCTCAGGTACAATATTTAAAGGAATATTTGACTTTTTTTTTTTTCACTTTATGCATCATTAAAATGACTGCTCCCGGAAAACGTCCGTTTTTAAAACTTCTTTTTGCATTGATACATGTCCCCTGGTGCAGAAGCCGGGTTCCCAAACTCTGTTTCGGACAATAACATGGATAATAGTCGTTATAATTAGCACTTTAGAATCCGAACGTTCGCATCCATTGTATTTAATAGGGTTCTAATGTTCGCGCAAACTTTCGGTCCGTTCGCGGGTTCTGGTGCGAACCGAACCCGGGGGTGTTCGGCTCATCACTAATCTGGATCATCCCTCCAAGAGTCTCCGTGAACCTCGTCTGCCAGAAATTGAGCCCCACACCATTAACGTCCAACACACTTTTATTGTAGAACATAACATGGACTCCCTTGGCTATAGAATGGAAAAGGAGGTGTGGGTGCGAATAGGCCCAGACACAAATTCGATCCTCCACTCTCCTCCCTGAGAGTGGGCTATGGTCTCCGCACGAGGGAAATTCTCCTTCCGGACGGTCTCCGACAAGAGACTCACCCGTCACCGGCAGTATGCTGCACCGGGTCTTCAGATGAGGAGCTCTTCCCGGTCCATTACGCCCACCTTGGATTCAGGCATCCATCCCCAGAGTGCCTTAGGATCCTTCCCTCGCGGAACTCAGTGTTGGGCACCGAGCTCCGGACCTCCATCCAAGTACCTCACCCCAGGACTAAAGGTGCCTGAGGTGGAACACGATCTCCGGTGGTCCTCTAGGCCTAGGCCGCCTAGAGGACGGACACGAACCACCGTCCGCAGGCTGAAGGTGACTGGGACTCCCACCCCGTGACCAAGATGGCCGGCCCCTTTATACCCCCTCCCAGCAAGCACGGCGGGTTCCCCGCCCCACCATACTGCTGCCGAGAGAGGACAAAAAGGAGGCTCAGCACACAGCGATGTCCGTCCGTTGGCCCATGGTGACAGCGCCACCTTGTGGACCGCCAAGAACACACCACTGGTGTCACCGAAAAATTCAAAAATTACCCCGGGAAAGTAAGTACCCGCTACATACTCATTGTGGAACCCAAGGCAAGGTGACCAGGTTTTTAAAATGAAATTCGGGGACATTTTTTTTTTTTATTGGCAAACTATTTTATAAGCATTTTTTTCCTCAAATGATATATGCAGTGTACGTGGTATGTGTTTATGGAATGATTGTATGATATATACGTTATTTCTCACATTTCTTTGATAAATAAGGATAAAAAAAGATACTTCTTAGAATTTTTTGAGATAGTACTACCAAATGAGTGCACAGTTCAGGAGTGTGTTACATAAAGGATGCAGGGCTAAGGAGAACGCTACATAAAGAATGCGGGGCTAAGTAGCACTCAGGAGCATGCTACATAAAGAATGCAGGGCTAAGGAGTGTGCTACATAAATAATGCAGGGCTAAGGAGTGCACTACATAAAGAATGCAGGGCTAAGGAGCACGCTACATAAAGAATGCAGGGCTAAGGAGCATGCTACATAAAGAGTGCAGGGCTAAGGAGCGCTCAGGAGTGCGCTACATAAAGAATGCAAGGCTCAGGAGTGCGCTACATAAAGAATGCAAGGCTCAGCTGTGCCCATTTATGCAGCCTCAGCAGTGCCCATCAATGCAGCCTCACCAGTGCCTAGCTATGCAGCCTCACCAGTGCCCAGCAATGCAGCCTCACCAGTGCCCAGCAATACAGCCTCACCAGTGCCCAGCAATACAGCCTCACCAGTGCCCATCTATGCAGCCTCATCAGTGCCCAGAAATGCAGCCTCGCCAGTGCTTGGCAATGCAGCCTCGCCAGTGCTTGGCAATGCAGCCTCGCCAGTGCTCAGCAATGCAGCCTCACCAGTGCCCAGCAATGCAGCCTCACCAGTGCCCATCTATGCAGTCTCACCAGTGCCCATCAATGCAGCCACACCAGTGTCCATCCAATGCAGCTTTACCAGTAGCCAGCAATGCAGCCTCACCAGTAGCCAGCAATGCAGCCTCACCTGTGCCCAGGAATGCAGCCTCACCTGTGCCCATCAATGCAGCCTGACCAGTGCCCAGGAATGGAACCTCACCAGTGCCCAGCAATACAGCCTCATCAGTGCCTAGCAAAGCAGCCTCACCTGTGCCTAACAAAGCAGCCTCACCTGTGCCTAACAATGCAGCCTCACCTGTGCCCAGGAATGCAGCCTCACTAGTGCAGGGGATCAGAGAGGAGAGGAAGAAGAGAGCTGGCCAGGTCATCACACAGGCCAGCATTGCCTGTTGTCACAGCTTTCATTTAAATCACCGGCATCCTGCCATCATATCGGTCCCGCCTCCTGGATCGACTCCTACCTATGATAAACAGCACATGTCCCGACATTGGACAAGTGTTCTGTCTATCAAAGGAGCCAAACCAGTAGGCAGGACTTGTGTGACGGTGGGCACCCAGTGATTCAAATAAAAGCTGTCACAGCGGGCGACATCGGCCTGACACCTCCCAGTGTGTGTTACCCGGACAGCCTTAGGCCTGTTAAGAAAAGTTCCCTTTCATATACAAGGGTCTCCTTTGTCTACCGCTACTAGGGTGGGACAATGCCTGTTCTGCTTTTGTTGCTCTGCTGTATTTCCCTGCATGGCGCTGCTTACCATGCATGCATGGCTAATGGGTTTTGCACAGTTGCAGTCCAGGATCCACATCATGGCAATGCCGATGTATTCAGACACTGGCACCGACATGATGGACATACTTTTAGTTGCTTGCAGGTAAGGCAGCCTATTGAAATGAATGGGCCGCCCTACACATAATGCGTGAAAAATATGCCCATGTTTGGTCACACATGTATGTGTGAACTGAGCCTGTGAGTAAACGCAAAATAACAATCCTCCATAAACATAAATGATTCTCTAAAACAGTGGTTCTCAACCTGGGAGTCGGGGCCCCCTCGGGGGTCGAATGATGACTTTCCAGGGGTCACCAAATCTTGGGCTGTTCCTGAAGCCTGCGCTGCTTTCCCAGCCTCTTCGCAGCTGCCCATTCAGTTCAAGGAATGGCTGGGAGGGCAGAGACTAGAAGTCAACTGACTGGTGAGGAATGTGAAATGAGATGGGCTGGAGGAGACCCTATCTCCTAAATTTTGGCATAGGTGTCACTGTTATGAGACACCACAAATTCGGAGATACAGTGAAGCCGGAGACACAGTGAGCAACACTACCTGTAATTATAGTTGCCATTAAAAGTCATCACTACAGTTCTCAAATCAGCAGATGACCTTAATCAAAGAGCACCTAAGTTGGCTCATCAGAACTCGCCCCAGCATTGCCACTGATCCCCCCCCCCCACCAGCACTGTAACAGATCCCACCTCCCCTAGCACTGCCACTGATCCCACCCCCCACCAGCACTGCCAATGATCCAACCCCCCCCCACCAGCACTGCCACTGATCCCACCTCCCCTAGCACTGCCACTGATCCCACCCCCCACCAGCACTGCCACTGATCCAACCTCCCCCCCCCACCAGCACTGCCACTGATCCCACCTCCCCTAGCACTGCCACTGCTCCCATTCCCCCCACCAAGGAGTAAGAGAAGGAATAAAAATAGAGAATACATGGAATGGAGAGGAAAAGAGGGGGAGGAACAAAGAAAAAAGGAGAGAAAGAATAAGAGAAAGAACAAGAAAGACGGCTAGAGAGAGGGATGGGGGGACTGAAATTAGGATAGAGAGAGATAGATAAAAAGAGAAATAAAGGTGAACAAAGAAAAAGAGTGGTACATCCTAAAATGTACCATAAGGGATTTTAACCACTTAAGCCCCGAACCATTTCGCTGGTCAAAGACCAAGCCACTTTTTGCGATTCGGCACTGTGTCAGTTTAACTGACAATTGCGCGGTCATGCGAAGTGGCTCACAAACAAAATTGATGTCCTTTTTTCCCCACAAATAGAGCTTTCTTTTGGTGGTATTTGATCACCTCTGCGCTTTTTATTTTTTGCGCTATAAACAAAAATAGAGCGATAATTTTGAAAAAAATTCAATATTTTTTACTTTTTGCTATAATAAATATCCCCAAAAAATATATTAAAATTTTTTTTTTCCTCAGTTTAGGCCGATACGTATTCTTCTACATATTTTTGTTTAAAAAAATCACAATAAGTGTTTATTGATCAGTTTGCGCAAAAGTTATAGCGTCTACAAATCAGGGGATAGTTTTATGGCATTTTTATTAATATTTTTTTTTTTTACTAGTAATGGTGGCGATCAGCGATTTTTTTATCATGACTGCGACATTGCAGCGGACAAATCGAACACTTTTGACACATTTTTGGGACCGTTGTAATTTTTACAGCGATCAGTGCTATTAAAATGCACTTATTACTGTGAAAATGACACTGGCAGTGAAGGGGTTAACCACTAGGTGGCGCTGAAGGGGTCAAGTCAGTACTAGGGAGTGATTCTTACTGTTAAGGGGCGTGGCTACACGTGACACGTCACTGATGACCGTTCCTGATCACGGGAAACAGTCATCAGTGACAGTGTCACTAGGCAGAATAGTGGAATGCATTGTTTACAAAGGCATTCCCCTGTTCTGCCATTGCCGACCGCAATCGTGGGCCACCCGGGAACATCGAGTTCCCGGGACCCGCGAGCACACTCACGAGGCACGCGGCGCGTGCCCGCTGGGCGGCAAATTTAAAGGGACGTACCTGTACGCCAATGTGCCTTCCCGTGCCATTCTGTCGACGTAAATCGTCCTGCGGTGGTTGGCAACTGGTTAATACTGTTGAGTGGAAGGGACCGCTAAATGTCCGTGGGTTAGGGGCGCAAATTACTTGTCTTGCCTTGGGTGCTGACAACCCACGCTCCGAAAATAATTTTACTGTTAGGGGTCCCCACAACTTGGGAAATTTTATCAAGGGGTCACGGCAGTAGAAAGGTTGAGAACCACTGCTCTAAAATAATAAGTGTTCATATAATAGCGCTAGCATGCATATAGCTGTGAACCAATGGCGTCCCTAGGGGGGGGGCAGAGGGGGCCCTGGCCCCCCCAACATTATGCTGTGCCCCACCATGTGCATTTTTGTATTTTGCTCGGGCTGCTCCTGGGGTAACAGTCTCTTCTGAGAGGGAGAGCATCCCCAGTCAGCTCCTGTGGGGGATTCCTTCCCCCTCCCTCTGCTCGCTGACACTGCATAATGAGAGCGCTCACACAACCACAGCCACCCGATCTGCTTCTTCCCCTGCATCCTCATTGGCACGGAGAAGAGCGAGTTGCAGGAAGGACTCCACGAGCACTGTGGGGCGGGGGGCACAAGCCTTCATCTCAGCTACTGAAAAAACAGACTGATTTCTCCCGTCCTTAGGACAGGAGAACCAGCCTGTAAATTCCGAGAGTGGTGACTGCAAGCTGAGCCGAGTGTCAGTCTATGACACTCTTTCACAGCCCAACGAGTCCAGCCACCCCCCCCTCACTCTCCTCACATACAAGCAGGGAGGAATACAGCTCCTCCTTCCAGTCCCGCTCACACTATCCCGGCGTGCTGTATCTGAAGAGAGGGGATGTGTGGGCGGGAAATATGAAAATCAGCAGCATTCTTGGCTGTGTGTGACTGATGCCTGAGATTCTAGCCTGGACTGTGGGTAAGTGTGTGCACTGCAGTACACTGTAATCACTGAACTGCATTATCTCCATCCCTTCTCTCCCCCATCTGTCTCCCTCCCCCTTTTCTGTTCTTTTAAGACCTTCACAATTTACTTTCACTTTCAGTTAGGCAGGTAATATATGGTGCAAATTTATTTCCTGCATCCACAGATTGCAGGAAAGAAACTTGCATGATTCCCCCATCAACACAGACAGTGCTGACAGGGGAATAGCCCTCCTGCCCAGCAATTGTATTCTCCCGACAAACAGTGATTATCACTAGTGGCTATAGCAACCACTGGTGATAATCATAAGATAATCTGCTCATTAATGGTTCAAATCTCAGCCAGTTCCTGCTGAACCAGTTGAGATTTAAACTGTCTATGTCTGGTCTTAGCTCTTAGGCCGGGTTCACACTGGTCCAACAAATGCTCCGACATGAGCTCATGCCGCATGACGTGTGAAAATCAATGTTTCCCTATGAGAGCCGTCTTAACTGGTCCGACACAAGTCGGTCCGACTTTGAAAATGCTCCCTGCACTACCATTGATCCTACTTCAGCCCATTAAATATCATTGAAGTCGGATCAAAGTCGGATACTTGTCCTAACCATCCGACTTTTGACATCCGACATGGTGATTACAGCAGCAGTAAAAGGAATTTATCTCACACTGGGATTGTTTTGATTGGTCAAAGGACAAGTCAGACTAGCACAAAGTCGGATCAAAGTAGTTTCCTGACAGACTCCATGGCAGACTACGTGTGGGTTAACCCCGCCTCCTCTCCACAGCTATAGGACCCCTTACCCATAAATTTGAGCTCACCTCCACAGACAGGTGTTCCTTTTTTATCCTCCTCACATGGACCTTCATCATGCAATTCGGTGCGATGTCCAGGATGTGGATTACTTGGATCGATCAATACTGTTACTGCGGTGCACCCAGGGCCCAGCTATGAGCGGGCGAGTGGTTTCAGGGCCGGAAAATACCCCTATGGTGGAAGGGATGTGGCCCCAGAGTACCGGATCGGATGTCGCAGGATTCCTCGGCTGGCAAGGTCTGAAGATTTTGATTCATCTCTTCTTTCATGGCAGACAAGTTTATGCATGTTGTCTTTGTTTTCCCCTGTTTTTCCATTCCTGTGTTGCGGCATGTGGAACGCTTCTGCGTTCCAGGACGCCATGTCTCTTCCTGGTTCCCGATCCGCCGCGCATCTGCGCATGCGCCAAGCCACGGTGAAACCGAGGCTTGGTTTTCGTGCATGCGCATTGCGGCGGAGGGGTCAGGGGCCGCGCAGGCGCAGTGGGTCTGGTTTCTTCGGCGCATGCGCGCAGCGGGACCGGCCGTGATGTCATTCCGGCGGTTTATTTAAACCGCTGATGAGCCCTATACAGGTGGGATAACCTGTGGGCATAGAGCGGCAGCCTCCCGGAGCTTCAAGACTGCTAGGACGGGGTAAGCATTTCTCTTGCAATGTAATGCCTCTTTTGTTTAGTGTCTCTTAAAGGGACAGTTTAAAAAAAAACAAAAAAAAAACTTTTTCTTTTCTTATGCTTTCTTATGCTTATCCTTAGTCTAGGTAGTGTAGTACTCCTGTGTCTCCCTCGTCATGGACTCATCTTCACCGCCGTGTGGCCAGCCCTCCCGCACAAGGTATGTGCGGAGTGGGTAGGGGGTTGGTGTCTTTTATGCCTATCTGGTGGTTGCTAACGGTTACATCCTGCCCACCTTCCCTCCCCCTCCCTCTGTCTGTATTATCTCCTACAGCCCGGCTACTTCAGTTCATCAGTCACAAGAAAGGGATCTTGCCAGGCCGCATCATCACTCATCATCCAGGTCCAGACGCGACACTACGTCTAGGACCCATCATCATAGGGGACGTTCACATACCCCCTCTAGACATAGGAGACGTTCCCAGTCCTCCTCTAGTCACCGCCACCACCACCGCGATGATCGCTCTGACCACAGAGCCTGTTGGGGATGCAAGACCAGAATCCCGGAGGGCAAATCGCTATGCGACCCATGTTATGCCCGAGCGGTTGGTGAGAAAGAGACTGAAAAACAAAACCTTGAGTCTCTTGTGAAACGTGTGGTACAGCAATCTATGAAAGAAATAGTTGCCCCCCACACAAGGAGCCAGTCCACCACCTTGTCTGGCTCCTTGGCTGACGAGGCCCAGGAGGATCCCGGCCAATTCCAGCCCCATGATTCCTCCCATTATTCCTCGCAAGACGAGATGGAGGGAGATGATTCTACGGTGGGATTCGACTACGCCTTAGTCTCTCCACTGATCAAGGCAGTGAAGGAAACTTTGAAGTTGGAGGATACCACTGCCCCCCCAGAAAAACAAAGGAAATTGTTTAAACAACTGGGGAAAGAACGCTCCAATTTCCCACTTCCCTCTGAGCTGAAAGGAGTGTTTGAGGAAGAATGGAGCAAGGGAGATAAGAAGGTTTCCATGCTAAGCAAAACCTCTAGACTGCATCCCTTTAAATCGGAGGATGTCAAGCATCTGGAGAATGCTCCCCTCGTAGATGCAGCAGTAATGCGCCTAGCGAAGCATGTCACCCTCCCGCTAGATGACACCGTATCATTTAAAGATGGTCTGGATAGGAAGATCGACCAGGACCTCAAAAGAATATATAGCCTGGCCGGAACGGCATGCAAACCAGCTTTAGCCCTTGCAGTGACCTCCAAAGCAATGGAGGCCTGGGTGGAAAACGTAGACTCTGTTCTAAAAGGTGTCTCGGAAGAACTGGCTCAAAGTTCAGCAGTGCAAGAACTTAAAATGGCAATCGCCTTCTTGGGGGAAGCTTCAATTGACCTCATCCGTTTACTGGCCAGATCAATGTTGTCCTCGGTCACGGCCAAACGAGCACTGTGGTTACGTCCCTGGCTTGCTGATCCAGCCTCCAAGCAGGCGTGGTGCAAAATTCCCTTTGAAGGGACTTCGTTGTTTGGGAACAAACTTGACAACGCCATTTCAAAAGCTACATGAGGAAAGTCGGGTTTTCTTCCCCAGGACAGGCGCCAGTTTAACCAGAGAAAACCTCAACAGAGACGCAGTACTGAGCACTCGAGAGAGGCACGCTCCTATAAGCCCGGACGGGCTTTTAGGAGAAACTGGAATTGTAATAGAGGCCAATCGTCTTTTCAAAAGTCTGGCAAGAAACAGACGCCCGGTGGGCGTGAACCAACCAAGTCTTTTTGAGGTTGGCCTCGATCTCAGACTATTGGACCATCAAGATGGTCTCAACAGGTCACACATGGTCCTTCACCAAGACCCCTCCATGCAGACCAATGCAAACCTCACTACCTCGGTCAGAAGTAAAACAACAAGTTCTTCTCTCATATGTGAATGTCCTGAAAGATCAAGGAGCAGTGGTGCCCGTCCCAAAGGACGAGGAATTCCAGGGGGTATACTCCCCCCTCTTCCTAGTACAAAAGAAGAACGGCTCTTGGCGTCCAGTCATAGATCTCACTTTCCTGAACAAGTACATAAAGCACGAGAAGTTCAAGATGGAGTCACTCTCAACCATCCAAAAAAAATAGTTCAACCAGGCGACTGGTTGATCTCAATAGATCTAAAAGACGCGTACTTTCATGTCCCGGTGGCAGAAAATTTTCACAAATATCTGCGGTTCCAGGTCGAACAAGAGCACTTACAATTTATTTGTCTTCCATTCGGGCTAACGACTTCTCCAATAATCTTTTCCAAGGTGCTGTTAGCAGTTGTGTCCCTTATCAGAGTACAGGGTGTGCGTCTGTATCATTATCTGGACGATCTACTAGTACTGTCCCAAGACAAGCAGCAGCTGCTAGTCCACAAAGATCAGGTGATCTCTACACTGTTGGAGTTCGGATGGCTCCTAAACCGGGAGAAGAGTCAGCTGGAACCGACCCAGCGCTTAGTCTATCTAGGAGCCCAGTTCGACACCATAGAGAATACCATCTCTCTTCCAGAAGAAAAAATACCGATCATTCGGGGAAGAATCTCCTTAGCCCTAGACTACTCTCACCTAAGAGCGTCACAGGGCCTGAAGATAATCGGCACGATGGTGGCCACATTCCCCATGGTCAAATGGGCGATGTGGAGGCTTCGTCCTTTTCAATCAGGATTCCTCCAGCAATGGAAGACAGACGATCTCAATCAGCAGATCCGGATAACACGGTCAATAAGCAACAGTCTCCTCTGGTGGCTTCAAACACAAGAACTTGTCAACTTGCCACTCCCTTGCTCCCATCCATTGGGTGACTGTTACATCCGATGCCAGCAATGCGGGCTGGGGGGCACATTGTGGGGCAGAACTGGCTCAGGGCAAATGGGATGCCCGTCTCCACTCTCCAGGTTCGAACATTCTGGAACTGCGCGCGGCATGGTGCGCCCTTCAAGCCTTCTCCCACCTTCTGAAAGGGAAGTCGGTCCTACTGAAAATGGACAATACCACCGCTGTGGCATATGTGAAGAGACAAGGGGGCACTCGGAGCTCTGCCCTTCTCCAAGAGGTCGAGCCCATTATGACCTGGGATCAGAGGAATCTGCTCAACTTAACAGCAGTCTTCATTCCAGGGAAGCAGAACATTCAAGCAGACTTCCTGTCACGCAGCATGCTAGACAACAACGAATGGTCACTGCATCCACAAACCTTCAAGTGGATCCTATCGTTGGATTTCGATCCAGAAGTGGATCTGTTTGCATCCCCCTGCAATTACAAGATCGACAGATACTACACCCGAGCTCGGTACAATCAAGCCTTCGGAGTAGTTGCATTAACAAGTCAATGGGACTTCAACAGGGCATATGCCTTCCCTCCTCTTCCGATCATGCTAAAATTCCTACAGCGGCTTCAGTTGGAGAAAGTCGAGGTGGTAACAATAGCACCATACTGGCCGAGCAGACCTTGGTTTCCTCTCCAGAATCTAATGAGCTTCAGGGACCCGCTGCCTCTTCCTCTTGGGCCGGACCTTCTTTCTCAAGGGACGACCCTGCACCCCTGTCCAGCAATGCTGAGACTGATGGTCTGGTTTTTAAGAGGGAGAGGCTAGAGTCTCTTGGGTGTGCTTCAGGGGTAATCTCTGCCCTTATGAGCTCCAGAAAGTCTAACACAAATAAAACTTACAATAGAATCTGGGCCAGATTTGTCAGCTTCACGACTTCTGCAGGGAAGTCATCTAGAAATCCTAGTGTTCAAGACATCTTGAGTTTTCTCCAATCAGGCTTGGATCTGCCTTTATCGATTAGTTTTCTCAGTGTACAAGTATCAGCCCTATCAGCTGTTTCGGGAATGTCATGGGCAACTCATCCCCTGGTTCAACAGTTCTTTCGGGGGGCATCGAGAATCAGGCCTCAGAGGAAACCTAGATTCCCCAAATGGGATCTTCCGCTCGTCCTTGATGCTCTTTCAGCACTCAACAACAAGGATCTTTCTGTTAAGGACTTATCAATCAAACTGGCCTTTCTAGTGGCCATTACTTCAGCCAAAAGGGTTTCAGAAATAAGCTTCCTGGGTTGTCAAGAACCTTTTTTGACTTTCTTCCCGGACCGAGTGGTCCCCATGCTTGGGTCAAAACCAAAAGTCACATCAGTTTTTCTCGAAAATCAAGAAATAGTCCTTCCTACTTTCGATTCTCCAGAATCAGCAGATGTTCATCCCTTGGATGTAGGTGAGACTCTGAAAGAATACTTGCGAGCTACTTCATCTTTTAGAAGCTCGAACTACCTGTTCTTGTTACACACTGGTAGCAACAAAGGAAAGAGGGCTTCCTCCAGAACAATAGCAGCCTGGATCGTCCAATCTATTCAACAGGCTTACAGGGCAAAGGGCTTGGCTCCTCCAGAGGCGGTGACGGCTCATTCCACCAGAGGCATGGCAGCCTCATGAGCAGCAGCTCGACACGTGGCTCCTAAAGTGATATGCAAGGCAGCCTCGTGGTCTTCTATTCATACATTTATGTCTCATTATTGTATTGAGCCTGCTTTCCTTTTCTCTGTTAATTTTGGTCGAAAAATCCTGTCAGTTGACGGGAAAAATAAAATATATTTTTGTTCAGCATACCCTCCAGTGTGGTTTGGCTAGTTATGTCCCACACGTAGTCTGCCATGGAGTCTGTCAGGAAAACGGAAAATTTATTACCAAATACTTACCGTAATTTTCCTTTCCTGATAGACTCCATGGCAGACGGAGTTCCCACCCATGAATTAAAAATATGAGAGTTGAAATGTGAGTCGGCTAGTTACGGAACACCTGTCTGTGGAGGTGAGCTCAAATTTATGGGTAAGGGGTCCTATAGCTGTGGAGAGGAGGCGGGGTTAACCCACACGTAGTCTGCCATGGAGTCTATCAGGAAAGGAAAATTACGGTAAGTATTTGGTAATAAATTTTCCGTTATCCTGTTCATGAAAGTCGGATGGATGTCGGACCAATGTAGGATCAATGTAGGACTGATGTCGCAGAGCAAAGTAGGATGAAAGTTGTATGACTGTCGTGTCAAACCAGTGTGAACCCAGCCTTAGGCAGCCCATACATTGAATGAAAAAAAAAAGAAATGATCCAATTCCCCCATCTACACATTATAGGTGGATGGGGGAATGTTCCCAGTGTGGACCAGTGCTGGAACAACCAGAGTTGCTGTCCTGTCCCGGCTATTCACAGCGCTGGCCTCTGTCTCCATGGCAGCAGCGGCAGCACATTGGAACCCAGTGCTGGTTACTTTATGGGGCTGTTGTACAGTAAGGTGACCAGATTTTTAAAAATGAAATCCGGGGACATATTTTATTTTTATTTTTTTATTGGCTAATGGTAAACTATTTTATAAGCATATTTTCCTCAAATGATATATGCAGTGTATGTGGTGTTTATGGAATGATTGTATGATATATACACGTTCTTTCCCACATTTCGTCCATGAGATGAAAAAAAAAATACTTCTTAGAATTTTTTGGGATATGACTACCAAATGTGATGAAGAGAAGATAGAGAAAAACTTGGGAGGGATGGGGTCCCAAAATTTAAATCCAATCCAGGCAGGGGTGGCTCCAGACAATGTTTTTTTGGGGTGCTATGGTGGTGCTTGAAGTAAAAGTGAGGGTGCTAATGCGGTGCGCTACCACACACCTGTGGGAGTGGCCAGCAAGTGACGGTTTCATCATGGCGTCCAATGATGATCAGTAGGTTCTGGCCTCTGTATACCAATAAAAAGCCAAAAAAATGCAGCACAACCCTACACTTCATTTATACATTTCTACAAATGGACTTATAAGTGAAATGGTAAAACCTATAAATGAATATCCAATGCAAATCAACCAATGTATTGTAATTTAGTAGTGATGATGTCACCTCCTCTGCAAAAATATTTTGAGAATTTGCAGAGCAAATAATGGTGAAACCCCCTACATACAAAAATAATAACAGAGATGCAAATCAACCCACGTATTAGAATATAGTAGTGATGGTGTCACCCTCTCTGCAAAAGGTAAGAAATATTGCAGAGCTGCAACGTGCAAATAGTGGTAAAGCCACCTATATATAATCATAATAATGATAATAATAAAATGTACGCTTGATGTATATATTTTACATTTTATTATTATGATTATATATAGGTGGTTTCACCACTATTTGCACATTGCAGCTCTGAAAAATGTCTTACCTCTTGCAGAGAGGGTGACAACATCACTACTATGTTCTAATACATGGGTTGATTTGTGTCTTTGTTATTATTATTATTGTATGTAGGGGTGTCACCGCTATTTGCACATTGAAGCTCTGCAATTTCTCAAAATATTTTTGCAGAGGGGGTGACACCATCACTACTATATTGCAATACATTGGTTCATGTGCACTTTATATTTATTTATAGGTGTTACTATATCACTTATAAGTCCATTTGTACAATTTTATAGATATAGTGTAGGGCAGCGCTGCATTTTTCGCTTTTTATTGATTCGCGTTAGATGAGGGAACCAGCTAAAAAGATTCTCTTATTGCTTTTGAGATATTTTTAGTTGCATGGTAATTGATTTACCTGATTTGTTATGTCCTCTGTTAACCGGTGGTAACCACTGGCCATGCATATTGGTGGTCAGTGTGCCCCCTGTATGCTGGTGCTACATGCAGAGTGCAGGTGGGTGCTGGATGCAGGGCTCAAGAGGATGCTATGCAAGGTTCAGGAGTGCGTTTTGGAAAGAGTGATGGTCAGAGACTGCAGACATACTACAGGAGATGTTCAGAGACTGCGGATATTATACAGGAAACGGTCAGAGACTGCGGATATAATACAGGAGACGGTCAGAGACTGCGGATATTATACAGGAGAGAGACTGCGGATATTATACAGGAGACGGTCAGAGACTGCGGATATTATACAGGAGACGGTCAGAGACTGCGGATATTATACAGGAGAGAGACTGCGGATATTATACAGGAGAGAGACTGCGGATATTATACAGGAGAGAGACTGCAGATATTATACAGGTGAGAGACTGCGGATATTATACAGGAGAGATACTGCGGATATTATACAGGAGACGATCAGACTGCGGATATTATACAGGAGACGATCAGACTGCGGATATTATACAGGAGAGAGACTGCGGATATTATACAGGAGAGAGACTGCGGATATTATACAGGAGAGAGACTGCGGATATTATACAGGAGGGCCAACACAATTTGTTGTTAGAGATGGGCTGGGCATGTTCAAAATTCCACATGCCAGAGCCTGCCAGGAAGCCCACACTGCACAGCGCTAATCACAGGCAGTGAGACATTTCCCGACCCGCAGCTGCACAGATCAGGAAATGTCTCACTGGATGTGATTAGCACTGTGAAGTGTCGGCTTCCTGGTGGGAGATCGGGCATGTGGAATTTCAAACACACCCGAGACCATCTATTGGTTGTAGACAGTTGAGCTCCCTGCAGGTTGCTTAGCAGCAGTGGAGCCTTCTCTGACATGCTGATCCGGATGCAATCCAGGTGATGCTCCTAGTCAAATCCTAGTGTTATATATCAGTGATTTTATTGATCAAAGCCCACACTTTACAGGCATAGAGCCCACATGGCTGCTGAACATACGGTTGATTATATATATGTGGTTGTACTCTTGATGCTAATAAATACTGTGTTTATTAGATCTGACTGGGAGCATCACCTGGATCACATCCCGATCAGCATGTCAACAGAGAAGGTTATACAGCATTACTGCTGCTAGGTGACCAGCTGGGGGCTCCGCTCACTATAACCAATAGTGCCAGCCTTCCCCTGCATGCACCCATAATGTCGCCAGCACTAGGTCCTAATAGACTGCCGCCAAGGAGACAGATGCCAGACCAGCGCTGTCAATAGCAGGGACAGGACAGCTGGGGAACCCCACAGTGGCAGAACACCAGGGCCCGGTGGCAAGACAACCTTTACAACCCTGAGGCCTCATGCCCACGGACGTTATTACAGCCGCGTTTTTGAGCGTTTTTTTTACAGATTAAAAACACCTGTCCATGTTAGTCTATAGCTTCATGCCCACCTAGGCGTTTTTGAGCTGCAAATAGCATAGGCGTTTTTAAGCTGTAAAAAAAACCCAGGACCAGTGCGTTCCGCAGCGTCGGCTTTAGGCATAAAAAACGCGCAAAAACGCCGCAATTGTGTTTTTAAGCTCCGGCGTTTTTTGTTTTTTTTTCCAAAAAAATACGGTCGAAAAATTTATACAATAACATGGACAGGCGTTTTTAAGCTGTAAAAAAACGCTCAAAAACGCGGCTGTAAAAACGTCCGTGGGCATGAGGCCTGATAGTTCTCCCACTGCTTTGGACCCTTATATTTTCTTGGTGTGCTGGTGACATATATCTCTTGTTTTCTGCCACCCTGGGTGGCCCCAGTATAGTAGGAAGGGAGCTCACTGCAGAACATGTGAAAGGGTCCGTTGTGGGATCGTAGTAAAGGGCCCAGGATATATATATATATATATATATATATATATATATATATATATATACTGTGAGGGGGTTAGCTCGGCAGCGGGTGTGTGTGACCCCCGAGATGGGCTCCCCACACAAAAACAGGCCCAGCAAACGGTGGTTGTGGTTTTCAAAATCAAAAAGGTGCGGTTTATTTTCTATTTACAGTGACAAAACACAGCAAAGCAAAAGAAACATAAACAAAATAAATCCTGGTCAACTTGACCTCTGACTAAACATACAGGTTTCCTAACTAACAACTGGGATCAGCCTAGTGCTGTCCTAGTCCCTAAGTCCCTGGTTTTAAATGTCCAAGCAAATAGCCACACAGGCTTTGTCTCACCGCACAGGGGTTCACTCTCCCTAGACAGTCCACACAGGTCTGGTTCCAGGCATGAGCTAACATCTAATGAAGCTGGGAGTTTTTATAAAGGCCTTAAATGAGCTGACAAGCTTCAGCTGGTCTCATCAACTCCCTGTCTGTACGACGCCCCACACTCTCCCTAGAGGTATGAGTCATCCATGAGCCCACTAGCCTTATACAACTCTCCACCTAGTTGTATAAGTCGGCGTAAAGCCTGAATCTGGGCGAAATATATCTACCCCCCTGGATGCAACCAGGTGACTTTACCTTCCTGCTGTCACAATATATATATATATATACACACATATATATATTATATAAACAATTGCATTTTATAGTTGGCCCCCCTACTTTTGTCCCTGCCCCCCCTAAATATGAAAGCTGGAGACGCCACTGCTGTGAGCACTGCGCTCTACTGTTTATTGAGGATTATTATTAGTTTGTGTGGTGAGTTTATACTTTTCACTGTATAAATTTTGGATAAAACAGGGTTAAATTAAAGGGTCATATATTAAAGTGGTTGTAAACCCACTCTGACAACTTGCACCTACAGGTAAGCCTAGATTAAGGCTTACATGTAGGTGCAAGAAATATCTCATTAACCTACACGGTTAAGGAGATATTTGCAGAAAACACTGCACTGAGGTCTACGGCCGGGTGCCCACAGTTAGAATGGAGGCACCGGCGGAGAGGGGGGGAGAGGAGCGAAGCTCCGTTCGGCCGCGTCGCTGGACAGTGGAACAGGTAAGTGTCTGTTTATTAAAAGCCAGCAGCTACACTTTTTGTAGCTGCTGACTTTTAATAAACATAAAAAAGGCTGGAACTCCCCTTTAATTTCAGAAAATGTATACTGTTTGGAGGTTTTAACTAATCTTGAGGCCTAAAATGATTTTGTAAATGTAGCACAAGGATCTTTTTTCCCCCTCTTACCATCTCAAGCAGGGGGATAAGACACACCATGCCACATGCCCGTGTCCTCTAGATTATAAAGGTCAGGCGGTGTTACATACTTGGGTCCTGCAGCTAGTAATTCCCTTCTTCTGGTTCTCCCCTCTATGTTTATAGAGGCGAGTCTTTATCTTTCCCAAATGAGGTCAATGTCCACACAACATATCAACTCCAACATGAGTTTATTTTATCTTGCTTTAAGGAACCAGAGAATTGAAGTGAGAAAAAGGTTAGCAGATAGAAGTGGATTCAGGCACACTCTTGGCTTCATCGCCAATCGAACCCGAGTGGGTACAGCTCACCCGGATAGTCACTCAATACAACTAGCAGCCGGCGTGATGCTGGAACAATGACTCAGTCCCCTCCAAGGACCAAGTCAAGGAGATCCCTCCTGAACTTTCAACACTCCGCAGAGGCAGTCTGCGAAGTGAGGAATCCTTCCCGCCAACAGGTCACCAGGCCTTTCCCGAGTCAGCAATACTCTATTACTCGCCCTCTTGTTATGGGATCGATCCTCCCCTGGTTTCCTCTGTGTCAGAGCGGTTACCCTCACGCGGGTTCCCTGGGACTCCTCTTAGGTTGTAGACCCAGTCAAAGGTACTGGGCCTACCTGGAACTCCGTAGTCTCAGGCTGAAGGTGCCTGAGACTCCTCGATCAAGATGGGGTGAACCCCCCTCTGAGGGGTAGCTCCCTCCGGGCAGTGGGCCCCGGGAATTGGCTTTGCTCTCTCTCTCTTCTCGATCAATGGCGTCTGCCCCTTATATATCCTCCCCCGGCATGCACAGCAGGCCAGAACCGCCCACCAATGGCAGCCGAGAGAGGACATCCAATACCTACTCCATCACCTGTGGTTCAACCCCGGGTACAGGTGATAACACCACCTATACGCCCAAAGGGGAACTGCACGCCAGGTGACACAGCAATAAAGCAGTGTCCAAATAATAAAGAGACCCGAGCCAAACTATTGCTCTGGTCACCCCTAAATTTAGGTATAGCGGGGTTAAATTTGGGGACCCCGCTACATATACATGTATGCAAAAAAATGTCTCTAGCAAGGAAAACGTTAAACATAATATTTTTGCAGGGCAGAATACCCCAATCACTGAGAGTAGACAAAATATGGGTGAGCTTTAAATGTGTATGGTTGTGTGGGAATTATTATTGCCTCAGTAAATAATTTATTGAAATCTACTAACATCATAAAGGCCCGTTCAGGAAACCATTTCCCAAATTGCATTTGGCCACCTTGCTATATTTAAGAAGGTTAGGTATAATCTGTCATATGAATGTGTAAGTTTTATTCCCAGATAGTTCAATGCTTTGAAAGCTCATCTGAAGGGGAAATCCAACTTTAACAAATTTGCCATGTCCTGCAGGAAAGTGCTTTCTCCATCTTAAACCCAAGAGAAAAATGTAGGTTTTGGAAGTGGGAGGGGAGAGAGACACAGAGCTACAGTGCCTTGAAAAAGTATTCATACCCCTTGAAATTTTCCACATTTTGTCATGTTAAAACCAAAAATGTAAATGTATTTTATTTGGATTTTATGTGATAGACCAACACAAAGTGGCACATAATTGTGAAGTGGAAGGAAAATGATAAATGGTTTTCATTTTTTTTTACAAATAGATATCTGAAAAATGTGGCATGCATTTGTATTCAGCCCCCTTGATTCTGATACTACTAATTAAAATATAATGGAACCAATTGCCTTCAGAAGTCACCTAATTCGTAAATAATTGTAATTAAATCTCAGTATAAATACAGCTGTTCTGTGAAGCCCTCAAAGGTTTGTTAGAGAACCTTAGTGAACAAACAGCATCATGAAGGCCAAGGAACACACCAGACAGGTCAGGGATAAAGTTGTGGAGAAGTTTAAACAGCTCCACAGCTCATGTGGGAGAATCTGTCCACAGGTCAACTATTAGTCATGCACTCCACAAATCTGGCCTTTATGGAAGAGTGGCAAGAAGAAAGCCATTGTTGAAAGAAAGCCATAAGAAGTCCCATCCGCAGTTTGCAAGAAGCCATGTGGCGGGACACAGCAAACATGTGGAAGAAGGTGCTCTGGTCAGATGGGACCAAAATTAAACTTTTTGGCCTAAAAGCAAAACGCTATATGTGGCGAAAACTAATACTGCACATCACCCTGAATACACCATCACTGAAACATGGTGATGTCAGCTTTATGTTGTAGGGATGCTTTTCTTCAGCAGGGACAGGGACGCTGGTTAGAGTTGATGGAAAGATGGATGGAGCCAAATACAGGGCAATCTTAGAATAAAACCTGTTAGTCTGTAAAATACATGAGCTTGGGGCAGAGGTTCACCTTCCAGAAGGACAACAACCTTAAACATGCAGCCAGAGCTACAATGGAATGGTTTCGATCAAAACATATTCATGTGTTAGAATGGCCCAGTCAAAGTCAAGACCAAAATCCAATTGAGAATCTGTGGCAAGACTTGAAAATTGCTGTTCACAGACCCTCTCCATCCAATCTGACAGAGCTTGAGCTATTTTACAAAGAAGAATAGGCAAAAATGTCACTCTCTAGATGTGCAAAGCTGGTAGAGACATCTCCAAAAAGACTTGCAGCTGTAATTGCAGAGAAAGGTGGTTCTACAAAGTATTGTCTCAGGGGTGCTGAATACAAATGCACACCACACTTTTCACATATTTATTTGTAAAAAAAAAAATTGAAAACCATTTATCATTTTCCTTCCACTTGACAAATATGTGTCACTTTGTGTTAGTGAATCCATCACATAAAATCCCAATAAAATACATTTACGTTTTTGGTCGTAACATGACAAAATGTGGAAAATTTCAAGGGGTATAAATACTTTTTCAAGGCACTGTAGTTAAGTCCTAACAGCATATCTTCAGAAGACAAGTTTTAAATTGTATAACAGCCTGATACCACTTTCTATTTAAAATTCCCAGAATACCGAGCATGCTTGATGCGTTTTAAGGCGATTGAAACTTGTCACTTATCCCTGAATTGTCACTATGGCTGCGAGACTTTCTAAAAGAATTACCGCTAGTTCACACATAAGCAAACTGGCGGTAATTAAGACCAACTCAAAGTTGGCTTACGGAGGAGGGGGTGTTGTGTGTTCATTACTTTATTGAAGCAAAGCTAAAAACTTACCTTCGCTTCACCAGTCGCCATCTAGCACCTGCATCTTCTGCTTTGTCCCGGTCTTCAGCCGTCTTCATTGGCTGGCGTGGGATGTGCATGCACAAGATTCAGTCAGCCAGACACATAGGAACTGTGCTGGCAATATAAATTAAGTTTACATGCAGGAGAACTCTGTGAGCAGGCAGGTAGATGTATTTTATTACAAAAGAGACATGGCCTTCTCTCAGCTTGTGCTCTTCAATGCTTGTATTTTACATTATGACCTCTTTCACACTGAGGCGCTTGAAAAACTGCCCGTAAAACACTGAGCGCTTTTGAGGAGCTTTTCAGGCGCTTTTGAAGAGCTTTCAATTCATTTCAATGGAGAGGGGTGTTTTTTCACCGCTCTGTCAGCGCACTGCCCCAGTGTGAAAGTATTCATTGATTTTAATGGAAATACGTTTTCGTAAGCTTTTCAGGCGCTTTTTTTAGCGTGAAATCGCTTGAAAAGCACCTCAGTGTGAAAGTGGTCTTACAGCATTGGTTATTAGGACAAAGTCCACCTGCATCCTACACACCAATAAGAAAAGTTAGACCACTTTCACACTGAGGCGCTTTTCAGGCACTTTCACGCAAAAAAAAGCGCCTGAAAACTTATTTCCATTAAAATCAATGAATGCTTTCACACTGGGGCAGTGCGCTGAAAAAACGCCCCTCTCCATTGAAATGAATTGAAAGCGCTTCAAAAGCGCCTGAAAAGCGCTTCAAAAGCGCTCAGTGTTTTACTGGCAGTTTTTCAAGCGCCTCAGTGTGAAAGTGGCCTCACTCTCAACTGAGTCTGATGGGGAAACTCTGAGAGACTAGTTCTCCACCAGAAATAAGATATACCTGTGCTCAAATCCTAGTAACTTATAAATAAGGGGGTGGTACCACACATTAACACTAAGGCCACTTTCACAATGAGGCGCTTGAAAAACTGCCAGTAAAACACTGAGCGCTTTTGAAGCGCTTTTCAGGCGCTTTTGAAGCGCTTTCAATTCATTTCAATGGAGAGGGGCGTTTTTTCAGCACACTGCCCTAGTGTGAAAGCATTCATTGATTTTAATGGGAATACGTTTTCAGGCACTTTTTTTTTGCGTGAAAGCGCCTGAAAAGCGCCTCAGTGTGAAAGTGGTCTAAAAATTCTACTCTCTGTACACTGCTCTAGTAAACTTTGAACAAAAACCAGGGACTTTTTGTTCACATTCTGTACATTGCAATACATATTTTAATGCTGGCCAACATGTATTGGAATGTATGCAAACAAAAAGTCCCTGTTTTTGTGCAGTTTGCTAGAAAGAGCATATAGCAGTGTGCAGAGGGTCCATCTAGAATTTTGTGGTTGCACACCCTTTAACACCTGTTGGGTTATATATACACTATATTGTCAAAAGTATTGTGACACATGCCTGTACCCGCCCATGAATTTTAACGGCACCCCAGTCTTATGCCGCATACACACAATCGGACATTCCGACAACAAAACCGTGGATTTTTTTCCAACAGATGTTCGCTCAAACTTGTCTTGTATACACACGGTCACACAAATGTTGTCGGAAATTCTAATCGCCAAGAACGCGTTAACGTATTGTGACAGCAGGAAGGTAAAGTCACCTGGTTGCATCCAGGGGGGTAGATATATTTCGCCCAGATTCAGGCTTTACGCCGACTTATACAACTAGGTGGAGTGTTGTATAAGCCCAGCTGAGGCTAGTGGGCTCATGGATGACTCATACCTCTAGGGAGAGTGTGGGGCGTCGTGCAGACAGGGAGTTGATGAGACCAGCTGAAGCTTGTCAGCTCATCTAGGCCTCTATAAAAACTCCCAGATTCATTAGGTGTTTGCTCATGCCTGGACCCAGACCTGTGTGGACTGTCTAGGGAGAGTGAACCCCTGTGCGGTGAGACAAAGCCTGTGTGGCTATTTGCTTGGACAGTTAAAACCAGGGACTTAGGGACTAGGACAGCACTAGGCTGATCCCAGTTGTTAGTTAGGAAACCTGTATGTTTAGTCAGAGGTCAAGTTGACCAGGATTTATTTTGTTTATGTTTCTTTTTCTTTGCTGTGTTTTGTCACTGTAAATAGAAAATAAACCGCACCTTTTTGATTTTGAAAACCACAACCTCCGTTTGCTGGGCCTGTTTTTGTGTGGGGAGCCCATCTCAGGGGTCACACACACCCGCTGCCGAGCCAACCCCCTCACAGTTGGTGGAGAACCAGTGGCAGTTTTTTTTTAAGCCAGCATGGAGGAGATACTGAAGCAGCTGGCTCTAGCAAATGCCAATCAACAGCAGACAAATGCAGGTTTGCAAAAGAACTTCGCAGCCCAGCAGCAAGCTCATCTACAGAGCCTTGCAGCCCAGCAGCAGACAAACGCAACTTTGCAACAGAGTCTGGAGGCTCAGCAACAAGCCCAGCAGCAATCTGAGGCCCGCTTCATAGACCTGTTGCAGAAGCAAGAGCAGAGACTACAACAACAGATGGAAGCAGTAATGCAGCAACGTCCGCAGACCAGTGAGGAAAGCCGTCCCACTAATACCGCGTCCTTTGGGGTGAGTCGTTTATTGACAAAAATGACTGGAGAGGATGATCCAGAGGTATTTTTGACCACATTTGAAAGGACCGCTGAAAGAGAAAAGTGGCCTGAGGAGCAGTGGGCTGGACTGGTGGCTCCTCTGTTAACTGGTGAATCGCAGAAAGCTTACTATGACCTAGAGCCTAACCAAGCAAAAGACTATGTGATGCTAAAAGCTGAAATATTGGCAAGGCTGGGTGTCACCCAGGCTGTCCGGGCTCAGCATGTGCATAACTGGACTTTCCAGCTTGGAAAACCCCCCAGGTCTCAAATGTATGATCTCATTCACCTGAGCAGAAAGTGGCTACAGCCAGAGACTTTGTCCGCACCAAAGATTGTGGAACGTGTTGTAATGGATCGGTTTTTGAGAGCTCTTCCTACTGCCATCCAAAAGTGGGTAAGCCATGGAGACCCAGAGACGGCCGATGGTCTTGTGGATCGTGTGGAGAAATACTTGGCTACAGAGAACCTGACGGCCTCTTCCAGAGACACTCGGACTTTCCACCCTAAGACCAGACCATCCCCGGGGCGGATAAGAGGATTCCAAGGGGTGAGGGTGGAGAGAGTGAGAGGGTGGGAGCTCTACCCCAAGTTTGGCGAGAACAGCCTGGGAAATCAGTGGCTCAAGAGGCGGCAAGAAGGATCGTTTGCTACCGCTGCCGGCAAGCGGGACATATTGCAGCCAATTGCCCGGTTGTGGAGGAACCCATGCAGTGTGACTTTCTGACGGGCAGACGTCAGTCGCTGTGTGCGACAGTCGCATGCACTGCCATTCGAGGAACTGAGAAACATTTATGCAAAATGTGTGTTAATGGTAGAAATGTTGTGGTATTGCTGGATTCAGGTAGCCTTGTGACCCTGATAAAGGCTGAGTTAGTTAAAACAGAGGTCTCTGGGAATAGCAAGGTAGCTGTTATTTGTGTGCATGGGGACACCCGAGAGTATCCAGTGACTACAGTGTGTTTCGAGACCCCCAAAGGTACCCTCTCTCATCCAGTGGGCTTAGTATCTCAGTTACCGCATGACGCCATTGTGGGAAGGGATTTTCCGAAGTTCTGGGAACTGTGGGATGATCCTGAGCCCCCCACTGGTGCCCCTATGTACCAGGAATGTGATAGCCAGAACTCCCCTGAGAGTGGTGAGGACTCTCCGGAATTTCCCTTATCAGTATTGGCAGGGGAGACTCAAGAAACTGGAGAGGAGCCCACCTCCTCAGACGAAAACCTACCGTCTGTGGAGTTTTCTGATCTTGAGGTTCACAGGGAAAACTTTGCCACAGAACAGTTGAAAGACCCCGCCCTAATAAAGGCACGGGAAAACGTAGTGAAAATAGATGGCGAGTTAGTGAACCCAGATAATACCTGCACTTACCCATACTTCAGCGTAGAGAAGGACCTACTGTATCGGGTGGCAAAAAGGGCAGAAGAAACCGTTGAGCAGCTTGTGGTGCCCAAACCTTACAGGAAGTTGGTGTTGGAGTTGGCCCATGGGCACATTCTTGGAGGTCATCTGGGGACAGAGAAAACCCGAGAGAGGGTATTACAGAGATTCTATTGGCCGGGGGTGATGAAGGACATAGAAAATTATTGTTCCTCCTGCCCTGTGTGTCAGAGGTCGGCCCCGATGCCACATTTCCGTAGCCCGCTGGTCCCTCTACCCATCATTGAGGTCCCGTTTGAGAGGATCGCCATGGATTTGGTAGGTCCTATAATCAAGTCCGCTAGGGGGCACCAGTACATATTAGTTATAATGGACTATGCCACCCGTTATCCAGAAGCGATCCCTCTCCGAAATACCTCGGCCAAAACCATAGCCAAAGAGCTATCTCTTGTGTTTAGCCGGGTGGGTATTTGTAAAGAACTGCTTACGGACCAAGGTACACCCTTTATGTCCCGGGTTATGAAGGAGCTGTGTAAATTGTTCAAAGTGACGCAATTACGTACATCTGTCTATCACCCCCAAACCGATGGGCTGGTTGAAAGATTCAACAAAACCCTAAAACAAATGTTGAAGAAAGTGGTGGATAGAGATGGAAAGGATTGGGACTGTCTACTTCCTTATCTGATGTTTGCTATTAGGGAGGTGCCCCAATCCTCTACGGGATTCTCCCCCTTTGAGTTACTGTATAGGAGACACCCAAGAGGGCTGTTGGATATTGCCAAGGAAACTTGGGAAAGTGAGAGTTCTCCCCACAGGAGTGTGATTGAGCATGTCGCCCTGATGCAAGACCGAATTGCACAGGTAATGCCCATCGTGAAGGAACATTTGGCCCAAGCGCAGTTAGCACAGCAGAGAGTGTACAACCGTGGAGCCAAGACCCGTACCTTTTCCCCGGGGGATAGGATACTGGTACTTGTCCCTACGGTTGAAAGTAAATTCCTTGCCAAATGGCAAGGCCCCTACGAGATAATGGAAAAAGTGAGCGAAGTGAATTACAAGGTCAGACAACCAGGAAGGCGAAAGCCCGAACAGATCTATCACGTTAATCTGTTGAAAGCCTGGAGGGATAGAGAGTCCCTAGTCGCAGACACTTGGTCACCAGCTCAAACTGGTTGCGTGATTCTTGAGGTTGGAATAGCAGCCACCTTGTCACAACCCCAACAACAGGAGGTTAAGGAGTTTGTGCTTCGCAACAAGGAGGTATTCTCTGAGCTGCCGGGACAAACATCTGGGGTAGAGCATGACATCATTACCCCGCCCGGTGAAAGGGTGAAGTTAAAACCCTATCGGATCCCAGAGGCCCGACGGGAGGCAATACGGGAGGAAGTACAGAAAATGCTGAACTTAGGGGTGATAAAGGAGTCCCAAAGTGATTGGTCTAGTCCCATTGTGTTGGTGCCTAAACCGGATGGGAGCTGGCGATTTTGTAACGATTTTCGTCAGTTGAACAAAGTTACAAAATTTGACACCTACCCCATGCCACGTATAGATGAGTTGATCGACCGGCTGGGAACAGCCCGATACATGACGACTCTTGACCTCACAAAAGGGTATTGGCAAATCCCCCTGGCCAAGTCGGCCAAAGAGAAAACCGCATTTGTAACCCCAGACGGGGCGTTCCAATATAAAAGAATGCCGTTCGGGTTACAGAATGCGCCGGCCACATTCCAGCGGAAAATGGACCAGATGCTGAGGCCCCATCGGAAGTATGCTGCGGCTTACCTGGATGACGTAATTGTCCATAGCACAGATTGGGCCTCACATCTGCCAAAAGTGCAAGCAGTCCTGGACTCTGTTCGGGAAGCGGGGTTTACGGCTAACCCCAAGAAGTGTACCATTGGGCAGGAGGAGGCCAAATATCTTGGGTACACCATTGGGAGGGGAGTAATAAAACCCCAACTCAACAAAGTCGAGGCCATCCAGAGTTGGCCACGTCCCAACAGCAAGAAGCAGGTACGAGCCTTTCTGGGAATCGCTGGGTATTATCGGCGATTCATTCCCCACTTTGCTTCTAAGGCTGTGCCCCTAACCAACCTGACGAAGGGGAAAGGGTCAGTCATGATTAAATGGACCCCCGAGGCTGAGGCAGCATTCCAATTCTTGAAACAAGCCTTATGTAGCCAGCCAGTGTTGTACTCACCCGACTTCTCTAAAGACTTTGTCGTACAAAGTGATGCGTCAGATGTGGGGTTAGGAGCAGTATTGTACCAGGTCTGGAACGGGGAAGAGCACCCAGTCATTTACCTCAGCAGGAAGTTGAAGTCCCATGAGGTAAATTACGCCACCGTTGAAAAGGAGTGTTTAGCGGTGAAGTGGGCTCTAGATTCCCTTCGGTACTACCTGCTAGGTAGGCACTTTGACTTGGTTACGGATCACGCTCCGTTAAAGTGGATGGCTCAAAACAAGGAAACAAATAGAAGAGTGAATAGGTGGTTCCTGGCCCTCCAGGATTTCAACTTCACAGTAAAGCATCGCCCTGGCGTTCAAATGGGGAATGTGGATGCTTTGTCTCGAGTACATGAATGCCTGATTGCTGGTGTTCCAACCCCGAGGTTAAAACAAGAGGGGGGGGTATGTGACAGCAGGAAGGTAAAGTCACCTGGTTGCATCCAGGGGGGTAGATATATTTCGCCCAGATTCAGGCTTTACGCCGACTTATACAACTAGGTGGAGAGTTGTATAAGCCCAGCTGAGGCTAGTGGGCTCATGGATGACTCATACCTCTAGGGAGAGTGTGGGGCGTCGTGCAGACAGGGAGTTGATGAGACCAGCTGAAGCTTGTCAGCTCATCTAGGCCTCTATAAAAACTCCCAGATTCATTAGGTGTTTGCTCATGCCTGGACCCAGACCTGTGTGGACTGTCTAGGGAGAGTGAACCCCTGTGCGGTGAGACAAAGCCTGTGTGGCTATTTGCTTGGACAGTTAAAACCAGGGACTTAGGGACTAGGACAGCACTAGGCTGATCCCAGTTGTTAGTTAGGAAACCTGTATGTTTAGTCAGAGGTCAAGTTGACCAGGATTTATTTTGTTAATGTTTCTTTTTCTTTGCTGTGTTTTGTCACTGTAAATAGAAAATAAACCGCACCTTTTTGATTTTGAAAACCACAACCTCCGTTTGCTGGGCCTGTTTTTGTGTGGGGAGCCCATCTCGGGGGTCACACACACCCGCTGCCGAGCCAACCCCCTCACAGTATGTAGTGGGGGTTCCAAATTTAAGGACTGCTATACCAAATTTAGGGGTGATTTGAGTGGTAGTTGACTCATATCTTTTCAATTGCTGGACTCTGTCTTGTTGCTGTTTCACCTGGTGTGCAGTTCCCCTAAGAAGTATGGGTGGCGCTGTCATCTATACTCGGGGTTGAACTACAGGTGATGGGGCAGCGATTTGGTGTTTCCTCCTGGCAGCCGTACAGTGGGTGTGGTGGACCTGCTGTGCATGCCGGGAGGGGGTTCAAAATGGGGCAGACGCCATTGGAGAAAAAGGCAATTTTCTGGGGCCCATGCCCAGAGGGAGAATCTACGGTCCAGGTTCGAGTGCATGGCCCTCCAGGCCATGGGGCCATGTGCACCTCAGTCCCAGGCACCTTTAGTCCTGGGACTGCAACTTCAGCCCTGGGCCCAGCACCTTTAGCTGGAGCCCACTTCGGGAGGAAGAATCCCAGGGTGCCGCCTTGCGAGGGGACCCGTTTCTGGAAGAGGAGGCTGGGGGAGGACCGTTCCGAAGGTCTGGTGAGAAAATCACAGTGAAGGAAGGGGCCCAGGACCTCTCCAGAGGGATGTCATCCATCCGGAAACCAGGGGCCTAACATCTGGACCATCAGGAGGTTTGGGGTACCATAGATCCTGTGGCAAAGGATCTCCTAGACGCATCCATTAGGGAACTAAATTGACTGTTCGAGCTACACACCGGCTGCTAGGGCCATTGGGTGACTATCCGGGTGAGCCATAACCACTTGGGATAAGTGGCGACGAAGCCAGGAGTGCCTGAATTCCATATGTCTTCCTAACACCTTTCTCTTTTCATGCATAAGAAAATAAAGCTCTACGTTGGAGTGATATACTGGTGTGGACCTTGGAGTTACTTGGGGCATAGAGACTTTTGTTCCTACACACTAGGGACAGAAACCAACACTGAGGGGATCGCTGCAAAGACCCGTAAGGAAACTAAGTGTGCCTAACCTCTGCAACCCAGGGGGTACGGGCATGGAAGAGACCACACGCTCCTTCCTCTCGAGTGAACGAGCCAAAGAGTGGAGAAGGAGGGAAGCGAGTGGGTCAGTTCACGTACAACACTACAACGTGCCGAGAAAAATTAAGTTCAATTATTCCGAGCATGCGTCAAATTGATTCCGAGAATGCGTAGGATATTTGTGCGTCGGATTTGTCTACACACGATCGGAATTTCCGACCGCAACATTTGTAGTCGGAAATTCCGACAGCAAATGTCCGATGGAGCCTAAACACGGTCAGAATATCCGACCAAAAGCTCATATCGAACATTTGTTGTCGGAAATTCCGATCGTGTGTACGCGGCATTAGTCTGTAGGGTTCAATATTGAGTTGGCCCACGCTTTGCAGCTTTAACAGCTTAAATTCTTCTGGGAAGGCTGTTCACAAGGTTTAGCAGTGTGTCTATGGGAATGTTTGACCATTCTTCCAGCAGTGCATTTGTGAGGTCAGGCAGACAGGCACTGATGTGTGACGAGAAGGCCTGGCTTACAATCTCCACTTAAATTCATCCCAAAATGTTCTAAAGGGTTGAGGTCAGGACTCTGTGCAGGTCAGTCAAGTTTCTCCACCCCAAACTCGCTCATCAATGTCTTTATGGACTTGCTTTGTGCACTGGTCCAAATAATTTGGTGGAGGGGGGATTATGGTGTGGGGTTGTTTTTCAGGGGTTGAGCTTGGCCCTTAGTTCAAGGGAACGCTTAAGGCATCAGCATACCAAGACATTTTGGACAATTTCATGCTCCCAACTTTGTGGGAACAGTTTGGGGATGGCCCCTTCCTGTTCCAACATGACTGCGCACCAGTGCACAAAGCAAGGTCCATAAAGACGTGGATGAGCGAGTTTGGGGTGGAGGAACTTGACTAGCCTGCACAGAGTCCTGACCTCAACCCCATAGAACACCTTTGGGATGAATTAGAGCAGACACTGCGAGCCAGGCCTTCTCATCCAACATCAGTGCCTGACCTCACAAATGCCCTTTTGGAAAAATGGTCAAGCATTCCCAAAGACACACTCCTAAACCTTGTGGACAGCCTTCCTAGAACAGCTTTTATAACAGCAAAGGGTGGGCCAACTCAATATTAAATCCCACGGACTAAGACTGGGATGTCATTAAAGTGGTTGTAAACCCTTACAGACCACTTTATGCTACAGGTAAGCCTATGATAAGGCTTACCTGTAGCTACCCAGGATATCTCCCAAACCTGTATGGTTTAGAAGATATCCCCTGTCTCCTGTATGTGCCAATGTCATTGGCACATACGCACTGGGGCAAACTGAAGCAATGACACGTATGTGCCGTTGCTTCAGTGAGTGTGCGGTTACCGGCAGCTCCCGCGCGCATGCGCGCGAGTGACGTCATTGCGGCTCCGGCCAATCACAGCACCGGAAGTAACCCCCGGGATAGATGTCGCCGCCGGAGGGGGGGGGGGGCAAAAACCGCTGCGGGGGCTTCGATGTAAGGGAAGTAATTCATAATGAGTTAGTATGCTATGCATACTAGCTCATTATGCCTTTGTCTTGCAGGGTTTGTTTTTTTTTATCAAGGGTTTACAACCACTTTAAAGTTCATGTGCGTGTAAAGGCAGGTGTCCCAATACTTTTGACAATATAGTGTATGTATAAGCTATTGGGATTTAAGTACATGTTTATCTTATTTCTATTGCAGTGTAGGTCAGTGACTAGGCCTGAACCTTGTAGCTCTCCTACAACTTGTGTCTATTTGCCCCATGTTGGCACTTTATCCACTGGAGCATTTGCATTTTGCAGAGTAGAGTAGGGACTGGCCAGAGAGGGATTACTTTGAAGCAGATGGCCAGTTTAAACATGTGTTACAATGTATTTGATCAAATGTCTGTGGTTCTGTGCAACGTTTACTAGAAAGAGTATGCAGCAGTGTGCAGAGGGTCCATCGCTGTGAAATTTGCACTAATTTACCTTTGTCATGCTAAGTCCACCACCAGGCCCCTCTATACCACTTCACATGAACAGTGAAATCCCACATATTACACAAATAATGGATTGTAACATATTTGTAGTAATCCAAATGTGTTAAAATACACTATTTATTTTTAAAGAAGTTGACACATTGACTTAGCAATATGAGTGGTTTTGACAAGCAGTTAGAGAATGACATTGTTGCAAAATTCTTGCGATTTTTACTTGGGGCCGATTCACACCCGAAATGACACAGGAATGCAATTTTGAATGGGCAGAATCACACTGCACTGCAGCAAAAGTAGTGCATGCACTACTTTAAAAAACGCAGAGCAACCAGATGGCATGGTGCATCTATACCATGCAATCTGCTGCAGGCAGACGCAGTGTTTGGGGTGTCAATAATTTAACATTGACACTGTGTTAGGGAATTAGTAGACCAGACTGTGTGGACTGCACAGAGAAAACCAAAAACGCATGTAAAGTGAGTGAATGATGATGATGTTTATTAAGATAGGTGACAAGTAAGTGAATACAAACAGTGCACAACCAACCACAAGACCCACAAACAACAACAGACAGATATGTACAATAAAATAGGAGATACCAGAATCGTAAACTAAGCCAGGCATGTGGCCATACACAGGGAAATCAGCAGATGGGTAAGGAATACAGCACAGGGAGAGGATGGATGGTTGGCTGCAGGGCAGGGATCCAAGATAACAGGGTAACAGGAGGGACAGGTCCAGGATGGGCTCGGGATAGGGATCGGCTCGGATCGGGTCAGGTCAGGTCAGATACAGGCTCAAGGTCAGGATTACAGGCAGCGCGGTCCGGGCGCAAGGAGAGAGATACCAAGGCCAGCATGTGAGGGCTTGCCGGGTATTTATGAGAATGCAGTAATTGTCCTTAGGTAACACCTGAGCGCAGGAGGTGCTGCCTGCCCCACACTGCTGGAATACACCCGCTGGTAGACACCGTTACTACGGCCCATGGATCTGACAGTGCCACCAGCAGGTGAGATCCTTTATCGCAGATCCTGGCTGCAAGAAGACACCAGCTGATCGCAGCACTGGTACAGCGATCCATGGGACCAACAGCACCACCAACGGGTGAACCCTTTCCTGACAGTAAAGGAGTGGCCTCCGGACGCTCCAACTAGTTTTAATTGTCCATAGTCTATGGCATTGAGCAGAACAATGGATGAGGGTACTTCAGGCTGGTCATCAGGCACTGTAAACTGGACAGCGGGCACATCCGGGCAGACAGTGGGCACATCCGAGTCATCGAACTGGGCAGCAGGCTCCCTACTGGCAAACTGGGTAACAGGCACCGGCTCGGCAAGCAGAGTAACGGGCCCTGGACCAGTGGGCTGGGTAACGGGCCCCCGGATCAGCGAGCCGGACACCGGGACTTCAGACTGGGACGCCGGACTTCAGACTGGGACACCGGGACTTCAGACTGGGACACCGGGACTTCAGACTGGGACACCGGGACTTCAGACTGGGACACCGGGACTTCAGACTGGGACACCGGGACTTCAGACTGGGACACCGGGACTTCAGACTGGGAGGCAGGCGCATCAGACTGGGAGGCAGGCGCATCAGACTGGGAGGCAGGCGCATCAGACTGGGAGGCAGGCGCATCAGACTGGGAGGCAGGCACATCAGACTGGGAGGCAGGCACATCAGACTGGGAGGCAGGCACATCAGACAGGAAGGCAGGCATATCAGACTGGAAGGCAGACACCGGGACATCAGACTGGAAGGCAGGCACATCAGACTGGAGGCAGACACTGGGACATCAGACTGGAAGACAGGCACATCAGGCTGGAAGGCAGGCACATCATACTGGAAGGCAGGCAACGGGACATCAGACTGGATGGCAGGCACATCAGGCTGGAAGGCAGGCACCGGGACATCGGACTG
This sequence comes from Rana muscosa, assembly GCA_029206835.1. NCBI lineage: Eukaryota > Metazoa > Chordata > Amphibia > Anura > Ranidae > Rana > Rana muscosa. Next base: position 624,527,516 of record CM055117.1, on the reverse strand, counting down.
GAAGGCAGGCACACCAGACTGGAAGGCAGGCCTACTCCCCCACAACAAACTTTCCTTTAGTACAGAACTTCCCCCTTAACTTACCAGATGCAGCGGCAGTTCAGAGTGAAGAGAAGTCCTCTCTTCGGGTGTGTCATGTAACCAGAACAGAGAAATGGCAACTGTCAGGTAGGCAGAAGCAATGCAGTGTAAATACCACTAGCACTGCAGTGCTGTGCAACACAAAAATAATTGACATAACACCCCTAGAGTGTCAGCCCCATTATGAACTGCACCCCCTAAGTATGCAACTGGGTTTAGATATAACATCCTTGCAGATGGAGCAAAAATGGTAGTGGATGCCTCTAGCCACCTGCAGGATGGTAGAATGCACTAGTGGAGGGAGCTTAGACTGTTATAAAGAAAATTGATCTTCACCAGAACCAAGGATGATGTGGTTGGAGCTTGTGCAACAAACATCCCCCAGAGCATGTGCCCTGCCTCTCTTGCGGGTGCCCTTGGTCCTGATGCCTCGATTCCCTTTTCTTTAAGTGTTGATGCTATAGTCATTGGCTTTCTCTGCTTTCTCTGCTTGTCAGACCTCAGAAACCTTTGGGAATCTGCAGCCGAGGAAGACTCCCCCCAAGTTTCTCCTCGTCATCTGGTGAGTGGACTTTAGGTAGCGAGGTGTGTGATCTGTACAGTAGGAAAGATCCAAGATCTTTCCCCCTGAAAGAACCAGACCAAACAATTACTAATCCCCTAATTACAGAGGGAGCCAAAAACTAAATATACCTAGCAGCCTAATTAGGATGGTGCTACACGTATCAAAACCCCAAACAATAATTTAACTGCCGTCATCTGTCTATAGGCCAGGCAGAACTTTTTCCGTTCTGGGTGGACGTCATATGCCGCACGGACCATGCTGCGACACAATCTGTCACGGCTGTTTCCGAAAAAAGATCACTGTGCCGGGCCGCTGCTGGCACCATGTGGGGACCAATTAAGCAGACCAATCAAACCAAGCAACTGTTTCCAAAGCAAGCCATATCATTCTTGTATTAACCACTTCAGCCCCGGAAGAATTTACCCCCTTCCTGACCAGAGCACTTTTTGCGATTCGGCACTGAGTCCGCTTTGACAATTGCGCGGTCGTGCAATGTTGTACCCAAACAAAATTGACGTCCTTTTTTCCCCACAAATAGAGCTTTCTTTTGGTGGTATTTGATTACCTCTGCGTTTTTTATTTTTTGCGCTATAAACAAAAAAATAGCAACAATTTTGAAAAAAAAAGCAATATTTTTTTTTTTTTTTTTTTTATGGATTTAGTGTTTATTCAATAGATCCATCACTGTGGTGGTCTCTGGTCTTCATTCTTTTTCTGGTATTCTTGTGTTATCTTCAGGAGCTGGGTTCTACTTTCATCAGCTTCTCTTCTGAGATGGCAATTTTCCTTTAATGTCTTGTTCCACAAACAATGTATCGCTTGTTTTTCTCTAGCGTAAGATAATGCCATTTTCTTTAAGGAAACTAACTTTTTTAAGAGCTCTTCTTTCTCAGTATTAGCTGTTGATAAGCCTTTAAGAATCTTCTCTTTTTCTTCTTTCAACAGCTCTATATCTTTCATCAGTAAATACTTCTCAAAACGTAGATTGTTTCTTTCATCCTGAATTTGTTTCCTTTTTTTAAGAAGTTCTTCACATTTGTCAATTACGGCTTTCGATTGCTGTTGATACGCCTCTACACCTTGCTCTGCTATTGATAACTGTACATGAAGGGAGGTTTTTTCTTTTCTGAGCGCGTTGATTTGCTCTCTGTACTGGAGATGTTCAGAATTGATGGACTGGGCATAAATATGCAGTTATCTTAAAGCTTGACCAACTTTAGGTTGGTCTGGGATTTTTGCTTGATCTTCCTCGCTTGAGAAACTATTTAACCCTGCTGTTTCTTCATGTTTGCGTTTAAACAATGTGTCATAGGCGTGCGCACAGGGTGTGCCAGGTGTGCCCAGGCACACCCTAATAACCCTGTGCAGCACAAATTCCCCATACTGCCCTAGCTCCTCCCCTTCCCCCATCACAGCGCTTCCAGCTTCCCTCCTCTCCTCTCCCGCCGGCTGTTGCTGTGGGGATGTTTCAGAATGAGTGGGGGAAGGGGCCGGTAAATATGTAATTTACTGGCCCCTTCCCTTTCTGAATGAAGATCGTGAGTGATCAGTAGGGTGTGTTTGAGATTTGGGATGCACACCCTAATGCAATAGGCTGCGCACACCTATGCAATGTGTTAAGGTTTCCCTTATTATCTTCTATGTCTTCTTGTGTTGGCTCACTTTCCACACACTCATGACTAAAGTAATTTGAACCAGGGGGTTGAATAAGGTCCATAATGTGTAGTGTATCATCCTGCACAATTTCCTCAAATTTAATATTTTTCATCGTACTACACAGTGGACCACTTTCAATGACATTAAATGTGCTGTCAGATATGCTTACATTTCCAGAGTCTACTTCTTCAGTGCCATTTATATGTTGAGTATATGAATCTTGTTTCCAGAAGTTCCGAAGGTTGACTCCATCATTTATAAATGAAACATTCGATTCTCTTGGTTTGTGGTTGTCTGCATTCATGTGCTGCAGGTTATAATTCTGCTGTGTGTCAGTATTTAGAAGTGAATTCTCATCACCGTCTGAAAACGGTTCAGGTAAATCCAGTGAATCTGACTGTTCTGATGTTACCGTATCTTCCTCTACAGTACTATCAGTATATTGACTTTTGTCTTCTGTATAGATGATGTCATTGGTCTGACGTTCCTTATTCTCTTCCTCCATTGCAATGGTCATTGGAGCTGTTAAAAGATTACATTACCAACACATATCACTCAGGAATTTAAAAAGTACTATGTACACCTATATGATCTATCATTACCTATACCATCTCGATCAGTCATAGATGAATATATTCAAGCGTCCCAAATGCCTTCTTTGACTAGTGCAGTAAAGGAGGAACTAGATGCCCCCATATCTTTAGCGGAATACCAACAAGCATTAAACTCTATGAAAGCAGGGAAAGTCCCGGGCCCTGATGGGTTTACGGTACAATATTATAGAACGTTATCAACAATACTAGGCCCGCGCTTGATTAATCTATTTAATGCGATAGATTCCGGATGTTCTTTTGCTAGGGATACTTTGGGAGCTCACATTGCTCTAATACACAAAGAAGGGAAAGATCCCACTTCATGTAGTAGTTACAGGCCTATCTCATTACTAAATGTAGATCTCAAATTGTATTCTAAAATTCTAGCTACCCGTCTGGCGAACCATCTACAAAAATTGATCCATTTGGATCAAGTTGGATTTATTCCCACACGGGAAGCAAGGGATAGCACATCTAAAGTATTAAACTTACTCTATGTAACTCAGTCTACAAATACCCCTTGTATATTGTTAACCACTTAACAACCACCTGCCGACAAATAATGTCGACAAGGTGGTTGCTTAACTCTGGGAGGACGTTATATAACGTCCTCCCAGAATCGCACTCCCGCGCGCCCCCTGGGGCGCGCACACGGGAAACTCCGTGACCGCCGGGTCCTCTGACCCGGCGGATCACGAATCGCGGTAAATCGCCGCTGATAGCGGCCGTTTACCACGTGATCGCTCCATCAAATGACGGAGCAATCACTTGTAAACAGACCGGCGTCATTTGATGACGCCGGTTCCTCCCTCCCCTCTCTCTACCGATCGGTACAGTGTGAGAGGGGAGGGGGAGGGAGCGGATGGCAGCAGCAGCACTGTGGGCTGGATCTGTGACAATTGCAGTCACAGATCCAGCCATCCATCCATCCCTGCTCAGCCATCCCTGTGCTATACCCTGCCAATACTCTGCAATACACCCTGCCAATACTCTGCAAAATACCCTGCCAATACCCTGGTGCAATACTCTGCAATACCCTGGTGCAATACTCTGCAATACCCTGCGCAATACTCTGCAATACCCTGCAAAATACTCTGCAATACCCTGCAAAATACTCTGCAATACCCTGCAAAATACTCTGCAATACCCTGCGCAATACTCTGCAATACCCTGCGCAATACCCTGCAATACCCTGCGCAATACCCTGCAAAATACTCTGCAATACCCTGGTGCAATACTCTGCAATACTCTGGTGCAATACTCTGCAATACTCTGGTGCAATACTCTGCAATACCCTGCGCAATACTCTGCAATACCCTGCGCAATACTCTGCAATACCCTGCGCAATACTCTGCAATACCCTGCGCAATACTCTGCAATACCCTGCGCAATATTCTGCAAAATACTCTGCAATACCCTGCACAATACTCTGCAATACCCTGCACAATACTCTGCAATACCCTGCACAATACTCTGCAATACCCTGCACAATACCCTGTGCAATACCCTCCACAATACCCTGTGCAATACCCGTGCAATACCCTGCCATACACCGCAATACCCTGCCATAGTCCGCAATACTCCGCAATGCCCTGCAATACTCCGCAATGCCCTGCAATACTCCGCAATGCCCGGCAATACTCCGCAATGCCCGGCAATACTCCGCAATGCCCGGCAATACTCCGCAATGCCCGGCAATACTCTGCAATAACCACTTCCCGCCCTCCGGCCGTCATATGACGTCCTTGACTTTGTGCGGGGATATCTGAATGATGGGAGCAGCTACAGGCATCATTCAGATATTAGCTTTTTCAGCCGGCGATTCCCTACACCATAAGAACAATCATAGCGGCTGTTCCGCCGCTTGATCATTCTTACGGGAGGCGAGAGGGGATGTCCCCCCCCCCGCCGCCGCCCTCCGGTGCTTCTACCGACTCACCGCTACGATCAAAGCCAGGATTGTTGTTTTTTTTTTTGTATTTTTTTCAGGCTTCCCAGCCTAGAGGTGAGATGTGGGGTCTTATTGACACCCCCCCCCCATATCTCACTGTAAAGAGGACCTGTAATGCCATATTCCTATTACAAGGGATGTTTACGTTCCTTGTAATAGGTATAAAAGTGATCAAAAAAATGTTTAGGGCGGAAAAACATGTCAAACTAAAATAAATAAAGTAAAATGAAGAATAATTTTTTTTTTTTTTTAAAGCGCCCCTGTCCCCGTGAGCTCGCATACAGAAGCGAACGCATACGTAAGTCCCGCCCACATATGAAAACGGTTTTCAAACCACACATGTGAGGTATCTCTGCGAACGTTAGAGCGAGAGCAATCATTTTGGCCCTAGACCTCCTCTGTAACTCAAAACATGTAACCAGTAAAAATATTTAAAGCGTCGCCTATGGGGATTTTTTAAGTAGCGAAGTTTGGCGCCATTCCACGAGTGTGTGCAATTTTTAAGGGCGACATGTTAGGTATCTATTTACTCGGCGTAACTTCATCTTTCACATTATGCAAAAACATTGGGCTAACTTTACTGTTTTTTTTTTTTTTTAAGCACAAAACATTTTTTTTCCGTAAAAAACGCGTTAAAAAAATTGCTGCGCAAATATCGTGCGAGATAAAAAGTTGCAACAACCACCATTATATTCTCTAAGGTCTTTGCTAAAAAAACATATATAATGTTTTGGGGTTCTATGTAATTTTCTAGCAAACAAATGATGATTTTTACATGTAGGAGAGAAATGTCAGAATTGGCCTGGGTGCTCCAGAACGCCTGAAGGTGCTCCCTGCATGTCGGGCCTCTGTATGTGGCCACGCTGTGTAAAAGTCTCACACATGTGGTATCGCCATACTCGGGAGTAATAGCAGAATGTGTTTTGGGGTGTAATTTGTGGAATGCATATGCTGTGTGTGAGAAATAACCTGCTAATATGACAATTTTGTGGGAAAAAAAAAAGAGAAAAAAAAAATCTTGATTTTGCAAAGAATTGTGGGAAAAAATGACAACTTCAAAAAACTCACAATGCCTCTTTCTGAATACCTTGGAATGTCTTCTTTCCAAAAAGGGGTCATTTGGGGGGTATTTGTACTTTTCTGGCATGTTAGGGTCTCAAGAATTGAGATAGGCCGTCAGTACTTCAGGTGTGATCAATTTTCAGATATTGGCACCATAGCTTGTGGACTCTATAACTTTCACAAAGACCAAATAATATACACCAATTTGTACTTATTTTTACCAAAGATATGTAGCAGTATAAATTTTGGCCAAAATTTATGAAGAAAAAATAGTAATTTGCAAAATTTTATAACAGAAACGAAAAAAAAAAAATTTTTTACAAAATTTTCAGTCTTTTTTCTCTTATAGCGCAAAAAATAAAAAACCCAACAGTGATTAAATACCACCAAAAGAAAGCTCTATTTGTGTGAAAAAAAGGACAAAAATTTCATATGGGTACAGTGTTGTATGACTGAGTAATTGTCATTCAAAATGTGAGAGCACCGAAAGCTGAAAATTGGTCTGGTTATTAAGGGGGTTTAAGTGCCCAGTGGTCAAGTGGTTAAATACTGATGCGGAGAAGGCATTTGACCGAGTAAATTGGTAATTTATGTTCTCCGTACTCAGACATATTGGGTTAGGAGAAGTGATGATAGGCCGGATAGCTGGAATATATTCAAACCCGACCGCACAAGTGAAAGCAAACGGTGTGCTCTCAGAATCGTTTTCAATTAAGAATGGTACTAGACAGGGATGTCCCTTGTCCCCTCTTTTATATGCTTTAACTTTAGAACCTTTTTTTTTCCACAATAAGGCTAAACCCCGATATACAAGGAGTGATGGTAGGTAACAAACAATATAAGGTCTCAGCTTATGCCGATGACCTGTTATTTTCCTTAACAAACCCAATAGTCTCATTACCAAATCTCTTTAAACAATTTGAGTTATATGGAGCTCTATCCAATTTAAAAATACATTTTTTGAAGTCAGAGGCGATGGGGGTTGGGTTACCTCCACGAATCCTGGAACAATTACGAGGGGGTTTTCACCTCAAATGGACCTCATCGGCATTAAATTACTTAGGTACAAATATCTCAACAAGTATAACTCGTACTTATGAGCTAAATTTCCCTCCTTTGCTTATAAAATCTAGGCTATTACTGGAAAAGTGGCATATAAATTTTCACTCGTGGTTCGGTAGATGTAACTTAATAAAAATGTGTATCTTGCCTAAATTTTTATACCTATTTCAGGCACTATCGATATGGATACCACTATCTTATTTTAAACAAGTACAGGCAATGTTCACACGATTCGTATGGGCCCATAAGAAACCACGCCTGTCTCGTACCTTATTAACACTGCCGAAGCAATACGGGGGCCTAGCATTGCCAGATATCCAGCGATATTATCAAGCAGTACACCTTAGCAGAGTAATAGATTGGCAATGCAATAATGACCTGAAGCTATGGGTGCAAATAGAACAGTATCAATCCCCCATACCATTAGAGAGAGCATTATGGTGTTGGGAACATATACCATCAGAGTTGAAATCACACCCCCTGATGGGGAATACCTTGAAACAATGTTTACAAGCTATTCTACATGCGGGCCAAACGACTAAAACATCCCCTTTAACTCCGATTATTGGGAATCCTAAATTTCTACCAGGTCTTTCAATGACACAATTTTCGACGTTACGAGAGACTGAGCAAATGAGCGCATCACAATTTGTGAGAGGAAATAGATGGCCCACCATAGAGGAGCTAACAAACTCCATGGGTCCGTATAGACTCACATTTTGGAATGCAGCTCAGCTATACCACTTTCTACAGACCATACCAGATCCGCAGGCATATACTAGGCAACTAACCAAATTTGAGGAGTTTTGCTCTGGAACAGAACCATTACCTCATATTCTTTCTAAAACATATGCGCTACTTAATTCCCCACGAGAACAGCCAGAGTTAACATGTATATTAAAATGGGGTGAAGATTTACATTGTACATTTACTCCAATACAAGTTCAATCTATGATTGGTCTCTTTTATAAATCCTCAATTTGTATTAAGGTACAAGAGACCAACTATAAAATACTAACGAGGTGGTATATGACGCCCAGTCGACTCCATATAATGTTTCCTGATATATCGGAATATTGTTGGAGATGTGGCAAAGACAGAGGAACGATGTTACACATATTCTGGATGTGCCCTAAGTTAACGGCCTTTTGGACAACGGTCCGTACTATATCTCAGAAATTTTGCGAATTCCAGATCCCAAATAATCCAGCGTTATTTCTATTACACGTCTCTACCATATCAATTAAAAATTATAAAAAGTCTATTCTATGTCATCTACTAAATGCAGCTAAAGCCCTGTACACACGATCAGTTTGACTGATGAAAACCGTCCGATGGATTGTTTTCATCAGACAAACCGATCGTGTATGGGACCCATCAGTCTTTTTTCCATCGGTTTTAAAAAATAGAACATGTTTTAAAATTATCTGATGGATAAAAAACCGATGGCAATTTCCGATCGTCTGTGGGGAAATCCATCAGATAAAAAACCCAAGCATGCTCAGAATCAAGTCGACACATGCTCAGTAGCATTGAATTTCATTTTTCTCAGCTCATCGGAGTGTTTTACGTCACCGCGTTTGGAACGGTCGGATTTTTGACTGATGGTGTGTAGGCAAGACTGATGGAAAACAGTTTCATCGGATTTCTGATGGACAAATCCATCAGACGAAAATCCATAGGATATCTGATCGTGTGTACAGGGCTTAAGTCTTGCATTCCTCTATTATGGAAACAAAAGACCCCCCCCCCCCCCCGACCATAGCTTTATGGCTGAGGAAGGTAGAAGACATTAAAATAATGGAAGATCTGATCTTGACAGCATCTGACAGACAGGAGGTGTATAGAGGGACCTGGACATCTTGGAATCTGTTTATCCAATCAGAGGAAGGGATATCCCTTATAGGGACATAAAATAGCTACAGGAATTTGGGCTGTGGGAAGTGGCAGATGCATGGTTCAATAGTAGCATATATATTCAGGTGACATCTTTGTTGATATATTTATTTATCTATTTATTTATTTATTTTTTGTGTGTTTTGTTTTGGTTTAACTTAATTTGATTTTGTTTTAACCTAAAGTATAGGGAATGAGGAGGGGAGCTATATTATATAAGGTGGTATGAAGAAGGAGATAAAAGTTGTTGAGATAGTGCAGGGGCGGATCCAGAGTCTTTTCTCGGGGGGGGGCACTGCCAAAAAATATGTTTTAAATTCACCAGAGAAATTACAGTTTAACATTGGGGTCTATGGAAGGGGTGCCCGGCTTTAAAAAATCAGTGCTCCCCGGCCGTAGGTTTTCCAGACACCAAACTTTGCACACTTGTAGAAGAGACATTGGGCTACATGTGTGCCAAGATTGGGGTCCAGAAGACCTACGACCGGCCGGTACCGGGTCCGCAAATTCACCAGAGAAATTACAGTTTAACATTGGAGTCTATGGAAGGGGTGCCCGGCTTTAAAAAATCAGTGCTCCCCGGCTGTAGGTTTTCCAGACACCAAACTTTGCACACTTGTAGAAGAGACATTGGGCTACATGTGTGCCAAGATTGGGGTCCAGAAGACCTACGACCGGCCGGTACCGGGTCCGCAAATTCACCAGAGAAATTACAGTTTAACATTGGAGTCTATGGAAGGGGTGCCCGGCTTTAAAAAATCAGTGCTCCCCGGCCGTAGGTCCCCCAGACACCAAACTTTGCACACTTGTAGAAGAGACATTGGGCTACATGTGTGCCAAGATTGGGGCAGCAGCAGCTGCAGAACAAGTACTGTATATACTCGAGTATAAGCCGACCCGTGTATAAGCCGAGGCACCTAATTTTACCCCAAAAAACTGGGAAAACTTATTGACTTGATGTGACAGGAGGGTCACTTTGGACACAGGGTGAGCCAGGAAAAAATGGACATTAAGAAATATCTCTTGGGCTACCTAAAATCGGTCTGTAATATTTATCCACCATATCCCCAAGGATATCTGTGAAGGATTATTTACTGTTTCTGAACTCAACAGGTTAATTGAGAGATGCTGATGTGTCACCTATCTGCTTGTGTAATGCTAATGAGCCTCACCTAGGCTACAGGTCCTTTCATTGTGATGATGTGGATTGGAGCTTAGTAGACCGTCTGGCTGCCTATTATTATGGGATGTTTAAGTGTCTTCTGTGAGGGGGGGGGGGGGGAAATCACCCCTCCTGCTAAGACTGGTTATCAAAGGAGAAGTTTGAACACACCTGACCTGTATCACCATTGTCATTGGATAGTTTAACCCGCCCTGTTCCCCCAAGGATGGGAGGGAAGGGTTTTGAAGAGAAATGTGTTACCATGTGTTTTGAAAATAAAGTTATTCCCTGTTTTGGAACTTGAAATACAGAGCGTTATCTCGTATCTCTGGAAGGATTAATCCTATGGGAAGTGGTCGCCTGGCTGTGGAGGGTCGATAGTGGTTGTGTGTTCAGAGAGGGAATATTCTAAATGGCGTATACCCCTTTCATATTGGGGGGTGCCGTTACATTGGTTGGCAGCAGCGGGATTTTCCCTCCAGTTCCTGGGACACTCCAAACCACCACAGTGAATGACCAGCTATGCAGCCGGCAGGAAAGCCACGCTGAAAGACTTACTTGAGAGCCGTGGAGGGTCCGGTGGGACAAAGAACAAGGCCATCTTGATCAGGGAGCTAACCGAGATGGATCAGAGGGTTGGTGATGCAGGACCCCGGTCAGTTGAAGACCTGTTTCAGCAACGTGTTCAACAGCGGTTGGCATTATATGGTGCTAACTCATCAGAGACCGCCATACAGGAAGCCATTAAAGGCATCCAGCTGCAGGATGCGCGACGAGAAAAAGAACGACAGCGACAAGAAAAAGAACAACAGCGACAAAAGAGAGAACTAGAGCGACAAGAGAGAGAACTAGAGCGGCAACATGAGTGGAGAATGGCGGAAATACGACAATCGGAGATCGCCTACAGACAGCTGCTAGAATCTGCTCAGCAGCAGGGTGGGGCTCCCTTTGCCTGGGACTATCAGGAAATACCAGTTGACAACTATGAAATCCTGGCTGAAGAATCAGCAGTGGAAAATCTGAAGATTGCCATCCCTAAAGCCGAAGTGAATGATACGGAGTTCCAGGGAGCTAGCCTGGCTGAAGAATCGGCAGTGGAAAATCTGAAGATTACCACCCTTAAAGCCGAAGTGGATGATATGGAGTTCCAGGGAGCTAGCCTGGCTGAAGAATCGGCAGTGGAAAAGCTGAAGATTGCCCTCCCTAAAGCCAAAATGGATGATATGGAGTTCCAGGGAGCTAGGGCAGTTGGCTCATCTCCCCAGCCACAGATTACAGAAGGTATGGATTTAAGGGACTATTCAGAGGATGTTAGGGATTATGCATCGCCTGCCCAAGTACTGGCAGCAGGACAGAGTACTGCAGACCCCTGCTCTACACCCATGGCAGTTTTGGAGGCCCGAGGTGAGAAGGTGATGGTTCCTCTTTCCCAGGGGATTTCAGAGATGCAGGGGGGAGAAGCAGCCCTTTTCCCTCCCCAACAGTTAGCCAGAGCAGATGGTGTGGAGTCCCCAGCAGAAGTGCTGGCAACAGGGCAGAGTGATAGCAACCTCTGCCCAGCACCGGAAACAACTGTGGAGTTTCAGGGAGCCGGGGCAGTTGGCCCCCCTCTCCAGCAACAAGCTGAGGTGGTAAAGCTTTTACCCCCAGCTGAACCACTGGTAGCAGGGCAGAATGCTACTGGCCGCTGCACACAACTGCCACTTGAGCGGATATCGGTGGATGGGACTGCGGTCTCCACTCACAGCGACCCAGCACAAGAGCTGGCAACAGAGCAGAGTGCCGCGGGCCTCTGCTCTCAACTAACAGAAGAGGGAGTTCCTGTGGTACTGGATGGGACTTCGGTCCTCACTGACACAACCCCAGAAAATGGTGTGACACTGGGACAGGAGGATGTCAGCCTTGCTTTGCAAGCACTGGGGTATTTTCACCTACCACAAGGGGATGGGACTTCAGTCTCCACTTGTATACCCCAGGGATGCTGGGCAGTCCGCCCAGATCCCCAACAGCATGACGGATTGAGCCCAGTCACCCTGTCTTCTCCCAAGCGGCGGGTATGTTCTCTGAGAGAGGCAGAGGTTGGCTGGGTAAGTAATGCTCTGTTTGGAGCAATTTATTTGGGGTACTGTGTGGCTACCGGCATTAGAAGAATGGACCTATGGACTAACTTCGGAGTCAACCCGTCTGGGGTCACCTCCTTTGTTAGTCTTCTGCCGAAAGGGGAGATGTGTGACAGGAGGGTCACTTTGGACACAGGGTGAGCCAGAAAATAATGGACATTAAGAAATATCTCTTGGGCTACCTAAAATCGGTCTGTAATATTTATCCACCATATCCCCAAGGATATCTGTGAAGGACTATTTACTGTTTCTGAACTCAACAGGTTAGTTGAGAAATGCTGATGTGTCACCTATCTGCTTGTGTAATGCTAATGAGCCTCACCTAGGCTACAGGTCCTTTCATTGTGATGATGTGGATTGGAGCTTAGTAGACCGTCTGGCTGCCTATTATTATGGGATGTTTAAGTGTCTTCTGTGAGGAGGGGGGGGGGGGAAATCACCCCTCCTGCTAAGACTGGTTATCAAATGAGAAGTTTGAACACACCTGACCTGTATCACCATTGTCATTGGATAGTTTAACCCGCCCTGTTCCCCCAAGGATGGGAGGGAAAGGGTTTTGAAGAGAAATGTGTTACCATGTGTTTTGAAAATAAAGTTATTCCCTGTTTTGGAACTTGAAATACAGAGCGTTGTCTCGTATCTCTGGAAGGATTAATCCTATGGAAAGTGGTCGCCTGGCTGTGGAGGGTCGATAGTGGTTGTGTGTTCAGAGAGGGAATATTCTAAACGGCGTATACCCCTTTCATATTGGGGGGTGCCGTTACACTTGAGTATAAGCTTAGGGTTTCCATCTGCATGCCTCACTGTGCCTCACTTTGCCTCACTGTGCCCATGCCTCACTGTGCCCACGCTTCACTGTGCCCATGACTAGACTGATGTTTAACATAGGAGTCTATGGAAGGAGTGCCCGGCTTTGAAAAATCGGATCTTACCGGCCGTCGGTCCCCCGGAAACCAAACTTTGCACACTTATAGAGAAGACATGGGGCTACATGTGTGCCAAGTTTGGGGTCCAGGGGACCAACAACCATCCGGTACCCGGTCCGCAAATTCACCGAAGAAATTACCGTTTAACATTGGAGTCTTTGGAAGGGGTGCCCGTCTTTAAAAAATCTGTGCTCCCCGGCTGTAGGTCCCCCAGACACCAAGCTTTGCACACTTGTAGAGGAGACATGGGGCTACATGTGTGCCAAGATTTGGGTCCAGGAGACCTACGACCGGCCGGTACCGTGTCCGCAAATTCACCGGAGAAATTACAGTTTAACATTGGAAGGGGTGCCCGGCTTTAAAAAATCAGTGCTCCCCGGCCATAGGTCCCCCAGACACCAAACTTTGCACACTTGTAGAGGAGACATGGGGCTACATTTGTGCCAAGTTTGGAGTCCAGGGGACTTACGGCGGGCCGGTACCGGGTCCCCAAAGTCCGGGAGATCAGGCGCAAAAAAAAAAAACAGAGCAAGCAAGTGAGTGTGACAGATGGTCTCGGGGGGGGGCAATTGCCCTGTTGCCCCCCCCCTGGATCCGCCACTGAGATAGTGTGATAAGAGGATATTCTTGTATTAAATTTAGTATATGGTGTATCTGTAATATAATTAATGTTATGTGTATAAGTGAACCACCTTAGAGAGTTAATAACCACCTATTGTCATGGATATGCAGTAGTGTTTGTCTGCCATCTTACCTTCCTCCTCATGTGTTCATCTAGAGACCAGACCTCCTTCACCTGGCTTCCTTTATAATCTCCTCCCAGCCTGACTCCACCCCAGGCCCTATCACTGAACACTATATTAACCTGTGCACTGCAAGCCTGCTTTGCTGATCAACGTGTTTGTTAGGCATTGTGTGTTTGGGTTCCTGCCTGCCGTGTGCTACGTCTGTCTCTCTGTTACGTTATTGGCTTGTCCCCGACCATCCCTGTCTGCTCGTTACCCTTGGCCTTCGGCTCGTTCTTCGTTATCCTTGTCTGCTTGTGGCCCCTGACCTTCGGCTTGTTATTCGGTTCTCTCTATCGTGTGCTGCTGCTTCCCCTTATCCTACGGGGCGTGAGCTAGGAAACTCCAGGGGCCGCGACCTGGTCCCAGCCTGCAGCGTAACATCCTCACCACTAGAGGCCCTGGAGAAGACCAGCTGGGTCTTAGACTCCGCGCCCTGGGGAATCTTGGCTCTCGCTTCCGTTGGGATCCCGGTTGTGCTCCTCTGGTCCCGCTTTCCACAACCACCCAGTTTCCTATCCACAGAAGCCAGCCATAGGGTTCACTACCTCGCGGTGCACTCCTGTCCCCCTACGGTGTGCATCTGTCACCTGGCCACAGGTGACCCTGACAGTTTGATCAGCCATGAACCCGGCTGACATCCCGCTACCCGCGGATGATCCATTGCAGGGCATAGTTTGCAGACTTGAAACCCAGGAATCGAATCAGACTCAGGTGATGCGATTCCTCCAGGATCTGGCTTCTCGCTTCGAGCAGCTTCAGGCCTCCTTGGGAACCCTGAATCCGCAACCTCAAATACAATCAGCGGCTGCACCTATTGCACCAGTCGCAGCCACACACTCGCTACAACTGCCAGCTCCGTCCCGTTTCTCTGGGGACTCCAAGGCTTGCAGGGGGTTCCTTAGCCAATGCACGATTCATTTTGAGCTCCAGCCCCAAAACTTCCTGTCTGATCGGGCTAAGGTAGCCTATATCATTTCCCTCCTCTCTGGTGAAGCTTTAGCCTGGGCAGCCCCTCTGTGGGAACTGAATGATCCAGTGGTTTCTAGCCTGTCTGGCTTCTTGAAACTTTTTCGGAATATCTTCGAAGAACCGGCTCGTGTCTCTTCAGCGGCCAGCGCCCTTTTACGTCTCCGCCAAGAGTCTGCTTCTGTGGGACAGTATGCGCTTCATTTCCGCATACTGTCGGCTGAGTTGAGCTGGAACAATGAGGCCTTAGTCGCAACCTTTTTGCATGGCCTGTCTGATAGAGTGAAGGATGAATTAGCAGGAAGAACCATCCCCACTGATCTGGCCGGCGTTATCTCCTTGTGTAACCAGATCGATATTCGCTTTCAGGAAAGGACCCTAGAAAAGCGGCGCCAGCACTCCTTGGTCCTTAGTCAGCCTGAGCTCCCCTCTCCTCGACCCGTGGAGCATCTCCTGCCAGCTGAGGAACCCATGCAGCTGGGCAGGACCAGGCTATCCCCAGAGGAACGTGCTAGGCGCAGAAATCTAGGCCTGTGTCTCTACTGTGGGGGCAAAGGTCATTTTCGTGACACTTGCTCTCTTTGTCCAGAAAAACGTTTGGGTCCACTTCATCTGGAAAGTGGAGTATTGGACCCAGAAATATCACCTTCCCCTTCTCGTCTTCTGCTTTCTGTGTTCCTTCATGTTGGTGCTTCTTCTCATTCGGTCTCAGCATATCTGGATTCCGGAGCCGCTGGTAATTTCATGGACTGGGAAATCGCATCGTCCATGAGACTTACTCTTTTGCCCCTCACCACGCCATTGGTGGTCTTGGCGATTGATGGTACTATTCTCCCAGGGGGACCTATCCGCTTCCAGACCCTCCCTGTTAAGATGTCGGTGGGTACACTCCACCAGGAGTGGATATCCTTCCTTATCTTACCCAAGGCCTCAACGCCTATAATTTTGGGTCTCCCATGGTTACAGCTCCATTCTCCTCATGTGGACTGGACTACTGGACAGATCCTGGCTTGGGGTCCCTCCTGTTCCTCGTCCTGCCTACCCAAGGTTGCCCCCTGTGAATCTGAGCCGGTCATTCATTCCAGGTTGCATAACCATTTACATTTCTCTGTCCCTAACCACCCTTGGACGCACAGCCAGGCTAGCTTGTCTACAAGTCCTGCAGTCGCTACGTCTTGCGATGCGATTCAGGTAGTCGCTACACCTGACTCAGCTATTCACTCTGCCTCTGTACTAGTTATGCCAGTCCAGCCCATGCCCAGTGAGCCTCTCACTTTTTCTTGTTCGGGACATTCTGCTTGTCCTTCAGCTATTCAGCTTGACTCCGGCGACATGTCACCTTCTAACCAACCTGACTTCAGGGTTCCACTGACATCTGCCCAGTCTGATGGTCCTGTGCAAGATGACCAGTTCCCCTTTAAGGGTCTAGGGGACCCTCCTCAGATTCCTGTTGATCGTCTCATGCCCTTGCTTATTCCTAGAGAGCCTTTGGTCCTCAATAGATCTTCTTGTCATCTCCCTACCTCGTTTTCAGTCTCTGAGGATAATCTTAAGTACGAGGTTAGACAAGTTCTGGATTCTCGGCTCTGCAGAGGCATTCTTCAGTACCTTGTGCATTGGAGAGGTTTTGGTCCTGAGGAGGCGTCTTGGATCGCTGCATCTGATGTCGCTGCACCTCATCTGTTGAGAAGGTTTCATCAGAGATTTCCCTTTAAGCCTGGGTCCAGGCGGGGGAGGGCCCATAAGAGGGAGGGTACTGTCATGGATATGCAGTAGTGTTTGTCTGCCATCTTACCTTCCTCCTCATGTGTTCATCTAGAGACCAGACCTCCTTCACCTGGCTTCCTTTATAATCTCCTCCCAGCCTGACTCCACCCCAGGCCCTATCACTGAACACTATATTAACCTGTGCACTGCAAGCCTGCTTTGCTGATCAACGTGTTTGTTAGGCATTGTGTGTTTGGGTTCCTGCCTGCCGTGTGCTACGTCTGTCTCTCTGTTACGTTATTGGCTTGTCCCCGACCATCCCTGTCTGCTCGTTACCCTTGGCCTTCGGCTCGTTCTTCGTTATTCTTGTCTGCTTGTGGCCCCTGACCTTCGGCTTGTTATTCGGTTCTCTCTATCGTGTGCTGCTGCTTCCCCTTATCCTACGGGGCGTGAGCTAGGAAACTCCAGGGGCCGCGACCTGGTCCCAGCCTGCAGCGTAACATCCTCACCACTAGAGGCCCTGGAGAAGACCAGCTGGGTCTTAGACTCCGCGCCCTGGGGAATCTTGGCTCTCGCTTCCGTTGGGATCCCGGTTGTGCTCCTCTGGTCCCGCTTTCCACAACCACTCAGTTTCCTATCCACAGAAGCCAGCCATAGGGTTCACTACCTCGCGGTGCACTCCTGTCCCCCTACGGTGTGCATCTGTCACCTGGCCACAGGTGACCCTGACACCTATCGATAAACTATATAATGTTATGTTAACCCTGTTCATTTCTGAAAAAATTAATAAAATTCATATTTGAAAAAAAGATTACTTTGAAAACGCTGAATTTCACCGATGCTTAGATTCAAAGTATCAGCAACCACATCAAATTCTTCCAGAGTTTGCTGCACTAGACTAGATCACAAATAAACTGTAGTTGCTGTTGAAAAGCTTAGGGTGTCTTGGAAGCTTCCGTTCAAATCCGACACTACTTGAAAGCCAGTCTCTCTATTATCTGCTTCCAGCGCCTCCGCCATCCTCCGTCCTTCCAGTAGTCCGCTACCAACCGCTCTGACAACTCCCAACCAAGTGACGCACTCCAAAAAAAGCAATATTTTTGACATTTTGCTATAATAAATATCCCCCAAAAATATATATAAATAAAAAAAAAAATCTTTCTCAGTTTAGGCCGATATGTATTCTTCATATTTTTGGTAAAAAAATTGCAGTAAGCGTATATTGATTGGTTTGCGCAAAAGTTATAGCGTCTACAAAATAGGGGATAGTTTTATGGCATTTTTATTAATCTTTTTATTTTTTACTAGTAATGGCGGCGATCAGCGATTTTTATCGTGACTGCGATATTATGGTGGACCCATCGGACACTTTTGACGCTATTTTGGGACCATTGTCATATATACAGCGATCAGTGCTATAAAAATGCACTGATTACTGTGTAAATTACACTGGCAGGGAAGGGGTTAACCACTAGGGGGCGAGGAAGGGGTTAAGTTTGTCCTAGGGAGTGATCCTAACTGTGTGGGGGCTGGGCTTACTGTGACACGACACTGATCACTGCTCCCGATGACGGGGAGCAGACGCTCAGTGTCCTGTCACTAGGCAGAACAGGGAGATGCCTTGTTTACACAGGCACCCCCCCCCCCCCATTCTGCAGCTCCGTTACACGATCGTGGGACACCGGCGGACATCAAGTCCGTGGGTTGGTCACGGAGCTCGTGCGGCAAATTTAAAGGGACGTATATATACGAACATTTGCCTGTCCGTGCCATTCTGCCGATGTAAAAGTGCATGCGGCGGTCGGCAAGTGGTTAATAACATCAATCATGTGATAATAGTGTCTTCATGCGGTGTCCACACATCCTCCACCAGGTGTACCCTCGCCTTAGGGCCCCTTTCACACGGGACGGATCCCTGATGATCCGCCCCATGAACCTCCGTTTGCTCAGCGGGGATCGCTCCGTTGATCCCCGCTGAGCCGGCGGATGACAGGGCGGTCCCCGCACACTGTGCAGTAGGGGGTGTTGAAATCGTAGCATCGGTGCATCGCGATTCGACCACCCACGATGCGGCATCGATGCTACGACTTGCATTAATCGATTATGATGACGTCACCTGCGCGCCGCTATATGCCCTGCCGAAGGAGCCATGGGAGTTAGCCGTGCCTCTTTTCCCGCCCCCTGCTGATGCAGCCGAAGAAGCCGTGGGTGTTAGCCGCACCTCCTTTCCCACCCCCCCCCCCGCTGACGGCATTCTCAGCCGCCCAGCGTCACCATGGGAGAGACACGTGGAGCGAGTGTCCCCCCAACTCCCGACAAGTCATGACCCGGTCCCGACTCCCCAGAGCCTTCCTCCTTGGCTCACCTCACACTGTGCACACTGCACAGGCTGCTGTGGGAGACCCGAGACCAGGGGTGGATCCAGCGGGGTAGCGCGGGATCATTGAAGACAACAAGATGCTGCTGATAGTCAGGACTTGTAGCCAGAGCTCAGTGCACTGCAAGTGAGTAATCACGTAGCTCATTTACATAACAATGCCTTATTTAACACCTTGTCTTATATGTGTGAAGTGGTTAATTCTTTGGGGGAGGGGAGGGGGGGGTTAAATAATTTGCAATGCTGATTGTAATATAGCACATGGAGCCTGGAGGGGGTTAATGTACTCACCTATGTATTACTGACCAGTGGCAATTAACCCCTTTGAGGCCTCATGCCCACGGACGTTTTTACAGCCGCGTTTTTGAGCGTTTTGCTTAAAAACGCCTGTCCATGTTAGTCTATAGCTTCATGCCCACCTAGACGTTTTTGAGCTGCAAATAGCATAGACGTTTTTAAACTGTAAAAAAAACCCAGGACCAGTGCGTTCCTCAGCGTCAGAATTAGGCAGAAAAAAACGCGAGCGTCCAAAAACGCGCAAAAACGCGCACTAACGCGCGGTCGCGTTTTTAGCTCCGACGTTTTTTTTTTTTTGTTTTTTAAAAAAAAAAAAAAAAAAAAAAAAATATTTACAATAACATGGACAGGCGTTTTTAAGCTGCAAAAAACGCAGCTGTAAAAACGCCAGTGGGCATGAGGCCTGATTGTGCTGCATTAATGACAGTCAGTGGCACCATCAGTGTTAATTAACCCCTTTTATGCTACAGCATGAAGGGGTTTATAACCATTGCCACTAGTGTCATTAATGCAGCACAAAGGGATTAATTAATTGCCACTGGTCCGTAATACATCAGTGAGTACATTAACTTACTCCATGTGCAGTAGCGGCAATTGATGGGTACAGTGGCTGCGTTTGATGGCACAGTGGTGGCGTTTGATTGGCACAGTGGCTGCGTTTGATGGGCACAGTGGCTGCATTTGATGGGCACAGTGGCTGCATTTGATGGGCACAGTGGCTGCATTTGATGGGCACAGTGGCTGCAATTTATGTTTTTTTTTGTTTGCGCCCCCCCCCAAAAAAAATTTGAGCACCAGCCGCCACTGACTAGTAGTACTAGTAATAATATAACATATTGTATATCAGGGATATGCAATTAGCGGACCTCCAGCTGTTGCCAAACTACAAGTCCCATGAGGCATAGCGAGACTCTGACAGCAGCAAGCATGACACCCAGAGGCAGAGGCGTGATGGGACTTGTAGTTTTGAAACAGCTGGAGGTCCGCTAATTGCATATCCATGTTGTATATCATATCTCTGATGCACCATTATGTGGATTGCAAATTTGCCAAATTATGAAAACATTAAAGTGACCAATGAGCATGACTATGCCATTTCAACATTAATTATGGTTTATGTATGCCTTATTGTCTTAGTGATTGATTCACATCACAACTTCATCGATTTGAAATTGATACCCTTTTTTTTTGTATGATTTTTGGTTTTGCTCATCACTGCCACACACATGCAGCCATGCATTGCATGTGTGGGGCAGTAATGAGCAAAACCATAAATCATACAAAAAAAAAAAGGTATCAATGAAGTTGTGATGTGAATCAATAAGACATACATACATAAACCATAATTTATGAAATGGCATACATTGTCGTTTGGGGGGACGTTATGGGGACAATGTCCGCAGTCTCTGATCCTCTCTAGTATCATGTCCGCCGTCTCTGATCCTCTCAGGTATCATGTCCGCAGTCTCTGATCCCCTCTAGTATCATTGTTTGCAGTCTCTGTCCATCTCTTCTATCATGTCTGTAGTCTCTGACCCTCTCTTGTAGTATTTTGGGGTCAGTCTGGAGCTCCTCTTTAAGTTGTCTGCTGTGTTTACACTTTGCTACATGCAGAGAGTTTTTTTAAGAACAGATGAAAACCGTGCACAGTAATCGTGATGCATCGCGGAATCGAATCGAATCGTGGACATGATAATCGTAATCGAATCATGAGGCCAGTGAAGATGCGCACCCCTACTGTGCAGGGACCAGTGATGTAAGTAACGGAGTTAGAATAAACTGAGTTACGCAACGCAGTTACTTTAGAGGGTAATGAGTAATCTAACTGATTACTCTTCCCCTCATGGTAACGCAGTTACCATTACTTGGGCGGCGTTACCCCAATTACATCTACCGCCACTAGATGGCAGTAGTGTAATTCCTCCTCTCCTCTATGACCGGGTCTCTCTCATGTCACAGCACTGACGGCAGTCACGCTGCTCCCCACTGCCCCTCCTCTCTTCTCGTTCATCCCCATTTGCTTGTGACATCATCTGGGATGGACGAGAAGAGAGGAGGGGCCGTCGTGGAGTAGCATGACTGCCGTCAGTGCCGTGACATGAGAGAGAACTTATTACACACGCTTCCTGCGCTACTCTGCATGGCTGGTAAACAATGTGCTATGTGCCCTGCCCTGATGTGCTATGTGCCCCGCCCTGATGTGCTATGTGCCACATGTCCTGATGTGCCCTCATGTGCCCTGTGCCCAATGCCCTGATGTGCTGTGCGCCCCATGCCCTGATGTGCTGTGCGCCCCATGCCCTGATGTGCTGTGCGCCCCATGCCCTGATGTGCTATGTGCTGTGCGCCCCGTGCCCTGATGTGCTATGTGCTATGTGCCCCATGCCCTATGTGCCATGTGCCCTGATGTGCCATGTGCCCTGATGTGCCATGTGCCCTGATGTGCTATGTGCCCCATGCCCTGATGTGCTATGTACCCCATGTCCTGATGTGCCCTGTGCCCCATGCCCTAATGTGCCCTGATGTGCTATGTGCCCCATGCCCTAATGTGCTATGTGCCCTGATGTGCTATGTGCCCCATGCCCTGATGTGCTATGTGCCCTCAAAAAAAAGTCAGTTACTTTGCTGAGTAACGAATTACTTTTTCAATGTAGTAACTGCGTTACTAACACAATTACTTTTTGGGAGAAGTAATTTGTAACAAACTAATTACTTTTTTAAAGTAAGATGACCAACATTGGCAGGGACCGCCCTGTCAGATCTCCGCTCTCCCCTATCCGATCCGCTCTGCAGACGGATTGAAAAATAGGATTTTCCTCCGTCTGCAGAATCGGAGGATTGCGGACCCGGATGAGATCAGGTGTCAGCAGATGTCCATCCGCTGACACCCGCTATCTCATAGGGACCAATGTATGTCCCTTTTTCATCCGTAAACGGATGGATGAAAAAGCGGACATACGGTCCGCATGTGTGAAAGGGGCCTAAGGGCTTAAACAATAAGCCTGTAATTACTGGCAGTAGCCTGCAGAGATCCTCCTTTCTTTCCTTTTATCCTATTTAGGTTATAGAACGCTGTTTGTGAAACACAGATCTCTTGCGCCTCCTGATGTTAACCCAGCTCAGATGCCTCTATTTTCCTCCTGTTTTGTTTAAAGACTCGCCTCATATGTATCACATGTGAGAAATGACAGAGGCATGCAATAGCGTGATAACATTTAAAAAGGTTTAATCACAGATAAAACTCCACATACATAAAACTCACATTTCCAATGAATAAAAAATCGCCTTTAAAGTGCTGGAGTGCTGAGGGATGATAGAGTCACCTATGGTCCGGTTCTGCAGCCTTGGTTACACGGTATTCCCCCTATTCAGTGCCTGCTCTGCAAAGCTTCCTGGTACCTTAATGTCAGCCGATCAAGCTCCTCCTTTCTCCCAGAGGAAGTCATGAGATTATGACGAAATCGGTTGATGTTAAGGTACCAGGAAGTGTTGCAGAGCATTCCCCATTGACAACGTCACATATGACGAAACGCGTCTGGGAGGATACGTGCTGACGTCACCACGCTGTCTCATTAGGAAGACGGGAGTTTGTAGCCGACTGGCTTTGCTGTTTTATGCGCAATTTTTAAACTCTAAATGCAAGTGCAATACTGTTTTTACCTAATAAATATCCGGTTAGACAATATTACACTATGGTTGGTTTTCTCTTTCTGGGTTCTCTGCTGAGTTTGTTGCTGAACTAATGGTATTGGATTGAACCGTAGTATCGGTGTTTGCAGGGCTGGTGCAAGAATTTTTGACACCCTAGGCGAAACCTCATTTTGCCGCCCCCATTGGCTCCACCCCTGACTCCACCCCTTTGCCCTCCCCTTGTAACATGTGACCTACCTTACCATTACACAAACACTGACCTACCTGATCATTACACACACACTGACCCACCTACCTGACACATACACTGACCGACCTGACCATTACACACACACACACACACTGACCTACCTGACCATTACACACACACACTGACCCACCTACCTGACCATTACACACTGACCATGACACACACACACCTACCTGACCATTACACACACACCTACCTGACCATTACACACACACCTACCTGACCATTACACACACACACCTACCTGACCATTACACACACACACACACACCTACCTGACCATTACACACACCTACCTGACCATTACACACACACACACACACACACACACCTACCTGACCATTACACACACACACACACACCTACCTGACCATTACACACACACACACCTACCTGACCATTACACACACACCTACCTGACCATTACACACACACACACACACCTACCTGACCATTACACACACACACACACACACACCTACCTGACCATTACATACACACACACACACACACACACTGACCATGACACACACACACTGACCATGACACACACACACTGACCCACCTACCTGACCATTACACACACACACACACACACTGACCATTACACACACACACACACACACACACACTGACCATGACACACACACACTGACCCACCTACCTGACCATTACACACACACTGACCATTACACACACACACTGACGCACCTACCTGACCATTACACACACACTGACCCACCTACCTGACCATTACACACACTGACCCACCTACCTGACCATTACACACACACACACACACACTGACCATTACACACACACACACACACACACACACTGACCATGACACACACACACTGACCCACCTACCTGACCATTACACACACACTGACCATTACACACACACACTGACGCACCTACCTGACCATTACACACACACTGACCCACCTACCTGACCATTACACACACTGACCCACCTACCTGACCATTACACACACACACACACACACTGACCATTACACACACACACACACACACACACACTGACCATGACACACACACACTGACCCACCTACCTGACCATTACACACACACTGACCATTACACACACACACTGACGCACCTACCTGACCATTACACACACACTGACCCACCTACCTGACCATTACACACACTGACCCACCTACCTGACCATTACACACACACACACACACACACTGACGCACCTACCTGACCATTACACACACTGACCATTACGCACCTACCTGACCATTACACACACACACACACTGACGCACCTACCTGACCATTACACACACTGACGCACCTACCTGACCATTACACACACTGACCCACCTACCTGACCATTACACACACACTGACCATTACACACACACACACACACACTGACCCACCTACCTGACCATTACACACACACACACACTGACCATGACACACACACACTGACCCACCTACCTGACCATTACACACACACACACACTGACCCACCTACCTGACCATTACACACACTGACCCACCTACCTGACCATTACACACACACACTGACCCACCTACCTGACCATTACACACACACACACTGACCCACCTACCTGACCATTACACACACACACACTGACCCACCTACCTGACCATTACACACACACTGACGCACCTACTACCTGACCATGACACACACACTGACCATTACACACACACTGACCATGACACACACACACTGACCATTACACACACACACACACTGGCCCACCTGACTCCTATTTCCTGCACTACTCGCCCCCCCCCCACATGGCTCGATGTAGATAGGGAAGATCCATCCTCCTTACCTCTGCTTTTTTGATCATCACTTCCGGGCTCTCCTCAGCGCTGGGCAGGCAGTATTGCTTTGGTGTCCCCACCAGCACCGCCATCCATCCGCTCGAGCCTCCATGTGTCCCCACCAGCGCCGCCATCCAGCCGCACTATGGCGTCCCCGCGGGCCGGGAGGTCAGCTTACAGATGCTGCACCTCTCGATGCTCTCATCTTCGCCGAGCCCCGCCCCTCCGCGGCACACACAGGCACACAGCGCCGCTCCAGAGGGACAGGCTGGAGCAAAGGACTCCCGGAGCGGCGCTGTGACATTTTACTCTTTGAGGGGACCGAGGGGGGCGCTCAGAGGGACACATTGGTGGATTGGAGGCATTCAGATATGTTCCCGGGAGTGGGACAGCACTGAACAGGGGCGAGCTCACACGCCTTGAGATTCATCGGGACAGAGGCCGTGGTAGCGCCCTAGAAGGTAGTGCGCCCTAGGCGGCTGCCTACTCCGCCTAGTGATAGCGCCGGCCTTGGGTGTTTGGATATACTTATGCAGTCATCCATCCAGAGCTTATTTCCACGATCTTCCGTGAAAGCAAAGGCCTTGGCTGGGCTATAGCCACATGCCTGGTTTTGCTTGCCATCTGGTAAGCGAGTTTTTCTAAAGGTGGTGTCAATACTAAAAGAATCTGTTCCATTATTTCATCATTTCTGTTATTAGAAGCATGATGTTTTTTTCCACAATCAAATACAATGTAATATTTAGACTGTATTAGCGCGGCTTGTCCTATCTATTTGGAATTTGTGTATATACCACATTAAGCTGCTGCTCATTGGACTATCATTTTATTAATTAAAAAATTTTTAACTGATACATTAGCACGTTTTTTTCCCCCTTTACACAGCCATTAATGTCTAAACCACTGGCAGCAAAAGTGAGCACACCCCTAAGTGAAAATGTCCAAATTGGGCCCAAAGTGTCAATATTTTGTGTGGCCACCATTATTTTCCAGCACTACCATAACCCTCTTGGGCATGGAGTTCACCAGAGCTTCACAGGTTGCCACTGGAGTCCTCTTCCACCACTCCATGACGACATCACAGAGCTGGTGGATGTTAGAGACCTTGCGCTCCTCCACCTTCCATTTAAGGATGCCCCACAGATGCTCAATATGAGACATGCTTGGCCAATCCATCACCTCTACCCTCAGCTTCTTTAGCAAGGCAGTAGTCGTCTTGGAGGTGTGTTTGGGGTCGTTATGTTGGAATACTGCCCTGTGGCCCAGTCTCCGAAGGGAGGGCATCATGCTCTGCTTCAGTATGTCACAGTACATGTTGGCATTCATGGTTCCCTCAATGAACTGTAGCTCCCCAGTGCCGGGAGCACTCATGCAGCCCCAGACCATGACATTCCCACCACCATGCTTGACTGTAGGAAAGACACACTTGTCTTTGTACTCCTCACCTGGTTGCCGCCACACACACTTGACATCATCTGAACTAAATAAGTTTAACTTGGTCTCATCAGACCACAGGACATGGTTCCAGTAATCCATGTCCTTAGTCTGCTTGTCTTCAGCAATCTGCTTGCAGGCTTTCTTGTGCATCATCTTTTGAAGAGGCTTCCTTCTGGGACGACAGCCATGCATACTAATTTGATGCAGTGTGCGGCATATGGCCTGAGCACTGACAGGCTGACCCCCCACCCCTTCAACCTCTGCAGCAATGCTGGTAGCACTCATACGTCTATTTCCCAAAGACAACCTCTGGATATGACACTGAGCATGTGCACTCAACCTCTTTGGTCGACCATGGCGAGGCCTGTTCTGAGTGGAACCTGTCCTGTTAAACCGCTGTATAGTCTTGGCCACCGTGCTTCAGCTCAGTTTCAGAGTCTTGGCAATCTTCTTATAGCCTAGGGCATCTTTATGTAGAGCAACAATTGTTTTTGTCAGATCCTCAGAGAGTTCTTTGTCATGAGGTGCCATGTTGAACTTCCAGTGACCAGTATGAGAGATTGAGAGCGATAACACCAAGTTTAACACACCTGCTCCCCATTCACACCTGAGACCTTGTAACACTAACGAGTCACATGGGGAGGGAAAATGGCTAATTGGACATTTTCACTTAGGGGTGTTATCACTTTTGTTGGAAGCGGTTTAGACATTAATGGCTGTGTGTTGAGGTTTTTTGAGGGGCAGAAAATTTACACTGTTATACAAGCTGTGCACTCACTACTTTACATTGTAATAAAGTGTAATTTCTTCAGTGTTGTCACATGAAAAGATATAATAAAATATTTACAAAAATGTCAGGGGTGTACTCACTTTTGTGAGATACTGTATGTACCGTGTGTGTGTGTATATATATATATATATATATATATATATATATATTGTGACAGCAGGAAGGTAAAGTCACCTGGTTGCATCCAGGGGGGTAGATATATTTCGCCCAGATTCAGGCTTTACGCCGACTTATACAACTAGGTGGAGAGTTGTATAAGCCCAGCTGAGGCTAGTGGGCTCATGGATGACTCATACCTCTAGGGAGAGTGTGGGGCGTCGTGCAGACAGGGAGTTGATGAGACCAGCTGAAGCTTGTCAGCTCATTTAGGCCTCTATAAGAACTCCCAGCTTCATTAGATGTTAGCTCATGCCTGGAACCAGACCTGTGTGGACTGTCTAGGGAGAGTGAACCCCTGTGCGGTGAGACAAAGCCTGTGTGGCTATTTGCTTGGACATTTAAAACCAGGGACTTAGGGACTAGGACAGCACTAGGCTGATCCCAGTTGTTAGTTAGGAAACCTGTATGTTTAGTCAGAGGTCAACTTGACCAGGATTTATTTTGTTTATGTTTCTTTTTCTTTGCTGTGTTTTGTCACTGTAAATAGAAAATAAACCGCACCTTTTTGATTTTGAAAACCACAACCTCCGTTTGCTGGGCCTGTTTTTGTGTGGGGAGCCCATCTCGGGGGTCACACACACCCGCTGCCGAGCCAACCCCCTCACAATATATATATATATATATATATATATATATATAGGCTTCATTGTTAAAATTGAGTCTCAGCATGTGATAGTCCTGTCATGCTGAATCCTGTTGAATTGTTCTGTATTTTGTCGGCCCTCATATCCTGCCACCAATGGATTTGGAATCTTATGCCGCGTACACACGACCGCTTTTCATGTCAAGAAAAAAAACGTCGATTTTCTCGACGTTATTTTTCTTGTTTCCTCTCAAGCCTGCCTTGCCTACAGACGATCGTGAAAAAACTGATCTAGCAAAGCGCGGTGACGTCCAACACGTACGACGGCACTATAAAGGGGAAGTTTCATTCTGTTCGCGCCACCCTTTTGGCTGCTTTTGCTGATTTCGTGTTACCGCGTGTTAGTAAAAGTTTGGGAAGAGACGATTCGCGCTTTTCAGTCTTCGTGCTTTAAAGATCGTTTTCGGGAGTTCAGTTTGTGCTTGTGGGTTTGTATCTGGCTTTCAGTGCATGTAGTGAGTTCGTATCTGTTTTTGCAGTGCGTTCTTGTCCGCTCGTTACTGTTTTTCAGCTCGTTCTTCATAGGCCTTGCTGTTCTTCAGTGCGTTCTTTTAGTTCGTTCTGATTAGACGACCGTTTTGAAGCCATGTTGCGGGTACGTTCTTGTCGCCGAGATCGTGCTGTGCTTGCTGCTGGGCTTGTTGCTATGTCCCAGATCCGGTCCATGAGGAGGGTGAGGAGGAGTTCATGGACCAAGAATTGGTTGCTCCAGAGGGACCAATTATGTCATATGCCTCTGCTGCGAGAGATCCGGGAGAATAACCCTGATGATTTCAGGAATTTTCTTAGAATGTCTGACCCCGTTTTTCAGCAGCTCTTGGCTTTGGTGTCCCCCTATATCACCAGGCAGGACACCGTTATGCGGGAAGCCATTACTGCTGAGCAGAGGCTCATCGCCACGTTGCGATACCTTGCGACTGGGAGAAGCTTGCAGGACCGCAAGTTCTCGATAGGCATCTCCCCCCAGGCTCTGGGCGTCATTATCCCTGAGACCTGCTCTGCCATTATCCAGGTCCTTCATGAGGACTACATAGTTGCCAACATTGGAAAAAAAACATCTGGGACACTTTTTTGTATTGAGGCGGAGCCTTGCTATAATTAGGGGGCGGGGCATTCGTTTGTAGGCGTGTCATGTTGAAATGTTCGCGCGCCGCGGCGAAAAATGGGCGTGTTTACGCACGATAGTGGGTGTGGCTTAAATGGGCGTGGTTCAAAGGGGTGTGGCTACAGTCCGAGGTGAGAGAAAGAGAGAGAAAGAAATAGAAAGAAAGAAGCCAGATCCTACACCACAATAGAAATGTGTAACAAAATTGGCAGATAAGTATACTCCAAAACACCTGTTGGCGCTTCAATCATCCCGACACCATGTTTGTTATGGTGTCAGGATGATTGAAGCGCATTATTTCTATTATTACATTGTAATATAAAATTAAATCATTCAACTCACCATAATGCCGAATCACTGTAAGCCCCAAGTGTGTCACCTGCCACGTCGCCTGCCACCAGATGCCATCAGGTGCCCCCAATGGAGTCCGTCCTTACATCAGCTTTACCCAGCGGAGTCCTTCCTTACATCAGGCGTACCCAGCGGAGTCCCCCCTTACATCAGGTGTCCCCAGCGGAGTCCCCCCTTACATCAGGTGTCCCCAGCGGAGTCCCCCTTACATCAGGCGTCCCCAGTGGAGTCCCCCCTTACATCAGGCATCCCCAGTGGAGTCCCCCCTTACATCAGGCGTCCCCAGCGGAGTCCCCCCTTACATCAGGCGTCCCCAGCGGAGTCCCCCCTTACATCAGGCGTCCCCAGCGGAGTCCCCCCTTACATCAGGCGTCCCCAGCGGAGTCCCCCCTTACATCAGGCGTCCCCAGCGGAGTCCCCCCTTACATCAGGCGTCCCCAGCGGAGTCCCCCCTTACAACAGGCGTCCCCAGCGGAGTCCCCCCTTACAACAGGCGTCCCCAGCGGAGTCCCCCCTTACAACAGGCGTCCCCAGCGGAGTCCCACCTTACGTCAGGCGTCCCCAGCGGAGTCCCCCCTTACGTCAGGCGTCCCCAGCGGAGTCCCCCCTTACGTCAGGCGTCCCCAGCGGAGTCCCCCCTTACAACAGGCGTCCCCAGCGGAGTCCCCCCTTACGTCAGGCGTCCCCAGCGGAGTCCCCCCTTACAACAGGCGTCCCCAGCGGAGTCCCCCCTTACATCAGGCGTCCCCAGCGGAGTCCCCCCTTAACCAGGTGTCTCCTGTCTCGACCGCCATTACTGGTTCCCCTTCCCCGAGGGGGAACAAAATAGAGGCGGAGCCGACCGCGTGGCTGCACAAAAAATTAAGCTGTGGCGCCGCCCACCCCCGCCCCTTTCCATTACAGACAGACCTGCAGCGGGGCGGGGCGGGGGGGGTGGCCGGCCGGCCAGCCAAAACACGGATGTAGTACAATAGAAGATAAAGCTGCTGCGGCGCCGCCCACCCACGGGGAGACGCGGGGTATGGGCGGCGCCGCAGCAGCTTTATTTTCTATTGTACTACATCCTGGTTTTGGTCTTCTTTAAAATGGTGGCCGGCGGAGACATTGTCTCCGCTGGCCGTGGACCTCTAGCGGCGTCGGCCCGCGGCGGCCAAAGTCGTGGAAACCGGGAAAAAACGGATTGGCCGGGACATTGGCCGGGACAAAATAAATCCGGGAAAAGGGTTTGAATCCCGGGAATGTCCCGGCCAATCCGTGACTGTTGGCAACTATGGGACTATCTTAAGGTAAGTTTTCTCCTTTATAAACATCACAATCTATGTTTTTTTATGCTTGCTAATGTATAGTATATTTTGAACTGTCTCTAATTACCATGATTTGAATATGCTGTGAATGTCCCCTTTGTCCCCCTGCATGTTGTAAGGTTTGAATATTCTATGTTTTTTGGCTACATGCATATTTGTTTTTAAACCAATCTCCAGCATTAGATCCTGGGCCCAAACACACCTAGCCTAGTCAATCCCCATTTTTGTTTTGGACGCTCCATTGTAGTGCTTAGATTGCCTGATTTCCCCCCCCCCCCCCCCCCTAATTCTTTGATTTTTGTCTAATCTACACAAATAAATTACATAGTACTATAGATTTGAATTATGATGTCCCCAACTCATCTCAACCCCTCCACCCTCTAAAGAATTTCACAGGTCCATCAGAGTGGGTGATGTTTTTGTTGCTTATTTTTCTATCTTATTCAAGCGGACCTCCATCCAAAATTTTGGGGGTCCGCTCATCGTAACCCTCCCCCGGTGTCAAAATTGACACCTTTCAGGGGGGAGGGGGTGAAGATACCTGTTTAAGCCAGGTATTTTCACCCACATCCGGGAGTCATCTCTGCGGCAAATCTGCCTGAGCCAAGTCACTTCCCGCAGAAGACCCGTAGTGTTCTTGGAAACGCTTGTCTCACAGAACACAGGAGGACCAGTCTGAACTGCGCAGCGCTTCTCGTGCATGTGCGTTTGGGAACCGGGCAGTGAAGCCGCAAGGCTTCTCTTCCTGGTTCCCTCACCGAGGATGGCAGAGGGGGCAGCAGAGTGACGAGCAATTGTTCGTCCTCTGCTGCGGACGTTGCTGGACTCCAGGACAGGTAAGTGTACAATTAGCAAACCTCTGCAGCTGCTGTAGCTGGAGCTGCTGTGTTATTTTATAGTATTTTGGCTGCGTAGCTCCGCTCTAAAATCCTCCTTCCAAATTAATGCTATACTGATGTTTTGCCCAGAGTGTTTTGTGCTAACATGCTTGCAATGTATAGGTAGTAAAGTATATTAATTTTTTTGTTCCTTTGACTCCACAGTTACCATCGACGCCACAGGAATGGCAGAATGTGGCATCTGATTTTTCTCAGCGGTGGAACTTTCCCAACTGTGGAGGAGCCATTGATGGCAAGCACGTCCGCATCGTGCCACCAGCCCATTCTGGATCGTTTTTTTTTTATTATAAAGGCTTCCACAGTATTGTGCTCATGGCGGTGGTGTCTGCCAACTATGAGTTTCTATTTGTTGATGTTGGGGAAAAATGGGCGGATGTCTGATGGTGGTGTTTTCGCCCAGACCGAGTTTGCAGACCGGCTTCTTTCAGAGGACCTGGCATTGCCACCTGCTGAAGATAATGAACATGGCCTCCCGTTTGTGTTCCTGGCAGATGAGGCTTTTGCGCTTGGACCACATTTGATGAGGCCTTTTCCCCAAAGGTCCCTCACCCCTGAGAGGAGGGTCTTTAATTATCGTCTGGCCAGAGCGCGAAGGGTGGCCAGTCGCTTCCGCCTTTTTCTGACTGCGATAAACATGGCGGAGTATAAATGGAACCATTTGGTCATGTGCTGTTGCATACTGCACAATTTATTACTCAAAAACTCAAACAATTATCTAGCTACAGTTGACCTTCAGGGCACACAGTGCTTGGATGGACCATTGGCAGCCCAGTTAGCTGGCCCTACAGGCTTGGCCCCCCAAAGCGGCCGTGATGTGCGGCAATGCTATCTAGAATATTTTATGGGTAGGGGGGCCATTGCAATGCCTGATCATTTTTAAACCAATTTTGGTCATAATAAAAAATAATATACTGAAAACATCTTGTTTGCTTTTCTTTTGTTGTATTTGTTCTTTCTCCTAGGTCAGTGATGGTGAACCTTGCCACTCCAGATGTTTTGCAACTCCATTTCCCATGATGCTCAACTACACTGCAGAGTGCCTGAGTAACATTAGAAATGTAGTTCCAAACCATCTGGGTTGCCAATGTTCACCATCACTGTCCTCGGTTATACTAGTGCAGTTGTAGTCCCATGTTTTTTCCTAACAAGTAAATTACAATCATTTATAGAGTCTAAACACACACATTTTTTTAGGGGGGGGGGGGGCAACATTGAT
The DNA here is from genome assembly GCA_029206835.1 of Rana muscosa. Classification (NCBI taxonomy): domain Eukaryota; kingdom Metazoa; phylum Chordata; class Amphibia; order Anura; family Ranidae; genus Rana; species Rana muscosa. The sequence continues at coordinate 624,494,666 of CM055117.1, read as the reverse complement.
ATAAGAAGCCACACATTGTTTAGTGATTAAATATTTTTATAGGAGTTTAAAAATTTTCACGTTTGTATCAAAATATACCTGTCATGGATATGCAGTAGTGTTTGTCTGTCAGCTTACCTTCCTTCCCATGTGTTCATCTTAGAGGCCTGAGCCCTTTCACCTGGCTTCCTTTATAATCTCCTCCCAGCCAGACTCCACCCCAGGCCCTATCACAGAACACTATATTAACCTGTGCACTGCAAGCCTGCTTTGCTGATCAACGTGTTTGTTAGGCATTGTGTGTTTGGGTTCCTGCCTGCCGTGTGCTACGTCTGTCTCTCTGTTACATATTTGGCTTGTCCCCGACTATCCCTGTCTGCTCGTGACCCTTGACCTTCGGCTCGTTCTTTTGTTATCCTTGTCTGCTTGTGGCCCCTGACCTTCAGCTTGTTATTCGGTTCTCTCATATCTTGTGCTGCTGCTTCCCCTCTTTTCCCCTTATCCTATGGGGCGTGAGCTAGGAAACTCCAGGGGCCGCGACCTGGTCCCAGCCTGCAGCATAACATCCTCACCACTAGAGGCCCTGGAGAAGACCTGCTGGGTCTTAGACTCCGCGCCCTGGGGAATCTTGGCTCTAGCTTCCGTTAGGATCCCGGTTGTGCTCCTCTGGTCCCGCTTTCCACAACCACCCAGTTTCCTATCCGCAGCAGTCAGCCATAGGGTTCACTACCTTGCGGTGCACTCCTGTCCCCCTACGGTGTGCATCTGTCACCTGGCCACAGGTGACCTTGACAGTTTGATCAGCCATGAACCCGGCTGACATCCCGTTACCCGTGGATGATCCGTTGCAGGGCATAGTTTGCAGACTTGAAACCCAGGAATCGAATCAGACTCAGGTGATGCGATTCCTCCAGGATCTGGCTTCTCGCTTCGAGCAGCTTCAGGCCTCCTTGGGAACCCTGAATCCGCAACCTCAAATACAACCAGCGGCTGCACCTATTGCACCAGTCGCAGCCACACACTCACTACAACTGCCAGCTCCGTCCCGTTTCTCTGGGGACTCCAAGGCTTGCAGGGGGTTCCTTAGCCAATGCACGATTCATTTTGAGCTCCAGCCCCAAAACTTCCTGTCTGATCGGGCCAAGGTAGCCTATATCATTTCCCTCCTCTCTGGTGAAGCTTTAGCCTGGCAGCCCCTCTGTGGGAACTGAATGATCCAGTGGTTTCTAGCCTGTCTGGCTTCTTGAAACTTTTTCGGAATATCTTCGAAGAACCGTCTCGTGTCTCTTCAGCGGCCAGCGCCCTTTTACGTCTCCGCCAAGAGTCTGCTTCTGTGGGACAGTATGCCCTTCATTTCCGCATACTGTCGGCTGAGTTGAGCTGGAACAATGAGGCCTTAGTCGCAACCTTTTTGCATGGCCTGTCTGATAGAGTGAAGGATGAATTAGCAGGAAGAACCATCCACACTGATCTGGCCGGCGTTATCTCCTTGTGTAACCAGATCGATATTCGCTTTCAGGAGAGGACCTTAGAAAAGCAACGCCAGCACTCCTTGGTTCTTAGTCAGCCTGAGCTCCCCTCTCTTCGACCCGTAGAGCATCTCCTACCAGCTGAGGAACCCATGCAGCTGGGTCGGACCAGGCTATCCCCCGAGGAACGTGCTAGGCGCAGAACTCTTGGTCTGTGTCTTTACTGTGGGGGCAAAGGTCATTTTCGTGACACTTGCTCTCTTTGTCCAGAAAAACGTTCGGGTCCACTTCATCTGGAAAGTGGAGTATTGGACCCAGAAATATCACCTTCCCCTTCTCGTCTTCTGCTTTCTGTGTTCCTTCATGTTGGTGCTTCTTCTCATTCGGTCTCAGCATATCTGGATTCCGGAGCCGCTGGTAATTTTATGGACTGGGAAATCGCATCGTCCATGAGACTTACTCTTTTGCCCCTCACCACACCATTGGTGGTCTTGGCGATTGATGGTACTGTTCTCCCAGGGGGACCTATCCGCTTCCAGACCCTCCCTGTTAAGATGTCGGTAGGGACACTCCACCAGGAGTGGATATCCTTCCTTATCTTACCCAAGGCCTCAACGCCTATAATTTTGGGTCTCCCATGGTTACAGCTCCATTCTCCTCATGTGGACTGGACTACTGGACAGATCCTGGCTTGGGGTCCCTCCTGTTCCTCGTCCTGCCTACCCAAGGTTGCCCCCTGTGAATCTGAGCCGGTCATTCATTCCAGGTTGCATAACCATTTACATTTCTCTGTCCCTAACCACCCTTGGACGCACAGCCAGGCTAGCTTGTCTACAAGTCCTGCAGTCGCTACATCTTGCGATGCGATTTAGGTAGTCGCTACACCTGACTCAGCTATTCACTCTGCCTCTGTACTAGTTATGCCAGTCCAGCCCATGCCCAGTGAGCCTCCTACTTTTTCTTGTTCGGGACATTCTGCTTGTCCTTCAGCTATTCAGTTTGACTCCGGCGACATGTCACCTTCTAACCAACCTGACTTCAGGGTTCCACTGACATCTGCCCAGTCTGATGGTCCTGTGCTAGATGACCAGTTCCCCTTTAAGGGTCTAGGGGACCCTCCTCAGATTCCTGTTGATCCTCTCATGCCCTTGCTTATTCCTAGAGAGCCTTTGGTCCTCAATAGATCTTTTTGTCATCTCCCTACCTCGTTTTCGGTCTCTGAGGATAATCTTAAGTACGAGGTTAGACAAGTTCTGGATTCTCGGCTCTGCAGAGGCATTCTTCAGTACCTTGTGCATTGGAGAGGTTTTGGTCCTGAGGAGGCGTCTTGGATCGCTGCATCTGATGTCGCTGCACCTCATCTGTTGAGAAGGTTTCATCAGAGATTTCCCTTTAAGCCTGGGCCCAGGCGGGGGAGGGCCCATAAGAGGGAGGGTACTGTCATGGATATGCAGTAGTGTTTGTCTGTCAGCTTACCTTCCTTCCCATGTGTTCATCTTAGAGGCCTGAGCCCTTTCACCTGGCTTCCTTTATAATCTCCTCCCAGCCAGACTCCACCCCAGGCCCTATCACAGAACACTATATTAACCTGTGCACTGCAAGCCTGCTTTGCTGATCAACGTGTTTGTTAGGCATTGTGTGTTTGGGTTCCTGCCTGCCGTGTGCTACGTCTGTCTCTCTGTTACATATTTGGCTTGTCCCCGACTATCCCTGTCTGCTCGTGACCCTTGACCTTCGGCTCGTTCTTTTGTTATCCTTGTTTGCTTGTGGCCCCTGACCTTCAGCTTGTTATTCGGTTCTCTCATATCTTGTGCTGCTGCTTCCCCTCTTTTCCCCTTATCCTACGGGGCGTGAGCTAGGAAACTCCAGGGGCCGCGACCTGGTCCCAGCCTGCAGCATAACATCCTCACCACTAGAGGCCCTGGAGAAGACCTGCTGGGTCTTAGACTCCGCGCCCTGGGGAATCTTGGCTCTAGCTTCCGTTAGGATCCCGGTTGTGCTCCTCTGGTCCCGATTTCCACAACCACCCAGTTTCCTATCCGCAGCAGTCAGCCATAGGGTTCACTACCTTGCGGTGCACTCCTGTCCCCCTACGGTGTGCATCTGTCACCTGGCCACAGGTGACCTTGACAATACCCCAAATTTTTGGGGGAATTTGTTTTTTTTTCTCTTTTTACAACTCAGTACAAAAATGTACAACACGAACAATATACCTTTTATAGAAATAAAAGATTTCCCCCCCAAAAAATAAAACAATATTTTTTAGAATATATACAAGTTTTACACCCTCCTAAGAATATGCTCAAGTTTTTTCAGTCTTTTCTCCATGATTTTGTTGGTTTGGCACATCTGGAACAGGCTGTCTTTTATCTTTTCAACCTCCCGAGAGCAGACCCTCACTTGTTTCAGCAACATCTGGGCAGTGGCTCTGGTGAAGGTTGCTGGTGCCGCAGGCATTAAAGTCCCTTGAAGTAGTGAAAAGAAAACGTCTTACTAAATATACAGGCCAACATCTATTACCTGAGGCTGTGGTGTATGACACTGACCTGGTGAGTTGCCATTTCCCTCTTCTGCCACATCCTGCGGTTGTGGGTCTTGAGTTGGTGGTGCGGGGTTTGCAGCCTCGTGTCTCTTAGCTCTTTGAAGCCCTAGGAGATATAACCAAAAGGTCGACTTGTGTAACTAAATATATTTAGGCGTGAAAGAGGAATATTAATCATTCTTGGGAAGTGTGTTACAATTGTATTACTGATAATTTTGGAGAAGATGAACACATGATTGTATACATTTCCCAAGATGGTAGATTAATCTCTTTAGGTCATGTTTCACACATGGAAACACACCAGGTATCCACTGGATCACCTGTGTGTGACACCATCAAAAGGTTGTTCTTGTGGCCCACACTTGTGCTAATGAGTCCAGATGTGTAAGCAGCTGCTGAGCATACTCTCGTAAACGTACACTGAATCTAGTTACATTAGCCAAATCTAATTACCAACAACTACACAAACATGTTTATAATTACTTCTCACATAAACATTTCATGATGTCCTGTTTCATGTTCTTGGGCACAAGAATCCAACGTTGAAATCCTCGTTCAATACCACCCAAACGATGTTTTGGTGGAATACATTGCTAAAAACATTTGAACATGCCTATTATTTTAGGATTGATAAAATGTCGTTCGAACAATGAATCGGGCCAAAAGTTTGTGATTGAGTGAACGTTTGAACGACCATTTATACGATCGATTCGTGTGCCCAAAAACATGAAACATGACATTTTGAACTGTACTACATACATTATTTTAAAAGCACATGCAACACCACGTTATTACCAAAAATCACATTTAATGTAGATCTACTTACTTTTTTTGATGACTTTTTTAAATCTTTTTATATTGATCCGGCTCACGCAACTTAATGTCCGACCATCGTTTCCGGATCTGTTCCCGCGACCTGCGAACACCAAATTTCTGCAATAGCGCTTTGACCACTTTATCCATGATCTTGGACTTCACTTGATTTGGCTTTTTGTTAGGGCCCATGTTTGGCATCATAATCATCCCGGAGCAATATGGTGACCATCTCCACCATCTCCTCAAAGCTCATGTTAGTGGCTTTATACCTTCTGGGTCGGGGCCTGCTTTCTTCCCCACTTTCCACATCATGTTGGTGATTCGCCGACATGTTTACACTCTCCGTCATTAAGGAGTAGCGAGAAGGGGCGGGGAAAGTAGTGTAACGAACGTCAGGGGCGGGAAAGCGTGCGGAGCGTCACGCATGCGCACTGTATATAACTCCAAAAAACATCGTTGAAAGCGATGTTCAGTGAGTGGAAGAAGGTCGGAGGAGACGAACGCGTAGATCGCGGGTACGTAACATTTTTCATACTTGATATGTCGAGGGTTGAGCGGCCCCGAACAGCAAATGTAGTGACCGTACAGACCTTTAAATTTGGCTGTGTCCAGGAGCATTAAACCTATAAACATTCATTCACTGTATGTTCGGGGCCGGGGTTGGGCAATATGCATGTAACTTGGCGCTTGCTTCCCGTGCTGTTAGTACTGGCCGTGCACAAAGTGTCATTTTTTAATTGTGAATAAACTTTGAAAAGTCAATCGCGGCTCTAAATGAATTCTTGCCTCCCGGCAAATGGCAAGACATTGAAAAGTGAGTTGTACCTGCAAAATTAAAACGTGGGGGTTCCCCCAAATTCGAGTTGCAGGCCCTTCAGGTCTGTCAAGGATTTTAAGGGGAACTCCACCCCCAAATCAGGAAAAAAAAGGGCGTGGAGTCCCCCCCCAAAATCCACAACAGACCCTTTATCCGAGCACGCAACCTGGCCGGCCGCAGGGGAAGAGGGGGGACGAGAGCGGCCCCCCCTCCCTCCTGAACCGTACCAGGCCACATGCCCTCAACATGGGGAGGATGTCCCCATGTTGATGGGGACAAGGGCCTCATCCCCACAACCCTTGCCCTGGTCTGCGGGCGGGGGGCTTATCGGAATCTGGAAGACCCCTTTAACAAAGGGGACCCCCAGATCCCGGCCCCCCCTATGTGAATTGGTAAGGGGTACATTGTACCCCTACCATTTCACGAAGAAAGTGTACAAAATGTAAAAAATGACAGTAGTCAGTTTTTGACAATTCCTTTAATTTTTAGTTTTGGCTTTCTTCCATCTTCTTCCTTCTTCTTCTTCTTTTCTCGCTTCGTGTTTCTTCCTCCATCTTCCTCTTCATCTTCCTTTCGGTGTTCTCGTCCACATCTTGCTCCGGGTTCTTCTTTCTCCGGTCGCTCCGTTTGAATTGGAGGTTCACGCTGTGGGACGCTCAGTTCATCAGTTCTCCTCTTGGTCCGGCGACCCCGCCCCCTCTGACGCACAGAGATTTCACAGGTACTTTCCCCGTGCAGTCAGAGGGGGGCGGGTCCCCCGGCTCGCAGCGGACCTAGAGGAGAACTGCCTAACTTTGCGTCACACAGCGGGAAACTCCAATTCAAACGGAGCGGCGGGAGAACAAAGAAGAAGCCGAAGCAAGATGCGGACGAGAAGCCCAAAGCAAGAAGGAAGATGAAGATGAAGAGGAAGATGGAGGAAGAAACTCGAATGCAGAAAAGAAGAAGGAAGAAGATGGTTGAAAAACAAAACCAATAATAAAAGGAATTGTCAAAAACCGTGTAGTGTCATTTTTTAGATAATGCCATTTTTTAAGGTGAAATGGTAGGGGTACAATGTCCCCCATTACCATTTCACATAGGGGGGGTGGGATCTGGGGGTCCCCTTTGTTAAAGGGGCCTTCCAGATTCCGATAAGCCCCCCGCCCGCAGACCCCCACAACCACCGGGCAAGGGTTGTGGGGATGAGGCCCTTGTCCCCATCAACATGGGGACATCCTCCCCATGTTGAGGGCATGTGGCCTGGTACGGTTCAGGAGGGAGGGGGGGCGCTCTCTCGTCCCCCCCTCTTCCCCTGTGGCCGGCCAGGTTGCGTGCTCGGATAAGGGTCTGTTATGGATTTGGGGGGGGGGGGGACTCCACGCCATTTTTTTCCCAGAATTTGGGGGGGAGTTCCCCTTAAAATCCTTGACAGACCTGAAGGGCCTGGTATGGATATTTGGGGGAACCACAATGCTTTCCCAATGTTTGTATCAATGACTTTCCTATGTATTGCAATTGACAGGAGACAACAATTAATTATACCCAGGAGTGATTTTAGTTTTAATTTTTTAAAAACAAAAATGACACTTGGTGCAGGGACAGTTCGAGGTACTCCTTTATTTTTGGGGAGTCCTTTTATTCCCACGATTTACAGGGCAACATTTACTTCAATGGGGTTTGGGTTCGGGGAAAGTCAGGTCACGAACTCTAGCTTTTTACAAAGTTAGCTAAAAAGAGTTCAACACAAACATCCAGGTGTCCACTCAACTCTATGATGACTGATCAATTGCTACGTTAGTGGCCTATATATGGTGAGAAAGATTTGGAGAAGTCCTGACTGACATTCCTTTTTTTGATTTGGGTTTTGAATTGCAGAGAAAATGAAGGTATTTAAGGACCCAGATTTTATGTTGGAATTGCTGCAAAGATGGAAGAATCTTCCAATTTTATGGCAGACTAAAAATAAACATAATAAAAATAAAGAAGCCAGGAAGAGAGCACTGGAGACCTTGCTGGAATTTGTGAAAACTCAGATCCCCACAGCAACACTACAGGATCTGAGCACAAAAATTGGGACCATTAGGGGCACATACCGGGCTCAACGGAATAAAGTGCTAAAATCCCTGCGGTCAGGAGCAGGTGCAGAGGACCGATACATCCCAAATCTGTGGTACTATCAGCACCTGAGTTTCCTGGATGAACACCTGGAATCCAGGGAATCCCTTTCCAGCCTTCCACCCAGAACGACCTCCAGCCAACCCTCCAGCCAACCCTCCAGCCTTCCCTGCAGCCAACCCTCCAGCCTTCCCTCCAGCATTCCCTGCAGCCAAGCCTCCAGCCAAGTTGAGGTCTCTTTGGAGGAACAACCTCAAGTCCTGGAGGAGCCTGATTTAAATATTTGGAGCCAGGTATAATATTTCACAAAATATTTAGAGTAATAAAAGTTGAATGTTGTAAAAGTTTGTAAAAAAGTGTGAAAAATGTTACGAGTTATAAAAAAGTGTCTGACATATCAATAGACAGCAGTGGCCAAAAATTAAGGGCACCAAAAAGAAATATACTGGTGTCAGAATGATTCACTTTAATATTTAGTAGCATTCAATTAACAAATGTCATGAGGTGACAAATGTGTGTGAAAGATGAAGGCAAAACTAACTCGATGTACCTTTTTTAAACAGGATGAGGAGACAGGCCCCAGTGGGACACACGAAGAGACAGGCCCCAGTGGGACACACGAGGAGGCAGGTGCCACTGGAAGCCAGGAGGAGGCAGGCCCCAGTGGGACCCAGGAAGAGGCAGGCCCCAGTGGGACCCAGGAAGAGGCAGGCCCCAGTGGGACCCAGCACAACACCAGGCCCCAGATCCCTCTGCTGCGGATTCCAGCAAAAAGATCAAGGAGGCTGCTTCAAATGGAGGAGGAGACCCAGGCCCTAATTAGGGAGGCTACTGCTGCACTCCGAGAGCCCCCCACCGCTGCAGAGGGATTTGCTGCCCTTATTGGGGAGAAACTTCCCCAAATGGGACTGGACCAGAGGCTGAAATGTGAAACCCTAATATTGAAGGTGGTCAATATGGGCCTGTTGAACAAACTGACAGATTTCACAGACGTTGTGGACCTTTCATATTTTTATGCTCAAGTTCCTGCCCCACTCCATGCTCCTGCCCCACTCCATGCTCCTGTAACAGTCCCTGCTCCTGTTCCAGACCCTGCTCCTGCTCCAGTCCCTCCTCCACGGACACAGCCTCCAAGGAAGGCTGCAGGGAAGGTCAAACAAAAAACCCGAAAATGAGCCCAGGATATGTGCCTCACATGGGCCCAATTTTTGTCTTCACATGCTTTGGTGTTTGCTGTGGTGATCTGGGTCTGCACTAATTTCAGCAGGGTCTCCAGTGCTGTCTTCCTGGCTTCTTGATTTGTACTTTACATCTGGTTTTGTTTTGGCTTACCTTTTAATTTGTTATTATGCCATAATAAATGGAATTTTTTTGTAAGATACAAAATGAACATGTGTTTTTCTTCTAAATAGCCAGTTTGTAAGTGAGTAGGCAGGGACAGTGGATAAAAAATTGTGAAATTAACAAGGGACACTAACCTCATTGAGGCCAAATTAGAATAAATAATAATGTTGTGGTAACTTGACACACTCGAAAATAGGAAATAATATGTAAAAATAGTCTAAAATCTAATACCACAAATTAAAACCTAAAAAAATAAAAAATAATGTAAAAATGTTTGGGTATTTAGGGAGATCTGGCTCACCAAAATAGAGATTAATCATGATAAAACAATAAATACTAAAGAACAAAGATTGTCCTAACTCTGGGAGAATATCAGCAGCAAGAGAATTGGAATATTGCAGCATTAGAACGAAGAAAAGAATGCGCTGCATTAAACGATGTAATAATTTCATGCATGACGAATGTGCCATCTCCATTCCGAACAGTAGTTTTACCAGAACGAGCGCTCCCTTCTCCTCACTTGCTTCTGATCATGCGCGCTTTTTTCACGTCGTTAAAGCCTACACACGATCATTTTTCATGATGAAAAAAATGACAACGTGAAAAACGGCGAGAAACATGTTCTAATTTTTCTCGTCGTTTTTAATGCCGTTTTTCTCGTTGAAAATAACGACATAAAGCCCACAGACGATCGGTTTTCTCGGCGGAAAAAAAAATGCCGTTATTCTCGTCGAGAAAAGCGGTCGTGTGTACGCGGCATACGTCCTATCCTGCTGTCTGTTCCTGTTTAGCAAAGCTGCTACCTTTACCTCCTTTGTCTTGCTACTTGTTATGTCTGTTTTATTTCAGTGAAATGCAGTAGTCCTTTTTTTTACTTTAACCACTTCAATACCGGGCACTTTTATCCCCTTCCTACCCAGGCCAATCTTCAGCTTTCAAGGCTGTCAATTTTGAATGACAATTGCGAGGTCATGCAACACTCTACCCAAGCAAATTTTTTATCATTTTGTTGACACAACTAGAGCTTTATTTTTGTTGTATTTAATCACCACAGTTTTTTTTGCTAAATAAAGGAAAAAAGACTACCAATTAAAAAAAAAAAAAAAAAAAAAACAGTTTTCTTTTGTTTCTGTTATAAAATTTAGCAAATTAATAATTGTTCTTCAGAAATTTCGGTCAAAATGTATTCTGCTACATTTCTTTGGTGAAAATAACCCAAATCAGTGTATTATATTTAGTCTGTAGGAAAGTTTTAGAGTCCACAAACTGTGATATATGTAGCGGGGTATTGCCTTTTAAATTCCTCAGAGACTACATTACCCAGTACACTTTTAGGCACCCCCAGGGTGCCTTGCCCCGTGCAAGGACTGCTGGGGTGGACTTTATAAGGGAGAGGCGGGGCCCAGTTCTTTCTCTTTGGACACCGCCCGCCAAGCAAGCTGAACTGCTGTCTGAGCTCCTGTGACTTTAGGCCAGAAGCCTGGCCGTTTCTCCAAAGAGCCTTCCCCTTCCGCACGCACCGAGGAACCTGAGGGACGTCTCTCCTTGATAATGCACCTTTGCCAGGAGGACCGAAGACCGGTGTGTTTAGGCACCGCAGCGGAAGAAACGGACGCGGACTGGTCCGGTTGGGTGAGAGAGCACCTGCTCATAAATAGACACAGTACCTTTGTTACCTTGGTGGATTACAATTCTGTTCTTCAAGTGCACCACCGTTGCTAGTGAAGATTTCCCTACAGGACTTCCACTTTAGTTCAGTCAGGCCTGACTGGGTAGCGTAGACATTCCTGGGCGCCATATTGCCCACAAGGGGAAGTAGCTGCAAAGGGGACTGTTAGAGTTGCATAACGTTCAATACTTGTTTGCTTGTTAACACTGTTTATTGGAGGGCTCTGCTTATGACATGTACTCACCTGTTTTACTGCTTACCCACTAATCTAAGTAAACATACCAGGGTTAAGCATATTGGTGTCTGTGTTTTTTACTTTACAGAAGAAATAGGTAAAGGAAGTTTTAAAACATTACTGTGTATTCTTGTCATAGGATTGTGCCGCTGTGAGTTACAGGCCTCACAATCCTATCATCCCCTACTAACTGTGCCAAGGGAGGTTAGAGACGATTGCCAGGGGTTGACAGCAGTGCACTACAGGGCCCAAAATCATACAGGCAGCCCTCTTAACTGGGGGTATCGCTACATATATATCAGAAAATTGATCAATCCTGATGTGAGGGCCTATTTCTTATCTTGAGGCCCACAAATGTCAGGACACTAAAGATATCCCCAAATGACAAATATTTGGAATGTAGACAGTCCAAGGTACCATATTCAGTAAGAGGCATGGCAAGTTTTTTGAAGTTGTAATTTTTTTGTCACAATTTTTTGGAAAATTAAGAAATTAAAAATGTTTTTTTTATTATTTTTGTTACATATTGTTACCAGTGCACTACAGCGTCATCATATAACTGGTGTGGCGGTGATAAGGGACACTGACTGGTGACATTACGGAAAAAAAATACTTTTTTTTTTTTTTTTCAACAAACTTTAACCAGAACAATATAATGTTACCATAGTAACATTGTACTACTCTGGGGAAGTGATCAGTATTTATTTTTTTACACATTATGTCTGCTTATAGCAATGCATTTCGTTGCTATAAGCAAGCATTTTACTGAATTAAATTGATTTATTACTTTTGTTTTGTTGTGATTAGATGTGATTGACCACAGCTTATCACATGGCACAGATAGGCTGTGATTGGCCCAGTCTGTACCATATGATCACTGTGGCCAATTACAGCTAGCAACACAATTGTACACAATGGATGGCTTGAAAGGAAGCCATCAATTGTTTACAACTGTTATGCGACCTGCTATGATTGGTTACAGCGGTCACATAGTACTGGCAGTAGGCCGTCACAGTGATCAGTCATCGGCTGTGTCCAATGAAGAGATCGCGCCGCAGCTCAGGATGTCATATGATAGCTTGGTGGGACTCTCGTCATTGTGGTTAAGTTGTTCTAAATTTTTCTTTAATCACTTCAGCCCCATAAGGTTTTAGCATTTCCTGACCAGGACATTTTTTGAGATACGCCGCTGCGTTGCTTTAACTGACAATTGTGCAGTCGTGTGACACTGTACCAAAATAAAATTGATGTCCTTTTTTTCCTACAAATAGAGCTTTCTTTTGGTTTTATTTAATCATCTTTTTATTTTTTGCGCTATAAAAAAAGAAAAGCAGCAATTTTGAATAAAAAACAATATTCCTTACTTTCTGCTATAAAACATTCCCAATAAAAAAATAAATTAAAAAAAATCGAATTTCCTGATGCCTCCATGGCAGCATACCTGTGACAAGCTCCGCCTTGGCTCCTCCCTCAGGACTAGTGAATATTATAAAATAAATGGTTAGAGCAGCCCCAGCATTCTCCTTTTTTTCCCCTCATATCTCATGGCAGTGAATTCTGGTCGAACGTCCTTACCTTCTGCAATTGGCAGCTTCCGTCCAGGTTCAAGCCTCTTCTGGACGCAGTCCCTTCTCTTGGGCAGCTAAACACGCTTATAAGGTTGGGAATCCATTCTGTAGGATCTTTTGGGACAAGCAGTTTGTCTCTTAACTAAGAGCTTTATCTGCACGATTGTTTTTAGGCATTAGCTCAGTTCTGGCAACAGAGGTAGCAGCTATTTCTGTATTTCTCTTTTTTTCTAGGTTTTATTTTCTTTCTAAGTTTCCTTTTTACTTTTCTAGCCCCCTGTCACCTTTCCAGCTCCTCAGGAGCCGCGCGCGCTCAGCGCCGGCATTTTATTTACTTGCGGCGTCTACCGCCACGTTCTGCGCGTGCGCCGGTGGTGCGGGTCTTCCAGGTTCTCATCCCGTTGGTCGCCGCATGTGTGGTGGATCCGGAGGCCGCAGAGGCCATTTTGGATCAGGGCAGAGCGACGTCTTTTGCCCACAAAACATCAGGCACAGGACAGAGGTGTTCCCCGCCTCTCCTGATCTCTCTAGTGGCCTCAGTGAGAAGCCTAAAGGCTGCAGGAAGAACTACCATTTCAGAGAGCTCTAGGGAAACACTAATTTCTCTTCAGGTAAGTAAAAAAAAAAAAAAATTAAATAAGGGGGAAATGTGTACTAAATGTTTATTTATGTTTTTTTTATTCTTAAGTATATATTTGTAGTTAAGGGTTTTCTTTTTTTTTTTTTAAATATAGGTCATATAAAAAAAAAAATAATAATAATAATAATAATAAAAAAATAAATACACATATAAAATAATATATATATTCCTATTTCCGGAGACTTAAAAAAAAAAACACACCATTTATTTAGAGGTAAATTCCCCTTAGCCAACTTAGGATCCGGCCAGTGGATTCTTCTCTATTCTTTTCTTAGCTGCTACTTCTGCTAAGCCACCCAGCATGAGCCATTCGCCGTCCGTACAAGATCCTACTATACACCTGAGGAAAGGACCTACGTATAGGTAAGCTTACAGATCTTAAAAAAAAATTTAAAAAAAGAGTGCACCGAGGCTGGTACTTTTATGTATTTCAGCCCTGTACGACAGAAGACCTCAAGGCGACATGAGGTCTATGATGACTCTAGTCCCAGTAGAGACGGGTCGTCCAGGCATGGGGATCATAGGAGTGGCAGGAAATCATTGGCCAAAAAATCGCTGTCACTCACGCTCTTCGAAGCCTAGATCTCTGAAATGTCAGGGCTGTGGAGCCACCCCACTTCCAGACAAGCTGATCTGTCGAAATTGCCCAGTGGACAGAAAGTCTGAAAGCCTGCAAGTGGCGGACCTACTTAAGAAAGCAGTAAACAATTCCCTCGTGGAATTGGTAGCCACAATGCCGCCGCAACAACCGGCATCTCCTACTCAGGAGCAAACGGCTGAGGCATCCATTCCCGGGCCATCCTCAGGTGAAATCTCTCGCCCGATGCCTGCTTCTTCCTCTAAACATCTCAGGGGACTTCTCTGATGACTTAGATGCCTGTGGTTTTGCTTTCGCCATGGTCCAGCCTGATGTGCAGGCGGTAAAACAAGCGATCGGCTAGGAAGAGACTGACACAGAAGTCCAAGTCGTACTTCCCCTTTCTCAAAAGCCAGATTTCCTTTTTCCCTCTCATGGGCAAGATCAGGATAGTGATTGAGGAAGAGGCACCAGGAAAACAAAATTGTACCATACTTACTATAATTTTCTTTTCCTGGTGCCTATCCATGGCAGCATACAATCCCACCCTCGGTATTCTATATTACGGAGAATGATGGGGCTGCTCTAACCATTTCTTTTATAATATTTACTAGTCCTGAGGGAGGAGCCAAGGCAGAGCTTGTCACAGGTATGCTGCCATGGATAGGCACCAGGAAAAGAAAATTCCGGTAAGTATGGTACAATCTTCTGTTTTCTTCATCAGTTTAGGTCAATATGTATTCTGCTACATATTTTTGGTAACAAAAAATCACAATAAGCGTTTATTGATTGCTTTGCGCAAAAATTATCGCATCTACGAACTATGGGTTCGATTTATGGCATTTCTTCTACTAGTACGGGCGGCGATCAGTGATTTTTAGCGGGAGTGTAACATTGTGGCGGACAGATCTGACCCTAAGTGACACTTTTTGAAGACCAGTGACACCAATACAGTGATCAGTGCTAAAACAATGCACTGATCCCTGTATAAATGACACTGGCAGGGAAGGGGGTTAACACTAGGGGGCAATCAAAGGGTTAAGTGTTTCCTAGGGAGGTGCTTTCTAACTGTGGGGGGGGGGGGGGGGGAGTGTTACACTGGAGGAAAACAGAGATCATTTTTCAGCTTAGCTGAAACAGAAGATCTCTCTTTTCCTCACTGACAGATCAGCGGTGTGCCTTGTTTACATAGGTACACCGCTGCTCCGTGTCTAATCACAGCGTGAGGGGCTCTCCAGCAAGGCATGCGCGCCCCCTACACTGCGTTCACAAAATCACGTACAGGAACGTGATTTTGCGCAGCCGAACCGCTTTGCCGCAGTATATGTACGGTGGGCGGTCTGGAATCAGTTAATCAAAGTTTCACACTGGGGCCTGTGTTTTGTAATTACATAGTTACATGTAGTTCAACCAGCACAAAAAAACTCACACACAGAAAACCCCAGCAAAGCATGATCTAGTCATGATTATGGATGAGCTCGGTGTTCGAGCGCATGTTCGACTCGAACATCACCTGTTCGGCGAAACCAGAACTTTGTGGGTTGTTCGTGCCAAATTCGTGTGACGCGAACGGCCCACAATGCACTGCGCCATCGCACTGCATTGCCGGCTCTGTGATTGGCCAAGCATGCACTGCTTGGCCAATCACAGCGCCGGCAGCGAGGAGAGCCATAATTGGCCACAGGCAGGATGCCTGTGGCCAATTATAGCTCAGGGGGTTTAGTACACGCCCCACACTATATAAGCCCGCCATCGCAGCGGCCTTGTGTAGTGTGTTCCGGCGTGCAGGGAAAGAGCTAGATAGGCAGGGACAGTGTGTTCTACAGTGTGTTTTTTTCTCAGGCATCTGCAGGAGTTAGTGGGTGTTGTGTGCCTCCAGCACAGTATACACCTGTATCTACCCTTTATTGCTGTTCTCTAAGCTAGATAGGCAGGGACAGTGTGTTATTTTCTCAGGCATCTGCAGGAGTTAGTGGGTGTTGTGTGCCCCAGCACAGTATACAACTGTATCTACACTTTATTGCTGTTCTCTAATACAGGCATCTGGAGGAGTTAGTGGGTGTTGTGTGCCCCAGCACAGTATACACCTGTATCTACACTTTATTGCTGTTCTCTAATACAGGCATCTGCAGGAGTTAGTGGGTGTTGTGTGCCCCAGCACAGTATACACCTGTATATACCCGTTATTGCTGTTCTCTAATAGAGGCATCTGCACGAGTTAGTGGGTGTTGTGTGCCCCAGCACAGTATACACCTGTATCTACACTTTATTGCTGTTCTCTAATACAGGCATCTGCAGGAGTCAGTGGGTGTTGTGTGCCCCAGCACAGTATACACCTGTATCTACACTTTATTGCTGTTCTAAAATTAAGGCATCTGCAGGAGTTAGTGGGTGTTGTGTGCCCCAGCACAGTATACACCTGTATATACCCGTTATTGCTGTTCTCTAATAGAGGCATCTGCACGAGTTAGTGGGTGTTGTGTGCCCCAGCACAGTATACACCTGTATCTACACTTTATTGCTGTTCTCTAATACAGGCATCTGCAGGAGTCAGTGGGTGTTGTGTGCCCCAGCACAGTATACACCTGTATCTACACTTTATTGCTGTTCTAAAATTAAGGCATCTGCAGGAGTTAGTGGGTGTTGTGTGCCCCAGCACAGTATACACCTGTATATACCCGTTATTGCTGTTCTCTAATAGAGGCATCTGCACGAGTTAGTGGGTGTTGTGTGCCCCAGCACAGTATACACCTGTATCTACACTTTATTGCTGTTCTCTAATACAGGCATCTGCAGGAGTCAGTGGGTGTTGTGTGCCCCAGCACAGTATACACCTGTATCTACACTTTATTGCTGTTCTAAAATTAAGGCATCTGCAGGAGTTAGTGGGTGTTGTGTGCCCCAGCACAGTATACACCTGTATCTAAACTTTATTGCTGTTCTCTAATACAGGCATCTGCAGGAGTTAGTGGGTGTTGTGTGCCCCAGCACAGTATACACCTGTATATACCCGTCATTGCTGTTCTCTAATACAGGCATCTGGAGGAGTTAGTGGGTGTTGTGTGCCCCAGCACAGTATACACCTGTATCTACACTTTATTGCTGTTCTCTAATACAGGCATCTGCAGGAGTTAGTGGGTGTTGTGTGCCCCAGCACAGTATACACCTGTATATACCCGTTATTGCTGTTCTCTAATAGAGGCATCTGCACGAGTTAGTGGGTGTTGTGTGCCCCAGCACAGTATACACCTGTATCTACACTTTATTGCTGTTCTCTAATACAGGCATCTGCAGGAGTCAGTGGGTGTTGTGTGCCCCAGCACAGTATACACCTGTATCTACACTTCATTGCTGTTCTAAAATTAAGGCATCTGCAGGAGTTAGTGGGTGTTGTGTGCCCCAGCACAGTATACACCTGTATCTAAACGTTATTGCTGTTCTCTAATACAGGCATCTGCAGGAGTTAGTGGGTGTTGTGTGCCCCAGCACAGTATACACCTGTATCTACACTTTATTGTTGCTTTCTAATACAGGCATCTGCAGGAGTTAGTGGGTGTTGTGTGCCCCAGCACAGTATACACCTGTATATACCCGTTATTGCTGTTCTCTAATACAGGCATCTGCAGGAGTTAGTGGGTGTTGTGTGCCCCAGCACAGTATACACCTGTATCTACACTTTATTGCTGTTCTCTAATACAGGCATCTGCAGGAGTTAGTGGGTGTTGTGTGCCCCAGCACAGTATACACCTGTATCTACACTTTATTGCTGCTTTCTAATACAGGCATCTGCAGGAGTTAGTGGGTGTTGTGTGCCCCAGCACAGTATACACCTGTATATACCCGTTATTGCTGTTCTCTAATACAGGCATCTGCAGGAGTTAGTGGGTGTTGTGTGCCCCAGCACAGTATACACCTGTATCTACACTTTATTGCTGTTCTCTAATACAGGCATCTGCAGGAGTTAGTGTGTGTTGTGTGCCCCAGCACAGTATACACCTGTATATACCCATTATTGCTGTTCTCTAATACAGGCATCTGCAGGAGTTCGTGGGTGTTGTGTGCCCCAGCACAGTATACACCTGTATCTACACTTTATTGCTGTTCTCTAATAAAGGCATCTGCAGGAGTTAGTGGGTGTTGTGTGCCCCAGCACAGTAGGTTGTCCCGATACCACTTTTTTAAGACCGAGTACAAGTACCGATACTTTTTCTCAAGTACTCGCCGATACCGAATACCGCTACTTTTTTTTATGTGTCAGTATTTTTTTTATTTTTTTTACAATTTTTTTTTTTTTTTACAATATTTTTTTTTTTACAATTTTTTGTCATGTTTTTTTACAATGCTTTGTTGGAGTGGGTGGGGATGATCTCAGTGTATTTATTTTTTATTTTTTACAATTTATTTTTTTATTATTTATTGCAATTTCTTTTTTTATTTCTAGCCCTGTTGGGGGGCTTTGGTGAGATATCAGGGGTCTTAACAGACCTCTGACATCTCCCCTTTGAGACAGAGAAAGGGAGTAGGGAAACAGATTCCCCAGTCCCTTTCTCAGCTGCACTGAAAATGAATGGAGAGGAGACAACGGCTCCTCTCCATTCATAAACTGAAGCATCGTAAACACAGGTTACGATGTTTCAGTTATATGAATGGACAGAGTCAGTCACTGACTCTGTACATTCGGAAAAGGTAGGAGCCGGGTTTAGCGGCTCCTACCTCTGCTCTCCATCCTGACAGAGGGAAGCGGAGGAGGATATGGAGGGTGGCACAGAGCTGAGGACAGCAGCAGCGCGGAGGGGGAGAGCAAAATAACAGAGGACAGCAGCAGCATGGAGGGGGGACACGGAGCGCGGGGGGGGGGGGGAGAGAGCAGAAAGACGAAGGACATCAGCAGCATGGAGGTGGGGACACGGAGCGCGGAGGGGGAGAGCAGCACGGATGGGGGAACTGGAGGAGGATACAGGGACAGTCAGCGGTGATCGGTGCGGCTTTGGGGGGAGTTACAAGCACCGATCACCGCTGTATAGATTTCACTAAAACAGCTGAAAAGAAGGGGGGGGGGGGTCGGGAGAAGCTGTCGGGCTGTATTGAAATCTATACAGCGGTGATCAGTGCTTGTAACTCCCCCCGCCGCACCGATCATCACTGACTGCCCAAGTATCGGCTGAAGCATCGGAGCATTTTCCCCGAGTACAAGTACTCTGGGAAATGCCTGGTATCGGTACCGATACCGATACTAGTATCGGTATCGGGACATCCCTAGTATATACCCATTATTGCTGTTCTCTAATACAGGCATCTGCAGGAGTTAGTGGGTGTTGTGTGCCCCAGCACAGTATACACCTGTATATACCCATTATTGCTGTTCTCTAATACAGGCATCTGCAGGAGTTAGTGGGTGTTGTGTGCCCCAGCACAGTATACACCTGTATCTACACTTTATTGCTGTTCTCTAATAAAGGCATCTGCAGGAGTTAGTGGGTGTTGTGTGCCCCAGCACAGTATACACCTGTATCTACACTTTATTGCTGTTCTCTAATACAGGCATCTGCAAGAGTTAGTGGGTGTTGTGTGCCCCAGCACAGTATACACCTGTATATACCCATTATTGCTGTTCTCTAATACAGGCATCTGCAAGAGTTAGTGGGTGTCGTGTGCCCCAGCACCGTATACACCTGTATCTACACTTTATTGCTGGTGTTCTCTAATAAAGGCATCTGCAGGAGTTAGTGGGTGTTGTGTGCCTCCAGCACAGCACAGTATACACCTGTATCTACCCTTTTTTGCTGGTGTTCTCTAATAAAGGCATCTGCAGGAGTTAGTGGGTGTTGTGTGCCTCCAGCACAGCACAGTATACACCTGTATCTACCCTTTATTGTTGGTGTTGTGTGCCCCAGCACAGTATACACCTGTATATACCCGTTATTGCTGTTCTCTAATACAGGCATCTGCAGGAGTTAGTGGGTGTTGTGTGCCCCAGCACAGTATACACCTGTATCTACACTTTTTTGCTGTTCTCTAATAAAGGCCTCTGCAGGAGTTAGTGGGTGTTGTGTGCCTCCAGCACAGCACAAGTATACACCTGCATCTACCCTTTTTTGTTGGTGTTCTCTAATAAAGGCATCTGCAGGAGTTAGTGGGTGTTGTGTGCCTCCAGCACAGCACAGTATACACCTGTATCTACCCTTTATTGCTGGTGTTCTCTAATACAGGCATCTGCAGGAGTTAGTGGGTGTTGTGTGCCTCCAGCACAATATACACTACCCAATTGCTGGTTTTCCCATCTCCCTGCAGGCCATTACTATGTCTGGAAGGCCAACAAGGAGAGGCAGACAGTCACGAGCCAATAAAAGAGGGCAAGCAGGCTCTGTGCCTAGAGACAACAGTGCTGGTCGTGGACGCGGTGCATCGTCATCAGCACGTGGCCATGGGACACGCTTGTCCTTATTTTCGGCAGCTGGACGTGTTGAGCCGCATCATGCCAAAGACTTGGTAGAGTGGATGACCAAGCCCTCTTCATCCTCCTCATTCTCTCTCACCCAGGCTCAGGGTACTGGCAAAACAGCTGCCAAAGCGTCCTCTTCCCTTGTATCAATGTCATCATCAGTCACTCCTTCCCTAGACCCACCATGTCCTCCTGAGGAGTCCCCCGAACTGTTTGAGCACAGTGTTGGGTACATGCTCCAAGAGGATGCCCAGCGTTTTGAAGGGTCTGATGATGATACCCAGCTAGAGGAAGGCAGTAGCGTGAGCGCAGAGAGAGGGGATGCTCAAGAAGGACAGCAATCTGGCAGTCATGTTCCAGCAGCTGCAGCATACTGCCAGATTGGCTCCAGTGATGAGGAGGGAGGGGATGATGAGGTCACTGACTCCACGTGGGTGCCTGATAGGAGAGGGGAGGAGGAGGATGAGGAGGAGGCACATCTCCAGCGAGGCAGGATGCCCTCCGGGGGCCAGCGTAAGGGCAGCACACCGACTGAATCACACCGCAGAGCTCCGCCTGTACAGGGCGCTGCCTCTGCCCGTTATTCCAAAAGTTCTTTGGTGTGGGCCTTTTTTGAGTCGAGTGCATCAGATCGCACCGCTGCTATTTGCAACATATGTCTCAAGCGTATCTCGCGTGGCCAAAACATCTGTCACGTACCTGGCGGTAGAGCCTGATTATGCAGAGGACGGCCTCCCTTACACCTCTGACTCGAGGCCCCTGATAGAGTAGACAGGAGGCGCGGGAGTGCAGAGTCGCACGGGTGCCTGGCATGATCGCTGATGATGGAGCCGGACTGGGATCCCAGAAGAGACTGCAGAGGAACACCGGTGCAGAAGAAGACCAGGAGCCGCGGTCAGTGGAAGGCAGGTACTGGCTTGGTACAGGAACTCCACAGGCAGAGGAGCAGATGCGACAGCAGGTGGGACGGGAGCTCAGCAGGGCTCCGAAGGGCTGCAAGGATGGCAGGTGCAGGCTGGCCCGGTCACACACTGGCGGACAAGTTCGGGACAGGAGCATAGGCTGGAGGGAAGTCAGGATACAGGCCGGTTTAGTATCAGGCTGGCAGCAAGGTAGCAGAAGGAGCAGGCAGATGCAAAGTCAACAAGCCGGGTCAGGTGCGGGCAGAAAGCAGGAACGTCAAAGACAAGCCGGGTCAGATATCAGGAACAGGTATCAGATACTGGAACGTAGGGTACACAGAACGCTGTAGAACAGACAGCACTGAGTCTGGGTACTGACCCAGTTTAAATAGCCTGCTTGGCGCCAAGGCCTGTCACTGAATGCGCGTGCACACGTACGCGCACTGGCGCGCGCACGCGTGCCATTGGCGTTCTACCAATAGCTGAGGTTCCTGGCCGTCTTCCACGGCCACCATCTTGAGTGCTGGCGTGCCCTTCCTGACAACGTCAGCCGCTTGGGCACCACATGCTTGACCAGACATATGTTGACCTGCCATGCAGCTCGTTGGCAAGCGTACCTTAAAGACCCACACCAAAGAACAAAGCGGACCTCTCCTTGCTCCTCATCAGCTGGGATCTCCAACCCCACTATACCTTCAGTCCTCTCTGAAACCTGCACTAAGAGGAACTGAGAGGAATGAAGGTGTAGAATTAGGTGTGTCACAGCTAAGTACTTGCGGGCACTCTGCTAGCGGTACACCGACGTCCGATTGTAGCAGGCAAATTTCCCTGCCCCAGCTGCTGGACCGTCGAAAGAAGTTCACTCCCAGCCATCCACATGCCCAGCGGTTGAATGCTAGCTTGGCTAAATTTTCAGTTGGTAGACTCGGCCCCCTTCCGTGAGTTTGCGCAATGTGCGGTTCCTCAGTGGCAGGTTCCCAAACGCCACTTTTTCTCACGGAAGGCGATTCCGGCTCTCTACCGGCATGTGGAAGGCAATGTCCACGCCTCGCTGGACAGGGCGGTCAGCGGTAAGGTGCATATTACTGCTGACTCATGGTCCAGCAGGCATGGACAGGGACGTTACCTTTCTTTCACGGCCCATTGGGTCACTCTTTTGGCAGCTGGGAAGGATGCAGGACAAGGTGCAGTAGTGTTGGAGGTTGTTCCGCCGCCACGCCTCCAAAATGCTACTACTGGTTGTGACACACCTCTCTCCTCCACCCCCTCCTCTTCTTCTTCCTCCATGGCCTCTTCCTGTGCTTTGTCCTCGGAACCAGCGGTGCTCCGTAGGTGTTCAAGGGGCTACGCAAGTACGCAGGCAAAAAGATGCCATGCCGTGCTTGCGCTGGTGTGTTTGGGGGACAGGAGCCACACTGGGGCAGAGGTTCTGTCAGCTCTGCAGGGGCAGGCTGAGAGGTGGTTGACGCCATGCCAGCTTAAGCCAGGAATGGTGGTTTGCGACAATGGCACCAACCTCCTCTCCGCCCTCCGACAGAACCGCCTTATATGTGACATGCCCACCAGGTGGAAATCAACTTCGGCCATGCTGCAGCGGCTGCACACGCAGCAGAGAGCCATCAATGAGTACCTATGCGACTACGGCACCAGGACAGGGTCAGGGGAGCTCGGTTTTTTTTGACCATGCCAGTGGGGCATGATCAGGGATGCATGCGCTGTCCTGGCACCATTTGAGGAGGCCACAAGGATGGTGAGCAGTGACAGTGCATGCATCAGTGACACTGTACCTCTTGTCCACCTGTTGGAGCATACGCTGCGTGGAATAATGGACTGGGCACTTGAGGCAGAACAGAGGCAGGAAGAGGAAGACTTCCTTGCCTCTCAAGGCACCCTTTACCCAGACAGTGTTCCTTCTGTCCCACCCATCACACAGGAAGAGGACGAGGAGGAGAAGGAGGAGGATTGTGTCAATCTTGCCATTTCAGAGGGAGCAGAGGATGAGACATCTCCGGGAGGCCTTGTAGAAAGGTCTGTGCAAAGCTTTCCCAGAGACTGGGAGGTTACAAACTCCTGGTCCTGGACAACGAGTTGCTGAGGCTTCGGTCAGTAGCAGAAGGAGCGGTGGAGAAGGTGGCTGTCTGACCGATGCGTTCAGACAATTTTTTAGTCCGCAGCCCCAAGGTATGATTGGTTCCAGCAACCATCGCCAGCGTCTGATATACATGGTGCAGAAATACCTAGGGGCAAGGTCAGACTTGGACACCTTTCCCACCGAAAATCCTCTGGCTTACTGGGTCTTGAGGATGGATCACTGGCCAGAGCTTGCACAGTATGCAATTAAGCTACTGGCCTGTCTTGCATCCAGCATTCTTTCGGAACGCACATTCAGTGCTGCTGGAGGCTTTGTCACGGAACACAGGGTGCGCCTGTCCACCGACTCGGTTGATCGTCTGACCTTCATAAAGAAGAACCAGTCTTGGATCACCACCAGCTACCAAGCACCTGAAGCTGATGTAACAGAATAATTTATTTTGAAATGTCACATCCCTTCAAGACTGCCTATGCTGATGCTGAGTGACTGTCCTGTTATGTCGACTGACTATCCTCTTCCTCCTAAATGATCCGATTCCTGATGATAGCTTGGAAGAACATTTTTGTTTCTGGGTGCCGCCACCAGTGGCTAAGGCCCAATTTGTCAGCCCCTGTTTAACAAGGGCATGTAATTACAATTTTTATGCAATGCTTTGCAGCAGGGCTCATTCCTGCACTCCAACTAGAGTATCTGGGAGAGGTTGCAGTGTCGTGGCACCAGCACCAGTGCCTAAGGCCCAATTTTTCAGCCCCCGTTTAACAGGGGCGTGTAATTAAAATTTTTGATGCAATACTTTGCAACAGGGCTCATTGCTGTGCTCCAAGTACAGTATCTGTGAGGGGTTGCAGTGTTGTGGGACCAGTGCCTAAGGCCCAATTTTTCAGCCCCTGTTTAACAGGGGCATGTAATTACAATTCTTGATCTAATAATTCACAGCAGGGCCCATTTGTGCGCCCACCAAGAGTAACTGTCAGCAATGACAGCGTGCCGCTGGAGGGCTTCGCTCTAAGGTAAGTATTTCAAAATGTGATAGTATGTGATGCATACTAGCACATTATGCCATTGTCTTACAGGTGTTTTTTTTTTTTAAATCATCTGCGGTTTACCACCGGTTTCCACCTCATTTGGCACAAAGTTGCCCAATTAAACAGTACATTGAGGTCGGTTTGTAAGTTGGACACATCATGTAAGGACATTATTCCACTGTATAGCTTGGTGTCATCTGCAAAGACTGAAATGATGCTTTGTATCCCAGACCCAATATCATTTACAAAGATAATAAAAAGTAAGGGTCCCAATACTGAACCTTGGGGTACACCACTGATAACCTTAGACCATTCAGAGTAAGAATCATTAACCACTTCTCTCTGCATATGGCCTTTTAGCCAGTCATCTATGTAGACTTTACCTTACACATTAGCCATTAATGGGGAACTGGGTCAAATGCTTTTGCAAAATCCAAGTATACCATATACACAGCCACCCCTCTGTCCAAGGTTTTACTTAATTCCTCATAAAAAGAAATAATGCTTTTCTTGTTAATACCAAACAGTTTAAAGTATAACTAAAGGCAAAAAAACCAAAAAAACAACAGGGGTTATAATCCTCCCTTACACTATCCTAAATTATTTTTTTTTTAGCATTTAGTTCTATTTTAGCCATTTTACTTCCACTGACGTATGTCGTACAGCGTTGGCAGCAGGGGGATTTTGCAAACTCCAAAAGCTGACTATTGCCTTTCTAAGGACCACCCCAACCATGCTTCCCGGTCTCTGTTGTCTCACCTGTTTGCTGATCTCCCCTAGTTAAAGTAAACCCGGAAGCGACCTGTAAACGCATCACTTCTGGTATCATAAGGCCAGAGAAGAAGCAAATTGAGTGCAAATTGTAGCTTTAATTTAAGGCAGTTGAGACGTGATGTCTCATTAAACAGTAAACAGATAGGATGATAGCACTATCTGGATGGGAGTGGATGACTATATTCTCTCAACATATATAATCCAACCAATGATAAAGGCTAAAAGGTCAATTTTATTGTACACAAAGTAAGATTAAAGTGGTTGTAAACCCACTTTTTAAACAAAGACCTACAGGTAAGCCTAGATTAAGGCTTACCTGTAGGTGCATGAAATATCTCCTTAACCTACACGGTTAAGGAGATATTTGTATGTAAATGCGGCGACGCTGACGTCACCCCATTCACAAATTCGGCTAGGTCGCAACATTCGACGACGTAGCCGAATTCGACAGCTCACGTGCGCATGCGCGGAGTCACGTCTTCGCCGCTCCGGCCAATCACAGCGCCGGAGCGGCGCTGTGATTGGCTGCAGCGGCGATACCCGGAAGTAACATTCCGGCTATCGCCGCAGCGATGGATGCGGCTAGAGGAGGGACACGGACGACTTCGGGGGCCCCGATCGAAGGTAAGTGGTACATAATGAGCTAGTATGCTAGTCATACTAGCTCATTATAGCTTTGTCTTGCAGGTAAGTAAAAAAAAAAAAAATTGTCTACGTGGTTTACAACCAATTTAAACCCATGATGGGTTATACGATACCATGTTGGTGGTTGTGAATATATATTATATATATATATATATATATATATATATATATATATAGAAGGGCTAATGTCACCACCGTGAGCAAGTCCCAAACATTATATATATATATATATATATAATGTGTATGTAGCACTACCCCCAGTTAAGAGAGCTGCTGGTATTGATTTGGGCCTGTACCTTACTGCTGTCAACCCCCGATAAACTGGCTCTGACCCTCCGCTGGCACAGCTGTTAAACAAGTGAGATTCTGCAGCACACAAGTAATGGAAATCACAATGCAATATACCTTCACTCTTTAAGGCTAAAGTATCTGGGCTGGCCGACTCTCTGGAACAGTTAACAGTCCACACACCATGATTGCTTAACCATAAAATATCTTTACTAAGTAATGAAAAGGTTAGGTTAACAGACAGGCATTTAAACATGCAGAGCCCTGCAAAGTCAAAGTTATGCACAATATAACCACTGTTTTGATATACCAATCTTGTACACACTAATTGTCTCTAATAGAACTGCGCTCGCGAGCTTCCCCCTCGTGGGCAATATGGCGCCCGAACAATGTCCCCGTGAGTTATAGTCACTCCTATAGAAGGTATCTTCGCTAGCAACGTTGGTGCACTTTTACATTTGTAATCCAAGGAATGACTCAGTTAGTTGTAATCCTACTGAAGTTTTGGGCCTAATGTCACAGGCGATGAGACGCCCAACTTCAACTGCACAGCACGCTATACTGGGTGCCCGGCACACTGCTGTGATGGCAGTGGGGCCTAGGTAAGAATCACAGGCCTAACACAGTTAATAATTCCTGAGCAGTGCTCTCTCACCCGACCAGACCAATCCGTCAACCGATCCCGATGCTGGGCTTCAGCACGCAATCTCCCGGTCACTCACAGTCTCCAATCTTCTGGACAACCAAAGGAGAAGGTGAAGATGGCTCGACCCTCAGAAACTCCGAGGTGTCAGCAGGCTCTCTGGACGAGGCTTCTCACCCTCTCCGGTTAGCAGGCTTGCTCTCACTCGGTAGGCCTGGACTCTCCGGCCTAAATCAACGCGATAGGCCCCAACAGGATCCAAGTTGCTGGGCGGGCGATATCCAAAGAGACCGCGCGTTGCGCCTCCTTCCTTTAAATAGTCCATCCCCAGCAGACCTTGTGCTGGGCAACGCACA
Organism: Rana muscosa; assembly: GCA_029206835.1. Classification (NCBI taxonomy): domain Eukaryota; kingdom Metazoa; phylum Chordata; class Amphibia; order Anura; family Ranidae; genus Rana; species Rana muscosa. The sequence continues at coordinate 624,467,746 of CM055117.1, read as the reverse complement.
ATGGATGTTCCGTTGCACTGTGGGTATGGTAGTCTGTGTAGTACCCTTGCTATTGAAGTCCAACTCTCCCGGTACCACAAATCCTACCATGCACTTCCCTTCTCATTTTCAAGCAATAGCCAGCATATTACCCAATAGGAACCAGAGGAGAACGGGACTCACTTAATGCAATATGGTCTCTTATGAACACCATAAAGTGACACCCGGCTACACATACAGTTGGGCTCATAAGTTTACATACCCTGGCAGAATTTATGATTTCTTGGAAATTTTTCAGAGAATATGAATGATGACACAAAATCTTTTCTTTCACACTTGGTTAGTGTTTGGCTGAAACCATTTATTATCTATCAACTGTGTTTACTATTTTTAAATCATAATAACAGAAACTACCCAAATTACCCTGATCAAAAGTTTACATACCCCAGTTCTTAATACTGTGTATTGCCCCCTTTAACATCAATGACAGCTTGAAGTCTTTTGTGGTATTTGTGGATGAGGCTATTTATCTTCTAAGATGGTAAAGCTGCCCATTCCTCTTGGCAAAAAGCCTCCAGTTCCTGTAAATTCTTGGGCTCTCTTACATGAACTGCACGTTTGAGATCTCCCCAGAGTGGCGCAATGATATGGAGGTCAGGAGACCGAGATGGACACTACAGAACCTTCACTTTATTCTGCTGTAACCAATGACAGGTCGACTTGGCCTTGTGTTTTGAATCATTGTCATGTTGAAATGTCCAAGTACGTCCCATGTGCAGCTTCCTGGCTGATGAATGCATATGTTCCTCCAGTATTTTTTGATAACATACTGTATTCATCTTGCCATCAATTTTGACTAAATTTCCTGTGCCTTTGTAGCTCACACATCCCCAAAACATCAGCGATCCACCTCTGTGTTTCACAGTAGGAATGGTGTACCTTTCATCATAGGCCTTGTTGACTCCTCTCCAAATGAAGCGTTTATGGTTTTGGCCAAAAAGCTAAATTTTGGTCTCATCACTCCAAATGACTTTGTGCCAGAAGGTTTGAGGCTTGTCTCTCTGCTGTTTGGCGTATTGTAAGCGGGTTACTTTGTGGCATTTGCGTAGTAATGGCTTTCTTCTGGTGATTCGACCATACAGTCCATCTTTCTTCAAGTGCCTCTTTATTGTGCATCTTGAAACAGCCACACCACATGTTTTCAGAGAGTCCTGTATTTCACCTGAAGTTATTTGTGGGTTTTTCTTTGCATCCCGAACAATTTTCATGGCAGTTGTGGTTGAAATTTTAGTTGGTCTACCTGACCGTGGTTTGGTTTCAACAGAACCCCTCATTTTCCACTTCTTGATTAGTGTTTGAACGCTACTGATTGGCATTCTCAATTCCTTGGATATCTTTATACCCCGTTCCTGTTTTATACAGTTGAACTACCATTTCCCGCAGATCCTTTGACAATTCTTTTGCTTTCCACATGACTCAGAATCCAGAAACGTTAGTGCAGCACTGGATGAAAGATGCAAGGGTCTGACAGGAGTCCAGAAACGCATTGACCTTTTATACACACACACTAATTACAAGCAAACAGATCACAGATGAGGATGGTTACCTTTAATAGCCATTCAAACCCCTTTGTGTCAAAACGTGTGCATGTTATCAGGCCAAAATCACCAGGGTATGTAAACTTTTGATTGGGGTCATTTGGGTAGTTTCTGTTGTCATTATGATTTAAAAAGAGTAAACACAGTTGAATGATATAAAATGGTTTCAGCCAAACACTAACCATGAGTGAAAGAAAAGTTTTTGTGTTATTCATATTCTCTGAAAAATGGCCAAGAAATCATAAATTCTGCCAGGGTATGTAAACTTATGAGCACAACTGTGTGTGTGTGTGTGTGTGTGTGTGTGTGTGTGTGTGTGTGTGTGTGTATATATATATATATATATATATATATATATATATATATATATATATATATATATACACACATACATACATATGTAGCGGGTATTTGAATTTAGGGGAGGCATCTGGGTGGTAGTGTAACCCAGATGCATTGATTGCTAGGGAATCTGAGACCCTTTTGTGGTTCTTGGAGGACTCTGGCGGTGTGAGGTTCCCTGCGGCCTGCAGGTGGCGCTGTCGCCCTGGCCGGAGCTGAACACTCACCGCAAGACTGCATCCCTTTTTGTCCTTTCCTGGCGCTGGTACAGCGGGGCGGGGAACCTGCTGTGACACAAAGGGAGAGGAGATAAAAGGAGCGGACGCCCTGACCTCAGGGTTCAGAGTCGGAGGACGCAGCCGCGCCCAGGCACCTTCAGCCTGGGTGCTGGCGTTCCGGAGTTCCGGGCCCAGGTGCCCTTGACCTGGCCGGAGCGGGAGATGGAGTCCATCTCAGGCACCTTTAGCCTGGGGTGAGGTACTATGGCGGAGGCCTGGAGCTCAGTACGTTCGACTGAGTTCCGCGAGGGTGGAGGAATCCGAGGGGGCCCTAACTCCTTGGGTGCCCGTGTCTGAGACGAGGAGGCCGGTGAGCGGAACTTCTACGGAGAGTCCAGCGCAGCATTGCTGGTGACAGAGAGGCCTCCGGTAACTGTCTTGGACGGATGTCCTTCCCCTAATAGGGGCTACGTTAGCGAAGGTAATCCATGTTCTGTTCAATATAGTCAGTGGCAGTGACTATTCGCCATTGGTGACACCACAGTGGTTAGCTCTATCTAAAAGAATTGTGCCTTGGCCTACTCCCCACAAAGACTGAAGTGTTATATGGGTCTCAACCTGTCTGTGCTGTATGACTATTTATTGAGAAGAATAAATACAAGTTGGACCCTTTCAGTGTGTGGAACTCTGGTTACTAGGAGCAAAGGGGAGTCAATCCGAGGAGAGGATTTGACTCTGGGACACATACACAAAACCCGATAGTTCTGGCTTTCACCTCTACACATTGGAGGACATGGGCCGTGGTGTATCTCATCCCTCCCCCCAGTGTTAACCCCTAGGCGAGACAGACAAGCCGTAAATGAGAAGGGGTGAGAGGGGTGAGGTCGCTACACATACATACAGTATTTCACAAAAGTGAGTACACCCCTCACATTTTTGTAAATATTTTATTATATCTTTTCATGTGACAACACTGAAGAAATGACACTTTGCTACAATGTAACGTAGTGAGTGTACAGCTTGTATAACAGTGTAAATTTGCTGTCCCCTCAAAATAACTCAACACACAACCATTAATGTCTAAATTGCTGGCAACAAAACTGAGTACACCCCTAAGTGAAAATATCCAAATTGGGCCCAATTAGCCATTTTCCCTCCCCGATGTCATGTGACTCGTTAGTAGTACAAGGTCTCAGGTGTGAATGGGGAGCAGGTGTGTTAAATTTGGTGTTATCATCACTCTCATTCTGTCATATATGGCACTGGAAGTTCAATATGGCACCTCATCGCAAAAGAACTGTCACGTACCTGGTTGGAGGCCGAAATGCCGAGAGGGTTACCCTTGCGGCTGAGTGCAGTACACCTCTGAGGTTGGGTACAGAGGGTGTAGTGCCCAGAGAAGCACAGGTTGCCAGATGGGTCCAGGAGAGCAAAGCTGGTGGGATCCCGAAGAACACTGGTGGATGCAAGACACCGCTCAAGGAGAAGTAGTGGCAGCCAGGCTGAGGGTCAAACCCAGTAGATCCAGCAGGAGGAAGAGGCCGGTTGCAGGAACGGAGACAAGCAAAAGGTCTGGTAACAGGAAACAGGTAGGAACAGATGACTATGGCAAAGTCCGTGAAACAAGGCGGGATCAGGTGTAGGAGAAGGCAACAAGTCGGTAAAGCAAGCCAGGGGGTCAAACCAGGAGAGCAGATCAGACGGGTCAGGAACAAACCGGGTCACAATGGGAAATCCAAACAGCAGTTGAACAGAGTCTCAGGAACACTGATGACTATCAAGCAATAAGATGGGCTCAGTGGCAGTCTTATATAGGCCAGCAAGTAGCTGCATCTGTTGCGTTGCACGCGCGCGCCAATTGACACTCCCATGCATGCCCGTTGGTTCCATTGCGCATGTGCGTGCGCCTGTTCGCGCCACTTGCGTCAGTGCGCACGGGAATGTGCTGGAAGCGGCCATTACTAGTACTGGCACTATTGCCAGTTCTCCTACGGCCGTTTCCCTGACAATAACTCTCTGGATATTAGACAAAAATAATTGTTGCTCTACATAAAGATGGCCTAGGCTATAAAAAGATTGCCAAAACCCTGAAACTGATCTGCAGTATATGTGTGTATACTGCCAAAACCCTGAAACTGATCTGCAGTATATGTGTGTCTACCACCCCTAGACTAGCTGTGCCAGCCCTTCTCTGGCACAGCTAGTCTAGGGGTGGTATTTCTATATAACTCTATAACAGTTTACACACAATCCCACAATACCTTTCTTCAAGTGATAATATATATATATATATATATATATATATATTGTGAGGGGGTTAGCTCGGCAGCGGGCGTGTGTGACCCCCGAGATGGGCTCCCCACACAAAAACAGGCCCAGCAAACGGAGGTTGTGGTTTTCAAAATCAAAAAGGTGCGGTTTATTTTCTATTTACAGTGACAAAACACAGCAAAGCAAAAGAAACATAAACAAAATAAATCCTGGTCAACTTGACCTCTGACTAAACATACAGGTTTCCTAACTAACAACTGGGATCCGCCTAGTGCTGTCCTAGTCCCTCAGTCCCTGGTTTTAAATGTCCAAGCAAATAGCCACACAGGCTTTGTCTCACCGCACAGGGGTTCACTCTCCCTAGACAGTCCACACAGGTCTGGGTCCAGGCATGAGCTAACATCTAATGAAGCTGGGAGTTCTTATAGAGGCCTAAATGAGCTGACAAGCTTCAGCTGGTCTCATCAACTCCCTGTCTGCACGACGCCCCACACTCTCCCTAGAGGTATGAGTCATCCATGAGCCCACTAGCCTTAGCTGGGCTTATACAACTCTCCACCTAGTTGTATAAGTCGGCGTAAAGCCTGAATCTGGGCGAAATATATCTACCCCCCTGGATGCAACCAGGTGACTTTACCTTCCTGCTGTCACATACCCCCCCCTCTTGTTTTAACCTCGGGGTTGGAACACCAGCAATCAGGCATTCATGTACTCGAGACAAAGCATCCACATTCCCCATTTGAACGCCAGGGCGATGCTTTACTGTGAAGTTGAATTCCTGGAGGGCCAGGAACCACCTATTCACTCTTCTATTTGTTTCCTTGTTTTGAGCCATCCACTTTAACGGAGCGTGATCCGTAACCATGTCAAAGTGCCTACCTAGCAGGTAGTACCGAAGGGAATCTAGAGCCCACTTCACCGCTAAACACTCCTTTTCAACGGTGGCGTAATTTACCTCATGGGACTTCAACTTCCTGCTGAGGTAAATGACTGGGTGCTCTTCCCCGTTCCAGACCTGGGACAATACTGCTCCTAACCCCACATCTGACGCATCACTTTGTACGACAAAGTCTTTAGAGAAGTCGGGTGAGTACAACACTGGCTGGCTACATAAGGCTTGTTTCAAGAATTGGAATGCTGCCTCAGCCTCGGGGGTCCATTTAATCATGACCGACCCTTTCCCCTTCGTCAGGTTGGTTAGGGGCACAGCCTTAGAAGCAAAGTGGGGAATGAATCGCCGATAATACCCAGCGATTCCCAGAAAGGCTCGTACCTGCTTCTTGCTGTTGGGACGTGGCCAACTCTGGATGGCCTCGACTTTGTTGAGTTGGGGTTTTATTACTCCCCTCCCAATGGTGTACCCAAGATATTTGGCCTCCTCCTGCCCAATGGTACACTTCTTGGGGTTAGCCGTAAACCCCGCTTCCCGAACAGAGTCCAGGACTGCTTGCACTTTTGGCAGATGTGAGGCCCAATCTGTGCTATGGACAATTACGTCATCCAGGTAAGCCGCAGCATACTTCCGATGGGGCCTCAGCATCTGGTCCATTTTCCGCTGGAATGTGGCCGGCGCATTCTGTAACCCGAACGGCATTCTTTTATATTGGAACGCCCCGTCTGGGGTTACAAATGCGGTTTTCTCTTTGGCCGACTTGGCCAGGGGGATTTGCCAATACCCTTTTGTGAGGTCAAGAGTCGTCATGTATCGGGCTGTTCCCAGCCGGTCGATCAACTCATCTATACGTGGCATGGGGTAGGTGTCAAATTTTGTAACTTTGTTCAACTGACGAAAATAGTTACAAAATCGCCAGCTCCCATCCGGTTTAGGCACCAACACAATGGGACTAGACCAATCACTTTGGGACTCCTTTATCACCCCTAAGTTCAGCATTTTCTGTACTTCCTCCCGTATTGCCTCCCGTCGGGCCTCTGGGATCCGATAGGGTTTTAACTTCACCCTTTCACCGGGCGGGGTAATGATGTCATGCTCTACCCCAGATGTTTGTCCCGGCAGCTCAGAGAATACCTCCTTGTTGCGAAGCACAAACTCCTTAACCTCCTGTTGTTGGGGTTGTGACAAGGTGGCTGCTATTCCAACCTCAGGAATCACGCAACCAGTTTGAGCTGGTGACCAAGTGTCTGCGACTAGGGACTCTCTATCCCTCCAGGCTTTCAACAGATTAACATGATAGATCTGTTCGGGCTTTCGCCTTCCTGGTTGTCTGACCTTGTAATTCACTTCGCTCACTTTTTCCATTATCTCGTAGGGGCCTTGCCATTTGGCAAGGAATTTACTTTCAACCGTAGGGACAAGTACCAGTATCCTATCCCCCGGGGAAAAGGTACGGGTCTTGGCTCCACGGTTGTACACTCTCTGCTGTGCTAACTGCGCTTGGGCCAAATGTTCCTTCACGATGGGCATTACCTGTGCAATTCGGTCTTGCATCAGGGCGACATGCTCAATCACACTCCTGTGGGGAGAACTCTCACTTTCCCAAGTTTCCTTGGCAATATCCAACAGCCCTCTTGGGTGTCTCCCATACAGTAACTCAAAGGGGGAGAATCCCGTAGAGGATTGGGGCACCTCCCTAATAGCAAACATCAGATAAGGAAGTAGACAGTCTCAATCCTTTCCATCTCTATCCACCACTTTCTTCAACATTTGTTTTAGGGTTTTGTTGAATCTTTCAACCAGCCCATCGGTTTGGGGGTGATACACAGATGTACGTAATTGCGTCACTTTGAACAATTTACACAGCTCCTTCATAACCCGGGACATAAAGGGTGTACCTTGGTCCGTAAGCAATTCTTTACAAATACCCACCCGGCTAAACACAAGAGATAGCTCTTTGGCTATGGTTTTGGCCGAGGTATTTCGGAGAGGGATCGCTTCTGGATAACGGGTGGCATAGTCCATTATAACTAATATGTACTGGTGCCCCCTAGCGGACTTGATTATAGGACCTACCAAATCCATGGCGATCCTCTCAAACGGGACCTCAATGATGGGTAGAGGGACCAGCGGGCTACGGAAATGTGGCATCGGGGCCGACCTCTGACACACAGGGCAGGAGGAACAATAATTTTCTATGTCCTTCATCACCCCCGGCCAATAGAATCTCTGTAATACCCTCTCTCGGGTTTTCTCTGTCCCCAGATGACCTCCAAGAATGTGCCCATGGGCCAACTCCAACACCAACTTCCTGTAAGGTTTGGGCACCACAAGCTGCTCAACGGTTTCTTCTGCCCTTTTTGCCACCCGATACAGTAGGTCCTTCTCTACGCTGAAGTATGGGTAAGTGCAGGTATTATCTGGGTTCACTAACTCGCCATCTATTTTCACTACGTTTTCCCGTGCCTTTATTAGGGCGGGGTCTTTCAACTGTTCTGTGGCAAAGTTTTCCCTGTGAACCTCAAGATCAGAAAACTCCACCGACGGTAGGTTTTCGTCTGAGGAGGTGGGCTCCTCTCCAGTTTCTTGAGTCTCCCCTGCCAATACTGATAAGGGAAATTCCGGAGAGTCCTCACCACTCTCAGGGGAGTTCTGGCTATCACATTCCTGGTACATAGGGGCACCAGTGGGGGGCTCAGGATCATCCCACAGTTCCCAGAACTTCGGAAAATCCCTTCCCACAATGGCGTCATACGGTAACTGAGATACTAAGCCCACTGGATGAGAGAGGGTACCTTTGGGGGTCTCGAAACACACTGTAGTCACTGGATACTCTCGGGTGTCCCCATGCACACAAATAACAGCTACCTTGCTATTCCCAGAGACCTCTGTTTTAACTAACTCAGCCTTTATCAGGGTCACAAGGCTACCTGAATCCAGCAATACCACAACATTTCTACCATTAACACACATTTTGCATAAATGTTTCTCAGTTCCTCGAATGGCAGTGCATGCGACTGTCGCACACAGCGACTGACGTCTGCCCGTCAGAAAGTCACACTGCATGGGTTCCTCCACAACCGGGCAATTGGCTGCAATATGTCCCGCTTGCCGGCAGCGGTAGCAAACGATCCTTCTTGCGGCCTCTTGAGCCGCTGATTTCCCAGGCTGTTCTCGCCAAACTTGGGGTAGAGCTCCCACCCTCTCACTCTCTCCACCCTTACCCCTTGGAATCCTCTTATCCGCCCCTGGGGATGGTCTGGTCTTAGGGTGGAAAGTCCGAGTGTCTCTGGAAGAGGCCGTCAGGTTCTCTGTAGCCAAGTATTTCTCCACACGATCCACAAGACCATCGGCCGTCTCTGGGTCTCCATGGCTTACCCACTTTTGGATGGCAGTAGGAAGAGCTCTCAAAAACCGATCCATTACAACACGTTCCACAATCTTTGGTGCGGACAAAGTCTCTGGCTGTAGCCACTTTCTGCTCAGGTGAATGAGATCATACATTTGAGACCTGGGGGGTTTTCCAAGCTGGAAAGTCCAGTTATGCACACGCTGAGCCCGGACAGCCTGGGTGACACCCAGCCTTGCCAATATTTCAGCTTTTAGCATCACATAGTCTTTTGCTTGGTTAGGCTCTAGGTCATAGTAAGCTTTCTGCGATTCACTAGTTAACAGAGGAGCCACCAGTCCAGCCCACTGCTCCTCAGGCCACTTTTCTCTTTCAGCGGTCCTTTCAAATGTGGTCAAAAATACCTCTGGATCATCCTCTCCAGTCATTTTTGTCAATAAACGACTCACCCCAAAGGACGCGGTATTAGTGGGACGGCTTTCCTCACTGGTCTGCGGACGTTGCTGCATTACTGCTTCCATCTGTTGTTGTAGTCTCTGCTCTTGCTTCTGCAACAGGTCTATGAAGCGGGCCTCAGATTGCTGCTGGGCTTGTTGCTGAGCCTCCAGACTCTGTTGCAAAGTTGCGTTTGTCTGCTGCTGGGCTGCAAGGCTCTGTTGATGAGCTTGCTGCTGGGCTGCGAAGTTCTGTTGTTGAGCTGCAAGGCTCTGTTGATGAGCTGCAAGGCTCTTTTGCAAACCTGCATTTGTCTGCTGTTGATTGGCATTTGCTAGAGCCAGCTGTTTCAGTATCTCCTCCATGCTGGCTTAAAAAAAAACTGCCACTGGTTCTCCACCAACTGTGAGGGGGTTAGCTCGGCAGCGGGCGTGTGTGACCCCCGAGATGGGCTCCCCACACAAAAACAGGCCCAGCAAACGGAGGTTGTGGTTTTCAAAATCAAAAAGGTGCGGTTTATTTTCTATTTACAGTGACAAAACACAGCAAAGCAAAAGAAACATAAACAAAATAAATCCTGGTCAACTTGACCTCTGACTAAACATACAGGTTTCCTAACTAACAACTGGGATCCGCCTAGTGCTGTCCTAGTCCCTAAGTCCCTGGTTTTAAATGTCCAAGCAAATAGCCACACAGGCTTTGTCTCACCGCACAGGGGTTCACTCTCCCTAGACAGTCCACACAGGTCTGGGTCCAGGCATGAGCTAACATCTAATGAAGCTGGGAGTTCTTATAGAGGCCTAAATGAGCTGACAAGCTTCAGCTGGTCTCATCAACTCCCTGTCTGCACGACGCCCCACACTCTCCCTAGAGGTACGAGTCATCCATGAGCCCACTAGCCTTAGCTGGGCTTATACAACTCTCCACCTAGTTGTATAAGTCGGCGTAAAGCCTGAATCTGGGCGAAATATATCTACCCCCCTGGATGCAACCAGGTGACTTTACCTTCCTGCTGTCACAATATATATATATATATATATATATATATATATATATATATATAGAGACTCCAAAACCAGATTTGAGAAAAGGTAAAAGGTTTACTTGTAGATAAAAGGGGGTGAACAATCAATATCACATATAACACTGCATGCAGAGCCCTGCAGTAATACTAACAGTAGTTAAAGATAATGCGCACTTAGTTCTAACACACACTAACATATAGCTTGGGTCCCCGTTAGCAATATGGCGCCCAACAGTACTATCAACTCCCAGTCAGGCCTGACTTAGCTAAAACTCAGTCTCTAGAGAAGGAATCTTCGCATGCCAGATGATCGGTGGTGCACATACAGGAACAGTATTTGTAATCCAACAAGGTCTAAGGTAATGGAACAACTCCCCGGAGACTATGTGACTCAGTCCTCGAACTAGTCTCTTGACAGGAAAAGGGAAATATCACCCGATGGGCCAAGGCAGTCTATAGGCCTAGTAAAGTACTCAAGTATGGTTGTGAGCAGGTGCTCTCTCACCCCTCCGGACTCGATCCCAGTCCGGGACTCCCACTGCTGTGTTCACACACACAGGATCTGCCACCGCCTGATCTCCGGTTCACTGACGTCCCTCAAGCAGGTAGATGTCTGTCGCTGCACAGGCTCCGCAGTGAGGTGGAAGGCTCTCTGGAAGTGCGCAAGGTAGGGTGACAACGTGTCCCGGATTGCCCGGGACAGTCCCGCATTTTGCAGGTCTGTCCCGGGCACATTAATTCCAAGACAATACAGTGTCCCGGAATGAAACTGACACAGCCACCCTCCGGGCCAATCTGATGCCCCCAAAAAAGGCCGCCACATCACCGCTTTACTCACTGACAGTACTTGTCCTGGCCAAGAAGGCCTGGAGGAGCACAATCCCGCCCCCTGCTTGTGATTGGAGAAATCATAAATCTCGTGTCCAATAACTGTGCTGTGATTCGTTACAGCACAAGCTAATTTTTGGGAAGGGAGGGTGTCCCTGAATGGGAGTTTGGAAATGTGGTCACCCTAGCGCAAGGCCCAGGCCTCAGGCCTTGCACTCACAGCAGGTCCGCACAGGAAGTCCTCTTGCTAGCCGCGTCATGTCTAAAGAGGCCGGGCTGAGCCTCGCCCTCCCCTTTTATACCCCACCCATGAGTCTCTGCGGCAGCCCAATGCACCCTAGGTGCCAAACGGGGTTCTGGGTAACATAGTCCATGGGGCCTCAACGGAGACCCCGCTACATATATATATATATATATATATATATATATATATATATATATATATATATATATATATATATTGTGACAGCAGGAAGGTAAAGTCACCTGGTTGCATCCAGGGGGTAGATATATTTCGCCCAGATTCAGGCTTTACGCCGACTTATACAACTAGGTGGAGAGTTGTATAAGGCTAGTGGGCTCATGGATGACTCATACCTCTAGGGAGAGGGCTGGGCGTCGTGCAGACAGGGAGTTGATGAGACCAGCTGAAGCTTGTCAGCTCATTTAGGCCTCTATAAGAACTCCCAGCTTCATTAGATGTTAGCTCATGCCTGGAACCAGACCTGTGTGGACTGTCTAGGGAGAGTCAACCCCTGTGCGGTGAGACAAAGCCTGTGTGGCTATTTGCTTGGACATTTAAAACCAGGGACTTAGGGACTAGGACAGCACTAGGCTGATCCCAGTTGTTAGTTAGGAAACCTGTATGTTTAGTCAGAGGTCAACTTGACCAGGATTTATTTTGGTTATGTTTCTTTTGCTTTGCTGTGTTTTGTCACTGTAAATAGAAAATAAACCACACCTTTTTTTGATTTTGAAAACCACAACCTCCGTTTGCTGGGCCTGTTTTGTGTGGGGAGCCCATCCCGGGGGTCACACACACCCGCTGCCGAGCTAACCCCCTCACAGTTGGTGGAGAATGCGGGCAGTTTTTTTAAGCCAGCATGGAGGAGATACTGAAGCAGCTGGCTCTAGCAAATGCCAATCAACAGCAGACAAATGCAGGTTTGCAAAGGAGCCTTGCAGCCCAGCAGCAGACAAACGCAACTTTGCAACAGAGTCTGGAGGCTCAGCAACGAGCCCAGCAGCAATCTGAGGCCCGCTTCATAGACCTGTTGCAGAAGCAAGAGCAGAGACTACAACAACAGATGGAAGCAGTAATGCAGCAACGTCCGCAGACCAGTGAGGAAAGCCGTCCCACTAATACCGCGTCCTTTGGGGTGAGTCGTTTATTGACAAAAATGACTGGAGAGGATGATCCAGAGGTATTTTTGACCACATTTGAAAGGACCGCTGAAAGAGAAAAGTGGCCTGAGGAGCAGTGGGCTGGACTGGTGGTTCCTCTGTTAACTGGTGAATCGCAGAAAGCTTACTATGACCTAGAGCCTAACCAAGCAAAAGACTATGTGATGCTAAAAGCTGAAATATTGGCAGGGCTGGGTGTCACCCAGGCTGTCCGGGCTCAGCGTGTGCATAACTGGACTTTCCAGCTTGGAAAACCCCCCAGGTCTCAAATGTATGATCTCATTCACCTGAGCAGAAAGTGGCTACAGCCAGAGACTTTGTCCGCACCAAAGATTGTGGAACGTGTTGTAATGGATCGGTTTTTGAGAGCTCTTCCTACTGCCATCCAAAAGTGGGTAAGCCATGGAGACCCAGAGACGGCCGATGGTCTTGTGGATCGTGTGGAGAAATACTTGGCTACAGAGAACCTGACGGCCTCTTCCAGAGACACTCGGACTTTCCACCCTAAGACCAGACCATCCCCAGGGGCGGATAAGAGGATTCCAAGGGGTGAGGGTGGAGAGAGTGAGAGGGTGGGAGCTCTACCCCAAGTTTGGCGAGAACAGCCTGGGAAATCAGCGGCTCAAGAGGCGGCAAGAAGGATCGTTTGCTACCGCTGCCGGCAAGCGGGACATATTGCAGCCAATTGCCCGGTTGTGGAGGAACCCATGCAGTGTGACTTTGACGGGCAGACGTCAGTCGCTGTGTGCGACAGTCGCATGCACTGCCATTCGAGGAACTGAGAAACATTTATGCAAAATGTGTGTTAATGGTAGAAATGTTGTGGTATTGCTGGATTCAGGTAGCCTTGTGACCCTGATAAAGGCTGAGTTAGTTAAAACAGAGGTCTCTGGGAATAGCAAGGTAGCTGTTATTTGTGTGCATGGGGACACCCGAGAGTATCCAGTGACTACAGTGTGTTTCGAGACCCCCAAAGGTACCCTCTCTCATCCAGTGGGCTTAGTATCTCAGTTACCGCATGACGCCATTGTGGGAAGGGATTTTCCGAAGTTCTGGGAACTGTGGGATGATCCTGAGCCCCTCACTGGTGCCCCTATGTACCAGGAATGTGATAGCCAGAACTCCCCTGAGAGTGGTGAGGACTCTCCGGAATTTCCCTTATCAGTATTGGCAGGGGAGACTCAAGAAACTGGAGAGGAGCCCACCTCCTCAGACGAAAACCTACCGTCTGTGGAGTTTTCTGATCTTGAGGTTCAAAGGGAAAACTTTGCCACAGAACAGTTGAAAGACCCCGCCCTAATAAAGGCACGGGAAAACGTAGTGAAAATAGATGGCGAGTTAGTGAACCCAGATAATACCTGCACTTACCCATACTTCAGCGTAGAGAAGGACCTACTGTATCGGGTGGCAAAAAGGGCAGAAGAAACCGTTGAGCAGCTTGTGGTGCCCAAACCTTACAGGAAGTTGGTGTTGGAGTTGGCCCATCGGCACATTCTTGGAGGTCATCTGGGGACAGAGAAAACCCGGGAGAGGGTATTACAGAGATTCTATTGGCCGGGGGTGATGAAGGACGTAGAAAATTATTGTTCCTCCTGCCCTGTGTGTCAGAGGTTGGCCCCGATGCCACATTTCCGTAGCCCGCTGGTCCCTCTACCCATCATTGAGGTCCCGTTTGAGAGGATCGCCATGGATTTGGTAGGTCCTATAATCAAGTCCGCTAGGGGGCACCAGTACATATTAGTTATAATGGACTATGCCACCCGTTATCCAGAAGCGATCCCTCTCCGAAATACCTCGGCCAAAACCATAGCCAAAGAGCTATCTCTTGTTTTTAGCCGGGTGGGTATTTGTAAAGAACTGCTTACGGACCAAGGTACACCCTTTATGTCCCGGGTTATGAAAGAGCTGTGTAAATTGTTCAAAGTGACGCAATTGCGTACGTCTGTGTATCACCCCCAAACCGATGGGCTGGTTGAAAGATTCAACAAAACCCTAAAACAAATGTTGAAGAAAGTGGTGGATAGAGATGGAAAGGATTGGGACTGTTTACTTCCTTATTTGATGTTTGCTATTAGGGAGGTGCCCCAATCCTCTACGGGATTCTCCCCCTTTGAGTTACTGTATGGGAGACACCCAAGAGGGCTGTTGGATATTGCCAAGGAAACTTGGGAAAGTGAGAGTTCTCCCCACAGGAGTGTGATTGAGCATGTCGCCCTGATGCAAGATCGAATTGCACAGGTAATGCCCATCGTGAAGGAACATTTGGCCCAAGCGCAGTTGGCACAGCAGAGAGTGTACAACCGTGGAGCCAAGACCCGTACCTTTTCCCCGGGGGATAGGATATTGGTACTTGTCCCTACGGTTGAAAGTAAATTCCTTGCCAAATGGCAAGGGCCCTACGAGATAATGGAAAAAGTGAGCGAAGTGAATTACAAGGTCAGACAACCAGGAAGGCGAAAGCCCGAACAGATCTATCACGTTAATCTGTTGAAAGCCTGGAGGGATAGAGAGTCCCTAGTCGCAGACACTTGGTCACCAGCTCAAACTGGTTGCGTGATTCCTGAGGTTGGAATAGCAGCCACCTTGTCACAACCCCAACAACAGGAGGTTAAGGAGTTTGTGCTTCGCAACAAGGAGGTATTCTCTGAGCTGCCGGGACAAACATCTGGGGTAGAGCATGACATCATTACCCCGCCCGGTGAAAGGGTGAAGTTAAAACCCTATCGGATCCCAGAGGCTCGACGGGAGGCAATACGGGAGGAAGTACAGAAAATGCTGAACTTAGGGGTGATAGAGGAGTCCCAAAGTGATTGGTCTAGTCCCATCGTGTTGGTGCCTAAACCGGATGGGAGCTGGCGATTTTGTAACGATTTTCGTCAGTTGAACAAAGTTACAAAATTTGACACCTACCCCATGCCACGTATAGATGAGTTGATCGACCGGCTGGGAACAGCCCGATACATGACGACTCTTGACCTCACAAAAGGGTATTGGCAAATCCCCCTGGCCAAGTCGGCCAAAGAGAAAACCGCATTTGTAACCCCAGACGGGGCGTTCCAATATAAAAGAATGCCGTTCGGGTTACAGAATGCGCCGGCCACATTCCAGCGGAAAATGGACCAGATGCTGAGGCCCCATCGGAAGTATGCTGCGGCTTACCTGGATGACGTAATTGTCCATAGCACAGATTGGGCCTCACATCTGCCAAAAGTGCAAGCAGTCCTGGACTCTGTTCGGGAAGCGGGGTTTACGGCTAACCCCAAGAAGTGTACCATTGGGCAGGAGGAGGCCAAATATCTTGGGTACACCATTGGGAGGGGAGTAATAAAACCCCAACTCAACAAAGTCGAGGCCATCCAGAGTTGGCCACGTCCCAACAGCAAGAAGCAGGTACGAGCCTTTCTGGGAATCGCTGGGTATTATCGGCGATTCATTCCCCACTTTGCTTCTAAGGCTGTGCCCCTAACCAACCTGACGAAGGGGAAAGGGTCGGTCATGATTAAATGGACCCCCGAGGCTGAGGCAGCATTCCAATTCTTGAAACAAGCCTTATGTAGCCAGCCAGTGTTGTACTCACCCGACTTCTCTAAAGACTTTGTCGTACAAAGTGATGCGTCAGATGTGGGGTTAGGAGCAGTATTGTCCCAGGTCTGGAACGGGGAAGAGCACCCAGTCATTTACCTCAGCAGGAAGTTGAAGTCCCATGAGGTAAATTACGCCACCGTTGAAAAGGAGTGTTTAGCGGTGAAGTGGGCTCTAGATTCCCTTCGGTACTACCTGCTAGGTAGGCACTTTGACATGGTTACGGATCACGCTCCGTTAAAGTGGATGGCTCAAAACAAGGAAACAAATAGAAGAGTGAATAGGTGGTTCCTGGCCCACCAGGAATTCAACTTCACAGTAAAGCATCGCCCTGGCGTTCAAATGGGGAATGTGGATGCTTTGTCTCGAGTACATGAATGCCTGATTGCTGGTGTTCCAACCCCGAGGTTAAAACAAGAGGGGGGGGTATGTGACAGCAGGAAGGTAAAGTCACCTGGTTGCATCCAGGGGGGTATACAACTAGGTGGAGAGTTGTATAAGGCTAGTGGGCTCATGGATGACTCATACCTCTAGGGAGAGGGCTGGGCGTCGTGCAGACAGGGAGTTGATGAGACCAGCTGAAGCTTGTCAGCTCATTTAGGCCTCTATAAGAACTCCCAGCTTCATTAGATGTTAGCTCATGCCTGGAACCAGACCTGTGTGGACTGTCTAGGGAGAGTGAACCCCTGTGCGGTGAGACAAAGCCTGTGTGGCTATTTGCTTGGACATTTAAAACCAGGGACTTAGGGACTAGGACAGCACTAGGCTGATCCCAGTTGTTAGTTAGGAAACCTGTATGTTTAGTCAGAGGTCAACTTGACCAGGATTTATTTTGGTTATGTTTCTTTTGCTTTGCTGTGTTTTGTCACTGTAAATAGAAAATAAACCGCACCTTTTTTTGATTTTGAAAACCACAACCTCCGTTTGCTGGGCCTGTTTTGTGTGGGGAGCCCATCCCGGGGGTCACACACACCCGCTGCCGAGCTAACCCCCTCACAATATATATAAAATGTTTAGGGGCTCTAAGTAACTTTTTAGCAAACAAATACAGATTTTTACATGTAGGAAAAAAGTGTCAGAATAGGCCTGGTCTTCAAGTGTGTGCAAAAAAACGCAAACATGGCTCTGGCAGGCAAAAGGTTAAACAATGTATGATCAGCTAAAATTCTAGGTACCCCAATGACTGAGAGTGGACAAAATATGGGTAAGCTTTAAATGTGTATGGTGGTTTGGGAACTATTATTGTCTCAGTGAAATCTACCAACATAAGGGCTCATTCACACCAGAAAGCAGTGTGGGAAACCCACGTTCCATGCCCGTTTCCAAAACCTAGTTCAAAATGCACTGCAGTTGTGATCTACAGCCAGTGTGTCAGGAAAGGGTTCACCCGTTGGTGGCACTGTTGGTCCCATTGATCGCAGTACCAGTGTCCACCAGCGGGTGTCTTCTTGCAGCCAGGATCTGTAATAAAGGATCTCACCTGCTGGTGGCACTGTCAGACCCATGGGCCATAGTACTGGTGTCCAACAGCGGGTGTATTCCAGCAGTGTGGGGCAGGCAGCACCTCCTGCGCTCAGGTGTTACCTGAGGACAATTACTGCAGTCTCATAAATACCCGGCAAGCCCTCACATGCTGGCCTTGGTATCTCTCTCCTTGTGCCCTGACCCCACTGCCTGTAATCCTGACCTTGAGCCTGTACCTGACCTGACCTGACCCGATTCGATCTGATCCCTATCCCGAGCCCTTCCTGGACCTGTTACCTTGGATCCCTGCCCTGCAGCCTATCCATCCATCCTCACCCTGTGCTGTATTCCTTACCCATCTGCTGATCTCTGATCTCTGCTGATACCTGTGTATGACCCCGGTCTGGCTTAGTTTACGATTCTGGTATCTCCTATTTTATTGTACATATCTGTCAGTAGACCAGACTGTGTGGACTGCACAGAGGAAACCAAAAACGCATGTAAAGTG
This sequence comes from Rana muscosa, assembly GCA_029206835.1. Taxonomy (NCBI): domain Eukaryota; kingdom Metazoa; phylum Chordata; class Amphibia; order Anura; family Ranidae; genus Rana; species Rana muscosa. The sequence goes on along the minus strand of CM055117.1, from coordinate 624,449,852 downwards.
AATGATAATGGTGTATTAAGATGGGTGACAAGTAAGTGAATACAAACAGTGCACAACCAACCACAACACCCACAAACAACAAATTCCCTGACAGTATACCAAGGCCATCCCTGACCAGACGTGGCTGCATCCTGGTTCGGTGGGCTCGCTAAAGATGGATTTTAATGAAATTGTCTATTATTCTCTGCTGGTGGCAGAGGATAGTGAATATTTCTGCCAAACCTTTTTTTTTATACTTCATATCTTTATTAATCCATTTTCCATTATACATCAAAAACATTCAATCCCCCTTCCCACCCTCCTCTGGAACATTCAGATACAGTAATCATAATATATCTTTAAAAACACAGTTCAATTCCTTATAATTGAGCTGTTTGTTCCAGCGTCCGTTCCCTTATCTTCCCTCCAGCTAAACTTCCCTCCCCAGACACATTTGTCCCACACTATAATCCACCTACTTTCATTCCTCTACCATTCCCTTTCTATCCTTTACTTCCTTAAATCAACACTTCCCTTCTTCACAAATTTTTCATTATATTAGAATAATTCTTTTCTCCCACCACTGTTTCCAAATTTTGTCATATTATTTAAGAGCACCTTGTCTAATATATGTTACTCTTTCCTTTAGTATTGTTATATTCATGCTTTGTTCCCATTCTTTACTGGTCGGTGGGAGAGCTGTTTGCCATCTCTGTGCAATCAGCTTCCTTGCCTGGAACAGGCATCTCAGAATTGCAAGCTGGTTGCTACCAATTTTCCCTTCTCCATCTGTCCCGCCCAGTACACATTGTATTGGATCCAGTTCTCTTGTTCAATATTTGTAGGTATTTTAACAAGAATACATATCACAGGTATAATACAGATGATGCGAGAGTGAGATATACAACGTAACCTTAATGGAAGATATGTTTGTAGAGTTTGATGCTAAAAAAAAAAAGGAAAAGATAATTTTTATCCTTGAAATAATAAAGAGAAGAAAATAGAGAGCAATAACAATTGTCATGTATATTGGACTCGTAAAATAAAGAAAAAGACTATACCTTACATCAGGTAGAAAGTGCCTCCGGACCTCCCATCCACCCCTAGTGGGGTCAAACTGTGGATGGGAGGGGGCACATGTTAAAAAAGAGAAATAAATGAATTAACTAAGGTATAGGTGAGTCCTGGAAGGATGAATAAGTTATCCTAACATATAAGTAAAGTAGTTAGAAGCCTATTAAAGTCACTTTTAAATGTCAAAACCAATCCTATGAAGAAACAACAGAAGAAAAACAGTGTATCAAATGGATAGAAGATTTTCTCGGGTTAGTAGTCCAAACTCTAGAGTATATGTAATAGTAATTTTAAGAAGCAGGAAGAAAATATAAATCCCAAAATCACATACTGGGCAATAATGAAAATAAAAGAAAAAGAAGAGTGTTGAGATAGGAAGAAAGAAAAGAAGAGATTGAGAAAAGAAAGGAGTGAAGAGAAAGGAAAGGAAAAGATGAGGTTCCCTCCCAGGGATGATCCAGCCCCAGCCCCAAGAAATGCTAACTAAGACTAGCAACATTTGAAAGAAAGGAAGAGAAAAAAAAAATGTTAAATTGGATTAGCAGGGCAGCAAAAGAGATTGGTCAAAATCGGATGTTAGGAAATGTTTAACCCATGGTTGCCAAATTTTATTAAATTTTTTCACATTATTATTCTCAATAGCTGACATTTTGTGGAAAATGAGGGCTCTGTTCATTCGGTGTTTAGCTTCAGTCACAACCAATGTCTGAGATTTCCATGCCTTAGCTATAGTTTGTTTAGCTGAGGTTGTCAGATATAATAATAGTTGGAATTGATTGTGGGTAAGTTCAGGGGGTTTAAGATTCAATAATGCTACGACTGGGTCCGGCTTAATCAAGTTTTATAGAGCAGTGGAAGCCATTCCGAATGTTTTGTTCCAAAAATTTTGGGCAATTGGACATTCCCACCATATGTGGAGATAGGTACCTACAGTCGCACAGCCACAAAAGCAAATATTTGGACAAGTAGGCGAGAATTTAGCTAACCTCGCTGGTACCAGATACCAGCGTGATAAGACCTTGAAACAATTTGTGGATGAGCGCATAGTGGTCGACCAGATATTGTCCCAATCTTTCGTACTGAATGTCTTATCAAAATCCTGAGACCATTTGGTGACATATAGCGGTGGAGTGTCTGTGAGGGGGAATTGAGATGTTTATAAAGTAGTGAGATCAGACCTCTAGTGTGTGGATCACATTTACAGATCCTTTCAAACTGTGATAGTTGATTAAGTATGGAACCCGAATTCAATAACCGGTGTATAAAAGTTTTTAATCTGTAGGTACCGGAAAATGTATTTGCTGGGTACACCATGAATATCACATAGATTAGGAAATGTCAGGATGTTATTGATGGAGGTTATATCATATAAGCATGTCGGATTTTTGGTAGTCCAGGCTGAAAAGGAAGAGGGAAACTTCCATGCAGGATAAAAAGCTGGGTGTCTAATAAATGACAGTAGGGGGTTATGTGGGGATTGTAGTGTAGCGGGTATGTACTTTCCCGGGTGTAAATTTGAACTTGACAGAGACATTAGTGATGTGTAATTCTCTGCAGCCCAGCGGGTGGCGCTGTCGCCCTGGGCTGAGGTTGAATCATTGCTGTGTGTTGTGCCTCCTTTTTGTCCTCCCTCGGCAGCGGTATGGTGGGGCGGGGAACCCGCCGTGCTTGCTGGGAGAGGGTATAAAGGGGCCGGCCATCTTTGTCACGGGGTCGGAGTCCAGGGCACCTTCAGCCTGTGGACGGTGGTTCGTGTTGGTTTTCTAGGCGGGCCTAGGCCTAGAGGACAGCCGGAGGTCGTGTTCCCTTCCAGGCACCTTTAGCCTGGGGTGAGGTACTCAGATGGAGGTCCGGAGCTCAGTGCCCAACACTGAGTTCCGCGAGGGAAGGAGATCCTAGGGAACCCCGGGAGTGGGTACCCGAATCCGGAAGGCGTAATGGACCGGGGGAGCTCCTCATTCGAAGACCTGGTGCAGCAGATTGCCAGTGACGGGTGAGTCTCTCACCGGAGACCGCTTGGAAGGAAATCCCCCCTCGTTCGGAGACTGCAACCCACTTTCAGGAAGGAAAGTGGAGAATACATTGTGTCTGGGCCTATTTGCATCCACACCTCCTTTTCTGTTCTGTTTCTACCAAGGGAGTTCAACTGATTGTGTTCATTCGAGAAGAATAAAGGAGTGTTGAACTTTAATGGTGTGGGGCTCATTTCCTGACAGACATTGTTCAAGGTAACTCTCGGTGGAGGCTCCAGGTGCACAGCACTGACCCGAAGGTAAAAGAACTTTGCTTGTATCACACTGACACCTGTGACAAAGGCCTGGCGTAGTGTCCCCGCTCCCTTCCCCTCTAAAAGATACCCCTTGACAAGAGAGAGACGAGCTGAAGAGAAAGAGGGGAGTGAGGGGGGTGCTACACGTGGGGGCTCGGGTCCGGTATAGTGTTTGTGCACCACAGCATTGAACGTGTCTGTTGGAAGAGTTACGCGAATAGGCAGGCCTTCACTGGCCGAAGTGCATCCCTGCTCGAAGTCGTGGACATGACCCAATAAAGGGAGAGGCCCGCGCAGAAGAGTGGAAAGAGGGGGAAGTTCAGCCGTGTGAAGAACTACACGTGGGGGCTTCTATTGCACTGCGCCACCAGGCACACCCCCATCCCTTAGTTCATGGGCGTGACTCAGAAACAGAAAAGAAGAAAAGCCCGCGAACTGGAGCAAAGGGGAGGAGTCCAATACGTGTGAAGGACTACACGTGGGACATTGGCGCAAAGAAAAACTCTGCAGTGTGCAATGGATCAGCAACAGGTCGCCATGTTCGGACATACGTTGTGGATTCCAGTTCACCCTTCCACCACGACATTGACTGCTGCTGCTCCGGTAACAGATACGGGGATCCGGCTAAAGCCAAGGGGTTGATTTGCCCTGTATTCATGCATGGACGTTGAGGCCCTGGGTGTGATTTGTCCTGGCTGTTCGGGACTGGTGTGCCAGCTGAAGCCATTCGGGCAATGTGAGGCCTGTGGGGAGTTCCTGTTCGAAGTGGATCCGGCGGTTGAGAAGCCGAGAACCATCTACCCCGTCCGTGCTGCGGGCAACACCACTCAGAGAGGAGGAATCACTGCTGTGACAGCCATCCCTGCGCACACTGCAGCGACCGCGGAAGAGGTTGTAAAACTTCAACGGGAGAAATCCGAGGATGCTGACTCGGTCACCACGATCTTGCAGCGTCCACCACCGAAGAGAAAGACCGGCATGGTAGCCCCGACCAGCGGTTGTGGTGGACCGTCTCGCCCGCTTACGCCCGGCCAGGATGGATCCGTCGACAAGAGTTCTGGACGTCCCGTTTCAAGTAAAGGCCGAGGTAAGCCTGGCGGAGAGATTTGGTGTATGGGAAGAGGTGAAAGCTCGGTCTCCACTACAGGATACCTGCCTGCGGAGGAGAGTGACACCTCTGACCTAGAGTCACTCTCGGACATGGGAGACGACGTTGCAATGGATGAACTGTTTGCAGAGAAAGGCTGGGACACAGTACCTCTCGCTTCATTCCGGGGGACCAGGGATCCACCCATGTCTACAGGGGAAAGTACACCCCGGGTGGAGGCACCAGCGCCTGAAGAGAGGTCCCATCCCCAGCCTGCTTCTACATCCCCGTGCCATCTGTACCGAAGACCGGGGAAAAGAGACTGTTGCTGTGGGCACCAATGCCCAGATCAGATGTGATCAAGGTCGCTCGCCACCTGGACTCGATAGTGTTGCCTGGCGAAGGGGACAGAGCTACCATGCCTCCTTTGGCGAGACTACAACGCCTATTTGGCCAGAAGGTTGTTGCGGACTACGGATGGGAGTATCCGTACTTGTCGAAGGAATTGCTGTATGAGGTGGAAGTGTGCTAGGAGCGCTGGTACAATGTCTTTGTGTGGACCCACCTTCAGGTTCCCCACGCCCGCAGGTACCTGGCATGCTCTCCAAAGGCCTCTCAACGTTTTAAAGACTGCAAAGCAGAATGGATGTTAGGACGGCACATTCATGCAGACAAAGTGTTGATTCGGCGCAAAGAAGGAGAAGATGTGGAGTATCATCTGGAAACCATGGATCAGCACTTGAAGCCACTTGTTCTGCCGCATCCCTTTTACCTGTAGGAGAAAAGAGACTCCGTTCTTATCATGCTGCTGAACTTTCTGGGGCCCGTTGCTTTTGTGCCCTAAAGGAATGAAGGACTGTTCCTGTTGTTCTTAACTTTCTTGCAAGAGATCATAGACTCTGAATAGATAGGGCCAAAGAGAAGAGGAAAGTTCCACGAGTGCAGTTACCGCGGTGCTGTCACCAGGTGGCAGTGTTGTGCAACGTTAAAACACTTTTCATGCACTCACTCTTTGGAGAAAAGGGATTTCTTCCCGGAGAAGTTTCTTTTCCATCACACGAATACAGGTGTCAGGGTTATATGTGTTAATCCTTTCTTTTCCCTCTGCAGGAGAGCATCCCATCAAGTCCACTGAGAATGGGGTGGGTCTTAGTCAGGATGGGGGGGGGGAAGTAAAAAAATTGTGAAGATGTGATTCAAAGTTAAGAGTCAATGCTGTTGTTTCTCTTCTGTCTTTATTCCCTTTTCTTTACAGGGCTCAGACACAATGTTTTAGTTGGATAGTTTTTCTAAAAGTTTTATTTTTGTACAATTGTTAGTCGGTTTCTGGATTGGATTATGTCAGCCGTTGAGGGCATGATTTACTCCAGACACTGGGGACCAGTGTCAAACCACCAGGGGGAGAGTGTAGCTGGTATGTACTTTCCCGGGTGTAAATTTGAACTTGACAGAGACATTAGTGATGTGTAATTCCTTGCAGCCCAGCGGGTGGCGCTGTCGCCCTGGGCTGGGGTTGAATCATTGCTGTGTGTCTTGCCTCCTTTTTGTCCTCCCTCGGCAGCGGTATGGTGGGGCGAGGAACCCGCCGTGCTTGCTGGGAGAGGGTATAAAGGGGGCCGGCCATCTTTGTCACGGTGTCGGAGTCCAGGGCACCTTCAGCAGACTGCAACCCACTTTCAGGAAGGAAAGTGGAGAATACATTGTGTCTGGGCCTATTCGCATCCACACCTCCTTTTCTGTTCTGTTTCTACCAAGGGAGTTCAACTGATTGTGTTCATTCGAGAAGAATAAAGGAGTGTTGAACTTTAATGGTGTGGGGCTCATTTCCTGACAGACATTGTTCAAGGTAACTCTCGGTGGAGGCTCCAGGTGCACAGCACTGACCCAAAGGTAAAAGAACTTTGCTTGTATCACACTGACACCTGTGACAAAGGCCTGGCGTAGTGTCCCCGCTCCCTTCCCCTCTAAAAGATACCCCTAGACAAGAGAGAGACGAGCTGAAGAGAAAGAGGGGAGTGAGGGGGGTGCTACAGTAGTTTATGTGAACATCTAAATTTGTCTCAGATAGTCATGGAGTGCTTTGTAATAGGATTAGACAGGCTAATTCTATCACAAGGGGATAACCACATTATATTAGCCACAGATATTGGATCAATATCGATAGATTCTATTGCCACCCACAAAGGGGTTTCAAACAATGCATGGTACTTAGATAATTGGGCAATTTGTGCTGCGTAATAGTAAGTGGTGAAATTAGGAATCCCTAGTCCCCCTTTAGATTTTTCGATTAAAAAGTGTCGCTTTAGAAATACGTGTTTTAATCTTACCCCATATAAACGATACAACTCTCTGTTGTAGTAGCCTTAAAAAATAGGAAGGAATGGGAATAGGGAGCACCCTAAAAAGATACAAGAATTTTGGTTGAATGGACATTTTCACAGCGTTGATTCTACTGAACCATGATAGAGAAAGTGTGGACCAATTATTTAATAAGTTTGTGATTTGTTTTAGTAGTGGTAAGTAATTTGCTTTGAACAGGTCTGAGATTGAGGATGTAAGTTGTATTCTCAAATATGGGATATAGTGAGTGACCCAATTGAATGGTAAGGTTGCTTGAGCTCTGTGAAGTTCGGAATGCGATAAGTTTATGTTAAGCGCATTGGATTTGGAGTTGTTAATATATAGCCCTGAAATATCTGAAATTTTTTCTAAGGGGTTCAATAAATTTGGAGCTGAAATTTGAGGATGGGTTAGGAAGACAAGTATATCATCTGCGAAAAGACATATTTTATGGTGATATCCACCTAGTTCCAAGCCTCTAATATTAGGGTTGGATCTGATGAGCATCACCAGTGGTTTTATGAGAAGAGCGAAAATCAAAAGGTGAAAGGGGGCAACCCTGTCTCGTGCCACTTTTAATATCGAATGTAGATGATATGTATCCCATATATTTAATATATGCCTTCGGATCATTATATAAAGCAGAGATCCATAGTAGAAAATGGTTTCCAAAGCCCCATTTTTGTAGAATATAATTCATAAATGGCCATGAGACCGAATCAAAAGCTTTACGCATGTCTAGAGACAAGAAACAAGTAGGGATCTTCCTCGTTTTGGCGGAATATGTTAACAAAAGCGCTCTTCTAATATTATCCCCCGCCTGACGTTTGGGCATAAAACCTGTTTGATCACGATGTATTAAATTTCCAATGATAGTGTTCAAACTATTTGCCAATATTTTAGCCAGTAACTTGATGTCCAGGTTAAGAAGGGAAATTGGACGGTAGTTAGTCCAGGAAGTGAGATCGGAATGGGGTTTAGGGAGCATTACTATGATAGATGTCAAGGATTCATTTCTAAATGACTGTCTAGCTAATAAAGAGTTGAAGGCTCTAGTTAGAATAGGTGCTAATACTGTTTGAATTTTTTTAAAGTATAAAGCTGAAAAGCCGTCCGGGCCTGGCCTTTTATGTGGCTTCAACTCTTGAATAGCTGTTTGAACCTCAATTAAAGTTATAGGCTTCTCAAGAACGTCAAGTTGATCAGGTTTCATGTGTGTAAATGTGATGTTTGAGAGTAGATCATCAGTTTTAAGTTTATCAAAATTCTGGTTCGGTGAGTATAATTTGGCCAATTTTGAACAGAAAATCTCTAATATTTTTACTGTGTTGCTGGTGAAAGAGTCACGGGATGTCTAACGGCACCCCAAGTATGAAAGGGGTTAACGCCGTTTAGGATATTCCCTCTCTGGACACACATCCACTGCCGATCCTCCACAGTCAGGCGACCACTTCCCATAGGATTAATCCTTCCAATCATACGAGACAAACGCTCTGTATCTTTCCAACTCGACTGACAATCTTTAATGACAAACTCCAAGTTTTATACACACAGAGAGGAGGTTCTTACATTCTCCTCAGACAATACACCTTTGACCAGACCGAATTTACATGAGCTAATTAACTACAGTGATGACTCAGACACATGACCTTTAGGCTAGCCTCACTGTCTCCCAATACACATCTGACATCTTAGCAGACACAGGTGGGGGCTGGATGTGGTGACATTAGCATCTAACAGTATGTGTCCCAACATCATGAAGGAGTCACTTTTCAGTTAACCTGTTGAGTTCATAATCAAACAGTAAATAGTTCTTTACAGATATCCTGGGGAATATTGTGGAAAAATATCACTGTCCCATTTTAAAGCAATCCAAGACATATTCTTAATGTCCATTATTTTCTTGCTCACCCTGTGCCCAAAGTGACCCCTGTCACACATCTCCCCTTTCGGCAGGAGACTAACACAGGAGGAGACCCCAGACGGGTTGACTCCGAAGTTAGTCCATAGTTCCATTCCTCGAATGCCTGGACAACCCATCAGCATGGCCGTTTTGCTTACCGGGTCAGTAGCTGATGGTGACGTTGTAAGGTTGCAGGGCGAATAATGGAATTCAGTTCTGGAACAGTCACTTGCTTTGCTCTCTCAATGGCTCCCAAAACTTGTTGCTGATGCTCTTGGGAGAGGTAAGGCAAAACCTGGGCGCAAATCCCATTTAACCTTTTGACAATTTCAGCCTGTTTGTGCATTTCAATGTTCAAGCCATGGGACATCTCATAATACATGGCGTAGTGTCGTTGCATCTCCGATTTTTCCCTGGCCAACTTGTCACATTCCAATTCTAGACTGTGATATTTTGCCTGATCTAAGGTACATGTCGGGGAAGATAGTCTTACCCAGTTCTCAGCCGCAAGCGGGCCAGTTCCAGCAGCATGGGTCTGGGCACAGGTAGTCACTGGGTTGGCTTCAGCGGGGCCCATCGGGGCATAAGCAGAAATGAGGGGGGCCAAATCATTCCCCAGTAGTACATCCGCTGGCAAATCCTTCATCACCCCCACATTCACGTGTCCCGAACCAACCCCCCCAATCCAGGTGAACACGGGCAACGGGTAGCTGGAAGATGGTACCTCCCGCTACTCTTACGGCTACAGTGACTCCGGTGTGTTGGCTCTCTGGGATGAGGTTCTTCTGTAGTAGGGTCATGGTAGCGCCACTATCACGTAGGCCATTGGCTACCGTTCCATTAACCCGGACAGTCTGCCTGTGTTGTTGCCTGTTGTCCCGGTTAGCTGCTTGTATTGGATCAGCCTCGTGCAGGACGCCCCAATGTTCTTCCTCCTCAACGCAGTGGGCCGCAGGCATGGATGTGCGGGGGCTCCCCCTTGCTGGCTGTCTCCATGACTGGGACTGGATGGCTGGATTCAACGGACAGTCTGGCTTTTTGTGCCCTAGCTATTTACATCCGAAACACCTGATGGGTTGTGAGTAGTCCTGGGAGTTGAACCCGGGCTGCTGAGGATAAGTGGCTGCTGGAGGTGGTGCTGAAGTTGGGTTAGAGGCTGGTAAACTGGGCCGAGATAGTGGATAGCGCTCGCTTCCGCCTGACCTTCGAGAGTCCAGATATTCATCGGCCAATGTAGCCGCTTGCTGTACAGTCCGTGGTCGCTTATCTCGCACCCAATCCCGTAATACCGGAGGGGTGTGGTTAAAGAACTGTTCTAAGAGTACTAGTTGGGTGATGTCCTCTATGGTATGAGCGCAGCTTCCCTGGAACCAGCCCTTAAGGTTTCGCTGCAGACGATGTGCCCACTCCACGTATGTTATGTGGGTTTGTTTCCGGGATTCTCGAAACTTAATCCAGCTGGCTTCGGGTGTAATGGCAAATCGGGCTAGCAGAGCTTCTTTTACCCGGTCATAGTCTTTAGCGTCCTCATCCTCCAGGACCCGATACGCATCCGCCGCTCTGCCAGTTAAATTACTTGCCAGTAAGGCGACCCAATCTTGGGGCAGTACTTCATGTATCTGGCATAGTCTCTCAAATTCCTGCAGGAACGCTTCAATTTCCTCCTCTCCTTCCTTAAATAGTTTGAATGCCCGAAAGGGCAACTTACGGACAGGCGCTGCATCTTTAGGCATTGTCTCCGATTGCCGTATTTCCGCCATTCTCCACTCATGTTGCCGCTCTAGTTCTCTCTCTTGTCGCTCCAGTTCTCTCTCTTGTCGCTCATCCTGCAGCTGGATGTCTCTAATGGCTTTCTGTATGGCGGTCTCTGATGGGTTAGCCCCATATATTGCCAACCGCTGTCAAACTCGTTGCTGAAACAAGTCTTCAACTGACCGGGGTCCTGCATCACCATCCCTCTGATCCATCTCGGCTAGCTCCCTGATCAAGGTGGCCTTGTTCTTTGTCCCACCAGTCCCTCCACGGCTCTCAAGTAAGTCTTTCAGCGTGGCTTTCCTGCAGGCTGCATAGCTGGTCATTCACTGTGGTGGTTTGGAGTGTCCCAGTAACTGGAGGGAAAATCCCACTGCTGCCAACCAATGTAACGGCACCCCAAGTATGAAAGGGGTTAACGCCGTTTAGGATATTCCCTCTCTGGACACACATCCACTGCCGATCCTCCACAGTCAGGCGACCGCTTCCCATAGGATTAGTCCTTCCAAACATACGAGACAAACGCTCTGTATCTTTCCAACTCGACTGACAATCTTTAAATGACAAACTCCAAGTTTTATACACACAGAGAGGAGGTTCTTACATTCTGCTCAGACAATACACCTTTGACCAGACCTAATTTACATGAGCTAATTAACTACAGTGATGACTCAGACACATGACCTTTAGGCTAGCCTCACTGTCTCCCAATACACATCTGACATCTTAGCAGACACAGGTGGGGGCTGGATGTGGTGACCTTAGCATCTAACAGTATGTGTCCCAACATCATGAAGGAGTCACTTTTCAGTTAACCTGTTGAGTTCATAATCAAACAGTAAATAGTTCTTTACAGATATCCTGGGGAATATTGTGGAAAAATATCACTGTCCCATTTTAAAGCAATCCAAGACATATTCTTATTGTCCATTATTTTCTTGCTCACCCTGTGCCCAAAGTGACCCCTGTCACTGGATGTTTTAACCACTTAACGACCGCTCACTGTATATATACGTCGGCAGAATGGCACCGACAGGCACAATCACGTAGAGCATACGTGATCGCCTTTGTACAGTTGGGGGGTCCGATCGGACCCCCCTCCTATACAGTGAGCGGCCGTTAATCGTTGGGGAGCGTTCGGAGATGAGGGGGTGACCATTCGATTTCGGCCACCCCCTCGCGATCGCTCCCGGCCAATGAAAATGCTTCCTCTGCCATGTGATGTAAACACAGGCAGGAGGAAGTGATGTCATCTCCCTCGCGGCGGTCTTTTCGATTCCGGCGCCGAGGAGAGAGGAAGCAGGTTAGTGCACCAACAGTCCACTGACACGTAGGTACACATAGGCACACATTTCACCCCCCAGTCACCCCCAGATCACCCCCCAGGTCACCCCCCAGCCCCCAATCACAGTGTCACTGATTGCAGTGAACATTTATTTTACTGATCACTGCTTTTAGTGTCATCTGTGATAGTAAAAAGTTGCAGGGCAGTTAGGATTAGGCCCCTTTAGGTCCAGGGTAGCCCCCTAACACCCCCTAATAAAGGTTTAACCCCTTGATCGCCCCCCAGGTAACCCTTTCACCCCCTAACGCCAGCGTCGTATTTTCGAACGCTGTATTTAGTGCCGGTGGTGCCCTAGATAGCCAGTTAATTATTTTTAGGTTCGCCGCAGGTTTTTATTAGCGTCAGATACCCCCATATATTATTTTAACCCCCTGATTGCCCCTAGAGTTAACCCTTTCACCAGTGATCACCGTATAAGCGTCACTGGTGACACTGGTTACCCAGTTAGTTATTTAGTTATTTAGGTAACCCGTCAGGTTTTTATATAGCGTCGGTTACCCCCATATTTAACCTAATAAAGGTTTTAACCCCCTGATTGCCCCTAGTTAACCCTTTCACCAGTGATCACCATATAAAGGTTACGGGTGACGCTGGTTGGTTAGTTTGCTTTTTATAGCATCAGGGCACCCGCCGTATATAACCCAATAAAGGTTTAACCCCCTGATCGCCCGGCGGGTGAGATCAATTAGGTTTTAGCGCCAGAGAGGGTCTGCGTCGCCCCAGGCAGCGTTAGGTTAGTGCCAGTAACGCTAACACCCACGCGCAAAGCATACACCTCCCTTAGTGGTATAGTATCTGATCAGATCTATACTAGCGTCCCCAGCGGTTTAGGGTTCCCAAAAACGCAGTGTTAGCGGGATCAGCCCAGATACCTGCTAGCACCTGCGTTTAGCCCCTCCGCCCAGCCCACCCAAGTGCAGTATCGATCGATCACTGTCACTTACCAAACACAAAACACATAACTGCAGCGTTCGCAGAGACAGTCCTGATCCCTGCTACCGCTAACAGTTTTTTTTGTAGCGTTTGATATATTTGCTGACGACAGTCGGGTGCTTTTTTTTCCTGTGAATCTTACTAGTGTACCCCTAAATTTAGAGCCCAAAATGGCAAGTCGAAGGTACACTAGTAAAGAGGCCTACGAGATTCTGAGCATGACAGATAGTGAAGAGGAGGTCACGTATCTGTCAGATTCAGGCTCAGAATATCTTCCCGTAGAAGACAGTGACGTCAGCGGCCCCACGTCAGATAGCTCTGATGACGAAGTTGAGGTCCCTGCTAAGGTCAGGAGTACCCGATCCCGATCTTCTGAGGTTGTTGAGGAGCAAGAACCGCAGGGCTCTCGTATCATGGAGCAGAGGAGTACTAGCGCCGCTATTCCTTCTGGTGAATTGGCAAGCACCAGCGGCCTAGTACAGCCTGGGCGTACATCCAGCACTGCAGTATCACGTGGTGACGTGGCGAGTCCCATAAGTGCAGTTCAAGCTGGCGAGGTGGCAAGCACAAGTAGTGTCCCGCTGCCACCAATAAGAAGACAAAGGCAGGCCCGTCGTGCCCATAGTAAGCTTCCTGCAGAATTCGCCTATCCTGATTGGGTCCCCACCACTTCTGCAGAACCCGTACTTCCCCCATTCACTGCCCAACCCGGTATTCAGGTGGAAACAGCTGATTTTATGCCAATCGATTATTATTCGCTGTTTTTCACGGAAGATCTCTATAGATCTATTGTGGACCAGAGTAATTTATATGCTGGTCAATTCATCGCCGCTAATCCCCAGTTGCCTTCCATTGCCAAAGATTGTAAACCAATTACGGTTTCCGAATTTAAGACCTTTCTGGGCCTTTCCCTCAACATGGGCACACATAAATTCCCGTCATTGCGTGCTTATTGGTCCACGCACCCTATTGACCACATGCCCGTGTTCTCTGCCTCCATGCCCAGGAAATGATACGAGCAGATTTTGCGGTTCATGCACTTCAACGACAATGAACTTTGTCGTCCACGTGGGGACCCTGAATACGACCGGCTCTATAAAATTCGGCCCCTCATAAACCACTTCAACGAACGTTTTGCAGCCTTGTTTATTCCCGATCAAGCTGTCTGCGTTGATGAGTCCCTGATTAAATTTTCTGCCCGCTTGGCTTTCAAGCAGTACCTTCCCAGCAAGCGTGCCAGATACAGGGTCAAGCTCTATAAGTGCTGTGACAGGGCAACAGGCTATGTATGGAGCTTTATGGTTTATGAGGGAAAAGACAGTCAGGTTGAGCCGGTCAACTGCCCGGATTACATAGGGAGCGCTGGCAAGATAGTGTGGAACTTGGTGTCACCCTTATTCGGAAAGGGGTACCACTTGTATGTGGACAATTATTACACGAGCGTGCCACTGTTTAGTCACTTGTTTGATCATCAGATTGGAGCATGTGGCACCGTGCGACCTAATCGCCGGGGCTTTCCCCAGCGGCTTGTAGATGCCCATCTTAGGCTGGGGGAGAGAGCCTGCTTGAAGTGTAATAACTTGCTCGCTATGAAGTGGAGGGACAATAAGAATGTTTTCCTTCTTACCTCCCTTCATGCAGACACGACAGTCCAAATTCGTACGGCGACTGGTGTTGTGGAGAAACCCCTCTGTGTCCACGAATATAACCAAAATATGGGAGGGGTGGACCTCAACGACCAGTTGATGGCGCCGTATCTAATTGACCGTAAGGCGAGACGCTGGTACAAAAAAGTGTCTCTATCCTTATTTCAATTGGCTTTGCTGAACGCTCATGTGCTATACAGAGCTTCAGGCGGGACTTTATCTCTTCTAAAATTCCAGAATGAGATAGTCACAGAACTCCTGTATCCAGGCGGTTCTGCACCTCACCATCCCCTACCAAATGCAGTAAGCCGGCTGCATGAGAGGCATTATACACATCTCCTCCCGAGTACCCCTATCCAGCGAACCCCCCAAAAAAGAGGTCGTGTCTGTAGCAAGCGCGGATTTAGGCGTGACACCCGTTATTATTGTCCACTCTGTCCTGACAAACCTGGTCTTTGCGTTGGTGAATGTTTTGAACGCTACCACTCAAAAGTGAAGTTTTAGCGTAGGGTACAGCATTTCACAGACTAGGACACACTTACACAGGGTCTCCCAAGATGCCATTACATTTTGAGAGACCCGAACCATTACAGTTGTTAAAGTTTAAAAAAAAAGTGTAAAAAAGACAAAAAAAAACGTAAAAAACAAAAACACAAAAAAAATATAAAATAAAAAAAACAAAAATAGTTGTAGTTTTATTGCTCTCTCTCTCTCTCTCTCTCTCTATTTTCTCTCTATTGTTCTGCTCTTTTTTACTGTATTCCATTCTGCAATGTTTTATCATGCTTGCTTTTCAGGTATGTAATTTTTTGTTTTCAGGTGCGCCATTCAACTGCAGCCCGGAATTATTTATCTTGACAGCAACAGCGTTTGCTCCCACGATACATAAAGCCGTGACTCCAGTGCTGTAGGAGGTGATTTCACCACCACAGTTAAAAAAAAAGAGCATATATGCCGAAGCATGGGGGCAGCAGGGGCGGAGGAGTGATTTTGCTCCTAATGCCGCGTATATACGGTCGAAATTCTGACGGAGGCTTGCCCGTGGAAAAGTTCGACCGTGTGTACGCGGCATAACTTTTTTGCGGGAGGATGCCCCCATGCTTCGGCATATATATATTTTAAGCACAGGTTGCGTTAAAAAAATGTTTTATTTTTTACTAGGTTTTGTTTTGGTATTTGCTTTGCAGGTATGGTAAGGTAAGGTCTTACTGTTGTACTGTAATGTTACTTTGTTTTAATGTTAACCATCATTTGCTTAGCAGGTACGCCATTCAGTTGCATCGCGGATTTATTTATCTTGACAGCAACAGCGTTTGCTCCCACGATACATAAAGCCGTGACTCAAACGCTGTAGGAGGTGATTTCACCACCACAGTTAAAAAAAGAGCATATATGCCGAAGCATGGGAACAGCAGGGGCGGAGGAGCGATTTTGCTCCTAATGCCGCGTATATACGGTCGAAATTCCGACGGAGGCTTGCCCGTGGAAAAGTTTGACCGTGTGTACGCGGCATAACCTTTTATGCCGCGTACATACGGTCGAAATTTCGACAAAGGCTTGCCCGTGGAAAAGTCCGACCGTGTGTACGCGGCATAACTTTTTTGCGGGAGGATGCCCCCATGCTTCGGCATATATGCCCATCATTAGAAGTGGGTGGATGAAGGGAGGTATTCTAATGGTGGGCTTACCCACCGATCAATCTCTTTTTTTCGTTCAGCCAACAGGCTGCATGAAAAAAAAGATTACAATACATGTCCAACAAGGACAAGCAACGTACTGGTATGTTGCTGGACTTTGAATGGTTATACCAGATTGATGCCTGCGGGTATCATTCTTTTCAGCCAGCGGCCGGCTTTCATGTAAAAGCAATCCTAGTGGCTAATTAGCCTCTGGACTGCTTTTACAAGCAGTGGGAGGGAATGCCCCCCCGGATATAAACAGCGCCATTGGGAAATTGGGAAAGCATTTTATCACACCGATCTTGGTGTGGTCAGATGCTTTGAGGGCAGAGGAAAGATCTAGGGTCTAACCCCCCATTTTTTTTTCAAAAAAAGAGTACCTGTCACTACTTATTGCTATCATAGGGGATATTTACATTCCCTGAGATAACAATAAAAATGATAAAAAAATAAATATGGAAGGAACAATTTAAAAATAAAATAAAAAAGCAAAATAAATAATAATAAAAAAAAAAAAAAAAAAAAAAAAAAAAAAAGCACCGCTGTCCCCCCCTGCTCTTGCGCAAAGGCGAACGCAAGCGTTGGTCTAGCGTCATATGTAAATAGCAATTGCATCATGCATGTGAGGTATCACCGCGAAGGTCAGATCGAGGGCAGTAATTTTAGCAGTAGACCTCCTCTGTAAATCCAACGTGGTAACCTGTAAAGGCTTTTAAAAATGAATGTAGTTTCTCGCCGCTGCGCGTTTGTGCGCAATTTTAAAGCATGTCGTGTTTGGTATCCATGTACTCGGCCTAAGATCATCTTTTTTATTTCATCAAACATTTGGGCAATATAGTGTTTTTTAGTGCATTAAAAATAAAAAAAGTGTGTTTTTCCCCCAAAAAATGCGTTTGAAAAATCGCTGCGCAAATACTGTGTGGAAAAAAAAATGCAACACCCACTATTTTAATCTGTAGGGCCTTTGCTTTAAAAATATATATAATGTTTGGGGGTTCAACATAATTTTCTTGCAAAAAAAAAAATGTTTTCATGTAAACAAAAAGTGTCAGAAAGGGCTTTGTCTTCAAGTGGTTAGAAGAGTGGATGATGTGTGACATAAGCTTCCTAATGTTGTGCATATAATGCCAGGACAGTTCAAAACCCCCCCAAATGACCCCATTTTGGAAAGTAGACACCTCAAGTTATTTGCTGAGAGGCATGTTGAGCCCATTGAATATTTTTTTTTTGTCCCAAGTGATTGAATAATGACAAAAATAAAAAAAAATAAAAAATTTACAAAAAGTTGTCACTAAATTATATATTGCTCAAACATGCCATGGTTATATGTGGAATTGCACCCCAAAATACATTCTGTTGCTTCTCCTGAGTACGGGGATACCACATGTGTGAGACATTTTGGGAGCCTAGCCGCGTACAGGACCCCGAAAACCAAGCACCGCCTTCAGGATTTCTATGGGTGTAAATTTTTGATTTTACTCCTCACTGCCTATCACAGTTTCGGAGGCCATGGAATGCCCAGATGGCACAAAACCCCCCCCAAATGACCCCATTTTGGAAAGTAGACACCCCAAGCTATTTGCTGAGAGGTATGTTGAGTATTTTGCAGATCTCGCTTTTTGTCACAAAGTTTTAAAAATTGAAAAAAGAAAAAAAAAAATATGTCTTTCTTCATTTTCAAAAACAAATGAGAGCTGTAAAATACTCACCATGCCTCTCGGCAAATAGCTTGGGGTGTCTACTTTCCAAAATGGGGTCATTTGTGGGGGTTTTGGGCTATCTTGGCATTTTATGGCCTTCAAAACTGTGATAGGTAGTGAGGAGTGAAATCAAAAATTTGTGCCCTTAGAAATCCTGAAGGCGGTGCTTGGTTTTCGGGGGCCCGTACGCGGCTAGGCTCTCAAAAAGTCCCACACATGTGGTATCCCCGTACTCAGGAGAAGCAGCAGAATGTATTTTGGGGTGCAATTCCACATATAACCATGGCATGTGTGAGCAATATATCATTTAGTGACAACTTTTTGTACATTTTTTCTTTTTTTTTTCTTTTTGTCATTATTCAATCATTTAGGACAAAAAAAAAAATATTCAATGGGCTCAACATGCCTCTAAGCAAATAGCTTGGGGTGTCTACTTTCCAAAATGGGGTCATTTGGGGGGGTTTTGTGCCATCTTGGCATTTTATGGCCTTCAAAACTGTGATAGGTAGTGATAGGTAGTGAGGAGTGAAATCAAAAATTTATGCCCTTAGAAACCTTGAAGGCGGTGCTTGGTTTTTGGGGTCCCGTACGCGACTAGGCTCCCAAAAAGTCCCACACATGTGGTATCCCCATACTCAGGAGAAGCAGCAGAATGTATTTTGGGGTGTAATTTCACATATGCCCATGGCATGTGTGAGCAATATATCATTTAGTGACAACTTTGTGCAAAAAAAATAAAGTTTGTCATATTCCTGCAACTTGTGGCAAAATATAAAATATTCCATGGACTAATCATGCCTCTCAGTAAATATCTTGGGGTGTCTACTTTCCAAAATGGGGTCATTTAGGGGGGTTTTGTGCTATTTTGGCATTTTATGGCCTTCGAAACTGTGATAGGTAGTGAGGAGTGAAATCAAAAATTTGCGCCCTTAGAAATCCTGAAGGCGGTGCTTGGTTTTCGGGGGCCCGTATGCGGCTAGGCTCCTAAAAAGTCCCACACATGTGGTATCCCTGTACTCAGGAGAAGCAGCAGAATGTATTTTGGGGTGCAATTCCACATATAACCATGGCATGTGTGAGCAATATATCATTTAGTGACAACTTTTTGTAATTTTTTTTTTTTTTTGTCATTATTCAATCACTTGGGACAAAAAAAAAAAAAAATATTCAATGGGCTCAACATGCCTCTCAGCAATTTCCTTGGGGTGTCTACTTTCCAAAATGGGGTCATTTGGGGGGGTTTTGTACTGCCCTGCCATTTTAGCACCTCAAGAAATGAGATAGGCAGTCATAAATTAAAAGCTGTGTAAATTCCAGAAAATGTACCCTAGTTTGTAGACGCTATAACTTTTGCGCAAACCAATAAATATACACTTATTGACATTTTTTTTACTAAAGACATGTGGCTGAATACATTTTGGCCTAAATGTATGACTACAATTGAGTTTATTCGATTTTTCTTATAACAAAAAGTAGAAAATATCGTTTTTTTTCAAAATTTTCGGTCTTTTTCCGTTTATCTCGCAAAAAATAAAAATTGCAGAGGCAATCAAATACCATTAAAAGAAAGCTCTATTTGTGGGAAGAAAAGGACGCAAATTTCGTTTCAGTACAACATTGCATGTCCGCACAATTTACAGTTAAAGCAGCGCAGTGCAAAATTCTGAATTCACCTCTGGTCCTTTAGCTACCAAATGGTCCGGGGCTTAAGTGGTTAAGCTTAATAGGTGTTTGTGTAAAATGTACTTTTTTAAGGCAACGAGCCATAGTATCTGGTTTGTTGGCTTTGACGTAGTAAAAATGCTGTCTTTTGCGTATGGTCTTGTCTGCAGAGTCAGTTAAGAATAGGTCTAAGTCAAGTTTAGCCCTCTCATAATTGGTGTTATTCGTGGCATTAGGAACCGATTGAAAAGCTGCGTAGCATTTATTAAAATTGTTTTCCAACTTAGTGAATAGAAGTTTGTTTTTTCTTTTGTGAACTGCAGCTAATTGCATAAATTTGCCACGGATAACAACTTTATGAGCTTCCCACAATGTAAGAGCTGAAACCTTGTTATTATCGTTAAATGTGAGATAGTCAGTGAGAGCTGTTTCGATGTCTAAACAGTGCAACGGATGTGACAGCATGGATTCGTTAATACACCATGTCTTGTCGTGAGACCTAGGTATTGGTGAGGCTAAAGTGATGGAAACGGCGCAGTGATCTGTCCATGAATATGGGGTAATTATTGAAGACTTGATCTCAGGTAATATACTTGAAGGAGTAAAAATATGATCGATCCGGGAAAAAGATTTGTCGGGATATGAGTAATGTGTATAATTTCTTCTAGTTGGATTAACTTCCCTCCATGTATCAGCCAATTTGTGTGCGGACAGAAGATTCCGTAGGGAATGCTTGTGAGTAGTAGAAGTGGGTTTGGACGGGGACTTGTCTAGGAAAGGAAAAACCGTCGTATTAGAGTCTCCGCATATCACAACCATTCCAACTTTATGTGTATCCACCAATTGAAAGAGGTGTGATAAGAACGCTTCCGGGCGTTTATTCAGGGCATAGTACCATACTACGGTGATCAAATTATCTGCAAGAAGACCAGTAAGTAAAATATATCTGCCCTCTGGATCATTGATTTGTGAAATAAGAGTGAATGGCATTGATCGGTGGAATCCAATAAGGGTTCCATGTTGCTTGGTTGTGGCTGAAGCTACATAGAATTGAGGATAAGTGGAAGATAAGAATTTAGGAAAAGTTTTGTCAGTGAAGTGTGTTTCCTGAAGACAGATAATATGTGCCTTCCTAGCCGCAAAAGATCTCATAGCTTTGGCACGTTTCTGAGGTATATTAAATCCTTGTACATTTAAGGATAATATGTTTATGGGGGCCATAGCAGTCCGGGAGTGGTGTTTTTAGGCAAAGGGGTAAAACCCCCCACTAAGGCCGGAATCATCCCCAGGAGAGAAAGAAGACAGGAAGGGAGGAAGAAAGAAGTAGAGAAGAAGTAAAAAAAATAAAAGATGAAAGACCCTTGAGAATATATAAACAATTATTGCATAACAATATGTAAAGAGGGTGTGGGAACGTCTCAAGGGAACAACAAGTGCACCCCAAGAGGTTCCGAAATCACCGTCCGACTTCCGTTTAATATCGGGAGTCGAAGGGTGCAAGGAAGGCTACATGAAATTCCATGTGGCCAGTCAGCACCGGAGAACCTACTAAACAGTACAAATGAACTTAATATAACAGCAACCATAAATTGTAGAGGGAAAAAAAAATAGGGGAGAAAAAAAAGGGGGGGGGGAAACAGGAGGCAAAAATATGCTAACATCAGAATCTATGTGAACCTATATAAGGTGGGAGGGGGGAAGGAAAGACGAGGAAAAAAAAAAATTGAAAAAAATTATTTAAATAAAAATTATAGATCAAAAGGTATTTAAATCAACCAGGTGACTGAAGTGAGGTATGAGTGTAATTCATGGATATGATCTAGCACAATAAGCTAGAAAATTGAAGCGATGAGCGAACTGGGAAATTGATTGAAGTCAGTCCATGGAGTCGACATTAGGTGGTGATAGGGTCTCAAAGCGTCCGTTTGTGTAGATTTTGACGTGTGGAGGCAGATGAAACTTGTTTGGAGGATGATCGCGTGGTTGAACGTCTACGAGGCTGAACTGTGTTTTCGGATTGATCCAAAAGGTCCAAATCAAGCAGAACTGTTTGTAGTTCTTCTGGGGTACGACAAACATTATTTGTTTCCAAATGGGTGAAATGCAGGGAGAAAGGGAAACCCCAGTGGTATATTATCTGGTGGTGTTGCAAAACTTGTAGAAAGGGTTTTAATGCCCTTCTCTTGGTTATTGTAAGTGGAGAGAGGTCTGCAAATAGCTGATAAGTATTACCTTGAAAGGTTAGGGCAGAATTTCCTCTGGCCGCAGTTAGTATTTGTTCTTTTGTCTTATAATAGTGGAACCTAACAATTATGTCCCTGGCGGGACCGTTAGGCTTGCGAGGGGCTAAGGCCCTGTGCACCCTATCCATTTCCAGTCTTTCCACTGGGGTGCCAGGGAGAAGTTCTTGAAAAAGTGCAAGCATAGTTGCCTGTACATGTTCAGGTATTCCTCTAATTCTCAAGTTGGAGCATCTGTCTCTGTTCTCCTGGTCCTCCAACCTTGTTTGCAAGATGATAAGTTTTTCCTCTTTTAACTGGTCCAATTCCTCAATATGATGCTGGGTGTAAGATTCTAGTTCATCCACCCTCACCTCTAGTTCAGCAGTTCTCTGCCCAATCTCCCTAATTTCCTTAGCACCTGTCAGTAATTTCATCTGAAGTCTGTTTCAATGCCTTTTGTAACATTCTCTCAAATTGTTTGAACATATTAGGTTGAACAGTGGTTTGTATCTGTTCATCTTCAGAGTCAGTCTCACCTCCACACTGTTGTGCCTTAGGGCTAGGTCACAGAGATGTTGAGGAGCGCTGTGTATTATGTCGTGAGGTACTCGGCGGCGCCATTTTAGAAAATGCCCTGCCTGACATCTCCTTTTGTTTCCCTGTTTTTAGTGTGATTTTGGTACCTCTTGTCACCATTCTACTGGCTCAGGCGTGTTCCCGGAGGTATGCGGTAGTGTCAGTGTTGATTTCAGAAGTCGCTGCGGCTCTCGGTTCTCCGGTCTGACTAGCTTAGGAGAGGAGCTCTAAGGAAGCGCGACTGCTCCCTCAGGCATCCGCGCATGCGCTCTGGATCCAGTTCTATATGAGTTTCAAAAGTCTGCTCAATGATTCCCACTACCTCCCTCCAATACCGAAATAGTTTTGGGCATCTCCAAAACACATAGATCATACCCCCTCTGTTCTCCCGCATCTGGGGCAGCTAGCGTCTGATCTGCGACCAAACTGGAAGAGTTTATACGGGGTATAATAAGCTCTATTTAATAAAAACAGGTGAGACATCCTCTAGGAGGGAGATAACGAAACCAGTGAGGCGAGTTCCAGGATTCTTTCCCACTGTATCTCCGGTATATTACCAACATCTCTTTCCCACTTCTTTTTATAGGTCGGACTTTGTATTCCCCTCAGGCTCCCCTTATATATACTAGGATAGATTTTTGATATTAGGCCCTTTGATGTTCTTGTATTGATAATTTCCTGGAGCAGTGGGATCTTACTCCATTCCATTACCATTCCTTTATACTGGGCTGCAAGTACGTGCCTAATCTGTAAATATCTATAGAAAGTTTTATTTGGTATTGCATATTGTTCTCTTAATGCCTGAAAGGTTTTTAATATACCGTCTTGATACAGCTGGATAATGTACTTTATTCCTTGTCTCTCCCATTCCCTAATTATCCCCATCTTCTGTAATTCTCCTAAGTTATTATTTTCCCATTTTGTGTATTCTGTAAGGGCCAGTTCACACCAGACGCAGTTCCGTGTGCCTTTTTTCTGCACAAAATGCATGCACAGTATTTTCCATGTTTTCCAATGACTCTAGTTGGCTCTAGTTCACACCATGCAGTTAGTTTCCGGTCAGTTTCTGCACTGGAAACTGACCGGAAACTGACTGCATGGTGTGAACTAGAGCCAACAAGAGCAATTGGAATACATGGAAAACACTGTGCATGCATTTTTAGTGCTGAAAAAATGTGCACAAAACTGAAAGGAACTGTGTCTGGTGTGAACTGGCCCTTAGTCCGTTATATCCCAATGCTGCCTTCACTGCCTTCCATATTCTCAACATAAGGTCTAATGTACATAATTTCCGAGGGAAGGATCCTGCCTCCATAGTTTCTACTAAGGAACTATGAGTAGTATTCTGTAGGAGTGAGCCTCCTCTCTATTTCTCCTCCTCCCGTGTTACATCCCCATATGTTGGAGCTGTGCAGCAAGAAAATAACTAAAACGGATGTGGAAGTGACACACCTCCTTCCTGCTTTGATTTATGTAAAGTGTTTAACCGAATTCTTGCCACCCCTTTTTTCTAGATAAATTTCCTAAAGATTGTATCTATCTTTTGGAACCACTTTTTATATATCCAAACTGGGGAGTTTTGTAAAACATAAAGAAGTTGCGGCATCCACACCATTTTTATTAAATTACATCGGCCCGCCACTGATAGTGGGAGCCGCTTCCATACTTTGATTTTCCTCTTATATTTATCCAATAATGGGGCCATATTGTAAGTAATATATTGATTAGGGTCTCTAGAGATAATTATCCCTAGATATTTTATTTGGGTTACTATTTGGATTTTTTCGGCCTCTTGCGGCAGGGTTTTTTCTAAAGGATCCCCTGGTAGCAGCATTGATTTTCCCCAGTTTATGGTGAGTCCAGAGAATTGGCCAAAGTTTTTAATTTCTTCCATAGCTTTCCTGAGTGAGTTCTGCGTATCTCCTAATAGCAGAAGAAGGTCATCCGCATACAGTACCACTTTCTCT
Organism: Rana muscosa; assembly: GCA_029206835.1. NCBI lineage: Eukaryota > Metazoa > Chordata > Amphibia > Anura > Ranidae > Rana > Rana muscosa. The sequence continues at coordinate 624,425,718 of CM055117.1, read as the reverse complement.
TCTAACTCACCTAGTTTAAACCCTCTTATCTCAGGAGCCGCTCTAAGGGCTATTGCCAAAGGTTTGATTGCGAGGGCAAAGAGAAGGGGGGACAGCGGTCACCCCTGTCTCGTTCCCCTCTGCAATTGGAACCTGTCAGATTGGGCATTATTTACTTTTACTTTCGCTACTGGTGTTTTATATAGCATCTTGACCCAGTTTGTGAAAACCGGGCCAATTTGGAATTCGCTTAGAACTCCCCACAAATATTGCCATTCAAGGCTGTCAAAAGCCTTGGCAGCGTCCAATGACACAATTGCTTTCCTTCCTTCCTCATCTGTTGGAATCTGTAGATTTAAATATACTCGTCTTATGTTTATACTAGTGGCCCTGCCGGGTATAAATCCTGATTGGTCAGGGTGGACCAATTTCTCTATTAAGGATATGGGTCTGTATGAGGAGGTGTTAAGTGGGTCTTTTCCCTCTTCATTGATTACTATTATGGTCGATTCCATCATAGATGAGGGGAGTTCTCCCTCCATCGCTGACCAATTTAAAACTCTCATAAGTTCCGGGAGCAGCACCTTTCCAAAGTACCGGTAGGTCTCAGCCGGAAGGCCGTCTGGCCCTGGGGATTTCTGCCCTGCCATCTCTTGTACTATTCGTTGGCTTTCTTCCAATGTAATAGGATTATCTAGTTCCTTCCTGTCTATCTCGGATAGCGAGGGAATAGTCAACTTTCCAAAGAAGTTGTCCATTTCTTCCCTCATTTCCTCCTATCGGGAACTGTACAAGTCTGTATAATAGTCTCGGAAAATATCCACCATCTCTGGTGTATGGGAGGATACTCTAGCCTCACCTACACTAATCGCTGAGACCATTGATGTGGGTGAGTTTGTCTTGACCAAGTGGGCTAGCATTCGGGCCTACACTTTCACCCTCCGCGAAAGCTAATTGCCTTTGAAAAATGTGTTTATTCTCTATTTTCTTATGTATTGTAAGGCGGTAGTTCTGCTGTGCATCTGTCTATGCTCTGAGGCTATTAGGCGATGGATCATTAATATATTGTTCCTCCATTTTTTTTTTACTTCTTCACTAGCCAATTTCTCCCCCTCCCTAGATTTTTAATTTTTTTTTGATATTTGTTGTATCATTAAGCCTCGAAAAAAGGCCTTCAGTGTATCCCATACCACCCCTTCTGATGCGGTGCCTTGATTTATCTCAACAAATTCCTTAATAGCCCCTAGTACCTCCTGCGTTTCTTTCATTAGTTCCATCCAATGGGGACTTATTCTCCCTTCTATCATATAATTACCTTCCCCCGTCTCTAAAATAACTGTCATCGGGGAGTGGTCTGATAGTCCCCCTGTCATGCAACTCACGTTTCTTACTGTGGGTATCGCCTCATTACCTAACACTAGATCAATTCTGGACAGAGTAGAGTATGTTCTGGAAAAGCACGAGTAGCACCGGGACTCCGGGTTCCGTATTCTCCATATATCCCTTAGACCTAACTCTCCCAGAAACTGGGATAATCTATCGTCCCTTGCTTTATCTAATTGTGTCGTAAGGGGGAATCAATCCAATTCACGGTCAAGAACCATGTTGAAGTCCCCCATAACGATCATCGGGACACCCGGCTTGTCCAGAGCAAACTCCACAAGACTACACAAAACAGTGGTGTTAAAGGGGGGAGGGATATATACATTAGCCAGTATATAGGTTCTATTCTCTAATTTACAATATAGAAAAACATATCGTCCCAATTCATCAATCTTGCTCTGTATACAATTGAACATTATTCCTGTCTTAATTAAAATGCACACACCCCTAGAATAAGACGTATGAACAGAATGATACTGAGTACAAAAATCTCCCCACCACAATTGGGGTATGGAGATATTCGTAAGGTGTGTCTCCTGGAGACATAGGATTGCAGATCTGTATATTCTTGCCATTGATAAGACTGATTTTTTTTACCTGGGTCTCCCAGACCCCTAACATTCCAGGAGCATACTGTTAACTTTTTTCTCTGTGCCCTTCTAATCATTGATTTTCACTTCTAATAAACATAAACGTGAACATATATATTTTGTGATGTATCCTTAATTAGCACATCGTGTCTATACTTATTAACATATCCGTCCTGTGGTGTCTTTATGTCATCGTGATTAAGGAAGATATAATTGTATTTTAACATCCCTGGCGGTATGATTCTGTCAGATTTTAAGTGCTGAAAGCGGTACCATTATTCTGCATGGAAATTTGGCGTTTTATATTGTAGGCCTGTAATTCTTAGGAATAACTCACTTAAATCTGTCCAAACCAGAGTCTAGAAGACATCCCGGGTATGATAAAGTTAAAAAAACAAACTCATAAATTATAATATAATAAATAATTATAAAATAATTATAACCAATAATAATATAATAATAATAAAAGTGTTTTTCAGTGTTTGATGACGAATTTCCCCACAAATCGCTATCACTCAATTCTGCAAGTAATTCTAATTTATTATCGCTGTTTTCTAGCTGGTCTAAAACCACTTTTGATGTAAAGGGACACTTTTTGGTTGCTATGGACAATCTCCAGTTTACAGGCAGAAAGAACAGTTTTTATTATATAAAAGTGCATGCAAGACACTGGGCAGACCACTAGGGACAATGGGGGTGTGTTATTATTTGATACAGTACTGTAATCTGTAAGATTACAGTATACTGTATGTGTATTTCACTTTTTGAATTTGGCGCCGCAACGTCGCAGGGAACGGAGCTCGGTGGCACTCGGCAGTGTGGATCGAGCGAGATGACGGCTCGCTCACACAGCGGGGACACATCGCAGGATCCAGGAACAAGGTAAGTAACTTCCCCTGTATCCTCCCCTGTATCATGCGTTGCGATCCCGAGTCTAGCTCGGGCTTACCACTTTAGGTACTGAAATCTTACCCCGAGCCAGACTCGGGAATACCGCTAGGCAGGTTAAACCTGTAGTTCTAAGCTTTCCATTCCATACACACCGTTCACACCCTTCATACCCACGACCTATCTCACGTGTCTCTTTCACCGCCTCTCTAGGCTTGAATTGGGGGCTTCCCTTACACCCTTCCTGAAAATTTTTACACTCTGTTTTTCGTTGATTTAAATCCCTCTCTCTCCCCCACCCTCCCATCCTCCCCCCTAAAAAAATAAAAATAAAACAATATTACAATTAAACAATGACACAAGCAAAAAAATTAAAACAAAAACAAAAAATAATCCTCGTACATAGGGGGTTCCTCACAGTTCCCCCCTGTAAGAGAAGATATTGTACACCTCACTCCTCTCATTCCAAAACTCTACCCCTCTCCCTTTCCCTCCCGTATCTCCCAAGTGTCTCCCTGTTGTAGCAAAGCACAAATGTGATTCAATACTGCTAGAAAAAAAATAAGTAAGTAAATAAGAACAGAAAGGCAAAAAAGCAAAAAAGTCTCACAAAAAAAAAAAATCTGCAAAAAAAAAAAACAACAAAAGGAGAAAAAAAGAAAAGAAATTCGTGCTGCATGCTACGTGAGTTGTTCTTAATTGTGCGTGCTCATAACGCATCCTGGATTTCCAAATAGATCAGTCCATGTCCATACTTTCTTTCTATGGGTTCCCTTTGCAAGTCGATAGCCATTCCGTTACCCCCTCAGGTGTATCAAAGTACCTCGTCCCCTCTAATGCATTTACCTGCAGTCTTGCCGGATATAACAATGCGTATGTAATTTTCATCTGCTGTAGTTTATGTTTTATTTCTCCAAATTTGTCTCTCCGCCTTTGCAAGTCGGGTGAGAAATCTGGGCATATAGATACCCTAGTACCATTATAGAGAATGTTACCCATGTCTCTGTCTTTTTGTATCATTGTCATTCTGTCCTTGTAGTAAAGCATCTTAACTAGGAGGGGACGGGGGCTCAGATTGGTGGGGTTTAGAGGGGACCCTAGGCGCTCCCTCAATTGCTAAGAACGGTGAGAAGGAATCTTGACCAAATGTCTCTCTAAGCCATTTCTCCATAAAGGCTACTGGGTCTGAACCCTCACTGTGCTCAGGTAATCCCACAATCCTGACGTTCTTCCTCCTCGTTCTGCTTTCCATATCGTCCATTTTTTTTTTTAAACTTGTTTTTTATTGTATTTTTAAAACACAAAGACATATAGAAACAATACAGAAAAGACAAAGAAGACAAGGCTCAGGTACTTACAATACCATCAGACAGTCAGTTGGTATAGCATGATTGGCAATACAGACATGGTCTCAGACATTGTAACTTGAAAGGTATGCCTCCACCACATATCTAGGCACATCAGTACACCTCACACATCACCAGTTAGCCAGCTGTCTCAGGCTCCTCCAGCCAGGGGCGCCAGACCTTGTCATATTTCAGGAAACATCCTCTGTTAGCGTATGTGTCTTTATAAAGGGGAAGGCTGGCATTCACCAAGCGTTTCCACTGCGTCTCGGATGGGGGAGTGGGCTTTTTCCAATGCATGGCAATATTTTTGCGAGCATAGAATAGCAGAAGGCTGACCAGGACACGTCCGGCAGATGACTGAACTAGAGGTTCAATGATGCCCAACAGGCATATCTCCATCTTCAGTGGAATATTGGCCGAGGCCACCCTGTTAATGAGATCAAGCACCCCTGTCCAGTATTGTTGGATCCCAGGACACTGCCAGAAAATGTGGGAGAAGTCGCCCGGGGAGGCGCCACACCTCCAACACTCCAGGGAGTGTGCAGGGTCTATCTTGTGGAGTCTATGCGGCGTAAAGTAGGCCCTGTGTACAATCTTAAACTGCACTATCCTGTCTCGGATGGAGACCAGGGATCTGAAAGGTAGATTCCAGACATCATCCCAGTCATCAGTATCTAGAGTGGGAATGTCCCTCAACCAACTGGACCACAGCCTGCCAAGGGGCGGGAGAGACACACAGAGCAGATATGAGTACAAATGAGATGTGGGCTTTTCTGCGCAATTAAACCACAGTGTTCTCTCCAGCTCCGACTGGGCCACAATGCAGGAGGAGCGAGGGAACTGTGCCTCAAATGCATGGGACAGCTGGCGATATCTAAATAGGTAGTGGTCAGGCAGGTTGAAAGTGGAGGAAAGGTCTGAAAAAGGAAGCAAGGCATTGTGCAGTGTTATGTGTGAAATAAGCTTGACGCCGTATTTCGTCCACGCATAGGGGTCTAAAAGTTTATACAGGTGTGAGAGGCTGGGGTTCAGCCAAATCTGGGCGTTGGGGGAAATCTCTTGTGGCTTGCATTTTTCAATGGCCAGGCCAGCCGTCCACGCTCGCAGGGTGGTGAGCATGGAGGGGGTCAAAGGGTAGGGAGCGCGGGGGCCCCGGTACAGTAGAAATTGGAGGGCTTCCAGCGAGCCCACCACTGTAGCTTCTAGCACAGTGGACGGATTCGTCTTGTCCGGTTGCAACCACCACGCCGCAGTCACCAGCTGTGCTGCTAAGTAATATTTGTGGCAATCTGGGAAGGCCATGCCACCCTGAGTTCGTGGTCTCATCAACATGGTAAGCTTGTATCTAGGTGGCGACGGCCCCCAAATAAAAGAGGAAAAAAATTGGTTTTGTTTCTGAAAAAAGGACTTGGGCACCCACTGCAGGGAGTGGCGGAAAAGGTACGTGAGCTTGGGGACCATCTTCATCTTAATGAGCTTCACCCGCCCCCACACAGAAAGGGGTAGGTTACTCCATGACTTAAATATAGATTGGGCCTCCAGGAGAACCGGGGTCAGGTTAAGTGGAATATAGTCAGAGACCAGGATGGAGACATGCACTCCTAAATATTTGAAAGAGTCCACCCAGCGAAGGGGGTTCCCGGGCGGGGAGGTGGAAGTGGCCTCACGGTCAATCGGGAAAAGGAGGGACTTGGACCAATTCACCCGGAGCCCAGTGACCGCAGCAAAGGTATCTAGAACCGACAACGCCCCCTGCAGCGACGGGCCCGCATCATTCAGGAAGAGCAGCATGTCGTCTGCGTACAGGGCCACTTTCTCCTCCAGCCGCCCCACCCGGAGACCCTTAATGTGCGGTGAGGTGCGTAGAGCCTCAGCCACTGGTTCAATAGCAAGGGCAAATAGGGCCGGAGAGAGGGGGCAGCCCTGCCTGGTTCCCCTAAAGAGCCTAAAAGGGATCGATAGCCCCCCCGCCCAGACGCACCGAGGAAGTGGGGCATTTATAGATCACCTGAAGCCATTTAATGAATAATAGAGGAAAGCCCATTCTGCGCAGCGTTTCCCACAGGAAGGGCCATTCAACTGTGTCAAAGGCCTTTTCCACATCTAGGGATGCCACCGCCCGTGAGCCCATGTTAATATGTTGAGTGTGAATATTTGTGAAAAGGCGCCGTAAATTAACATCCGTGGACCTACGGGGCATAAAACCTGTTTGATCCGGGTCTATCACTGAGGGCAGCATGGGGTATAACCTGAGGGCCAATAGCTTAGTTAGAATCTTGAAGTCAGTGTTGAGGAGTGCGATAGGTCTGTACGAAGCACACGAGGTGGGGTCTTTAGGGGGCTTATAAATCATTTTTAAATGGGCATGATACATAGCGGCGGGTAGGCTATCTTCAGTCAAGCATGTGGTGTAGAGCTGGGCCAGCAGGGGGGTCAACAGACCCGAGTGCGCCCTGTAGAAATCTATCGGGAGACCATCGGGCCCGGGGGCCTTACCAGGGGGAAAGGAGTGAATGGCATTCAAAACCTCCAGTTCCGTGAATTGTCGGACCAGCGTCTCCCTCTCGTCATCAGGGATGAGCTTCGTGTTCGAGTCGAACATACGTTCGACTCGAACATCGGCTGTTCGATCGTTCAACGAAGATCGAACGATTTGGGCCATTCGCACCAAATTCGAGTGACGCGAACGGCCCACAATGCACTACGCCATCGCAGTGTCATCCAGGCGCTGTGATTGGCCAAGCATGCACTGTGACCCCGCATGCTTGGCCAATCACAGCGCCGGCAGCGAGGAGAGCAATGATTGGCCACAGGCAGGATGCCTGTGGCCAATTATTGCTGAGGGGGTTTAGTACACGCCCCACACTATAAAAGGCCGCCAGCGCGGCGGCCTTGTGTAGTGTGTTCCGGAGCAGGGAAAGAGAAGCATAGGCAGGGACAGTGTCATTTTTTTCCTTTACTAATCCTGGATTCCTTGTGTTTGGGGACAGAGAAGGATAGGTAGGGAGAGTGTCAGTGTGTTATTCTGTGCTAAACCTTGTTTGTAGGGACAGAGAAGGACAGTGAGGGAAAGTGTCAGTGTGCTATTCTGTTCTAAACCAATCTTGCTGAACCGTATTTGAAATCCTTGAGTTTAGGGACAGAGAAGGACACTCGTGGAAACTATCAGTGTGCTATTCTGTGCTAAATGTTGTTTGTAGGGACAGAGAAGGACAGTGAGGGAAACTGTCAGTGTGCTATTCTGTTCTAAACCAATCTTGCTGAACCGTATTTGAAATCCTTGAGTTTAGGGACAGAGAAGGACACTCGGGGAAACTGTCAGTGTGCTATTCTGTTCTAAACCAATCTTGCTGAACCGTATTTGAAATCCTTGAGTTTAGGGACAGAGAAGGACACTCGGGGAAACTGTCAGTGTGCTATTCTGTGCTAAACCTTGTTTGTAGGGACAGAGAAGGACAGTGAGGGAAACTGTCAGTGTGCTATTCTGTGCTAAACCAATCTTGCTGAAGCATATTGCAAATCCTTGTGTTTAGGGACAGAGAAGGATAGGCAGGGGACAGTGTCAGTGTCATTGTTGCTAAGCCTCCTGCACAGTATACACCTGAAGGTAGCCCTTATTGCTGTTTTTCCCATCTCCCTGCAGGCCATCCATTAAAATGTCTGGAAGGCAAACAAGGAGAGGCAGACAGTCAGGAGGCAAAAAAAGAGGGCAAGCAGGCTCTGTGTCTGGGGGCAACAGTGCTGGTCGTGGATGCGGTGCATTGTCATCAGCACATGGCCATGGGACACGCTTGTCCTTCTTTTCGGCAGCTGGACATGTTGAGCCACATCATGCCGAAGACTTGGTAGAGTGGATGACCAAGCCCACCTCATCCTCCTCATCCTCTCTCACCCAGGCTCAGGGTACTGGCAAAGCAGCTGCCAAAGCGTCCTCTTCTCTGGTATCAATGTCATCATTAGTCAATCCTTCCCTAGACCCACCATGTCCTCCTCCTGAGGAGTCCCCCGAACTGTTTGAGCACAGTGTTGGGTACATGCTCCAGGAGGATGCCCAGCGTTTCGAAGGATCTGATGATGATACCCAGATAGAGGAAGGCAGTAGCGTGAGAGCAGAGAGAGGGGATGCTCAAGAATTACACCAATCTGGCAGTCATACTCCAGCAGCTGCAGCATACTGCCAGATTGGCTCCAGTGATGAGGAGGGAGGGGATGATGAGGTCACTGACTCCACGTGGGTGCCTAATAGGAGAGAGGAGGAGGAGGAGGAGGATGAGGAGGAGGCACATCTCCAACGAGGCAGGATGCCCTTGGGTGGCCAGCGTATGGGCAGCACACCGACGGAATCACACCGCAGAGCTCCGCCTGTGCAGGGCGCTGCCTCTGCCCGTCATTCAAAAAGTTCTTTGGTGTGGGCCTTTTTTGAGGCGAGTGCATCAGATCGCACAGCTGCTGTTTGCAACATATGTCTCAAGCGTATATCGCGTGGCCAAAACATCAGCCGCTTGGGCACCACATGCTTGATCAGACATATGTTGACCTGCCATGCAGCTCGTTGGCAAGCCTACCTTAAAGACCCACACCAAAGAACAAAGCGGACCTCTCCTTGCACCGCATCAGCTGGGATCTCCAACCCCACTATACCTTCAGTCCTCTCTGAAACCTGCACTGAGAGGAATGAAGGTGTAGAATTAGGTGTGTCACAGCCAAGTACTTGCGGCCACTCTGCTAGCAGTACACCGACGTCCGATTCTAGCAGGCAAATTTCCCTGCCCCAGCTGCTGGACCGTCGAAAGAAGTTCACTCCCAGCCATCCACATGCCCAGCGGTTGAATGCTAGCTTGGCTAAATTGCTAGCGCTTCAACTGCTGCCTTTTCAGTTGGTAGACTCGGCCCCCTTCCGTGAGTTTGTGCAATGTGCGGTTCCTCAGTGGCAGGTTCCCAAACGCCTCTTTTTCTCACGGAAGGCGATTCCGGCTCTCTACAGGCATGTGGAAGGCAATGTCTTGGCCTCGCTGGACAGGGCGGTCAGCGGTAAGGTGCATATTACCGCTGACTCATGGTCCAGCAGGCATGGACAGGGACGTTACCTTTCTTTCACGGCCCATTGGGTCACTCTTTTGGCAGCTGGGAAGGATGTAGGACAAGGTGCAGTAGTGTTGGAGGTTGTTCCACCGCCACGCCTCCAAAATGCTACTACTGGTTGTGACACACCTCTCTCCTCCACCCCCTCCTCTTCTTCTTCCTCCATGACCTCTTCCTGTGCTTTGTCCTCGGAACCAGCGGTGCTCCGTAGGCATTCAAGGGGCTACGCAAGTACGCAGGCAAAAAGATGCCATGCCGTGCTTGCGCTGGTGTGTTTGGGGGACAGGAGCCACACTGGGGCAGAGGTCCTGTCTGCTCTGCAGGGGCAGGCCGAGAGGTGGTTGACGCCACGCCAGCTTAAGCCAGGAATGGTGGTTTGCGACAATGGCACCAACCTCCTCTCCGCCCTCCGACAGGGACAACTGACCCATGTGCCCTGTGTGGCTCACGTCCTTAACCTGGTGGTGCAGCGGTTCTTGGGCAGGTACCCGGGCTTACAGGATGTCCTGAGGCAGGCCAGGAAAGTCTGTGTGCATTTCCGCAGATCTTATAATGCCAGTGCTCGCCTGGCTGAGCTTCAAAAGGAGTTGAACCTGCCCAAGAACCGCCTTATATGTGACATGCCCACCAGGTGGAACTCAACGTTGGCCATGCTGCAGCGGCTGCACACGCAGCAGAGGGCCATCAATGAGTACCTGTGCGACTACGGCACCAGGACAGGGTCAGGGGAGCTCGGGTTTTTTCACCACGCCAGTGGGGCATGATCAGGGATGCATGCACTGTCCTGGCACCATTTGAGGAGGCCACGAGGATGGTGAGCAGTGACAGTGCATGCATCAGTGACACTGTACCTCTTGTCCACCTGTTGGAGCACACGCTGCGTGGAATAATGGACAGGGCACTTGAGGCAGAACAGAGGCAGGAAGAGGAGGACTTCCTTGCCTCTCAAGGCCCCCTTTACCCAGACAGTGTTCCTTCTGTCCCACCCATCGCACAGGAAGAGGAGGAGGAGGAGGAGGAGGATTGTGTCAGCATTCGCATCCATTGTATTTAATAGGGTTCTAATGTTCGTGCAAACTTTCGGTCCGTTCGCGGGTTCTGGTGCGAACCGAACCCGGGGGTGTTCGGCTCACCCCTACTCGTCATCAGAGAGCCAGCCAAGCGCCAAGGGGTCCAGTAGGGCCTGTAGCATCTCAGGCTGGAAATCTGAGGGCAAACTGGTGGAGTACAGACTATTGTAAAAATCATTAAAGGCCTGGAGGATGTCAGCGGGGGAGGAAACCATCCCACCCCCCGGGGTCCGCAAAGACGATACCAGGGTAAGAGGTTATTCGTGTTGGGCCATCAACCACCCTGTTCAAAAGCTCTCTGTTTGCCTCTGTACGTTTCAAGTCTTGTGATTTCCGTCAGGTGCAGCTGTAGCTCTCTCTGGGCCCCAATGAGCAGATCAAAGTGGGCTGGGGTGGGGTCTTTACAGTATACGTCCGTACAATCAGTAACCTGTTTCTCCAATGATAAGGTCGCAGCCGAGTGCTGCCTTTTTATACTAGCAATGGACGAAATGTATTGCCCCCTAGTGTAAGCCTTGAAGGCATCCCATGTGATGTCAGGGGGAGAGGAGCCTGCGTTATGTTCCTAAAAATCGGCCAGTAAGGGGGGGCAGTGTGTCGGAGAGGTCCGGGTGTGAGACCCACTGTGCACCCAGTCTCCAGAGTGCTGCACTCCGGGATGCCGGGGAGCGGAGGACCACTGCCAGAGGGCTATGATCAGACTGACCGCTAGGAAGATACGTCGCCTCCAACACATCCGCTAACAGTGCGGGATTAGAGAACGCCAGATCTATCCTCGACGCGGTCTTGTACGAAGCAGAAAAACACGAGTATGCCCTTGTGGCAGGGTGCTTCCATCTCCAGACCTCCTCCAGACCCACCGCCTGGGCCCAGGCTGACAGGTCCAGACAGTGTCTCTTGGGAGGCGCAAGCCTATCCAAGTCCGGCGACAGGGTGGCATTAAAGTCACCCATCACCAAAACCTTGCCCAGGCAAAAAGGCGCTACTCTTTCCAGCACATCATACAGCAGATCAGATGTGAAGGGGGGAGGAACATATAAATTAACTACAATGTACCTTTGCGACCACAATGTGAACACCAAAATCACAAATTTGCCCTGGGGATCGGTGCGGACCTCGTCAATGACACAGGGGAAATTTTTGTGAATAAGAATCGACACACCTCTAGCATACGTGGAGTAGGTAGCGTGAATCGCTCTCTGAATCCACGTTTTTTTGAGAGTCAGGATTTTCATAGTTGCCAACATTGGAAAAAAAACATCTGGGACACTTTTTTTGTATTGAGGCGGAGCCTTGCTATAATTAGGGGGCGGGGCATTCGTTTGTAGGCGTGTCATGCTGAAATTAAAAATGTGCGACGCGTCGAAAAATGGGCGTGGTTTACGCACGACAGTGGGTGTGGCTTAAATGGGCGTGGTTCAAAGGGGTGTGGCTACAGTCCGAGGTGAGAGAAAGAGAGAGAAAGAAATAGAAAGAAAGAAGCCAGATCCTACACCACAATAGAAATGTGTAACAAAATTGGCAGATAAGTATACTCCAAAACACCTGTTGGCGCTTCAATCATCCCGACACCATGTTTGTTATGGTGTCAGGATGATTGAAGCGCATTATTTCTATTATTACATTGTAATATAAAATTAAATCATTCAACTCACCATAATGCCGAATCACTGTAAGCCCCAAGTGTGTCACCTGCCACGTCGCCTGCCACCAGATGCCATCAGGTGCCCCCAATGGAGTCCGTCCTTACATCAGCTTTACCCAGCGGAGTCCTTCCTTACATCAGGCGTACCCAGCGGAGTCCCCCCTTACATCAGGTGTCCCCAGCGGAGTCCCCCCTTACATCAGGCGTCCCCAGCGGAGTCCCCCCTTACATCAGGCGTCCCCAGCGGAGTCCCCCCTTACATCAGGCGTCCCCAGTGGAGTCCCCCCTTACATCAGGCGTCCCCAGTGGAGTCCCCCCTTACATCAGGCGTCCCCAGTGGAGTCCCCCCTTACATCAGGCGTCCCCAGTGGAGTCCCCCCTTACATCAGGCGTCCCCAGTGGAGTCCCCCCTTACATCAGGCGTCCCCAGTGGAGTCCCCCCCTTACATCAGGCGTCCCCAGTGGAGTCCCCCCTTACATCAGGCGTCCCCAGTGGAGTCCCCCCTTACATCAGGCGTCCCCAGTGGAGTCCCCCCTTACATCAGGCGTCCCCAGTGGAGTCCCCCCTTACATCAGGCGTCCCCAGTGGAGTCCCCCCTTACATCAGGCGTCCCCAGCGGAGTCCCCCCTTACACCAGGCGTCCCCAGCGGAGTCCCCCCTTACACCAGGCGTCCCCAGCGGAGTCCCCCCTTGCAACAGGCGTCCCCAGCGGAGTCCCCCCTTACAACAGGCGTCCCCAGCGGAGTCCCCCCTTACATCAGGCGTCCCCAGTGGAGTCCCCCCTTACATCAGGCGTCCCCAGTGGAGTCCCCCCTTACATCAGGCGTCCCCAGTGGAGTCCCCCCTTACATCAGGCGTCCCCAGTGGAGTCCCCCCTTACGTCAGGCGTCCCCAGCGGAGTCCTTCCTTACATCAGGTGTCCTCAGCGGAGTCCCCCCTTACAACAGGCGTCCCCAGCGGAGTCCCCCCTTACATCAGGCGTCCCCAGCGGAGTCCCCCCTTAACCAGGTGTCTCCTGTCTCGACCGCCATTACTGTTTCCCCTTCCCCGAGGGGGAACAAAATAGAGGCGGAGCCGACCGCGTGGCTGCACAAAAAATTAAGCTGTGGCGCCGCCCACCCCCGCCCCTTTCCATTACAGACAGACCTGCAGCGGGGCGGGGCGGGGCGGGGGGGTGGCCGGCCGGCCAGCCAAAACACAGATGTAGTACAATAGAAGATAAAGCTGCTGCGGCGCCGCCCACCCACGGGGAGACGCGGGGTATGGGCGGCGCCACAGCAGCTTTATTTTCTATTGTACTACATCCTGGTTTTGGTCTTCTTTAAAATGGCGGCCGGCGGAGACATTGTCTCCGCCGGCCGTGGACCTCTAGCGGCTTCGGCCCGCGGCGGCCAAAGTCGTGGAAACCGGGAAAAAACGGATTGGCCGGGACAAAATAAATCCGGGAAAAGGGTTTGAATCCCGGGAATGTCCCGGCCAATCCGTGACTGTTGGCAACTATGGATTTTGCTGCCCATAAGGTGAGTTTCCTGGAGGAGTATGACCTGGGGGGAGTGGGATTTCAGATATTGAAAGAGGAGGGCACGTTTAAATTTAGAGTTGAGACCTCTAACGTTCCAGGAAAGGATAGTAAAGAGAGGAGGCGGGCGGTCAGCCATTGGGCAAAGAGGAATTAAAATAAAACTGATAAATTAGACTCACCCCAGTGGACCTTAGGAGAAGCGAAACCACTGTTGCATTGCATTTGACATTGACTGCATCTGAGCACATTAGAAAGACTAAACATAGAAAAAGAAAAAAAAAGAAAAAAAAAAAGAGAAGGGAAAAACAACAACAGCCATAAAAAACATAACCTATAGTAAACTTCCAAGGCACCAGGTGCCTATCCTACTATGTCCCAGCCCTCCGCCAAACGTGCGGAGGTAGCGGAAATAGTCTCAAACCCCAAACAGAAACCTGTGGACTAAGTAGTGTAAATGAGCCCCGGACTAGGGGCCCTACACAGCAGGTGCCAGAGCACTCACACCGCTTCCGGACAGTGTCTTGTGATGTAGGACCAGCAGTCCGAGTCCAGAGTCAAGGAGCGCTAGTGTGGGTGCGAATCCTGGTCACCTGCAACTGGGGGGGGGGGGGATAGCAGTCCCAAACTTATGTGGTGAAGTTGAGTGTGTCCCGCACGGAGCCCTGAGCACGCCAACTCCTGCAAAAGGAAAAAGCAAAGGAGGCCTGGAACATGTCCACAGTGTAGGTAGTTTTTACCCCCCCGGAGCAGGAGAGGCAAAGGGAGACCAGCCGCCGAGGCCAGGGATACATTCCCCAGGGAAGCACGGGTACCTCACAGGATCAGTCCAGCAACAAGGAAGGGGGGATGTGAACAGACCCAGCCCCCCCCCCCCCGGGAGAAAAATAAATGGATAGCACCCCAAGTAAAAATAAAGGAAAAACCACAAGTCATTGGGCAAAAGGGAGGGCACAACTGGAAGGAGACAGGGGGGCAATTCGTGAATACTTGTGGCTGGAAAGGTCCATTAATGGTCATCCAACCAGGACATCGCCGCCTCCGGGTCAGTGGAGAACAGTGTTCGGTCGCCATCAATGACACGAAGTTTGCTGGGATAGAGTAAGCCCTTTGTAAGGCCTTTGTCTCTCAGGCGTTTCCTCACCTCTGTGAAGGTACGGCGGCGATGCTGAACCTCAGGAGAGTAGTCAGGAAAAAGCATGATGCGGGCGCCATTATAATCCAGGTCACGTTTTTCCCTGGCAGCTGCCAGGATCCGATCCCTGTCTCTGTAATTGAGCAGCCGTAGCAAGAAGGGCCTAGGTGGGTTACCCGGGGGCAGAGGTGCAAGGGGGACTCTATGAGCCCTTTCTACCACGAACGTAGGAGGCATAGCAGGCAGATCCAGGAGTGAAATCAGGAAGGCCTCCGTGAACTATGCAGGCCTCATGCCCTCTGCCTTTTCAGGGGGGCCGAGGACACAGATGTTGTTCCTCCTCAGTCTGTTCTCAGTATCGATGGACTTGTCCTGTAAGGCCTTAACTTGCAGCTGTAAGGCATGAAGCTCCCTGGAGTCCGCCCTGGTATTATCCTCCAGCTGAGAAATGCGGCCTTCCGCCTCAGAGAACCGGGCCCTAAATTTGTCCATATCATGGCGGATTAAACTGACATCAGCCACAAGGTGATCAATCTTTACCATCACCGAGTCCCGACCCTCCCTGATGGCAGCCAGGAGCTCGGCGTGAGAGGCGGCTTGGGATGGGGGATGGATCTGGATGGGATGTAGGGCTGGCAGACATGTCTGGAGCTCCGGGCCTCATGGGCAAGATGGCGGCCGCGGACCGGTCGGCAGTCGCTGAGGACGAGCGGAGCTTACACGGAGACAGCTGTGATGGCCTCGGGGTGCCGGCTCCCCTCCTTCGCCCCAGGATGTCAGGTAAGTGGGTGCTGTGTGGAAGAAATCGCGCTGAAAGATAGGTCAGGATTCAGGCAGGAGCGGAGCTCAGCGGTCACACGTCCTCTCCCTTTCACATCCTGGCCATGCCCCCCCATATCGTCCATTTGTAATTCCTGTTTAACCTTTTGTTCTCTCACTAGTCTCATTTCTCTCTTAAGGGGAGCCAGATCATCCTCCACAAGGCTAACTCTCTCCTCCAGGGCTGTGGTTCTTTCGCTTACTTTTTGGAGATCATGTCTAACAAAAGATAGTTCTTCTTGTATTGTTTTAAGCTTAAGAGTGGTGACTTCATTTAGGGAGGATTTATAAAAATTGATTGCTATCAAGACTTCCTTTAAGGACGGTTCTGTTTCCACTGGCCCTCTCCCCTCAGCTAATAGTCCCACTGCCTCTCTGGTCTCATCGCCCCCCGGGGGCTTCCCCTCTATATCACCTGTTTCTGTAGTCAAAAATATAGTCGATGGTGTTTGGGAGAGTCCTGGACTTTTTCTTGCCCCTGAAACACCAGCCTGTGATTTAGAGTATGCCTGAAGGTTCTGTTGCGTGTTTTTTGGGGGGGTCTGGGTTACAGTCTGATCTGGCGTATGCAAATATTTTCCAAGTTTCGCAGCAGCTTGACTTGCTGCTAAGCTTGCTTTTGTAGTGTGTTGTGATGACATTGTAAGGCAAATGATTTTTTTTTAGACTGGAAAATGTGTTTATGTGCTTATATATGCACCCCTCTTGTTCGTTTAGGTAACACTGATTAGCTCTGATTAGCTCTAAGGATGGTTGTGTCTGTCTATCCAAATCACAAATCAGAGTCCCAGGGCCATAAAATAATAGGGGTCTGAGGGGGGCAGTACTTCGCGGAAATATTTGATGGAGGCAAATAAAGGAAAAAGTGGTAAAGAGGGAACTTCCAGTAACCAGGAGAAAGGGAAGAATAATTGACAATTTCAAAGTCTCACTCCTTTTCTTCCCCTCTAGGTATAGTCTATATTTTATTTTATTTATTTTTTCCTTTTTTTTCCCTCCCCCTCTCAGAGGCAAAACAGGACCAGATAGAAAAAAATATAAAAAAGGCACATAAAGGCAGGCAAGTAGCAGGTACAGTGGATGTCTCTCACCCATCCTATGATCTTCCGTCCAGTCTGCAAACAAGGTGGAAAAGGAGAGGCAGAAATTGCAGTGACAGTTATCCAGGAAGGTTGTGGAGTTCCTCCTCCGGGGGAAAGATGGACAATCACTGCGGGGGGGGGGGGGGTCTCTCACACCCTCGCCGTTTCCGATACTGCGGCTGCGACCTCTAACTGCTAGTGGGTCCGCATCCTCTACACCTCCCAGCAACGCTGCACGCTAGCTGCACACAACTGGCATCCGAGTCTCGCTGGGCATCCGGCGCGTCTCTCCTAGCTCAGTCCCCGGTTTGGATTGGCTCAACTCGGCCCAGGACGCTGCAGGATAGTAGGGAAGGGATCAGAGGGAGGGGAAACGTTCCTCACTCACTCTCACATCCTGGTCACGCCCCCAGACCGCCGCCAAACCTGGAAATATTGGACCAGTGACCAACTGCTGGAAACGATCCAATCAGCTCATTCCCTAGTGGATCAGGGGTATATGTTATTTGAGGATGTTCAGCCCTTAATCCAGTTATGTGCAAAGCCAGCCCTGTCATGTATTCCCAAAGGAAGTGATGATTTCTCTCCTCCCTTCAATTGTGACCAAGTTGAATCCCTGGTATGGTTGTTAGAGGATGATCCGGCTTTTTTCAATGAACATTATTCCTCTTGTTCCCAGCAGGTGTTATCTGATTGCATTTGTTCAGTACAAACTCTGATTAGACAGGCTGCATGTGAACCAACTTTTGCTCAACCTGTGCTACAGGCATGGTCAGATCTCCTGTATTTAGCCAAGCCACAACAAACGAGTCCTGCCATTAGTCACCTGCCTTCCCAAGAGTCTATCTCCCTGTCGCTCATGGCAATCTCAGCTACAGCCCAGTATACACAGCTTCCCACCAATACTATTACCCAGTCTCTACTCGCTGCTGTACTGAGGTGTTAGGCTGGGAGAGGGGGTCTGTACTAAGGGAGTAGGCTGGCGACTCTGTACTGGGGGGTTTGTATTGAGGGGTTTGAGCTGTGAGTGTTGATTAAGAGCTACTGGGGAAGATCTGTACTGGGGGAATATAATCTGTGAGTGATTAGTACAAGGAGGAGGGGTAGTTTTTCTTTGCACTCTCAACAGTGACCTGTATATTACGAACTCCTGAACCCTGCACTGCGCACTTACGAGCCCTATATTTTGTATGATACTCACTCCTGCTTCCTGCAGGCTGTGTGTGTTCCATTCCTGGCCCCAGCATTCTGTGCGATACACACTCCTGAGCCCTGCCCTCTGTGCAATATGCAAATCTGAGTACTGCTTTCTCTGCATTATTGACTTCTGAGCCCTGCACTTCCTGTTGCATACTCCTGAGGACTGCACTCTCTACATTATGCACTCCTAAACCCTGCTCTCTCTGCATTGTATCTGTAAAAGGACTGTGGCATATGTGTGATGTATATACAGTGAGTAGGTTTCGTTTTTTTTAAACCATGCACCTTTAGGCCTCTTCCATAACACAACATTAGCAGAAGTTGCCCAAAGGGTGGCGCTAAAGAGCTTTGGACAAAAGTCCTACGCTTTGTACGCAGAAAATCCGATTGTGTGTACGAGGCTTTAGGCTCAGTAGGAAAAAGGTTAATTGCTCCACCTGGCACACAGACACAAATACAAACTTGACAGAGGTGCTAAAAGGGATATCTCTACATTGGGAAACAGATGGCAAAAACAAACTGACAGGGGTTTTTAATCTTTCCCAACTCAATACATTATTCTAGATACACTTTAAGTGCTATTGCAACTTGATGAAGAGAGTCCCTTTTTATAGAAATTTGTGAATTTTATTGACAGTAAGTTCCAAGTATTGCAGATAATATACCCGGTATGATCTTTTGAACCAAAGGAGAATTTTTCTTGTGAAAAGTATATAGTTGTGTGTCCACTAGATGTCACTACCAGTCTATTAATGTCTGGCTGAAAAGCATTCCACACTGTGTTGCAAAGAAGCAGACGTTTGACAATAAAATGAGAAAAAATAGTACCTGTGCAGTAAAATTACAGTACAAAATGTTTCTTAAAGAACACTTGAACCTTTGCTTTTTATTTTTGTGAATCAGTCTGGCTGCCTAAAAATGTAAAACGTGTCTGATTTTGTTTTTAGAATGTGGTACAGTCCAAGCTTAAAGGGGGATTCTACCCACGATTTATTTTTATTTTTTTAAAGTCAGCAGCTACAAACACTGTAGCTGCTGACTTTTAATAAGGACGCTTACCTTTCCTACTCGCCCGCGATGTCAGCTCCCCCGAGGCCGATCCCTCGGCGCTGGCAGCTCCCGGCACCGCCATCCTCCTTAAGGGAAACAGGCAGTGAAGCCGTGCAGCTTCACTGCCCGTTTCTTACTGCTCATGCACGTTCCGCGTGGCTCTTTGTGAATGGGCTGCTCTCTGGGATACACACATTTCCCAGAAGGCAGCGCGCCCCATTCACAGGAAGACACCGCAGGAGGACGGAGGAAGTAGACCCACCGTGGACGATGAAGAGGCAGATTAGGGACTTACGCTTAGCAACCGCTATTTCTGGTAAGTATAAAAAAAAAAAATCAAAAAAATTTCAATTTTTTTTAGGATCTTTGCAAAAAAAAAAAATTTTTAGGGTGGAACTCCACTTTAAATCATAGGTGAACCCCCACCTTGTAAAACAACCTATTCACTTTAAAATAGAAATGAAAGGCAACACCTTTGTGCATACATAAAAAAACATTACTAATACCTTTTCTATCCTGTTGTATAAGTGATCACATACCCTCTTTACTCAGGGAGCTGGGGGAGGAGAAACAGCAGCACACTAGTCTTCCCAGTGAATGGCTGTGCAAGGAGGTGGGTGTCAGGACAAGTCTAATCATTGGAGGAGAGTAGGCTGAATTCCCATGACCAGAGTAGTCAAGATAGTAGTCAAGCTATCCCAATTTTCTTACCACCCCTTAAACCCCACAAACTCCCCACACTCACATTCCCATACCACCGTTCAATGATAAGACCAGACAAGAGTTTGGAGTATAAATGGTCATAGCAGCCTTTTTATTAACCAAAATATTTTAATAATTTCCAAAAAACCTTTTGTAACGACACTTTTAAACACACAGCCTTTTGGTCTTTGACGGCACCCCGAACTTAAAGTGGTGTTGCGGCCGAAATTACACTTTTTAAATAAAAATACCCCTAGAATACACAATTTTAATGTATTCTAGTAAAGTTAGTCTGTAAACTGAGGTCCGTTTTGTAAGGTTATTACAGCATTTAGATAGTTTATAAACTAGAAATAGGCCGTGGCCATTTTAAGTGTGGGCATCTGAAGCCAGACTGCATATGTCTTCCTGGATATCACAAGCAGTGTAATCGGTTTCACTTTCATGTTATATTTTCTCTCCAGTTTCATAGCAAGTTGCCGCCCCCTATTTATGTAAACATCTCCTCCCCTCCTCCCCTCCAGTATGTACAAGCAATAATATTCTAGAAATACAGAAATCTGTTGCTAGGCGTAAGAGCTTTAAAAAATTCCTAATTGTAAACAAAATCATTTGTTTCTGTGCAGATATATCTACATAATAAGATTATATATATATATATATATATATATATATATATATATATATATATAATGTAGATATATCTGCACAGAAACAAATGATTTTGTTTACAATTAGGACATTTTTGTGTCTATCAATCACAGAACACTGCATCACCCCAGCACATCGAATCACATGGACCGACAGCACATTGCAACACCCCCAGCACATCGAATCGCATCTATGCAGACATAGTACTGGAGATGGTCAGAGACTGCAGTTCCTATGGACGTTAGTAGATAATGGCAGATTGGCCCTCTCACCTGACCCAGCGATACAGCAACAGCAGTTCCTTTGATCAGGAGTCGGCTCACTCTGAATTGCCCGTGGCGACTCCACTGGGTAGAGCCCAGATCTGTATTCTGGCAATGTCTCCATTCCTTTCTCTGCCAGGGATGGCGCCAGGCTGTGT
The DNA here is from genome assembly GCA_029206835.1 of Rana muscosa. Lineage (NCBI taxonomy): Eukaryota > Metazoa > Chordata > Amphibia > Anura > Ranidae > Rana > Rana muscosa. Next base: position 624,405,152 of record CM055117.1, on the reverse strand, counting down.
GGCTTTCCTCCCCCCTCCATTAGTACAGACCCCCCCAGGACAAACCACCCCCCTCCATTAGTACAGACCCCCCAGAACAAACCACCCCCCTCTATTAGTACAGACCCCCCCCAGAACAAACCACCCCCCTCCATCATTAGTACAGACCCCCCCAGAACAAACCACCCCCCCTCCATCATTAGTACTGACCCCCCAGAACAAACCACCCCCCCTCCATCATTAGTACTGACCCCCCCAGAACAAACCACCCCCCCTCCATCATTAGTACTGACCCCCCCAGAACAAACCACCCCCCTCATTCATTAGTACTGACCCCCCCAGAACAAACCACCCCCCCTCCATCATTAGTACTGACCCCCCCAGAACAAACCACCCCCCAGAACAAACCACCTCCCCTCCTTCATTAGTACTGACCCCCCCCCCAGAACAAACCACCCCCCCTCCATCATTAGTACTGCCCCCCCCCAGAACAAACCACCCCCCCTCCATCATTAGTACTGACCTCCCCAGAACAAACCACCCCCCTCCATCATTAGTACTGCCCCCCCCCAGAACAAACCACCCCCCCTCCATCATTAGTACTGCCCCCTCCCCAGAACAAACCACCCCCCCTCCATCATTAGTACTGCCCCCTCCCCAGAACAAACCACCCCCCCTCCATCATTAGTACTGCCTCCTCCCCAGAACAAACCACCCCCCCTCCATCATTAGTACTGCCCCCCCCCAGAACAAACCACCCCCCCTCCATCATTAGTACTGCCCCCTCCCCAGAACAAACCACCCCCCCTCCATCATTAGTACTGCCCCCTCCCCAGAACAAACCACCCCCCCTCCATCATTAGTACTGCCTCCTCCCCAGAACAAACCACCCCCCCTCCATCATTAGTACTGACCCCCCCTCCATCATTAGTACTGACCCCCCCTCCATCATTAGTACTGACCCCCCCCCAGAGAGAGCTGGTCAGAGACAGCCGCTCCGATCTCAGGCTGTTTCGCTCTCCTCTACTGACAGGAGGAGGAGGGAGGAGGGTGGGGGCTTCTGCAGGGAACACAGCAGTGGCGGCGGCGGTGATCGGCGGAGAGAGCCGCCTACGGACAAGGAGAGGAGAAGGAGGAGGGAGGGGAGCACTCTGGCGCTTCAGCGCCTCCACGTCTGCCTGGGGAACTTATGCGGCAGAACAGCGGCCCTGGTCACATCTCACACAGTGCAGTGTGAGATGTGACAGGCTGAGGCAGGGAGGGAGGAGCGGAGGAAGGTGGTCACACACAAGGCAGACCGAGGGAGGGCAGGATGGGCGTGCCTTCATGAAGATGGGAACGCGATGAGCCTCCTGGGTTTCATGACAAATCTCCGAGGAGGCATAGCGGTCAGTGTATGACGCGAGGGGGGGGCTGCGGCCGCGGCGCGAGAAGAAATAAAAGTTCAACAAAACGGTGAGTTTAAAAAAAAAAATATATTTATGCCATTTATTCTTAAGGGGACAGTAATAAAGAGGATGCAACAAAGTTGCAAAAGAGGGTGGAACTCCACTTTAACATTTTCCACCACTACACTGCGGGACCTTTCTACCATACCAGACCTCCAGCCATATCAGCAGCTCGGAGACAACCCCTTTCGCGCAGTGCAACCAATACCATATTCCAGCAGACACCGTTCCACTGGAATACCCCAGAGGGGCCCATACCACGGATGAGCCCCCCACCACTTCCATCACATCTGTTTTCTGCCACCATCAAAGACCAAAGACACCGCCGTTACACCGCTGCTATGACGACCCGAAATCCATTGAACCTGAAATAAAAGAAATCAAACGAAAACACACAAGACAAACAACAGGGAGGGTGGGTGGGAAAACTGCTTCCTTCTGTCTCCCTCACCAACTGAACTGTTCCCGGAAGTCCCCGCCTCCACCTTTTGTACAGCTTCTCCCCCCTTCCAGCACTTCACTCCTGAATCCTCCCCTTCCATTTTCACCAACCATGCCCGACCCTTCACTACTTGTTCCTTTGTCTTTTTCCGTTCCGCGCCTCCCTGCAGAGCCAGAAAACTAACCACATTGTGCTCTCATGCCTAGTGCATACCTCCCAACTTGGTGAAGTCCCACTGCGGGACATTGTTGATCTCCCCTCCCCCCTGCAATCGAAAGTTGTTGAGCGGGGGGCGCGGGACATTTAAATATTTTTTCTTCTTCAGAACGAACATTGAAATATTTTTTCTTCTTCAGAACGAAAGTTGTTGAGCGGGGGGGGGGGGGTTTGGGGGTTGCGCGCGGGACATTGAAATATTTTTTTTCCTTCAGAACGAAAGTTGTTGACCGGGGGGGGGGGGGGGGCCGCGGGACGAAAATTGTTGAGGGGTAGGGCGGCCGCGGGACATCGAATTTTTTTTCGCATTTTTCGGCCATAAAACGAAAGTAGCTGAGGGAGTGGCGGGGGGAAAGGACATTTTACTGCTGTGATGGATGTGCGGGAAAAACACAGCTCTCGCGGGTATGCGGGAAGAAGGGCCCTGTGCGGGAGAAACCCACGGAATCCGTGCGTGTTGGGAGGTATGCTAGTGTGATCAATTTTTAATAGGAAAGCAGAACAAAGAGAACAGGATACTTTTTCATGCAAGTACATGGTACAGCAGGCAGTGTTAATTTAGTTGACGAAAACCTTTTTATCATAATTTTTGTCATCAGCATATTTCTAGTGACTAAAACCAAAAGTACCCCACAGTTTGGTAAATTGGCGAAAACTATGACAACAATCAATTCCATTTTTGAAGATGAATTAAAACACAACGAAAATGTGAGGGAGGGATGTTTACAGCCAATCACAATGGTCGTGTGATCAGGAAGACCTTCCCACCACCCAGGTTTATTGTCCCCGATAAAGGATGCCAGGTCTGGGCGGAAAGGGGTTAATGACTACTGTGCTGCATTGAATAGCATATATCTGTCTAGAGTTCAGCTTTAACGCTAGCGATTTATCCTTTTAGACTGTTACTGCTGTGCTTCTGAAAAACAATCTGTGGACAGATTGCTTTTCAGAGGCATTTGACGGGCGATGAGGTGATGATCTGTCACCTCATCACTGCCTGTTTTAACCTCATAAATGTTGCAACACTGATCCACAACTGAATGCATTGCACACAGTTGCAGGCCGGTGGTGGCACAGCCCCATTCACTTGAATAGGTTGTGCTTGGTGGTGTTACTGCCCACCAATCACAAAGGGGGGGGGTGGATATTTTTTTCCACAGCATGTGCTAACTCCTGTCCACTGCCTTTGCAGCTTATGGTGGGGAAGGTTGAGGGTGGTAAAAACTCAGCTCGACCACATGCTTTTTACTGCCCGCCAATGACAAGTCTAAATGAGCTCTTATGCCTCGTACACACGTATGAATTTCTCGGCGGTAAACCGAGAACCTGCTCGGTAACCTTCCCCCTGTACACACAAGAGGTTTTTCCGGGGGGGAAAACTGCCATGAGAGCTTTGGCCGGGAATCCCGGCCGTGTGTATGCTCCATCGCAGTTTTTCCCCATAGGAAAATAGCGGGGAAAAAGACCGCCGGGAATTCCGGCGGGAAAAAAGAGAACATGTTCTCTTTTTTTTCCCCAGCAGTTTTCCTGTCGGGAAAACTACGATAGAGCATACACACGGCCGGGATTCCCGGCCAAAAGCTCTCATGGCAGTTTTCCTGCCGAGAAAACCGGTCGTGTGTACGAGGCATTACTCTTTTACACAGCTTTAGCAAGCATGACCTAGCCATCTTTTGGGGCAAATTTATAAAACTCATCCCCTCAGGCCTCGTACACACGACCGATTTTCTCGGCAAGAAAACTGCTGGGAGAGCTTTTTGCCGTGAAAAATGTGTGTGTGTATGCTTTCCCGACAGGAAAACTGCCGGGAATCCTGGAGAGAAAAAATAGGATTTTTATAACAGCTTACCTGTAAAATCCTTTTCTTAGGAGTACATCACGGGACACAGAGCGACATAGTCATTACTAATGGGTTATATAGATACCGTCAGGTGCTGGCACTGGCAACTTCCAAAACCGGAAGTACCCTCCCCTATATAAGCCCCTCCCATCCGGGAGCACCTCAGTTTTGTAGCAAAGCAATAAGTGTCCCCAAAGAGGGGCGGGAGCTCTGTGTCCCGTGATGTACTCCTAAGAAAAGGATTTTACAGGTAAGCTGTTATAAAAATCCTATTTTCTTTCTCGTACATCACGGGACACAGAGCGACATAGTCATTACTAATGGGATGTCCTAAAGCAATGCCCAATGAGGGGGGGGGATACACCATATATAAGCTGAGCGCTATCAGACATGAGGATCTTTTGCGGCCTGCAACACACTGCGCCCAAAGGCGACATCCTCCTGACTTCTAACGTCCACCTGGTAGAACCTAGTAAACGTGTGAACTGAAGACCACGTTGCGGCCTTACAGATTTGAGCCAGGGAGGCCTGGTGATGCACTGCCCATGAAGTTCCAACTGCTCTCGTGGAGTGCGCTCTAACTTTGAACGGAGGCGGTCTCCTTCTCAAGCCATAAGCTTGCATAATGACCTGTCGAATCCACTTGGCTAAAGTAGATTTTGACGCTGCCTGACCCTTTCTGGGGCCTTCCGGCAGAATAAACAAAGTATCCGTTCTGCGAATCTGAGCAGTGGCTTTTAGATAAGCTTTAACTGCTCTTACTACATCCAAAGAATGCAATAACTTTTCCTCTACCGAAGTAGGTTTGGGGAAAAAAGAAGGAAGAACCACATCTTGGTTCAAATGAAACCTCGATACCACCTTAGGAAGAAAGGCTGGATGAGGACGTAACACTACTCTGTCCTTATGGATAACCAGATATGGCTCCTTACAGGACATAGCTGCTAATTCCGATACTCTTTTAGCCGAACAAATGGCTACTAGAAAAATCAATTTCCTGGTGAGAAGCACCAAGGAAATATGCTGTAATGGTTCAAATGGTTGTTTCTGTAGAACCGACAGAACCAAGTTTAGATCCCATGGACATATGGGAATATTAACCGGAGGACTAATACGCATCACTCCTTGTATAAAGGCTTTGACTAGTGAATGCGAAGCCAAGGGCCTTTGAAAAAATATTGACAAGGCCGAAATCTGACCCTTGATAGTACTCAAGGCAAGCTTCCTATCTACAGCCCACTGTAGGAAGTCCAGAATCCTACCTATTACGTACTTATGTGGATGCCATTTCTTGGCCTCACACCACGCGATGTACGCCTTCCAGATTCTATAGTAGATCTGCCTGGATACCGGCTTCCTGGCATTGATCATGGTAGATACCACAGCATTAGAGAGCCCTCTCTTTCTTAGAATGTGGGCTTCAATAGCCAGGCCGTCAAACCTAGGGCTGGTAAGGAAGGGTGGTATATCGGTCCTTGCGAAAGCCGGACGACGTGGGAGAGTCCAAGGACTCCCCACTGAAATTTTACAATCTCCGCGTACCACGCTCTTCGGGGCCACGCTGGAGCCACCGGAATCACCGGTTTCTTTTCTACCCTGATTCTGCGGAGTAATCGAGGTAACCATTGTGGCGGTGTGAATGCATATATCAGCTTGAACTGATCCCAAGGGAACACTAGGGCAGCCGAGCCGCAAGCTAGGGGATCCCTTGTCCGAGAGACAAACCTGTCCCCCTTTGCGTTGAATCTGGATGCTAGAAGATCTACATCCGATGTTCCCCACCGCTGACATATTGTCCAGAAAACCTCGGGGTGAAGGGACCCTTCCTCTGGGCCTAATTGCTGGCGACTTAGAAAGTCCGCCTTCCAATTCTCCACTCCTGGAATGAATACCGCAGTTATGGCTGGGACATATTTTTCTGCCCATTTCAGGATGTAATTTACTTCCCTCTGGGCTGCACGACTCCTGGTGCCCCCCTGATGATTGATATATGCCACTGCTGTGGCATTGTCTGATTGCATTCTGACAGGGGACCCTTGGAGTTTGGATGTCCATGCTACTAGGGCATACCGGGCTGCTCGTATCTCTAAGAGATTGATGGTCAGGGCCTTTTCTGCATCCGACCATCTGCCCTGGAGAGACTATTGCTCCAGTACTGCTCCCCAGCCTATAAGGCTGGCATCTGTAGTGACCACCTTCCAAGAAATCGGACTGAAGGATTTCCTTTTTTCCAGATTCTGGGGAACCAACCACCAACGGAGGCTCTTGCGAACGGAAGGGGACAAGGACATTGTAAGTCTAGGGCCTGAACTTTTTTGTTCCAGGCTGACAGTATGGCCCCTTGCAAATTTCCTTGAATGGAATTGACCGTAGGGTACTGCTTCGAATGATGCCACCATTTTTCCCAGCAGCCTCATATACAGGCGTATGGACGGCTGTCTTTTTTGTATCCACTAAGTGGATCAAATCTTTCAAAGACAACACCTTTCCTCGAGGCAAGAATATTTTTCTCTGGCCTGAATCCAACCTTAGCCCCAAGTATTCCAGACTTTTGACTGGTTTTTAGGGCTGACTTGTCTCGGTTGATAATCCAACCGTGAGATTCCAGATACTTGATCGTCTTGTGAACGACCACGTCTAGTTTTTTCACTGAGTGGTCTATCAGCAACAAGTCATCCAGATATGCCATTATCATTACACCTTGTGTTCTTAGATTGGCCAATAAAGGGCCAGAATTTTTGTAAACACTCGTGGTGCTGTGGCCAAACCGAAGGGTAAGGCTCTGAACTGAAAATGGCGCCCTTCTACTGCAAAGCGTAGAAATTTTTGGTGGACTGGAAAGATGGGAATGTGCAAATAAGCATCTTTGATGTCGATCGTGGCTAACCAATCCTCCCCTTGTAGGGCAGTGGCCACCGATCGGATCGACTCCATCGGAAAGTCCTGATATACAGGAATTTGTATAGCCCTTTTAGAATTAATATGGGCCTCCCGTCCGCGTTTGCTTCGGGACTGTAAAGAGGTTTGAGTAAAACCCGAACCCTCATTCTTCCAGGGGAACCTCCATAATTACTCCTTGGAGCAATAGTTGTTCTAGTGCCAACAGGAGGGACTCTCTCTTCCGGGGATCCCTTGGCACGTTTGACCTCAAAAATGGGAAGGAGGAGAGTCTTTTAACTCCAAACTGTATCCCAAACCTACTGCGGAGAGCACCTATCTGTCTTGATCGTGTCCCGCCAGGTCTCTTGCGAACAACTGGAGTCCTCCCCCCACCCGACTGAGTGGGGGCTTCATGAATTTAACTTTGGGGGAGGTTTTGTACCTCCCCTGACCCAGGGTTTCTCATTACCCTGCTACTGTCCCTGTTTTTTACCCCCGGGATTTGACCGAGGAGGCCGTCGGAACTGTTACACAGCCGATGCCCCAGGGACTGGAGAAGCAGGCCTCTTAAAGAGGGACCTCTAACTCTGCTTTTAACCGGCAAGAGCGTATTTTTACCGCTGGAAATTTTCTGGATATTTGTCCAGGTTTTCCCTGAATAAGCGTTCACCATGAAATGGGACGCTAACCAGCCATTCTTTACAGGGAGCTTCAGCAGACCAGTTTTTGAGCCATAGGAGCCTACGCATATGTACTATAGACAGCGTAAGGCGGGAGGCCTGATGGACTGAATCCTCTATGGCGTCAACCGCAAAGCCTAAGGCTCTAGGTAGATCAGCTAGGGCAAAGCCTGCTGATCTGTCAAGTCCCTCAAGACCTGTTTCAACTGATCCTTCACTGCTTAGCAGACCCCAATAGCTGCTACTGCTGGTTGTATCACCAAGCAGATTTTCATAAGGACTCCAATCTTTTATCTATTGGGTTCTTGAACATTTGGACATTATCCACTGGACATGTCAGTGATTTATACATACAAGAGATGGCTGCGTCCATTGTAGGGACCTTCCATTTTTTTTTTTTTTTGATGAACTTATCCTCCATGGGATAGACCACCGGAAATCTCTTGGGGGAATAAATATTTTCTCAGGACGTTCCCAATCCTGGTAAATGAGCCCTTTCAGTAAAGGGTGAAGTGGGAAAGAACAAACAGTCTGGGGGCTTCTAGCGACCCCAACGAGGATACAGTAGTGGTTGATGGTTCCGCAAGGTGCATTTTTAAATGCTGATCGGACCATGTTAGTCAGAGACTGAACCCATAATCTTTCAGCTTGAGATGCTGAGAAAAGGTTCCCCCACTGTTGATTCCTCTATAACAGAATCAACCTTATCCTGATCCCCTTCAGGCAGGTCGATCCCTGTATGGGACTGTTGCTCTGCTAACAGGCATTCTGAAGGAGGAGACGGAGATCGGGCGTGCTTTCCCTGACAGGGAGGCAGCGATAAATGTTGACAATCTCTCTCTAATCCTCCCAGAGCTGAGGAAAAAACCTCCTCTGTTACATACACAGGAGCAGGTGACTGAGGACAGCCACAGTACCAAGTACCCCTGCGGGGTCTCTACGGTCACTTACCTCTGAACTTCAGGGGAGACTGGTGCAGCAGGAGTATGCCCAAGATCCTCCGAGCCCGATGAGACCCCCTTCGCTTCCTGGAAGATTCAGTTCCGGAGCTTCTGGACGGCATATTCCTAAGCCTAAAGCTGAGGTATTCCAGCCGTAATACACCACTTTTACTGAGAATAGTCTAGCACAATTGCTGCTATATCACAGTTGGTGTCTACTAATGTGCCTTTCTAGGGGATGCCTGTATCAACCGCTTGCTGTATGCCTTTAAATGTTGCCAGCTCTGTCTCTGTACTTCATAGCCAGCTCACTACAATATTGTGTTTTTTTTAAACTGCTGGGACACCCGCACATGCGCAGAAGCGCTGCGGCGTGCACAGAGCGTCATCCCCCAGGCTCCGCCCCCTTTCCCGGCTCACCTCTATATATAGAGGCGCGTGCACGCGCACGCGCGCGGGCACGTGCGCCTTCGGCGCTAATTTCAAATATGGTAACAAGGGACAGGAGCCAGGGCCCCTCTTTGCCGCAGGCCGGGGGATGGACGAGCACTGCAACATGGCAGAGGAAGCAGTTTCCTATAAGAGAACTCACCATCTGCCTGGACTTTGCTCTGCTGAGAAGAAGCTAGTCCACATGACAAGAAAACATTCCACAGCGGCCTCTAGTGGACAAACACAGGTACCGCAGTCTAATATATTAAATATATATATATATATAAAAAAACATTTTATTTTTTTTTCTTGACCACCATTAAAAATTATTACATTTTTTTTAGTAGTTACAGGCATGCACAGAATTTTGCGGGAATACCAATAGGTAACAGACAGAAAGACAAATTAGGCTTGGGGGTCCCCCAATAGAACCAAGTTCCTGGGGGCCCCCACTTACCTGTTCCCCGCCGCAGGACTTTGTTTGGTCCACAAAAGCCCAAACTTCACCTATCACGGCAGGCATTGTAATCAAACCTTCAGGGACCGGGTTCCCAAGGATTCCACTCCCCTGGACCTGTATAGCACCCTGCACAGAAAACATCTTGGTCGTGGGTATGACCAGAGCTCTGGATCCCAGGGTCCAGCTCTCCTAAGAGAAGCATTACAGGCAAAACCTTGCTCTTCTCTGCAAGGCCCGGGTACCGACCGTTTAGCTATGAAGCTTTTTTGGTCGGATCCGGAATAGCTTACTGAGGCCCAAAAGAACCTGTACGCAAGCTCAGTGAAAAACACATGTTTCTTCTTGGCCAACACCTTAGACACTGGCAAAAAACTGAGGTGCTCCCGGATGGGAGGGGCTTATATAGGGGAGGGTACTTCCGGTTTTGGAAGTTGCCAGTGCCAGCACCTGACGGTATCTATATAACCCATTAGTAATGACTATGTCGCTCTGTGTCCCGTGATGTACGAGAAAGAAATAGAGAACCTGCTCTCTATTTTCTCGTCAGGATTCTCGACAGAGTGTTTCCTGCCGAGAAAACCGATCGTCTGTATGCTTACCTGTCAGAGGTAAACCCGCGCATGCTCGATAAGACTTTGACGCATGCACGGTAGCATACAAGGGTAGTGTAGGGTGTAGCAAGATGGCGGCGACGGCATCGAATGTGACGAGCGCCGGCTCGTCATAGTCGATGACGTCACCGCGTTCTTGCTATTCAAAAGAACGGCGGTTCTTTTGAGTGGCCGTCTGTACACAGGGCTTGGCAAGGCAAGCTTGCCAGGAATCCCGTCAGGAAAGCCGACGGTTTTCAAATAGACGGGATTCCCGCCCGTGTGTACAGGGCTTAACATGTAACTGAAATTCTGAACACATTTATACTGCAGTGAAGGTTTATTGTATTGTATGAACAATTTTTTACTAAATGTGCTGTGAATGCTCAGTTTTTTACTAAATGTGCTGTGATTAAATTGGAAATCTTTAAAGGGGCTGTAAACCCTTGTTTTCTTTAAATAAAAATAACAAACATGCCTATACTTACCTGGTCTGTGCAATCGTTTTACACAGCGCAGCCCCCATATTCTGCTGGTTGTGCCCCGCTGGCGCTCCAGGCCCCTTCTCTTCATTGGGTTCCCCCACGGAAAGCCGCTTTTGCATGCTCGCTCAGTCCTACTTCCCCACTCCCATGTCACTGGATTTGATTGACAGCAGCGGGAGCCAATGGCTCCTGCTGCTATCAATCTGTCCAATGAGGACCCGAGACAGCGGCTGGAGCTGCTGCGCTTGTGCAAAAATCGCTGGATCGGGCTCAGGTAAGAAAAAAAGGGAACCTGGGGGGAGCTGCAGCACAGAAGGTTTGAGCCTGGGACACCTATGCAGATTTTGCATTTGGCCATACACACAGGAGTAGTGGGAGAAATTGCATGTGATGTGATGCAGCGTGATTTGCGCCAATTTTTTTTGTATTGACGCAAATCGCACCGGATAGTATCATTACTCGGTATCTGCAACTACTTGACCCAAAGTATCCGTACTCATCGATAAAGAAACGGTATCGTTACAACCCTTATTACGATGCAGTAAAAAACAATGTCTATTTATAAAATACTAGGGAAAAGGAAAATGGGAGTAAAAGTAAAAGTATTCACAGTCACTTCACCAATCAGGTTATTTGTTTAATTTTTCCAGAGAACAAAAGCTAAACCTACTGTAACTGGTCCCTATGGGCAACAACTCCACTTTCATAGCTCCCAACTGTCCCTGATTTTGAGGGGCTGTCCCTGATTTGGAGCAAAGTCCCTCTGTTCCTCATTTTGGTCTGATCTATATGGTTGTATATAAAATGCACTTTTATCTATCAAAAAGTGTTTTCCAGTGCTAAACCTTTTGTCTAATTTCTAAATTGCTGCATTTGTAAATTCTAAAAGCCAATATAAAGGAATAGTAGTGGTAAAAAAGCACTTGTGGGTTTAACCAATCTTGTTTTTTTGTACAATTTTCCTTTAAGGGGGCGTGGCAAGAGGTATGTCCTATGCCTGCATACTTTTGCTGATAGGTGTCCCTCATTCCCATCTAAAAAAGTTGGTAGGTATGCACTTTTGTCCTATTTGTTTCTCTAGTCTTCTACTGTATAAATAGTTCTCCCGGATTAACAATGAAAAATACCACCACTGGTCAGCAGAGGTCTCCCTCCATCAGTAAGCCACTCTATAGTATAACTATTTCAATGTGTTTCAGACTCTTTAAGACAATACATCAATACGTATTTATTTTACAAAAAAAATAACAAGATTTTAAAGTGTCTGTTTAAGTAAACCACAAAGTATTTTGCCTCTGTGGTAGGTCTCACATTGACTAAAATTCGTTTTTGTCACTTCCTGGGGCTGCAGCATGAAGGTTTTAACATCTATACACACCTCTTAAAATATGTATTTTATTATATATGTAGCCCTCTATTTTTTGTGGGGAAGGGGGGAGCTTTATGACAGGGGGGGTACCCTTTCTGAGAGATTAATCAATAATTGAATCAATGTAATTGGGAGACAAGGAACTACTGCAACCGGCATACAGGGCTGGACTGGGACATAAATTTGGCCCTGGACTTCATCCAGACCGGCCCACTTTAATTCAATAAAATGCTGCCCCCCACCCCCCAAAAAATCACGCCCACCAAAAGGCCCCTACATCCATTATTGTATATCATGAGAGGGTGAGAGAGAGGGGAATGAGAGAGAGAGAGAGGGAGGGTTGAGGGAAAGGGGGTGAGAGGGAGTGAGTGTAAGACCCCTTTCACACTGAGGCGTTTTTCAGGCACTTTTGGGCTAAAAATAGCGACTGTAAAGCGCCTGAAAAATGCCTCCGCTGCAGTCCCAGTGTGAAAGCCAGAGTGCTTTCACACTGGGGCGCTGCCAGGGCATTAAAAAAAGTCCTCCAAGCAGCATCTTTGGGGCGGTGGAGGAGCTTTGTACACACCGCTCCTGCCCATTGAAATGAATGGCCACCACTGCTGAAGCGCCTACAAAGCACTTCGGCAGCAGTGCTACACAGGCGCATTTAAGCTTTAATTAGGCTGCTAGCGGGGGTTTAAAGCGCCTGCTAGAAGCCGAATAGCGCAGCTAAAACGACAGTAAAGTGCTGCTAAAACTAGCAGCGTTTTACTGTCAATGCCCGCTCCAGTGTGAAAGCAGTCTAAGAGTCAGGGAGTGAATGAGACCGAGGAGGGGGCAGAGAGACAGAGGGGGGGTGCTGAGAGACAGAGGGGGGGTGCTGAGAGACAGAGGGGGGGTGCTGAGAGACAGAGGGGGGAGCTGAGAGACAGAGGGGGGAGCTGAGAGACAGAGGGGGGAGCTGAGAGACAGAGGGGGGAGCTGAGAGACAGAGGGGGGAGCTGAGAGACAGAGGGGGGAGCTGAGAGACAGAGGGGGGAGCTGAGAGACAGAGGGGGGAGCTGAGAGACAGAGGGGGGAGCTGAGAGACAGAGGGGGGAGCTGAGAGACAGAGGGGGGAGCTGAGAGACAGAGGGGGGAGCTGAGAGACAGAGGGGGGAGCTGAGAGACAGAGGGGGGAGCTGAGAGACAGAGGGGGAGCTGAGAGACAGAGGGGGGAGCTGAGAGACAGAGAGGGGGAAGCTGAGAGACAGAGGGGGAAGCTGAGAGACAGAGGGGGAAGCTGAGAGACAGAGGGGGAAGCTGAGAGACAGAGGGGGAAGCTGAGAGACAGAGGGGGAAGCTGAGAGACAGAGGGGGAAGCTGAGAGACAGAGGGGGAAGCTGAGAGACAGAGGGGGAAGCTGAGAGACAGAGGGGGAAGCTGAGAGACAGAGGGGGAAGCTGAGAGACAGAGGGGGAAGCTGAGAGACAGAGGGGGAAGCTGAGAGACAGAGGGGGAAGCTGAGAGACAGAGGGGGAAGCTGAGAGACAGAGGGGGAAGCTGAGAGACAGAGGGGGAAGCTGAGAGACAGAGGGGGAAGCTGAGAGACAGAGGGGGAGCTGAGAGACAGAGGGGAGCTGAGAGACAGAGGGGGGTGCTGAGAGACAGAGGGGGGCTGAGAGACAGAGGGGGGCTGAGAGACAGAGGGGGGCTGAGAGACAGGGGGGGCTGAGAGACAGGGGGCTGAGAGACAGGGGGAGCTGAGAGACAGAGGGCTGAGAGACAGGGGGCTGAGAGACAGGGGGATCTGAGAGACAGAGGGGGGAGCTGAGAGACAGAGGGGGGAGCTGAGAGACAGAGGGGGGAGCTGAGAGACAGAGGGGGGAGCTGAGAGACAGAGGGGGGAGCTGAGAGACAGAGGAGGGAGCTGAGAGACAGAGGAGGGGGCTGAGAGACAGAGGAGGGAGCTGAGAGACAGAGGGGGGAGCTGAGAGATAGAGGAGGAGAGCTGAGAGATAGAGGAGGGGGCTGAGAGACAGAGGAGGGGGCTGAGAGACAGAGGAGGGGGCTGAGAGACAGAGGAGGGGGCTGAGAGACAGAGGAGGGGGCTGAGAGACAGAGGAGGGGTCTGAGAGACAGAGGAGGGGTCTGAGAGACAGAGGAGGGGTCTGAGAGATAGAGGGGAGCTGAGAAACAGAGGAGGGGCTAAAAGAGGGGGGACTGAGAGACACAGGAACTGAGAGACAGAGGGGGGGGTCTGAGAGACAGAGGGGGGGGTCTGAGAGACAGAGGGGGGGGTCTGAGAGACAGAGGGGGGGGTCTGAGAGACAGAGGGGGGGTCTGAGAGACAGAGGGGGGGTCTCAGAGACAGAGGGGGGGTCTCAGAGACAGAGGGGGAGCTGAGAGACAGAGGGGGAGCTGAGAGACAGAGGGGGAGCTGAGAGACAGAGGGGGAGCTGAGAGACAGAGGGGGAGCTGAGAGACAGAGGGGGAGCTGAGAGACAGAGGGGGAGCTGAGAGACAGAGGGGGAGCTGAGAGACAGAGGGGGAGCTGAGAGACAGAGGGAGGGAGCTGAGAGACAGAGGGAGGGAGCTGAGAGACAGAGGGAGGGAGCTGAGAGATAGAAGAGAGGGCTGAGAGACAGAGGAGGGGTCTGAGAGATAGGGGGAGCTGAGAGACAGAGGGGTGCTGAGAGACAAAGGGGGGAGCTGAGAGATAGAGGGGGAGCTGAGAGACAGAGGAGAAGAGCTGAGAGATAGAGGAGGGGGCTGAGAGACAGAGGGGTGTCAGAGACAGAGGGGGGTCTGAGATACAGAGAAGTGGTCTGAGAGACGGAGGAGGGGTCTGAGAGACGGAGGAGGGGTCTGAGAGACGGAGGAGGGGTCTGAGAGACGGAGGAGGGGTCTGAGAGACGGAGGAGGGGTCTGAGAGACACAGGGGGGATCTGAGAGGTAGAGGGGGGCTGAGAGACAGAGGAGGGGGCTAAAAGAGGGGGGGACTGAGAGACACGGGGACTGAGAGACAGAGGGGGGTCTGAGAGACAGAGGAGGGGTCTGAGAGACACAGGGGGGATCTGAGAGGTAGAGGGGGGCTGAGAGACAGAGGAGGGGGCTAAAAGAGGGGGGGACTGAGAGACACGGGGACTGAGAGACAGAGGGGGGTCTGAGAGACAGAGGAGGGGTCTGAGAGACAGAGGAGGGGGCTAAAAGAGGGGGGGACTGAGAGACACGAGGACTGAGAGACAGAGGGGTGTCTGGGAGACAGAGGGGGTCTGGGAGACAGAGGGGGTCTGGGAGACAGAGGGGGTCTGGGAGACAGAGGGGGTCTGGGAGACAGAGGGGGTCTGGGAGACAGAGGGGGTCTGGGAGACAGAGGGGGTCTGGGAGACAGAGGGGGTCTGGGAGACAGAGGGGGTCTGGGAGACAGAGGGGGTCTGGGAGACAGAGGGGGTCTGAGAGACAGAGGGGGTCTGAGAGACAGAGGGGGTCTGAGATACAGAGCAGGGGTCTGAGAGACAGAGGGGAGCTGGGAGACAGAGGAGGGGCTAAAAGAGGGGGGACTGAGAGACACTGGGACTGAGAAACAGAGGGGGGAGCTG
This sequence comes from Rana muscosa, assembly GCA_029206835.1. NCBI lineage: Eukaryota > Metazoa > Chordata > Amphibia > Anura > Ranidae > Rana > Rana muscosa. The sequence continues at coordinate 624,389,830 of CM055117.1, read as the reverse complement.
AGAGACAGAGGGGGGAGCTGAGAGACAGAGGGGGGAGCTGAGAGACAGAGGGGGGAGCTGAGAGACAGAGGGGGGAGCTGAGAGACAGAGGGGGGAGCTGAGAGACAGAGGAGGGGGCTGAGAGACAGAGGAGGGGGCTGAGAGACAGAGGAGGGGGCTGAGAGACAGAGGAGGGGGCTGAGAGACAGAGGAGGGGGCTGAGAGACAGAGGAGGGGGCTAAAAGAGGGGGGACTGAGAGACACTGGGACTGAGAAACAGAGGGGGGTCTGAGAGACAGAGGGGGAAGCTGAGAGACAGAGGGGGAAGCTGAGAGACAGAGGGGGAAGCTGAGAGACAGAGGGGGAAGCTGAGAGACAGAGGAGGGGGCTGAGAGACAGAGGAGGGGGCTGAGAGACAGAGGAGGGGGCTGAGAGACAGAGGAGGGGGCTGAGAGACAGAGGAGGGGGCTGAGAGACAGAGGAGGGGGCTGAGAGACAGAGGAGGGGGCTAAAAGAGGGGGGACTGAGAGACACTGGGACTGAGAAACAGAGGGGGGTCTGAGAGACAGAGGGGGAAGCTGAGAGACAGAGGGGGAAGCTGAGAGACAGAGGGGGAAGCTGAGAGACAGAGGGGGGAGCTGAGAGACAGAGGGGGGAGCTGAGAGACAGAGGGGGGAGCTGAGAGACAGAGGGGGGAGCTGAGAGACAGAGGGGGGAGCTGAGAGACAGAGGGGGGAGCTGAGAGACAGAGGGGGGAGCTGAGAGACAGAGGGGGGAGCTGAGAGACAGAGGGGGGAGCTGAGAGACAGAGGGGGGAGCTGAGAGACAGAGGAGAAGAGCTGAGAGATAGAGGAGGGGGCTGAGAGACAGAGGGGGGTCTGAGAGACAGAGGATGGGGCTAAAAGAGGGGGGACAGAGACACGGGACTGAGAGACAGAGGGGTGTCTGAGAGACAGAGGGGTGTCTGAGAGACAGAGAGGGGTCTGAGAGACAGAGAGGGGTCTGAGAGACAGAGAGGGGTCTGAGAGACAGAGAGGGGTCTGAGAGACAGAGAGGGGTCTGAGAGACAGAGGGGGTCTGAGATACAGAGGAGGGGTCTGAGAGACAGAGGAGGGGTCTGAGAGACAGAGGAGGGGTCTGAGAGACAGAGGAGGGGTCTGAGAGACAGAGGAGGGGTCTGAGAGACAGAGGAGGGGTCTGAGAGACAGAGGAGGGGTCTGAGAGACAGAGGGGGCAGAGAGACAGAGGGGAGGGCTGAGACAGACCACATAGCACTGTCCCTTTCTGCAGTCCCTCCTCTGATCACCCCCCGCTGTCTCAGTGTTCTGGCATGTTTGTGTAGGATGCCGGGTACCTGATGGCCAGCAGCGGCAGTGCCGAGTCTCCCTCTTGATCCGGGGGGTGCTCTCGCTGCTCTGCTCCTTACAGCGGCGCATGTTCTCTTCCTCCAGGCTCCCAGTCAGCCTGCCCTCCGGCCCAGGCCGCATGGTTCCTAGAGCAGAGAGGAGGTGGAGGAATCGAGGTTCTGGAAAGCCGGGGTGGCTGCGCTCGCTCCTGTTCGCCTCTTCGGTGGTCAGGGAGGGGGTGGAGCTCTTCTCCCTCCTCAGCTTTTACATCCAACTGCCCTCCTCGCTGGCCACCTTCCCCGAATCCCCGCCGCTGTTTGCTGCCACGCTTCCGCTGCTGCCGAACTCTGCATAAAAAAATGGCCCACTGAGCCATCGGCCCACCGGGAAACTCCCGGTAGTCCCGATGGCCAGTCCAATGGCCAGTCCATCCCTGATGACCGGGAAACCCCAGAGTCCAAGCTTGACTACACCTTCTACTGGTCTACAACTTCCCTAGCACACATATACACTTAATACATCTGGTCTTACTAAGTTCTATCTATATATTCATTTTTATCCAGTTATGTTTCTTCTTTCTTTACCTCCCTACTCTATATTTCCAGATGAGTAGGTAATTATTTTATGAACTCTCTATACTTTTCTTCTCTTTTTTTCTCCCTTTCACTCTTTTCTCTCCCCCTTTCCCCTCTCCACCCCCCCCCCCCCTCTCCTCCCCTTCCTCCATACAAAAAAAAAAATTCTAGCCATAGTTAGAATGAAATGGAAACTTGCAATCTTTCAATCTGCCAACATTGGTACAGAATCATAGCTGGAGCACTCTTTGCAGCAAATACACTTTGTAAAACTGGAAATACACCTGCCATGCTGTAATGCTTGCTACTGCCTTGTTAGGTATATGATACAAACATACCTATGCTGCAAGCTCAATAAAATGTGTGCTAGGGAAGTTGTAGACCAGTAGAAGGTTAGGCAAACTTGGACTCTGGGGTTTTCCGGTCATGGTCTCACACAAACTATCTCCCATTACCTGAAGGGGATGAAGCATTAAAATAAAACAAACAATATGCAATAGAAGGGGTAAAAACCTAAATATCTTAAAGCTTAAGTTTGGTTAAATTTAACCACATGACAACTGGGCACTTAAACCCCCTTCCTAACCAGACCCAGTGGCGGCCCGTCCATAGGGGGCGCATGGGCGCCGCCCCCCCCTCAAAGCCAGTAACAAAGAAAATTAAATAAAAAAATATTTTTTTTGGCCCTTTAAGAAAAAAAAAGGTCCTTTAAGTGCACTTTGTTCAAGGCGGGCGCCGGGCACAGTGCCTCATTGAAGCGTCAGCAAAGCGTCATGCCAATGCAAGCAGGCAAGACGCTTCATTTGCAGTTTTTTTTAAGCTCCGTGGCGCGCTGGAGAGCGCCTCTCCACGCTCATTGGGTCCTTCTGCTCCGTCATGTCTGCACCGCAGTAGGAAATGGGCGGTGCTTTCCCTGGGTGGCCGTGTCACTTTCAGTTTCGGCTCCAGGAGTGAGACAAGAGTGCGGGGAGCGGATACAGCTACGGCGGGTGGGTGAAGAGCTGAGCCTGAGTGCAGGAGAACCAGAGCAGCAGGTGAGTGAGTGACTGAGTGCTGGGATCGGAGGTGAGCTCACTGTCTCTCCCCTCCCGACAACAAGCTTCCCATCCCCCAGTCCTCACACTCCTCTGCTTGTTACAGAGTCAGTGACTGCTCCACCCGGAGTGTACTGTGTGCGTCCTGCCGTGAGCCTGGCTCCCCCTCCCCCTCCTCTGTTCACTTTTCTCAGCTGCTGCAGAACTTCATGGAGGGTGGGGCTGCTGAGTGTTGTGGTGCAGGGAAGTGACTGGCAGATGCCCCCCTTCCTGCATCCTAAAACAGCCCCCCCTTCCCTGCCTCTCCACCAGGGCCGGCCCTACCATGGGACCCGATGGGACCATGGTCCCAGGCGGCACTTTAAGAGGGGCGGCAACAGGGGCGCACTGCCTGAGGACAGGGCCGGATTCCCCACAAGGCCACAGAGGCCAGGCCTCGGGGCGGCAGTGAATGCAGGGGCGGCGCCGCGGCACCCCCCCCCCCTCTTCCGCTGCAGAGGAGAGAGGAGGGGGGAGAGGTGAGATGTGTCAGGACTTTCGGTAGAAACCCCCCCCCCCCTCCTCAATCCAATCCGCATGGCAGAGGAAGGGAGGGAAAGAGGTGAGATGTCTCTACACAGGCTGCTGGAACTCTGTTAACACAGGTCACGGCCGCCACTCACTTCCCGTTGTGCAGCCGTGCCTGTTGTCAGCTCCAGGGGGAGGGCTGCAGGACTGAGCTATGTCTCGTCTCACACATAGCTTAGCCTCAGAGCACACTGGCGCTGACATCCCTCTCTCTGCACAGACAGAGGAGAGATAGAGCTCTGATCCTCCTCCTTCTGAGTCTGCCCCACCCACACTCCCATGTGAGGGCACTGGGCAGGAAGTTTGAACCCAGAAAAGTGTCAGACAGCCAGCACCTCAGCCTCCATCCTGGTAAGCTCACCCTCTCTCCTGCCTCCCAGTGTATAAAAAGGGGTGCTCTGTGGACTTTGTTAAAGGGGAGGGGGGCAGGCTTTGGTGAGCAGAGACCCCCTTTACACCAGAGTCCACAGCATGCCCCCTTAAATCAAGTTTCCCAGAACACCCCTTAAATTAGGGTTCCCGTTTACATTAGAGTCCACAGAGCTCCCCCTTACAGTGTAAGTGGAAATTCTGTGCGGACTCTGATGTAAGAGGGGGCCTCTGTGCGGACTCTGATGTAATTTGGACCTTTGGCAGCAACGAGGGGCAGAAGAGGAGGGGAGAGATGAGAGGAGAGGTCACTTGGACTTTTCCGGCCAGCACATCTCCCCCCCCCCAGTTCTCAACCCGTCAACCCGCGGCATTGGGGCGGCAAAAGGGAGGACCCGGCCTTGGGGCGGCAAAGGGAATAAATCCGGGCCTGCCTGAGGACCTGGGTTTCCCTCCATCTAGTGTGCATTGTCAATGTCATACTGTACTGCATCGCCGGCGCCGCTGTCACTGGCCGCAGTGGCAAGACGCACTTCAAGGGTCTCTCCAGCGGCCCCTGCTTCACTGCCCAAACTGGTTGCTAGCTGCGGCCCGCTTTGTGTCTAGCAACCAGTGACGTAAGGAGAGAGAGGCCCATCATTCATTGCAGAGAGTATTTCACTTCCTCCTCCTCCGCTAGCTCCACCCACCTCCTCCCTGTATGTAACAGCATGAGATCGGAGCGGCTGTGTGTGTGGAGAGAGAGCAGCTGCGGGCTCTTCTCCCCCCTCCTTCTCCTCCTCATGCTGCTGTTCCTAGGACAGCCACCGCTATGTTTCTTCCCCCTTTTCCTCCCATTGGCCAGGGAAAAAAACTAAAAGGAGAAAAGAGGATTATGGGATATGTAGTGCAAATGGCTGGCCCATTGCAATTCTAGGGGGGAAACTGCAGCCCCCAGCATGCCCATCTGAAGGGAAGGGAGAGAGAGCCAGGCTGAGTGACAGGCTGCATCTGGTGACAGGCATCAGTGACAAGTGACAGGCTGCATCTGGTGACAGGCATCGGTGACAAGTGACAGGCTGCATCTGGTGACAGGCATCGGTGACAAGTGACAGGCTGCATCTGGTGACAGGCATTGGTAACAAGTGACAGGCTGCATCTGGTGACAGGCATTGGTGACAAGTGACAGGCTGCATCTGGTGACAGGCATTGGTGACAAGTGACAGGCTGCATCTGGTGACAGGCATTGGTGACAAGTGACAGGCTGCATCTGGTGACAGGCATTGGTGACAAGTGACAGGCTGCATCTGGTGACAGGCATTGGTAACAAGTGACAGGCTGCATGTTGTGGCAGGCTATGGGTGGCAAGTGGCACAGCTGCATCTGGTGGCAGGCAACGGTGGCAAGCAATAAGCTACATCTGGTGGCAAGCAATGGTGGCAAATGACAAGCTCAGGGTTCCCACTGATTCTGCATTATGGTGAGTTAAACTATTTCATTATATATTACAATGTAGTAATAGAAATAATGTGATTTGATCATCCTGACACCATATCAATCATAATGTTAGGATGATTTAAGTGCTAACACCAGCCATTCGCCCGACAAATCACCCGCTGCCAAATTCCCTGTCAGCGAGACTACACCCCCCCCCCTCATCTTTTTTTGGGAAGGAAGGGCGGTATCCCTGAATGGCAGTTTGGAAATGTGGTCAATGCAGCGCTGTTGTTGCGGCATGTTGCATCACTGAGCTGGGATCAGAGCGTAGCTGGTCGGTGGAAGTGGAGAGAAAGGGGGGAGCTTTCGTGGTGCTACACAATACTCTTTGCAGGAAGGAGCTAGGGTGACCACATTTTTAAACTACTATTCACGGACACCCCCCCTTCCCAAACATCAGCTTGTTCTGTAACGAATCACAGCACAGTGATTGGACACAAGAGGTGGGATTTATGATTTCTCCAATCACATGCAGGGGGCGGGGATTGTGCTCCTCCAGGCATTCCCGGCCAGGACAAGTACTGTCAGTGAGTAAAGAGGTGATGTGGCGGCCTTTTTTGGGGGCATCAGATTGGCCTAGGGGGGTGGCTGTGTCAGTTTCATTCCGGGACACTGTATTGTCCTGGAATGAATGTGCCCGGGACAGACCTGCAAAATGCGTGGTCACCCTAGAAGGGGCATGTCTCTTTGCTGAATATATGGGATGTCTCTTGCTGAATATATTGGGCTGTCTCTTTGCTTTATGGAAACGTCTCTTTGCTGGATGGGCATAGGATTTTTTTTGGGGGGGGCAGCATTTCATTCTTGGGCCCAGGCAGCACAATGTCTTTGGCCAGCCCTGCTCTCCACCCTAAACAATAACCCCCCCTCCCTGCCTCTCCACCCTAAACAATAACCCCCCTCCCTGCCTCTCCACCCTAAACAATAACCCCCCCTCCCTGCCTCTCCACCCTAAACAATAACCCCCCCTCCCTGCCTCTCCACCCTAAACAATAACCCCCCCTCCCTGCCTCTCCACCCTAAACAATAACCCCCCCTCCCTGCCTCTCCACCCTAAACAATAACCCCCTCCCTGCCTCTCCACCCTAAACAATAACCCCCCCCTCCCTGCCTCTCCACCCTAAACAATAACCCCCCCTCCCTGCCTCTCCACCCTAAACAATAACCCCCCTCCCTGCCTCTCCACCCTAAACAATAACCCCCCTCCCTGCCTCTCCACCCTAAACAATAACCCCCCCTCCCTGCCTCTCCACCCTAAACAATAACCCCCCCTCCCTGCCTCTCCACCCTAAACAATAACCCCCCTCCCTGCCTCTCCACCCTAAACAATAACCCCCCCTCCCTGCCTCTCCACCCTAAACAATAACCCCCCTCCCTGCCCCTCCACCCTAAACAATAACCCCCCTCCCTGCCCCTCCACCCTAAACAATAACCCCCCTCCCTGCCTCTCCACCCTAAACAATAACCCCCCCTCCCTGCCTCTCCACCCTAAACAATAACCCCCCCTCCCTGCCTCTCCACCCTAAACAATAACCCCCCCTCCCTGCCTCTCCACCCTAAACAATACCCCCTCCCTGCCTCTCCACCCTAAACAATAACCCCCCCTCCCTGCCTCTCCACCCTAAACAATAACCCCCCTCCTTGCCTCTCCACCCTAAACAATAACCCCCCCCCCCTCCCTGCCTCTCCACCCTAAACAATACCCCCTCCCTGCCTCTCCACCCTAAACAATAACCCCCCTCCTTGCCTCTCCACCCTAAACAATAACCCCATTGTATAGTGTTCTCTGTGTATAGTGCGCGCTCTGTGTATAGTGTGTGTGTGTGTGCTCTGTGTATAATATACAATGTATGCTCTGTGTATAATATACAATGTGTTCTTTGTGTATAGTGTGTCCGGGTATTGGGAGCCGTGACAGCCAAGGATGGGCAGGTATGAACCCCCCCCCCCAATTTTTTTTAGCACCAGCCGCCACTGACCAGACCAATTTTCAGCTTTCGGTACTCTCACATTTTGAATGACAATTACTCAGTCATACAACACTGTACCCATATGAAATTGTTGTCCTTTTTTTCCCACAAATAGAGCTTTCTTTTGGTGGTATTCAATCACCGTTGGGTTTTTTATGTTTTGCGCTATAAAAGAAAAAAAGACTGAAAATTCTGTATAAAAAAATGCATTTTTCTTCGTTTCTGTTATAAAATTTTGCAAATTAGTAATTTTTCTTCATAAATTTTGGCCAAAATTTATACTGCTACATATCTTTGGTAAAAAGAAGTACAAATTGGTGTATATTATTTGGTCTTTGTGAAAGCTATAGAGTCCACAAGCTATGGTGCCAATATCTGAAAATGTATCACACCTGAAGTACTGACGGCCTATCTCATTTCTTGAGACCCTAACATGCCAGAAAAGTACAAACACCCCCCAAATGACCCATTTTTGGAAAGAAGACATTCCAAGGTATTTAGAAAGAGGCATGGTGAGTTTTTTGAAGTTGTAATTTTTTCCCACAATTCTTTGCAAAATCAAGATTTTTTTTTTCTTTTTTTTTTTTTCACTAAATTGTCATATTAGCAGGTTATTTCTCACACACAGCATATGCATACCACAAATTACACCCCAAAACCCATTCTGCTATTACTCCTGAGTATGGCGATACCATATGTGTGAGACTTTTACACAGCGTGGCCACATACAGAGGCCCAACATGCAGGGAGCACCTTCAGGCGTTCTGGAGCACCCAGGCCAATTCTGACATTTCTCTCCTACATGTAAAAATCATAATTTATTTGATAGAAAATTACATAGAACCCCAAAAAATGATATATTTTTTTTAGCAAAGACCCTAGAGAATACAATGGCGGTCGTTGCAAATTTTTATCTTGCACGGTATTTGCGCAGCAATTTTTCGAATGTGTTTTTTTGGGAAAAAAAACAGTTTTGTGTTTTAAAAAAAACAAAACGGTAAAGTTAGCCCAATGTTTTTGCATAATGTTAAAGATGAAGTTACGCCGAGTAAATAGATACCTAACATGTCACCCTTCAAAATTGCACACGCTCGTGGAATGGCACCAAACTTCGGTACTTAAAAATCCCCATAGGCGACGCTTGAATTTTTTTTACTGGTTACATGTTTTGAGTTACAGAGGAGGTCTAGGGCCAAAATTATTGCTCTCACTCAAACGTTCGCAGCGATACCTCACATGTGTGGTTTGAACACCGTTTTCATATGTGGGTGGGACATACGTATGTGTTTGCTTCTGCATGCGGGGGCAGGGGCGCTTTAAAAAAAAAAAATAATTTTTATTGTTCATTTTACTTTATTTATTTTAGTTTGACACATTTTTCCCCATTAATAAATTTTTTGATCACTTTTATTCCTATTACAAGGAAGGTAAACATCACTTGTAATAGAAATATGGCATGACAGGTCCTCTTTACAGTGAGATATGGGGTCAATAAGACCCCACATCTCACCTCTAGGCTGGGAAGCCTGTAAAAAACGAACAAAAAAAAAACGATCCTGACTTTGATCGTAGCGGTGAGTCGTTAGAAGTACCGGAGGACGGCCGGAGGGGGGGACGTCCCCTCTCCCCTCCAGGAAGAACGATCAAGCGGTGGAACAGCTGCTATGATCATTCTTATGGTGTAGGGAATCGCTGGCTGAAAAAGCTGATATCTGAATGATGCCTGTAGCTGCACCCATCATTCAGATATCCCCGCACAAAGTCAAGGACGTCATATGACGACCGGCGGGCGGGAAGTGGTTAAAACGCATTTTTTTTTTTAAAACAAAGTTGTCCATTTATACAATATTTCTAACACATAGCATATACATACCAAAAACGACACCCCAAAATAGATTCTCCTACTCCTCCTGAGTACGGCGATACCACATGTGTGAGACTTCCACAGCCTGGCCACATACAGCAGCCGAGTAGGCGGAGTATGACTGGGTATCACTGAGCATGGCAGAGTATGACTGGGTATCACTGAGCATGGCAGAGTATGACTGGGTATCACTGAGCATGGCAGAGTATGGCTGGGTATCACTGAGCATGGCAGAGTATGGCTGGGTATCACTGAGCATGGCAGAGTATGGCAGAGTATGACTAGGTATGACTAGGTATGACTGGGTATGGTAGAGTATGGCTGGGTATTGCAGAGTACTGCAGGGTACTGCAGGGTATTGCAGGGTATTGCAGGGCGTTGCAGGGTGTTGCAGGGTGTTGCAGGGTGTTGCAGGGTGTTGCAGGGTGTTGCAGGGTGTTGCAGGGTGTTGCAGGGTGTTGCAGGGTGTTGCAGGGTGTTGCAGGGTGTTGCAGGGTGTTGCAGGGTGTTGCAGGGTATTGCAGGGATGGCTGAGAAGGGAGGGATGGATCTGCGACTGCAAATGTCACAGAGCAGCGCTGCTGCCATCCGATCCCTCCCCCTCTCCTCTCACAATGTACCGATCGGTACAGAGAGGAGAGAGAGGAAACGGCGTCATCACATGACGTCGGTTTGTTTACAAGTGATCGCGCCGTCATTTGACGGCACGATCACGTGGTAAACGGCCGCGATCAGCGGCATTTTATCGTGATCCGTGATGCGCCGGGTCTTCTGGACCCGGCGGTCACGGATATTTCCCCAGGGGGCGCGCAGGAGCAAGATTCTGCAAGGACGTCCAGTGAACGTCCACCCAGAATAACACGACCGCGCTGCAGCTGTCTTTCGGCTATGGCCCGGTCGTTAAGTGGTTAAAATTATAATTCACTTTGTTTTTATATCAGTCCCTTGTACTACTGACTGCTCTATTCATTAAAATGTTAATTCCTCTTCCTCCCCGTAATCTTTTGGTGTTGTGGAGGTGGCCATCTCAGTCTCCTGACCTCAATATCATCGAGTCACTCTGGGGAGATCTCAAACGTGCAGTTCATGCAAGACAGCCCAAGAATTTACAGGAACTGGAGGCTTTTTACCAAGAGGAATGGGCAGCTTTACCATCTGAGAAGATAAATAAATAGCCTCATCCATAAATACCACAAAAGACTTCAAGCTGTCATTGATGTTAAAGGGGGCAATACACGGTATTAAGAACTGGCGTATGTAAACTTTTGATCAGGGTCATTTGGCTAGTTTCTGTTGTGATTAGGATTTAAAAAGAGTAAACACATTTGATTGATAATAAATGGCTTCAGCCAAACACTAACCATGAGTGAAAGAAAGGTTTTTGTGTTATCATTAATTATCTCTGAAAAATGGCCAAGAAATCCTAAATTCTACCAGAGTATGTAAACTTATGAGCACAACTGTATCTCTTACAGTATTTTGGTAAACATTATTTTGAGATTCCAATTTTGCACTGAACACATGAAATTAGCTTGGAAATTGCTTTGGTGTACAAAACAGAAGACAAACTTGCAGAAACTGTTTGTGAATATATGCTAAAGAAAGGTGGTAACAGTCATGCTTCTCAATGCCTTGAATGTATCACCCAACACTAGGGATGAGCTTCGTGTTCGAGTCGAACATACGTTCGACTCGAACATCGGCTGTTCGATCGTTCGACGAAGATCGAACGATTTGGGCCGTTCGCGCCAAATTCGAGTGACGCGAACGGCCCACAATGCACTACGCCATCGCAGTGTCATCCAGGCGCTGTGATTGGCCAAGCATGCACTGTGACCCCGCATGCTTGGCCAATCACAGCGCCGGCAGCGAGGAGAGCAATGATTGGCCACAGGCAGGATGCCTGTGGCCAATTATTGCTGAGGGGGTTTAGTACACGCCCCACACTATAAAAGGCCGCCAGCACGGCGGCCTAGTGTAGTGTGTTCCGGAGCAGGGATAGAGCAGCATAGGCAGGGACAGTGACTTTTATTTCTTTCTTGCTTAACCTGGATTCCTTTAGTTTAGGGAAAGAGAAGGATAGGTAGGGAGAGTGTCAGTGTGTTTTGTGCTTGTGCTATATTGTGCTTAAAAAAAACATTTTTTCTAGGGACAGAAAACTGTAGGTAGGGAGAGTGTGTCAGTTTCTTTCACTGCCAAAGTCCTTGTTTCCAGGGACCTGGAAGGACAGTGAGGTAATTCTCCTTGTGCTAAATTGTGCTTAAAAAAAACATTTTTTCTAGGGACAGAAAACTGTAGGTAGGGAGAGTGTGTCAGTTTCTTTCACTGTCAAAGTCCTTGTTTCCAGGGACCTGGAAGGACAGTGAGGTAATTCTCCTTGTGCTAAATTGTGCTTAAAAAAAACATTTTTTCTAGGGACAGAAAACTGTAGGTAGGGAGAGTGTGTCAGTTTCTTTCACTGTCAAAGTCCTTGTTTCCAGGGACCTGGAAGGACAGTGAGGTAATTCTCCTTGTGCTAAATTGTGCTTAAAAAAAACATTTTTTCTAGGGACAGAAAACTGTAGGTAGGGAGAGTGTGTCAGTTTCTTTCACTGTCAAAGTCCTTGTTTCAAGGGACAGAGAAGGACACCTGAAGGTAGCCCTTATTGCTTTTTTCCCATCTCCCTGCAGGCCATCTATTAGAATGTCTGGAAGGCAAACAAGGAGAGGCAGACAGTCAGGAGGCAATAAAAGAGGGCAAGCAGGCTCTGTGTCTGGGGGCAACAGTGCTGGTCGTGGACGCGGTGCATTGTCATCAGCACATGGCCATGGGACACGCTTGTCCTTCTTTTCGGCAGCTGGACATGTTGAGCCACATCATGCCGAAGACTTGGTAGAGTGGATGACCAAGCCCTCCTCCTCCTCCTCATCCTCTCTCACCCAGGCTCAGGGTACTGGAAAAGCAGCTGCCAAAGCGTCCTCTTCCCTGGTATCAATGTCAGACTCATCATCAGTCACTCCTTCCCTAGACCCACCATGTCCTCCTCCTGAGGAGTCCCCCGAACTGTTTCAGCACAGTGTTGGGTACATGCTCCAGGAGGATGCCCAGCGTTTCGAAGGGTCTGATGATGAAACCCAGCTAGAGGAAGGCAGTAGCGCGAGAGCAGACAGAGGGGATGCTCAAGAAGGACACCAATCTGGCAGTCATGTTCCAGCAGCTGCAGCATACTGCCAGATTGGCTCCAGTGATGAGGAGGGAGGTGATGATGAGGTCACTGACTCCACGTGGGTGCCTAATAGGAGAGAGGAGGAGGAGGAGGATGAGGAGGAGGCACATCTCCAACGAGGCAGGATGCCCTTTGGTGGCCAGCGTAAGGGCAGTACACCGACGGAATCACACCGCAGAGCTCCGCCTGTGCAGGGCGCTGCCTCTGCCCGTCATTCAAAAAGTTCTTTGGTGTGGGCCTTTTTTGAGGCTAGTGCATCAGATCGCACAGCTGCTGTTTGCAACATATGTCTCAAGCGTATATCGCGTGGCCAAAACATCAGCCGCTTGGGTACCACATGCCTGACCAGACATATGTTGACCTGCCATGCAGCTCGTTGGCAAGCCTACCTCAAAGACCCACACCAAAGAACAAAGCGGACCTCTCCTTGCACCGCATCAGCTGGGATCTCCAACCCCACTATAACTTCAGTCCTCTCTGAAACATGCACTGAGAGGAATGAAGGTGTAGAATTAGGTGTGTCACAGCCAAGTACTTGCGGCCACTCTGCTAGCAGTACACCGACGTCCGATTCTAGCAGGCAAATTTCCCTGCCCCAGCTGCTGGACCATCGAAAGAAGTTCACTCCCAGCCATCCACATGCCCAGCGGTTGAATGCTAGCTTGGCTAAATTGCTAGCGCTTCAACTGCTGCCTTTTCAGTTGGTAGACTCGGCTCCCTTCCGTGAGTTTGTGCAATGTGCGGTTCCTCAGTGGCAGGTTCCCAAACGCCACTTTTTCTCACGGAAGGCTATTCCGGCTCTCTACCGGCATGTGGAAGGCAATGTCTTGGCCTCGCTGGACAGGGCGGTCAGCGGTAAGGTGCATATTACCGCTGACTCATGGTCCAGCAGGCATGGACAGGGACGTTACCTTTCTTTCACGGCCCATTGGGTCACTCTTTTGGCAGCTGGGAAGGATGCAGGACAAGGTGCAGTAGTGTTGGAGGTTGTCCCACCGCCACGCCTCCAAAATGCTACTACTGGTTGTGACACACCTCTCTCCTCCACCCCCTCCTCTTCTTCTTCCTCCATGGCCTCTTCCTGTGGTTTGTCCTATGAACCAGCGGTGCTCCGTAGCCGTTCACGGGGCTACGCAAGTACGCAGGCAAAAAGATGCCATGCCGTGCTTGCGCTGGTGTGTTTGGGGGACAGAAGCCACACTGGGGCAGAGGTCCTGTCTGCTCTGCAGGGCCAGGCCGAGAGGTGGTTGACGCCACGCCAGCTTAAGCCAGGAATGGTGGTTTGCGACAATGGCACCAACCTCCTCTCCGCCCTCCGACAGGGACAACTGACCCATGTGCCCTGTGTGGCTCACGTCCTTAACCTGGTGGTGCAGCGGTTCTTGGGCAGGTACCCGGGCTTACAGGATGTCCTGAGGCAGGCCAGGAAAGTCTGTGTGCATTTCCGCAGATCTTATAATGCCAGTGCTCGCCTGGCTGAGCTGCAAAAGGAGTTGAACCTGCCCAAAAACCGCCTTATATGTGACATGCCCACCAGGTGGAACTCAACGTTGGCCATGCGGCACATGGGTCAGTTGTCCCTGTCGGAGGGCGGAGAGGAGGTTGGTGCCATTGTCGCAAACCACCATTCCTGGCTTAAGCTGGCGTGGCGTCAACCACCTCTCGGCCTGGCCCTGCAGAGCAGACAGGACCTCTGCCCCAGTGTGGCTTCTGTCCCCCAAACACACCAGCGCAAGCACGGCATGGCATCTTTTTGCCTGCGTACTTGCGTAGCCCCTTGAACGCCTACGGAGCACCGCTGGTTCAGAGGACAAAGCACAGGAAGAGGCCATGGAGGAAGAAGAAGAAGAGGAGGAGGGGGTGGAGGAGAGAGGAGTGTCACAACCAGTAGTAGCATTTTGGAGGCGTGGCGGTGGAACAACCTCCAACACTACTGCACCTTGTCCTGCATCCTTCCCAGCTGCCAAAAGAGTGACCCAATGGGCCGTGAAAGAAAGGTAACGTCCCTGTCCATGCCTGCTGGACCATGAGTCAGCGGTAATATGCACCTTACCGCTGACCGCCCTGTCCAGCGAGGCCAAGACATTGCCTTCCACATGCCGGTAGAGAGCCGGAATAGCCTTCCGTGAGAAAAAGTGGCGTTTGGGAACCTGCCACTGAGGAACCGCACATTGCACAAACTCACGGAAGGGGGCCGAGTCTACCAACTGAAAAGGCAGCAGTTGAAGCGCTAGCAATTTAGCCAAGCTAGCATTCAACCGCTGGGCATGTGGATGGCTGGGAGTGAACTTCTTTCGACGGTCCAGCAGCTGGGGCAGGGAAATTTGCCTGCTAGAATCGGACGTCGGTGTACTGCTAGCAGAGTGGCCGCAAGCACTTGGCTGTGACACACCTAATTCTACACCTTCATTCCTCTCAGTGCATGTTTCAGAGAGGACTGAAGTTATAGTGGGGTTGGAGATCCCAGCTGATGCGGTGCAAGGAGAGGTCCGCTTTGTTCTTTGGTGTGGGTCTTTGAGGTAGGCTTGCCAACGAGCTGCATGGCAGGTCAACATATGTCTGGTCAGGCATGTGGTACCCAAGCGGCTGATGTTTTGGCCACGCGATATACGCTTGAGACATATGTTGCAAACAGCAGCTGTGCGATCTGATGCACTAGCCTCAAAAAAGGCCCACACCAAATAACTTTTTGAATGACGGGCAGAGGCAGCGCCCTGCACAGGCGGAGCTCTGCGGTGTGATTCCGTCGGTGTACTGCCCTTACGCTGGCCACCAAAGGGCATCCTGCCTCATTGGAGATGTGCCTCCTCCTCATCCTCCTCCTCCTCTCTCCTATTAGGCACCCACGTGGAGTCAGTGACCTCATCATCCCCTCCCTCCTCATCACTGGAGCCAATCTGGCAGTATGCTGCAGCTGCTGGAACATGACTGCCAGATTGGTGTCCTTCTTGAGCATCCCCTCTGTCTGCTCTCACGCTACTGCCTTCCTCTAGCTGGGTTTCATCATCATACCCTTCGAAACGCTGGGCATCCTCCTGGAGCATGTACCCAACACTGTGCTCAAACAGTTCGGGGGACTCCTCAGGAGGAGGACATGGTGGGTCTAGGGAAGGAGTGACTGATGATGAGTCTGACATTGATACCAGGGAAGAGGACGCTTTGACAGCTGCTTTGCCAGTACCCTGAGCCTGGGTGAGAGAGGATGAGGAGGAGGAGGAGGAGGGCTTGGTCATCCACTCTACCAAGTCTTCGGCATGATGTGGCTCAACATGTCCAGCTGCCGAAAAGAAGGACAAGCGTGTCCCATGGCCATGTGCTGATGACAATGCACCGCGTCCACGACCAGCACTGTTGCCCCCAGACACAGAGCCTGCTTGCCCTCTTTTATTGCCTCCTGACTGTCTGCCTCTCCTTGTTTGCCTTCCAGACATTCTAATGGATGGCCTGCAGGGAGATGGGAAAAAAAGCAATAAGGGTTACCTTCAGGTGTCCTTCTCTGTCCCTTTACTTAAGGATTTCTAAATATGGTTGAGGATGATTGCTTTCGCACAGAATAGCACAATGACAATTTCCCTGACTGTCCAAAAAACAAGGATTTCAAAGATGGTTGATGAGGAATGCTTTAGCACAGTATAGCACAATGAGAATTTCCCTCACTGTCCTTCCCTGTCCCTACAAACAAGGTTTAGCACAGTAAAACACACTGACACTCTCCCTACCTATAGTTTTCTGTCCCTATAAAAAAATTTTTTTTTAAAGATGGTTGATGAGGAATGCTTTAGCACAGTATAGCACAATGAGAATTTCCCTCACTGTCCTTCCCTGTCCCTACAAACAAGGTTTAGCACAGTAAAACACACTGACACTCTCCCTACCTATAGTTTTCTGTCCCTATAAATTTTTTTTTTTTTAAAGATGGTTGATGAGGAATGCTTTAGCACAGTATAGCACAATGAGAATTTCCCTCACTGTCCTTCCCTGTCCCTACAAACAAGGTTTAGCACAGTAAAACAGACTGACACTCTCCCTACCTATCCTTCTCTTTCCCTAAACTAAAGGAATCCAGGTTAAGCAAGAAAAAAATAAATGTCACTGTCCCTGCCTATGCTTCTCTTTCCCTGCTCCGGAACACACTACACTAGGCCGCCGTGCTGGCGGCCTTTTATAGTGTGGGGCGTGTACTAAACACCCTCAGCAATAATTGGCCACAGGCATCCTGCCTGTGGCCAATCATTGCTCTCCTCGCTGCCGGCGCTGTGATTGGCCAAGCATGCGGGGTCACAGTGCATGCTTGGCCAATCACAGCGCCTGGATGACACTGCGATGGCGTAGTGCATTGTGGGCCGCGAATTAGGCGCGAACGGCCCAAATCGTTCGTTGTTCGGCGATCGAACAGCCGGTGTTCGAGTCGAACGTATGTTCGACTCGAACACCGAGCTCATCCCTACTCACCACTCTCAATGTTAGAGTGGGTATTGGTCACCCGGATAGTCCCCTCTCACATGGCCTAGCAGCCGGGATGACACACAAATCAGCAACGGGGCAGGCTCTGCCACAGACTGCCCTAGATGAAATGGGTCTCTGCCACCGACCTTTTTTTAAAGTGAACAAAGTCTCTGCCACAGACCTTTTTAAAGTTGAGCAAATGGATAGTCCAGGAATCCTCTGCCACAGGATTTCAAAGTCCCAAACTTCCAGCCGTGCAGTAAAAGAGCCTTTAAGCCGATCCGGCGAACTGCAGGGCTTGTGATATAGTGGATCCCTCCTCAACAAAGTTACCAGGCCTCACCCAAGACGTCAGCACTCTGTCAGTCTCCTCCAGGGCAGGTCCTCCCCTGGTTTCCTTCATTAAGGCCCCTTTCACACTGAGGCATATTTCAGGCGTTTTAGCACTAAAAATAGCTCATAAATAACGCCTGAAATACTCCTGCCCCAGCATTCTCACACTGAGGCGATGCGCTGGCAGGAGAAAAAAATAAATAAAAAATCTCCTGAAATCAATGGGACACTGCAGTAATAACACACACACACACACACACACACACGCCTGGAGGGCCACGAGGCAAAGACCCCGAACAATGGCGTCTGCCCCTTAAGTATCCCCTCCCAGCAGGCACAGTGGGTTGACCACTCCCACTGAACCGCCACCGAGAGGGGTCACTCAATACACCATGGTCTGCCTGCGTTCCAACATGAGCCCGAGGTGGCAGCGCCACCCACAGTCAACAAGGGAAAATGCTTCCAAGCAGCACCATAGCCAAAACAGTGGCAAATCTCAATATAATTCAACAGTCTGAGCCCAACTACTGGCCCAGACATCCCTCTAAATTTCAGATAGCGTCCCAACCTTTTGGGGAGGGTGCTACACATAAAAAAACGTCAAAGAATTGTCAGCCAAACAAACATGAAACTACGTGGCTCTTTAGCGGCACCCTTTGTGCAACTTCTGCTAATGTTGTGTTATGGTGAGCATTGCTTCTGAGCATGCGTGTTTGTACTTTGGAGTTTTGTCCGAAGGACTTGTGTACACACGATCGGATAATCCGACATCACACATTTGTTGTCGGAAAATTTTAAAGCATGCTATCCAACATTTGTTGGTGGAAAATCCGACAACAATTGTCTGATGGATTTATAGCGTACAAAAAAAAACGCAGAGGTGATCAAATCCCACCAAAAAATAGCGCTTTGTGGTAAAAAAAGAAAAAAAAGGACATACATTTTATTTGGGTACAATGTCGCACGATTGCAATTGTCAGTTAAAGTAACACAGTGCCTTATCGCAAAAAATGGCATGGTAAATCTTCCAGAGGTCAAGTGGTTAAAGTGCATTTTTTTTTTTACTTTTCTTAAAAATATGAGGAAATTTTTTTAGCTGGTGAGTGTACCTGTGAAAGGGCTGGCACAGAGGTGAAATGAAGGGAAATGGCAAGCATTTATTTATATGTGAACCAGAACTGATTTGAAGGACACAAATTTCCACGACCGCGCAATTGTCAGTTAAAGCGACGCATTGCCAAATTATAAAAAGTGCTCTGGTCAGGAAGGGGGTAAAATCTTCCGGGGCTGAAGCGGTTAAGGAACGGGCCTATTTTTTCAGACTTGGTGTTTACAAGTTAAAATCTTTTTTTTTTTTTGCTAGAAAATTACTTAAGCCCTGGTTCACACTGGTGAGTTTTGACATGCGATTTGGCATGTCAAAACGGCGGCATTTGCCGGCAATGGCATCGTCCTAACTGATTTCAAAAAGTAGTCTCTGTACTACTTTTTGCGATTTCGGGCCGCGATTTACATTGACATCTGTGCAGAAACATGCACAGATGTCTTTGTAATCGCGGTTGAAATCGGGACTGCCAGCGAGAGTGAAATCGTGCGAGTTCAGCTGAAGTCGCAGGGCTTCACTCCTGCAGACCAGTGTGAACCTGGGCTAAAATACACACACACACACACACACACAGTGTGAACCTGGGCTAAAACACATACACTATATATATATATACACACACATATATACACACACACACACACAGTGTGAACCTGGGCTAAAACACACACACTATATATATATATATATATATATATATATATACACACACACATATATACACACACACATATACATACATACATACATACATACATACATATATAGCGCTATCCTTTTCTCTCTCTGCAGCTACTGGGGTATGAGGCATCACCTGTATAGTATTTAGGAGCAGTCTTTATAATCAGTGTAATCAGGACAGGATCTCTAACTAGCACAGTGCCTCCACTCAATTGGGGCTTGTGAATAGCAAGTGAAATCCCAATTGAGAAATATATCTCCACATAGACAGTAATCCACACAGCATTGCATTTGAAAGTCCATGTATTGAAGAAATAACATTCATTGAACCATTCCAAACAGGAACATGAAATCATTAACATTCTCTATGTATGTCTCAGTGAGCTGAAGCTGCAGCACTTACACAGTCTGCTGTCTCTTAGCAGGAATTCACTGTCCTCCTTCTCCCACATGTCTCTCCCTCCACCTACTTACCCACAAAACCCCTTGCCATCCTCTGCTCTTCTTAATGACCTCATCTTTGGTGAGAGAGAGAGAGAGAGAGAGCATATCAGCCATATTGGAAAAGGGCAAACAAACACTGCATAACAAGAGTATACACTTGGTAAATGGGCAAATAAATGATCACATCACTACATTTTTTTTTCAGACACCCTAAAACGGCAGTCATTGCAATACTTTATGTCACACCGTATTTGCGCAGGGAAAAAATACACTTTTTTTAATTAAAATAAGACAACAGTAAAGTTAGCCCAATTTTTTTTTATATATATATATTGTGAAAGATAATGTTACGCCAAATAAATTGATACAGAACACATCACGGTTCAAAATTGCGCCCGCTCATGGAATGGCGACAAACTTTGACCCTTTAAAATCTCCATGGGCGAAGTTTAAAAATGTCTACAGGTTACCAGTTTAGGCCCCGTTCACACCTATGCGAATTGGTTGCGGCTTACACCGCATCCAATTCGCATAACATTATAAAATACATTGATTGTATTGAGGCTGGTTCACATATGTGCGATGCATTCGCACTGCGCATTGCCCGAAAAAACGTGTGCGTTTTCTAGGCATTGCGGTGCGGCTCAGGTGAGAATTCAGGCCCATTATCTTCTATGGGCACGTATCTGATTCGCAGATGTGTTCAGTTCTCATCAGGATTTCTCTCCCAGCTCACTACACTCCCCCCCCCCTCCTCTCTCCCAGGTCACCAAATTCGCAGCTAAAACGCAGATGATCCGCTGAACAGCTCTCTTATCTCTTTGCAGAGATAACAGAGCTGGAATTCGCACCGCACAAGTGTGAACCCAGCCATAGAGTTTAACCCCTTTCACACTGAGGTGCTGTGCAGGCGCTACAGCGCTAAAAATAGCGCCTGCAAAGAGCCTTGAAAGAGCCACTCTTTTCACTCCAGTGTGAAAGCCCGAGGGCTTTCACACTGGAGCGGTGCGCTGGCAGGACGCTCAAAAAAGTCCTGCTAGCAGCATCTTTGAGGCGCTGTAGAAGCAGTGTATACACCGCTCTTAAAGCGCCCCTGCCCATTGAAATCAATGGCCAGCGCCGCCGAACCGGCGCTTTGCGATCGATTTGAACCCTTTTTCAAAAACAACGGTAAAGCGCCGCTAAAAATAGCGACGCTTTACCGCTGACGCCCCCACCCCCCCCCCCCAGTGTGAAAGGGCTCTTACAGAGAATATCTAGTGCTAGAATTATTGCTCTCGCTCTAACTATCGCGGCGATACCTCACATTTGTTGTTTAAACACCGTTTTCATATGCGGGCGCAACTTACGCATGCGTTCGCTTCTGTGTGTGAGCTCGGCGGGACTGGGCACTTTAACCACTTAAGGACCGACTCACGACGATCTACGTCAGCAGAATGGCACGGCTGGGCACAACATACAGGTACATCCTCTCTAAGATGCCCAGCCGTGGGTCGCGCGCGCGCCGCCGGCGGCACGCTCACGACCCGGTCCTGAGCTCCGTGACCGCGCCCCGTGGGACCCGCGGACCCGATCGATGCTGATGTCCCACGATCGAGTCACAGAGCTGAAAAACAGGGAGAGGTAAGTGTAAACAAACCTTTCCCCGTTCTTCCTAGTGAGACTGTCACTGATCGTCTGTTCCCTGTCATAGGGAATGACGATCAGTGACGTCACATGCCAAGCCATGCCCCCACACAGTAAGAATCACACATTAGGTCACACTTAGCCTCTTCAGCGCCCCCTACAGGTTAACCCCTTCAGTGCCAGTGTAATTTTTACAGTAATCAGTGCATTTTTATAGCACTGATCGCTGTAAAAATGACAATGGTCAATGACAATAGTCCCAAAATAGTGTCAAAGGTGTCCAATGTGTCCGCCATAATGTCGCAGTCACGATAAAAAACGCTGATCGCTGCCATTACCAATCAATAAACGCTTATTGTGATTTTTTTTACCAAAAATATGTAGAAGAATACGTATCGGCCTAAACTGAGGAAAAATTATTTTTTTATATATATCTTTTTTGGGGGTATTTATTATAGCAAAAAGTAAAAAAAAAATTCAAAATTGTCGCTCTATTTTTGTTTATAGAGCAAAAAATAAAAACCGCAGAGGTGATCAAATACCACCAAAAGGAAGCTCTATTTGTGGGGAAAAAAGGACGCCAATTTTGTTTGGGAGCCACGTCTCACGACCACGCAATTGTCAGGTAAAGCGACCCAGTGCCGAATCGCAAAAAGTGGCCTGGTCCTTTAGCTACAAAATGGTCCGGGGCTTAAGTGGTTAAAAAAAAATCTTATTTATTTTACTTTTTACTTTTTATTTTGACACTGTACTTTAAAAAAAAAATACTACCAACCTCCATACACTCCGCACTCCTCTTCTGCACATATCACCCACCACCGTACAACCTGAACTGTACATTCACTAATTAAAACGGAGTTCCACCCACTTTTGAGAGGTTGTCTTAAATGAAAGACCGCCTCTCCTTCCCTCGTTTTTGGACATAAATTTTTTTTTTCTTCTAAAAGTCAGCAGCTACAAACACTGTAGCTGCTGACTTTTAATAAGGACACTTACCTGTCCAGGGTGCCCGGAATGTCGGCCCCCTGAGGCCGATCCGTCCATCATATCGTGTGCCAGCTCCGCCATCCTCACTAAGGGAAACAGGCAGTGGAGCCTTGCGGCTTCACTGCCCATTTCCTATTGCGCATGCGCGAGTCGCGCTGAGCTTTGTGAATGGCAGTCTGTCTTCTGGGACACACACAGGTCCCAGAAGACAGCGCACCCAAATTTCCCAGAAGACAACACGAGGAGGAGAACAATGAAGAGTGCCGCGGTATAGGAAGGGGCAGATTAGGACGATCTGCCTAGCAACAGGCATTTCTGGTAAGTAAATTTTTTTTTTTTCAAATGTTTTTTAATGTAATGTTTTTTAATGTTTAGGGTGGACTTCCGCTTTAATATTGTAATGTAAACCTCCCTTGTAATAGAAAAAAAGCATGACAGGACCTCTTAACCACTTCCGGACCGGCTCACACTGATATACGTCAGCACTTTGAAGAGGGATATCGTTGTTATGACAGCAGCTAGCTACCATAACCCAGGTATCCTCTTCTTCAGTGAGCGGTCTGGTTTCCGATAAAAGTGGTCTCTGCACGGGAGAGTGCCCTAAATTCTCATTTGGCCTTATTACTAGAACTTCCTTATCATGTGTTATTTTGAGTCCATATACATATCTATATAGGAACAAACCCATAAAAACTTTAGCAGATGTAAAACTGGTGCTGCCATCTGACATGTTTATTACTGCTATGGTAATTAAAGAGGAGCTCTAGGCTCCCCCCCCCCAAAAAATGTTTTTAAAGCCAGCAGCTACAAATACTGTGGCTGCTGACTTTTAATATTGGGGCACTTTTCTGATCCAGCATAGTCCTCAACCGAGGCGATTCTTCAATTGGCTATAGGGTGCTGGCGCCACCATCTTGACTTGCGGCTTCACAGCCAGTTTCTGTGCATAGGTGAAGCGTGCTTCGCTTTGTGAATAGGCAGCAGTCTTCTGGAACCTGTGAAGTGTCCCAAAAGGCTGTAGGGGAAGGAGGGGGCAGAATTGGAAGCGGGTACCTGTCAAAACCAGGTACCTGCTCCCCTCCAAAAAGGTGCCAAATATGGCAGCGGAGGGAGTGAGGAGGCAAACCCTTTTGGTGGAGCTCCGCTTAACTCCTGTGTTAATTGGGAAAAGCAGTTGCAAAGGTAGAGCATAGCTTCCAACTGTCCTTGATTTCAAAGGGACTGTCCCTGATTTTGAGCAATGTCCCTCTGTCCCTCATTTTGGTCTGATCTATATAGATGTATGTAAAATGCACTTTTTATCTATCAAAAAGTGTTTTCCAGCCCTAAACATTTCATCTGATTTCTAAATTGCTGTATTTGTAAATTCCAAAAGCCAATATAAAGGAATAGTAGTGGTAAAAAAAGCACTTGTGGGTTTAACCAATCTTGTTTTTGTACAATTCTCCTTTAAGGGGACGTGGCAAGGGGTGTGTCCTATGCCTGCATACTTTTTCTGGTAGGTGTCCTTCATTCCCATCTCAAAAAGTTGGGAGGTATGGTAGAGTATAATAGGACACAAACTAATCATAGTCTCCATTCCAATGATGTGTAGCGGCCTCCTCACTCCCCTCTTTGCATCAGCTCGTTTCTCTCTTGTCTAGGGGTACCTTAGAGGGGAGAGAGCAGGGTCACCACGCCAAGCCTTCACCACATGTGTCCGTGCGGTGTAAGCAAAGTTCCTTCTCTACCTTCAAGTCAGTGTTGTGCACCTGGAGTTACCTTGAACAATGTCCACCAGAAAAGAGCCCCACACCATTAAAGCCCAACACTCCTTTATTCTTCTCGAGTGAACAGCACAATCAGTAAGACTCCCTTAAAGAACAGAACAAACAAGGAGGTGTGGATGCGAGTAGGCCCAGACACAATGAACTCTCCATTTTCCTTCCTGAAAGTGGGCTGAGGTCTCCTAGCGAGGGGGGATTTTCCTTCCAGGCGGTCTCCGATGGGAGGCTCACCTGTCACTGGCAATCTGCTGCACCCGGTCTTCAAGGGAGTAGCTCCCCCCGGTCCATTACGCCTTCTGGATTCGGGTACCCAATCCCTGGGTTCCCTAGGACCTCCTTCCCTCGCGGAACTCAGTGTTGGGCACTGAGCTCCAGACCTCCATCCGAGTACCTCACCCCAGGCTAAGGGTGCCTGGGATGGAACACGACCTCCGGACGTCCTCTAGGCCTAGGCTGCCTAGAGGACCGACACAAACCACCGCCCTCAGGCTGAAGGTGCCTGGGACTCGACCCCGTGACAATGATGGCCGGCCCCTTTATACCCTCTCCCAGCAAGGACGACGGGTTCCCCGCCCCACCATACCGCTGCCGAGGGAGGACAAAAAGGAGGCACAGCACACAGCAATGGTTCAACCCCAGCCCAAGGCGACAGCGCCACCCGCTGGACCGCAAGGAACTGCACATCACTGGTATCTCTGCTAGTTTGAATTACACCCGGGAAAGTACATACCCGCTACACTCTCCCCCTGGTAATTTGACACTGGTCCCCAGTGTCTGGAACAAATCATACCCTCAAGGGCTGGCATAATCCAATCCAGAGACCAACTAACAATTGTACAAAAAATATAAAACTTCTTTTTTTTTTTTTAAACTTGATCAACTAAAGCAATTGTCTGAGCCCTATATATATATAAAAAAAAAGAAACAACAACATTTAACCAAAACCTTTTTGAATCACATATTCACATTATACTTTTCCCACCCATCCTGACTAAGACCCACCCCATACTCAGTGGTCTTGATGGTATGCTCTCCTGCAGAGGGAAAAGAAAGAAAATTACCACACATAAACCCTGACAAATATATTTGTGTGAGAGAAGAGAAACCTCTTCGTAAAGAAATCCCTTTTCTCCAAGGAGTGAGTGTGTGAAAAGTGTTTAACGTTGCGCAACACTGCCACCTGGTGACAGCATTGCGGTAACTGCACTCGTGGAACTTTTTCCTCTTCTCTTGAGCCCTATCTACCCCAGAGTCTGATCTCTTGCTGGAAAGTGAAGAACAAGACAGGAACAGTCCTTCTTCCTCTGGGTACAAGGACAACGGGCCCCAGAAAGTTCAGCAGCATACAACAAACACAGAGTCTTTCTCTCCTACAGGTAGAAGCGGGGATGCGGCAGAACAAGTGGCTTCAAGTGCTGGTCCATGGTCTCCAGATGATATTCTACATCTTCTCCTTCCTTACGCCGGATCAGCACTTTGTCTGCATGGATGTGCCGTCCCAACATCCACTCTGCCTTGCAGTCCTTAAAACGCTGAGAGGCCTTGGGAGAGCATGCCAGGTACCTGCGGGTGTGTGGAATCTGAAGGTGAGTCCACACAAAGTCATTGTACCAGCGCTCCCGGCACACTTCCACCTCATAGAGCAACTCCTTGGACAAGTATGGATACTCCCATCCGTACTCTGCAGCAACCTTCTGACCAAATAGGCGTTGTAGTCTGGCCAAAGGAGGCATAGTAGCTCTGTCCCCTTCGCCAGGCAAAACTATCGAGTCCGGGTGGCGAGGGACCTTGATTACATCTGATCTGGGCATTGGTGCCCGCAACAGCAGTCTCTTTTCCCCGGTCTTCGGTACAGATGGTACCGGGGATGTAGAGGCAGGCCGGGGACGGGACCGCTCTTCAGGCGCTGGTGCCTCCACCCAGGGTGTACTTTCCCCTGTAGACATGGGTGGATCCCTGGTTCTGCGGGATGAAGCGAGAGGTACTTTGTCCCAGCCCTTTTCTGCAAACAGTTTGTCTATAGCAACGTCGTCTCCCATGTCCGAGAGCGACTCTAAGTCAGAGGTGTCACACTCCTCCGTGGGTAGGTACCCTGTAGTGGAGACTGAGTTTTCACCTCTTTCCACACACCAAATCTCTCTGCCTGGCTTACCTCGGCCTTTGCTTGAAACGGGACGTCCGGAATTCTTGCCGACAGATCCGTCCGGGCCGGGCGTAAGCGGGCGAGATGGTCCACCACAACCGCTGGTCGGGGCTACCATACCGGTCTTTCTCTTCGGTGGTGGACGCTGCGAGATCGTGGTGACCGAGTCAGCATCCTCGGATTTCTCCCGTTGAGTTTTCACGTCCTCCTCCGCGGTCGCTGCAGTGTGCGCAGGGATGGCTGTCAAAGCAGTGATTCCTCCTCCTTGAGTGGTGTTGCCTGCAGCCCGGCCGGGGTAAATGGTTCTCGGCTTCTCAACCGCTGGATCCACTTCAAAAAGAAACTCCCCACAGGCCTCACATCGCCCGAATGGCTTCAGTTGGCACACCAGTCCCAAACAGCCGGGACAAATCACACCCAGGGCCTCAACGTCCATGCATGAGTACAGGGCGAATCGACCCCTTGGCTTTAGCCGGATCCCTGTATCTGTTACCGGAGCAGCAGCAGTCAGTGTCGTGGTAGAAGGGTGAACCAGAATCTACGATGTATGTCCGAACATGTATTGGACTCCTCCCCTTTGCTCCAGTTCGTGGGCTTTTCTTCTTTTTTTCTTCTGAGTCACGCCCACGAACTAAGCGGTGGGGGTCTGCCTGGTGGCGCAGTGCAAATAGAAGCCCCCACGTGTAGTCCTTCACACGGCTGAGCTTCCCCCTTTCCTCGCTCTCTTCTGCGCGGGCCTTTACCTTCATTGGGTCATGTCCACGACTTCAAGCAGGGATGCACTTAGGCCAATGAAGGCTTGCCTACTCGTAACTCCTCCGGGCAGACACGTTCAATTCCGTAGTACACGAACACTATACCGGACCTGAGCCCCCACGTGTAGCGGCCTCCTCACTCCCCTCTTTGCATCAGCTCGTCTTTCTCTTGTCTAGGGGTACCTTAGAGGGGAGAGAGCGGGGTCACCACGCCAAGCCTTCACCACATGTTTCCATGCGGTGTAAGCAAAGTTCCTTCTCTACCTTCGAGTCAGTGTTGTGCACCTGGAGTTACCTTGAACAATGTCCACCAGAAAAGAGCCCCACACCATTAAAGTCCAACACTCCTTCATTCTTCTCGAGTGAACAGCACAAACAAGGAGGTGTGGATGCGAGTAGGCCCAGACACAATGAACTCTCCACTTTCCTCCCTGAAAGTGGGCTGAGGTCTCCTAGCGAGGGGGGATTTTCCTTCCAGGCGGTCTCCGATGGGAGGCTCACCTGTCACTGGCAATCTGCTGCACCCGGTCTTCAAGTGAGTAGCTCCCCCCGGTCCATTACGCCTTCTGGATTCGGGTACCCAATCCCTGGGTTCCCTAGGACCTCCTTCCCTCGCGGAACTCAGTGTTGGGCACTGAGCTCCAGACCTCCATCCGAGTACCTCACCCCAGGCTAAGGGATGGATGGAACACGACCTCCAGACGTCGCCTAGGCCGCCAAGAGGACCGACACGAACCACCGCCCTCAGGCTGAAGGTGCCTGGGACTCGACCCCGTGACAAAGATGGCCGGCCCCTTTATACCCTCTCCCAGCAAGCACGACGGGTTCCCCCGCCCCACCATACTGCTGCCGAGGGAGGACAAAAAGGAGGCACAGCACACAGCAATGGTTCAACCCCAGCCCAAGGCGACAGCGCCACCCGCTGGACCGCAAGGAACTGCACATCACTGGTATCTCTGCCAGTTTGAATTACACCCGGGAAAGTACATACCCGCTACAGATGTTATGAAGGGATAAAGAAAAAAATGAAGGAGAAAACAAGTAAACCATTTCCAATTGTTTATTTTCATCTGGGCAAAAACATGCAGATATTTACATTCAGGGCTTTTTTTCTCAAATAATAGGTGCTGGAACTCAACCACAATGCCCCAAAACCCCTCCCCCAACCACACCCTCCAAATCACATCAAATAGTAGGTGTGGTCAGTCAAATTTCACGAACAGTAGGAGGGTCTTAAAGGTCATTAAATACCAAGATTGAATTATATACAGAGTGCAGAGTTCAGGGGGGAGTGCAGAGCTGTCACTTGTAAACACAAAAACAGGCACCAAAGGGTCTGAGCCACATTTCTGATCAAAAATAAATGCTGTTTAAATACAGCTGACATAATAATGGAAAACCAGCTAAACAGAATGATATCAAATCAATGTATTTTCTTGGCTGTCTAGGCTTTGTAGAAAGCATCATAATATTTTTGGGGTGGAGAAGTTGCATGCTTTCTTATTAAGTGTGACTCACTGCGTGAAACTAAATAATTGTCTGCCTTCCCTTAAAGGGTTTGTAAAGAACTTTTTTTTTTTTTTTTAAATAACAAACATGTTATACTTACCTCCACTGTGCAGCTCGTTTTGCACAGAGTGGCCCCGAACCACGTCTTCTGGGGTCCCTCGGCGGCTGTCTCGGCTCCTCCCCGCAATAACTCACCACCTATATGCGAGTGAGCTCGCATGGTGGTGAGTGATTGCGGGCGCGCTCCAGTGATACAGCCGGCGGCTATTGCCGCTCACTGTATCACTCGGCCCCACCCCACCCCCCCGGCGGGCCGCGTCATTGGATGTGATTGACAGCAGCGCCAGCCAATGGCTGGTCTGCTTTCAATCTATCCACTGTAGCCAATAAACGGCCAGGCTGAACGACGAGGAGGATGTCGGGGCCGAGCGCGGGACTTTCGAGGGCTCAGGTAAGTAAAATGGGGGCTCGGGGGGGGGGGGGCGGTATTGTCGGATGTTTTTTCACCTTAACCACTTCTCCACCGGGCCTATTCTGGCACTTCTCCTTCATGTAAAAATCATAATTTTGCTAGAAAATTAATCAGAACCCCCAAACATTATATATATTTTTTTTAGCAGACACCCTAGTGAATAAAATGGCAGTCATTGCAACTTTTTATATCCCACAGTATTTGCGCAATAATTTTTCAAACGTCTTTGTTTGGGAAAAAAAACGGTTTCATGAATTCAAAAATAACAAAATAGTAAAGTTAGCCCAATTTTTTTTGTATAATGTGAAAAATTATGTTACACAGAGTAAATAGATACCTAACATGTCATGTTTTAAAATTGCGCACACTCATGGAATGGCGCCAAACTTCGGTACTTAAAAATCTCCATAGGCGATGCTTTAATTTTTTTTACAGGTTACTATTTTCGAGTTACAGAGGAGGTCTAGTGCTAGAATTGTTGCACACGATCTAACGCACGCGGCGATACCTCACATGTGGGGTTTGAACGGCGTTTACATATGTGGGCGGGACTTACATGCGCGTTCGCTTCTAAACGCGAGCTACCGGGGACAGGGGCGTTTTACTTTTTTTTTTTATTATTTCTTTTTTTTTTTTTTACACTTTTTAATTTATTTATTTTTTATCACTTTTATTTCTATTACAAGGAATGTAAACATCCCTTAGAATAGGAATTATTGTGACAGGTCCTCTTTATGGAGAGATGTGGGGTCGATAAGAACCGACATCTCTCCTCCAGGCTTGAAAGCATGAGATCGTGAATTTTTTTTACCGATCTCATGCCGACAGCCGCAATTGCGGCTTTGTTTACTTCTGGGTACCCGGCGTGACGTTACAACGTCGCGCCCAGGCCTCCGACGATCATAGAGATGACTGGTGACCATATGGTCACCGGAAATCTCTATCGTCGTGAGCCGGCGCTGGCCGATTCGTTCTCCGGGCCCCCGATGGCACGGAAGAGCCCGGAGAAGCACCAGATGGCGGCGGGACGGGGGCGTCCCCTCCCACCTCCTATAAGAACGATCAAGTGGCCGGAACTGCCGCTATGATCGTTCTTATTGTGCACAGAATCGCCGGCAGAATACAGTTATATCTGAATGGTGTAGTCTCCCCAGAGTCCATGGGCGATCCCTCTCTAAAGTTGCGGGTCGAGGTCACCGAGGTCCTGTCCCAACCCTTCTTGACAAAGATCTCATCTATCTCTACATCGTCACCCACATCGGACGATGAGTCCAAATCCGAAGTATCGCACTCTTCAGCAGGCAGATAGTTTTTGGTGGATACAGACACACTATCTTCAGACGACAAAAGTTCCCTCGGGTTGGCTGTCCACACATCCCCAGTAGTATGGGTTATGGGCTTCTCTCCCTTCCCCGGCAAACTTGCTATCACAGTTCCCCCAGCCTCCTTACCGTCCCCCAACGTGGATTTCCCGGAGATCCCTCTGCTTCGGAGATCCGGTTCAGGCAGGCGCTGGGGCAGGCTTTTACTAGGTGGGATGGAAGTTTCCGTAGTGACAGAGGCAGCATCCGCTGTGGCATCTGTTGCTGGCTCTGTGGTGGCCGGAACTTGATCTGTGGCATCCGCTGTAGCCGCGGTGATGCACGTGGGTTCAGCTGTAGGGGCGTAGTTGTCTTCCTCGGAAGTAACAGTCCCCATAATACAATTGACCCGGTAGGCTCGGGGTGACACGGTGGGCTGGTCCACCTCGAACAGAAACTCCCCGCAGGTCAAGCACCTTCCCAATGGCCGTATCTGCACAGCCAAACCACTGCACCTGGGACAGAGCACGCCCAGGGCCTCCGCATCTCGGCACGTATAGAGCACGAAACGGCCCCTAGGCTTGAGCCGGATCCCCGTATTCGTAAGGGGAGCAGTAATAGGAGCAATGTCCATGGCAGAGGTAGTTGGGAACATCCGAGGTCCCGATGAAATAGAAGTCCATGGAGCGGCAGACATGTTGCTTCTCCTTACTAGTCCAGGCTCTTACTGTCCCTTGGCGCCAAATGCACCACGTGCAACTCACAATTTGGTGGGGGCTCCTCCCCCTTTTCTCTTCCTGCACGCAGCTCGCAGGCTTTTCTTCTGTTCAGGCACGCCCACGAACTACGCAGTTAAAAAAACTCAAAGCACAGTCCTGTACCTCCATTTCTCTCGATAAAGTAGTGATGCAGTCCAATTTTCCTTAATGGCCGACCTCCGTAAAAAGAACACAGATCGGAGAGCAATAGTCCAACTTCCAGGGGTAGCTGCAAAATCCCGGACTCGAGCCCCCACGTGTAGCACACAGATCCTTTACCCTGCTTACCTCCACCTGCAGAATGGGACACACCATGCCACATGCCCAGTATCCTCCATCTTGTAGAGGGTGAGCGGTGTTAATAGTTTTGGGTCCTGCAGCGAGTTACCTCTTTCCATTGGTTCTCGTCCCTAGAGTGTAGAGGAAAAGGCTATTCTCTCTTTCTTTGAAGAAGGCCATTGTCCAGACAGTATTAAACCCAATAAAAGAGTTTATTTTTCTTGCTCACAACTTGACAGGAAAGATTGGAGATAGAGAGAGCTGAACAGGGAGGCAGGTTCAGGCACGCGGCACTTAATTACCCTCGTAGCCACTCAAGCCGGAGTGAGTTTTGCTCACCCGGATAGTCCCCTCTCACAGTCCAAGCAGCCGGTGTGGAGCACGAACATTCACTTTAAGTTATTTTCCTAAGGATACGATCAGGATATTAGCCTCTAAGTCCTGAACTTCCCAGCACTTGTAACACTTGAGACCTTAGGTGCCAATGGGGCACGTTACAAGGCTTTTGGCGGATAATGGAATCCTTCCCTCTGTCAGGTAACCAGGCCTCTCCCGAGACAGTGACTTCCTTCACGATCTCCTGGATAGGTCCTCCCCTGGTTCCCTCTCCTTCAGAGCGGGTCACCCTCCCACGGGTACCCTGGGATTCCGCTGTTTGGTGTAGGCCTCAGCTAAAGGTGCTAGGCCTACCTGGAACGATGCAGCCTCGGGCTAAAGGTGCCCGGGACTGAACACACACACACCCCTGGCCTGGAGGGCCAAAGGGCGCAAACTGCTCCCCGAATAATGGAGTCTGCCCCTTATGTATCCTCTCCCAGCATGCACAGCGGGTAGACCACGCCCACTGCAGCCTGCCGAGAGAGGACACCCAATAGCGCTGTAATGCCACCTGTGGTTCGATCTGAGACCTGGGCGACAGCGCCACCTACAGGTCACAGGGAACTGTACTGCCAGGCAACATCACAACAGAGCAGAGGCCTAATAAAAGAATTCCAACAGCCCGAGCCTAACTATTTGCTCAGGCTAGCCCCTAAATTTAAGCATAGCGACCCCAGTTTTGGGGGGTCCGCTACATATATATATATATATATATATATATATATATATTCATACACATACACTGACAGACACACTTATAAATGTAAACAAATGTAGCACTAGCCCCGTAGGAGCTGCTGGTTAGTTTTGGGTTTTGCACGTTACCTCTTCAGCTTCGTTGTCCGGGTAGGAAAGTCTGTAGTAATGCAATGTCCACACAGATGTAAAACCTTCAACAGTCAGGCTTTATTTTCTTATGCAGTAAACGTTGAGAAAGTAGAAAGAAGAGAAGAGTAGGGGAAGGTTCAGGCACTTGCCACAACTATGCAAAGGTGTCAGTTTAAAGTCACTCACCACTCTCAATGTTAGAGTGGGTATTGGTCAGCCGGATAGTCCCCTCTCACATGGCCTAGCAGCCGGGGTGACACATGAACCAGCAACAGGGCAGTCTCTGCCACAGACTGCCCAGGATAAATTTGGTTTCTGCCACAGACCTTTAGGCCCCTTTCACACGGGCGGACCGTATGTCCGTTTTTCACCCATCCGTTTTCGGATGAAAAACGGACATACATGTATCCCTATGGGACAGCGGATGTCAGCGGATGAACATCCGCTGACACCCGATCTCACCCGTGTCCTCTACGCTCCGTTTTTCAGGATAGAAAAATTTCTATTTTTCTATCCGTCTGCAGAGCGGATCGGATGAACACGGACAGACGGTCCGTGTTCATCCGATCCCCCATAGGGGAGAGCGGAGATCTGACAGGGCGGTCCCTGCACAGTGTGCGGGGACCGCCCAGTCATCAGCCGGCTCAGCGGGGATCAACGGAGCGATCCCCGCTGAGCAAGCGGAGGTTCACGGGGCGGATCATGACTGATCCGTCCCGTGTGAAAGAAGCCTTAGAAGTTTAACAAAGTCTCTGCCACAGACCTTTTAATGTTGAGCAAATGGATAGTCTGGGAATCCTCTGCCACAGGATTTCAAAGTCCCAAATTTCCAGCCGTGCAGTGTAAAGAGCCCTTAAGCCAATCCGGCGAACTGCAGGGCTTGTGATCTGATGGATCCCTCCTCAATAAAATTACCAGGCCTCACCCAAGACGTCAGCACTCTGCCGGTCTCCTCCAGGGCAGGTCCTCCCCTGGTCTCCTTCATTAAGACAGCTTCCTCCCCATTTGGACGGACAGCTTGGGATCCCCTCTCTGTATGCAGGCCCCAGCCAGACTAGCTGAGCCTACTATGTAGCGATGCAGCCTCGGGCCAACGTGGCCCCGAGACCAGAACCACACACAAATACCTCGCGCCCGGAGGGCCACGAGGCGAAAAACGACCCCCGAATAATGGCGTCTGCCCCTTAAGTATCCCCACCCAGCAGGCACAGCGGGGCGACCACTCCCACTATACCGTTGCCGAGAAGGGTCACTTAATGCACCATGGTTCACCCGTGTTACAACAGGTGCCTGAGATGGTAACGCCACCTTCAGGCAAATAGGGAAACTACCATCGGGCAAACCACAGCTAGAACAGAAGCAAATCTCAATAATATTCAGCAGTCTGAGCCCAGCTACTGGCTCAGACATCCCTCTAAATTTTAGATAGCGTCCCAACCTTTTGGGTAGGGCGCTACACAAATTTTAAAATGTATAAAAATGTGGACGGTGTCAGTAGGGCGGTGGAGAGGTGTCAGCTGGGCAGTAGGCAGTAGGCAGTGTCAGTCATTTTTTTTTTTTTTTTACAATATTTGTTATCTTTTAGGAGCCCCACTGGGGGCTTTGGTGAAATATCAGGGGTCTAAAGGGGTTGGTATTGGGGAGGGTGGTTTATAGGAGATTTTATGCTGGGTGGGGATGTGGAGTATGTGTTTTTAGGGGGGCCAGCTTGGTGTCTTCACGCTTTTTAATATTCTTTGTTTTTGATTTAATAAATTTGTTTAGGTAAATCTGTTTGGGAGTGTTTAGTCTTCTTTGTTTTTGTGGTTGTTGTCTTAGTAAATTTTGAACCCTCCCTCCTAGTATTACTAGGTGAGTCCTATATGCATTATTACTTTAGCAGGATTCCCATAATTATCTTTGTTTGGATGGTAAATGACATGGACTTGGACAGCAGGGGGAATCTACGCTGCATGGGGGTGAATATGATGTGCCCAGGCACACCTGGCACACCCCCTGCACACGCCTATGCCCCTGGCCACTGCAGCTAAAGGGGGTTTGGTTGGGGCGAGGGTGTAAACACAGGTCTTAACTATGGTGTTTTACCAACCTCCAAACTGCAAATGTAAATGAACCCTTTACTGTTCTGTGCCCCCTTATAGGGCTGCTTTCACACTGATGTGCTGCGATTTACCTGCACCGCGGGTGCAGCACAGTGCATCTGCAACTTTCCTGGGGTAGCTGCACTTAGTCATAGACTTCTATTATATCCTGCGCCACTCTGGAGACTGCTAGTCGGGATAAGAGGTCGAGTTGGTATCACTCCACATGGGACAGCACTAGAGAGGAGGCATCGGCCTATGCAGCACTTGCTCCCTACTACAGCTCCAACTTTACAAGTAGTCCCTCTGCATTGCACTCTGTTTGATGCTCTGGGATGGTGGGTCAGCAAGCCCAGATTGCAATCTACCAGTCACCTGTCTGCGATCTACTGGTAAAACACGATCTACAGGTTGCTGATCCCCGGTGCAAGGTACACATTTTATTTCGGATTCCCTTCTTCTGCTTCAGCTCTCTGTAACGGAGTACGGGTATAATTTGTTCATTTTTTTGTTCATTTTTGTCTAATATACTATTTACCTAATATCCCTGTTCCAAATATAATTAGGATAAGCGAGTCTCTCTAGAAGGAAGTGGTGTCTGTTTACTTTTTCAACAACTTAGTTACAGGACACCACTCCAAGCCAGAATTTTGTGGATTGAGCAAGAATTTTCTACCTAGTACAGCAGAAAAGAACTTTCAGGAACAGTCTGGCCGTTCACATCTCTTATACAGATAAGGTGAGCTTGAGTTGTTGAAGTTTTATTGGCTGCTGTTCATCTTGAGTTGAACTGTACTGAACATATTTTTTTCAATGCTATCCATGGCTCTGCTTACTGAAATTTGAATTTTCTCAGAGCTACTTACCAGCTCATACAGCTTTGCTCCCTTGCTGGCCAAAATGCTGGAGAATCTAGGTTGCAAGAAAATAACCAGTACTAGAGGGATATGTCCCTGGTTCAACAAATGGCGCATTGGAGTGCTCTCTTCGCAATCCTACCGGTAGTGATTTGCCACTAGTGACAAGACTGTTAATGTAACATGACAGTTTACGTTGTTTCATGACATTACCTACTTTAACTCAGACCAACAATTTAAACAATAGCAGACCCCCCCCCCCCCCCCCCCCACACACACACACACACACATATACACACAGACACACACACACACACACACACACTTTTTCAATTGCCACCATCACTCAACAAGTTGCTGCACAGTATTTAAATATTTACTTGCCCATGCAGTCTCCACCAGTGGTGGCTGGTGCTCAATTTTCTTGGAGTGGGCGGCCCACGGCCCCCACCCAGCCAGCCAACCACCCACCCCTGGCACTCGATCAATCGCCGCTCCCCCCCTGTCTCCTACTGAGTCCCAGCGGTCGCTTTTCCTCAGGACTTAGGACTTCTGGCCATTCGGGTCTTAGGACTCCCGGCCATTCAGGTCTCAGGACCTGATTGGTCGAGATGAGAAACAGAAAGACATTAGCAAATTTTAATTTGGTAATGTCAAACATCTGTGTGGGCTCGGGGAGCAGTGCTCTGCCCCCCTAGCCCACACTTTGTAAAGCAAATAACGCCTTAATCGTGCTTCAAAAAAAAAAAAGACATTGAAATCCATGCGTCCGGCACCCTGCATGTAGATTAGGGGCCGGAACGTATGGATTAGGGGAGCGGCGCCCCTGTGCCCCATATGAGCGACCGCCACTGGTCTCCACATTGCCGCATGCTAAGGTGTCTTTTCTTTCCCTCCTCCAAACCCACGCTGCCATCTTGCCTGGTTGGTCATCATTAAGCCCCGTACACACGGTCGGACTTTTGGCCAACAAACTTCATTTTGAGCAAGTTGGACCAACAATCCGACCGCGTGTACGCTCCATCGGACAAACTTTTTTTTTTTTTTTTCATCGGACAAAAGTTCGGTCTGCAAACGGACAAACTTTTGGCCAACAAAAGTCAGATGGAGCAAAGTCCGACCGTGTGTACAGAAAACCATCGGACTTTTGTCCGATGGACAAAACAAATAATGTTAAAATCAACCAACAATAGCAGAAGTTGACCAAAGGGTGGCGGTAAAGAGCAGAAAAGAGCAGAAAAGTCACGTGATGTTGGAAAAAGTTTTGGGAAAGTTTGCAGAAAAGTCCTGTGGTGTGTATGCTATGGGTGTTCCCGACCAACTCCGTTCGGACAAAAAAACACGGAAAAGTCCGATGGAAGTCCGACCGTGTGTACGAGCCTTTAGTGACTGGCTTTTTCTTCTTCATTTTCTGCTGGCCCACTAATTACATTTGTACCTCATCTTGTTCATACACCTAAACAGTCATCTGTTACTCAGCAGCTGAAAAAATCCCCCCGGGATCTGAAATGTTGTATGGAGCATGTGTGAGATGAAGAGATAAGGTGTACATTAAAAGTAAGCAGCAGCAAAATCCTTTATTTAAACAAATGGCATGGGCGCTAAGGCCCATATGTAGACAGGTGGCAGAGCAGGTCCCCTTTAAGGTGTCTCCTCACCCTGAGAGAAGAGTTGGAAGTTTAGGCAACAGAGGCAACATCCAACATTTGTACTAATGCTGTTCCCCTTTTTTTGGGGGAGGGAGAGGGGGGGCAGTGTGCCACGTGGTTCCTCATCGTAGCCCTGAGAGTCAGTTCAGGTCCATACAAAAATGGGTAGTGCGGCTCTGTACTAACTGGTAATATCACTAAATGTGAAAGTGATAACAAAACATGAGGTAAAAAAATCACAATGGTGTATAAAAACAATAAACCACAAATGAGATAAGTGTGGTGTGGGTACTTCTATATGGAAGAAGTCCACACACTCAAAGAGTTGCCGTGAGTAAACACAAGTGGATGTGAACAGCCAAAAATTTAACTCATAAAAAGAAAGAGTCCATGTAGTAAAAACAAAATTGGGTCCCTGTATGAGTAACAGGTACACCAATGGGAGGTGGACACAACTGTGCTGATAAATGAACAATTATGTGTGCTAAGAGTCCAAATGCCTTAAACCCATTCCGTGAATATCTTCCCACGTGATGGCCACATGAAAGGAACCAAAATGTTGACTGATGCAATTAAATCAAAACACTTGAGACAATGAATAGGTGGGGTACTCTTACCACAATTAATGGACTCAACTGTCTTATGATAGTGAGTCGAATAGGCTTGAGGTCTCAATGACCATGAATGATGGAACAGGATGCCGTGGATGTCTCGAACCTTCCTGAAGAGGGTAATCTGGTGTACTGATTGACAAGTACAAACTTCTCCAGCATACGAGCTCCAAGGAATCAAACAAAAAAAATATAGAGACAAAAAGGGAAGGCTCCCAGTGGTGCAGGTCAATAAAACCGTATCAGGGTTTATTTGCATAAAATTGCCATACAAAAAGTTGACAAAACATTAAAAAGTGATCACGAACATAAAAGCAATGTGGGGTGCAGCAAGGCAAAACCCGACGCGTTTCGACTTCAAAGTCTTCAACAGGGGCATAAATTATGCCCCTGTTGAAGACTTTGAAGTCGAAACGTGTGGGTAAGGTCGGTCAGCGTCTGCAATCCCTGGTAGTGAGGGGGTGAAGCTATGCATCCAGGAGGATGGAAAGGGGGTCTTCTGTGAGAATGTGTATGTAGCTCCTGATTTGACTTTTAGGTGTGGGTGAGCAGCCCAGGTCCACTTCAAAGTGTATGTCCAGGCAAAACAGGTTTCTTAATTTGTATATAAAAATGTATAATTTGTATTACTATGTTCATTGAGTCAATCATTCACTGTCACTAAACTGATCAAATGAAATAAAAACTGCATATCAAAGACCCTTCATTCGATCAATTTAGTGAGTTCCCCATCAATTTTGACTCTGCCAAGTTGATAGACTTTGGACTTGGGACCACCTCCTCCTCCTATTTGAATTGTATTGTAGTTGTATTGTCTTCCTTTATTATTTTGCACAAACACTTGGCACTATATCAATTATTTTGAATTGTAATATTGATAGCCAAACATTTCACCTCAGGGTGCTGGTTCTTAAACATGGAAGGTGTGAACATTTGTGGAAAAGATGGGCGCCAGTCACTTTTAGGATGAACAAAAGTGAGTTTATTGCTCACAACAGAAAAATGTGGGAAAGAGGGTTAGGACACAGGACACTCTAAAGGCCCGTACACACGGTCGGACTTTTGCCCAACAAACTTAGTTTTAAGCAAGTTGGACCAACAATCCGACCGTGTGTACGCTCCATCGGACAAACTTTTTTGAGTTTGGTTTTGTTTTCATCGGACAAAAGTTGGGTCTGCGAACGGACAAACTTTTGCCCAACAAAAGTCCTATGGAGCAAAGTCCTACCGTGTGTACAGAAAACCATAGGACTTTAGTCCGATGGACAAAACAACCAATGTTAAAATCAGCCAACAATAGCAGAAGTTGACCAAAGGGTGGCAGTAAAGATCAGAAAAGAGCAGAAAAAACAAGTGATGTTGTAAGAAGTTTTAAGAAAGTTTGCAGAAAAGTCCTGTGGTGTGTATGCTATGGGTGTGCCCGGCCAACTCAGTTCGGACAAAAATCCAAGGAAAAGTCTGATGGAAGTCCGACCGTGTGTACAGGGCTTAAGACTGTAGGCAGACAGATCAGCAGATTCTGAAAACAAAACAGCCAGGTAGACAGCAATACAGAACAAGGGCCTTAACCCTGCACCAAATGTTCTGTACCTACGTAACAACAGCTGTCTCCTATAGTAACCAAAAACTCACAACACCATGCAGGGTTTCCTTAGATGAGTCCCTTTTGATGCTTTTCCAGCCTCTTCACAGTCCCGGCTCATGAAGAGTAACCTCTGGTACTTCATCTCAAAACTCCATCCTTTTCCTTATGCCTCCAGGCAACAAAATTCCCTCTCACTGGCAGAGCCTTGAGCACAAGGCCAGGCTTTAGACTCCAGGCCTCACCCAACGCAGCTGTTCCTCACACATCCACACCAGACCAAAATCTGGGTGGAAGGACCCTGATAACCAGACTTCCTCCAAATATATACTCTCTCCCAGCATGCCCAGTAGCCTGAAACTCCTACTGATTGGCTTAAAAAGATATGCATAGTCATAACTGAGTTTCACTGCAGCACATCATAATATAAGGCAACAGTGCCACCTTTTGACATAAGGAATGGACCACAGCTAAACCAGGATTAGAAGAAAACCCAAATGATCACAGACCAAAATTCAGACAGGTTTTTTTACCACCAAGCACAGCTAAATTTACCAGTAGACAAGGGTGCTACACTTATGTAGCACACAGACCCCCATTCCTTAGCTTTGGCTCACTTGTAGGAAAAGGGGCACACCATGCCACAAGCCCGTACCCTCCTGTGTGAAGAGGTTGAGCGGTGTAATGTTCCTGGGTCTCTATGGTCAGGCTTTCCCGAGAATGGTTCCCGTCTTCACTACAACAAAGACAAGTCTCTATTCCCCAATAACTCCAAGGTCCACACCAATTGCAACTCCAACGTAGAGTTTATTTTCTCTTATGCATAGTCATTGAAGTAGGAAAGGTTGGAGGAAGATCAGGACAGCAAGAGGTGTTGGAGTAGGTCCAGGCACAAATGAAGATATTCACTACCTATATCTTCAGGTAGTCTCAGCTCATCCGGATAGTCTCCCATTAAAGTGGATCCTGGCAGCCGGAGTGATGCTTGCATTAGATAACACACACAGTCTCTGCACAAACCCTGCCACAGACCTGGTGAACTTTGGGTCTCTGCCACAGACCTGGTGAACTTTGGGTCTCTGCCACAGACCTGGTGAACTTTGGGTCTCTGCCACAGACCTGGTGAACTTTGGGTCTCTGCCACAGACCTGGTGAACTTTGGGTCTCTGCCACAGACCTGGTGAACTTTGGGTCTCTGCCACAGACCTGGTGAACTTTGGTTCCAGTACTAGGCCTCTATCAGGAAGATGACATCCTTCCAGAGAGTTACCGGGCCCCTTCCTTCACTGTGATCTCTCACCAGTCACTCGGAACGGTCCTCCCCCGGCCTCCTCTTCTAGATACGGGTCTCCTCGCAAGGCAGCACCCTGAGATTCCTCTTCCCTCGGTGGGTTCCAGCCGAAGGTGCTGGACCCAAGGCCTTCAGTTGCAGCCCCAGGGCTAAAGGTGCCTGGGACTGATCCGCCAGTGTACCGGATCAGGAACTCCACCCCAGGGCTAAAGGTGCCTGGGGTTGCCACGAACAGGACCACACACTCCCGGGGTCGGACCCCCGGGAACTCAAGAACCCCCTACAGGCAGTGTCCGCCCCTTTTATATCCCCTCCCGGCATGCACAGCAGGCCGACACGCCCACCACACCACCG
Organism: Rana muscosa; assembly: GCA_029206835.1. NCBI lineage: Eukaryota > Metazoa > Chordata > Amphibia > Anura > Ranidae > Rana > Rana muscosa. Next base: position 624,349,208 of record CM055117.1, on the reverse strand, counting down.
CCGAGAGGGGACATCCAAGGCACAGCACTATACCAGTTGTTCAACCCTAGCCTCCGATGACAGCGCCATCAACAGGCCACAGGGAACCATGCACCAGCATCCCACCTGTAGAATAAAAGGGTTTAACAGAACCCTATCAAATAGTGTGTTTGAGTACAACTACCACTCAAACATTCCCCCTAGATTTAAAACCCCCGCTACACTTAGTACCCAGTAGTAGTATTGCCAAAGGTAATAACACAATTTACTATACAATGTGATTACTTATAAGTGTAGCGCCCTGCTCCTGTTGGGTAGGCGCTATGTGTTAAATTTAGTTGTCTGAGCTGTAGTTCAGCTCGGAAGGAATTATGCTAAATTGTTGGCTCTGTTTCAGTCTAGCTGGGTTGCACGTTTTCCACTTTACAGTAGGTGTCACTGTCACCACAGGTCAAGGTTGGAAATGCAGCAGGCTGGATGAATTGGGTGTTCCTTTCCTAGAAGTGGCTCAGGGGGCGTGGTTAACCCGCTGTGCATTCTGGGAGGGAGTACTTAAGAGAAAGAGACGGCTCTATCGGGGTTCATTGACGGATCCTGACCTGAGGGCCCTCCTGGCCTCAGGGATGTGCGAGCCATTTTCGGCCTCGGGGCCTGCTGGCCCGAGGCTTTGCAACTGAGAAGTAGGCCCCAGAGTTTTTGGGGCTTACTAGTCCAGGGATGGTCCTACGCGGTCTTACCTGCGGGAAGAAGCGGAACAATTGGGGACTCAATTGAAGGACGCATCCTGGCCAGTTTGCCTCACGGTGCTGCCGGCTGGCTGAAAGATTCTGGCACCGTGAGCTGTGTACTTTTTGAAGAAACTTTTGCAAAGTGTCAGTGTGGTTACACGGTCTTGTGGCGGAAGATTGTGGAATGACTAGACAACACTCATCAAGTCTGTGGCAGAGACTTTTAGCAAGCTTTGCTAGGTCGGTGAGAGTAGGCCTATCCGGTGGTTGCTGAATCCAGTGTGGAACTGATTTGTCCTCTGGATCTAAGATTGTGCCCGTGATCCGCAAAGCAAGGTACCTGAACCTCCCCTATCCCTCTACCCCTCTGTTGGAACTGTTTATAATAAAACTCTTGAAGAAAAAGAAACCAAGTGTTGGTGTGGACATTCATAAGAGCTCTTCAAGAGGAACCCCCAAGACGAGTGTGGTGAAAAGAAAGGTAACGGCAGGCCCAAATCTTAAACCAGCGGCCCCTTCAGGGGTATTGCTACATGTGGGGGCTTGAGTCCGGGATTTGTCGTTACCTATCACAACTAAAGTAAAACTGTTCATCTGGGACTTATGCTATAGAGCGCTCTGGACTGTGTCATTTTTTCGCGTCAAGGAAAAGGGGGAGAACTTTGCGATCACTTCTGAGCCGCGTGGGCTGTGGGCGGAGCCAAGAAAGTAAAAAGCCTGCGAGCTACGTGCCAAAAAGAACAAGGGGGAGGAGTTCCCGCCTACTTGCCGCGTGAGACGCTGAGTGTGTGTCCAACATTCGGAAAGAAACGGAGCACCGCCATGTCTTCAGTCCGGTCAACGCAGTCTGCTATGGGGCCCCGGATGTTTCCTGTGGGTACCGCTACACGTGTCATACTGCCGGTGACTGTGCTGACGGATACTGGCATTCGTCTGAGACCGCATGGGCGGTTCGTACTTTACACAATCGGTGATGTAGAGGCTTTGGGGATGCTGTGCAACAGGTGCGAAGGACTGGCTATTCACCCCCGTCCATTTGTTCGATGTCTACATTGCAGGGAGTACCTGTTTGCTGTGGAGCAACCCACCATGCCGCCATGTGCCTACAGAGTGGACTGGACCACGGGCAACGTAACAGAAGAAGTTGCTGCCTTCGATCCAGTGATTAGGCCTACATCTGCCGCATCTGCTGTCGTGAGTAATCCCAAGGGGGATGGCGCTGTTACTGCTATGGGAAAGTCACCAGCGGACATCGCTGCTGTTACCTCAACCGTATCTACCTCCGCTACACCTGTTCTTGCTGCAACTGTCCGAAGGAAGGTGGGATACGTGAAGGCCTCCCGCGGCCGTGGTCAAGGCCTACCCCAGAGACTACCCAAACCGGACCCGGAGAAAAGTCTGATTTCCGAGAAGTCCACGACAGGAACGGGTGAAAGATCTAAGGGGAATATGTTGGAGACTGTGTGTAATTATCTGCCGGCGGAGGAGCTGGGAGATTCAGAGATAGACTCTTTGTCAGACATATCCGGGGATGATGATTTGTTTGAGACTGTCGCAAGAACTATTATGGGCAAATAGCGATAATGTCGCCTCGGCTTTTACTTTCTCTGATTACACAGCTATGGACTCGGGGGAGACAACACCCAGGGTGGAGCCCTCGATTGTTACTGATAAAATCCTGGCCCGCGGTACCAGTTTGCTGCGTCCAGGAAAACTTTCTGCAAATACTATGGTGCACAAGTCCACAAATTCGTGTGTACCTCCTGGATATGGAAGTACCAGATCTCTGCCAAGACTTGCCCGTTAGGTAGTGTTAGGTTGCCAGAAGATGTTGGAGTCAAGATCTTGTCTATGGGTCCAGTATTTAAAACTGAGGACTTTGTTATGTTGTATTTCTGCCACTAGGTGGTGGGAGTTTGCTCAGCAAAATTGGACTCTTGTACTTTTATCCTTAACTACCTACACCCAATAATGTATATACATATGCGGAGAAAGAGAGGCTCATTTCTCCAGGAAGTGAGGCTTTGTTTCCCAAGAGATATTTTATATTATTGCCTATGTCTGTTTGTTTGTTCTTTTTCAGGTGCATTGGAATCTTCTATCAAAAAAAAAACAAAAAAAACACCGGAGAATGGGTGGGTTAGATAGAGAGAGATAGGAATACTGTAATGTGTATTGATGTGGTTTTATTGTGTGTGTATGTTAAACGTATGCTTCCTTGTACTGTTTTACCCTCTACCTTCCTGTCCAAGTTTTTTTTAGGGTTTCAGGTACTGACTCTTAGGAGTGAGAGTCATATTTTTTTCTCGACGATGAGGACATCGTCTTTTTGCGGTGGGGGAAGTGTGTAGCGCCCTGCTCCTGTTGGGTAGGCGCTATGTGTTAAATTTAGTTGTCCGAGCTGTAGTTCAGCTCGGAAGGAATTATGCTAAATTGTTGGCTCTGTTTCAGTCTAGCTGGGTTGCACGTTTTCCACTTGACAGTAGGTGTCACTGTCACCACAGGTCAAGGTTGGAAATGCAGCAGGCTGGATGAATTGGGTATTCCTTTCCCAGAAGTGGCTTAGGGGGCGTGGTTAACCTGCTGTGCATTCTGGGAGGGAGTACTTAAGAGACAGAGAGCACTCTATCGGGGTTCGTTGCCGGATCCTGACCTGAGGGCCCTCCTGGCCTCAGGGATGTGCGAGCCATTTTCAGCCTCGGGGCCTGCTGGCCTGAGGCTTTGCAACTGGGAAGTAGCCCAGGTGTTTCTGGGGCCTACTCGTCCAGGGATGGTCCTATGCGGTCTTGCCTGCAGGAAGAAGCGGAACAATTGGGGACTCAATTGAAGGATGCATCCTGGCCAGTTTGCCTCACGGTGCTGCCGGCTGGCTGAAAGATTTTGGCACCGTGAGCTGTGTACTTTTTGAAGGAACTTTTGCAAAGTGTCAGTGTGGTTACACGATCTTGTGGCGGAAGATTGTGGAACGACTAGATGACACTCATCAAGTCTGTGGCAGAGACTTTGAGCGAACTTTGCGCCGGTTGCTAGGTCGGTGAGAGTAGGCCTATCCCGTGGTTGCTGAATCCAGCGTGGAACTGATTTGTCCTCTGGATCTAAGATTGTGCCCATGATCCGCAAAGCAAGGTACCCGAACCTCCCCTATCCCTCTACCCCTCTGTTGGAACTGTTTATAATAAAACTCTTGAAGAAAAAGAAACCAAGTGTTGGTGTGGACAAATATAAGAGCTCTTAAAGAGGAACTCCTGTAAGACGAGTGTGGTGAAAAGAAAGGTAATGGCAGGCTCAAATCTTAAACCAGCAGCCCCTTCGGGGGTATTGCTACATAAGGACTAGGCATAAGATGACACTTGGCATCCAAACAAGGGGGCCTTGCAGGGTGGTTTAATGGGAGGGGCAGTTCTTCTGCCGGCTATCGATGGGACCCTTTAAGAAGAATTGGTGCACTTAACAACAGTTTCAGTAAACTAGCATGCAGTATCGATGCAGTAAAGATGCAGAAAGGGTGTGGTATAGGTGCGGTACAGGTGCAATATAGGTATTGTATAGGTGCAATGAAGATGCAGTGAAGGTGCGATATTCTTAATGTCCTGCCTACAGCAACTCAGTCCCTGCTAGCAGCGTGAAGAATGGGCAGTGAGCCCTCTCACTAGTCCCTGTTGTGTAGTTGAGAACTCTAGCTGTAGAAAGTCGCTCCACAGAATGCCTCTGGAGATTCATTGGTGGGAGATAGAGGGTGAGAGGATGCTCTGGTCTCCCTGCGGCAACAGTGCAGATGCTATTGTTGTGGTCTGTGCTGCACTGCCTTAGTTGCCTCCACTGGTCTGGCCTCTCAGCAGTCTTGTCTGTGTAGCGGGGTCTCCTTTAAGACTCTCTGGACTACCTTACCCAGAACCCCGTTTGGCACCCAGGGTGCATTGTTGCCACCACAGAGACTTATGGGTGGGGCTATAAAGGGAAGGGGCGAGGCTGAGCTTGCTCTCTTTGGACATGAGACTTCGATCGAGAGGTCCTCCTGTGCGGATCTGCTGGAGTGCAAGGTCTGAAGCCTGGGGACTTGCGCAGCTGCCAAAGAGCCTTCCACCCCACTGCGAGCCTGGGTGGCACCTGACTTTGTTTATCCTCAACTTCTGTTGGATCGGAGACCCGACCGCTGCAGACGGTGTGTGTGTGTGTGGAGACACAGCCGGTGGAAGTCCCGGACTGGGATCGTGTCCGGAGGGGTGAGCGAGCACATGCTCAATCCAAGCACGTTGTACTGTCATTAGGCCTACAGACTGCCTTGGCCTATTGGCCTTTATTTGATGTTGCACCGGAGACCTATAGTGGAACTGAGTTAAACGGTCTCCAGTGAAGTGTTCCTTGTTGCTGATTAACCTGTGGATTATAAATTGTTCCTGAATGTGCACCTCCAGTCAAGATTTTGCATGCAAAGAAATCATCTCCTGAGAGACTGAGTATAGATCCTGTGTCAGGCCTGACCAGTTAGATAGTTCTCTTTAGTTGCTGCGCCACAGGGCGCCTGGTGAACTACTATCATACATAGTCCATGCGTAGTATGTTATTCAGTGCAGGGCTATGCAAGTAATTCATGTGGTTTGTTATAACTGTTCTTTTACTTATAGAAAAGTAAACTTGTTATACTTTACTATTCTGCATTGGTGTCTGAATTTTACGATAGAGTATAAGAGATATTACCTAGACCAGTGGTTCTCAACTCCAGTCCTCAGGGCCCACCAACAGGCCAGGTTTGCAAGATAACTGAAATGCATCACAGGTGATATAATTTGCTGCTCAGGGATTGCAGTATTCTAGTCTGCATCTCCCCAAGGTAATACTTAAAATCTGGCCTGTTAGTGGGTCCTGAGGACAGGAGTTGAGAACCACTGCCCTAGACTAACTGTGCCAGAGTGGGTCGAGTAAATTGCCGGGGGTTGGCGGTGCTGTGTGCAGGGCCTGAGACCAAATTCAGTGGCTCTCTTAGCTGGGGGTGCGCTACATCAGTATGCAGCAAATGTGCTCTCACCTCTTTCCTCTGCACCAAGAGCCAGAGCCTATCTGAACAGTCTCAGAAAGGCAGCTCCACTGCTCCTCCTTGCCCCAATGTCTCTTGGGAATTATAGTGCAAAGGATCCATAAGCTCCACAATATGGCCTACATCCTGGACTTGGCGTTCTGCATAGAAATCCATAAGCTTTTCTGGCTATAGTTCTCCCTTTGCTAACTGGAGGGGATAGTGCAACACAACATTCATCATAACAGCAGAAAGTGAAAGTAAACTGATAGTAAAGAGAGAAATGTCCCCTCCATGTTTCTCTATTCCAGCAGCTGGCTACATAAATATGATGTGGCATGTGGGGTCTGGAGCTGAAAACAAGAATCTTTATGGAAAAAACTCCTGTTGGGAACTTGTCATGCATGCAGCCGACAATTGATCTGAAAACAAAGCATATTTCCAAGAGCCTGACAGTGACAGATAATACCATGGTTATTATTAGTTCTTACAAATTCTGCTTCACATGAAAGTCTATAATTTTTTAAGCCATATTTCTATATTAGAACATTTTACAGGGAACATATATCCATGTACATCTGTCTCTGTGCCCTGCAGGTGGTCACTATCTTACTGTTTTTTTTTGCAATCATGCTCACTTTAGGCTGGTTTTTGGTAAAGGTAGATTTATGCTTCATGCACACTGGGTGTTTAGACCCAGTGCATGAGGCTCAAGCATTTAGCTGGAGGACACAGGCACACTATCCAGCCCCGCTGCTGCTAGCCTGGCAAACTCTATAAGAAGACAATTGCTCCAAGATGCCAAAAACTGCATGACAAGGGCACCATAGTATACAGTACATCAGGAGTCCACCTGTATATAAAACATGCACATCAACTTTTGATTTCCATCGTATTAATTAGTTATACATTACCAGTGGATTAACAGTCTGGACCCTTGGCAGTGCTTAGTTTTATATTAACTTTCATAATTTGTTGACAAGGTAACAAATAGTGAGGTATTCATGCCAATGTTAGGTTATAGCCAGATGTAGCAATGTGGACTACAATTATAAAGTACAGTGTTCTTCCGGTATTTCTATGCATCGCATGTCCCTCTAGTGCCCAGTGTTATCAAGTGACATGTTTGTGAGCCATGCTAAAGGGATTGTGGGATGAGTAGTTCCACAGATTGATAATTTCTTCGCATGACCCTGTACCTGGACTACATATCCCAGGGATCTTTGTTACAATCGGAGAGAGTGCTGTCTCTGCGGTCTCTTCCTCCTGGGCCTGACGTGAGATGGACCTCTCTGTACATGGGGAGAGAGAGGTCGCGGCCTACCACGTGGTGTACAACATTCCAACCCGGATGAGAAGGGCCTAGCACTGCTTGCTGTTCGTCAGACATCCATCCAGCACCACTTTGGTTGCCTGCCAACCTGTGTTCTAAGTTTCACATCGGGAGATTGAAATGGTGGATCCGCTGCACGCATGTCACTACAGGGGCTGCTGTCCAGAGGGCATTGAATCGGCCTGGTCGTTGGTGAGAGGGCAGTCGCCCACCTTTACAAATCCATTTATCATGGTTTCACTGGGACACTTTGCACAGACATCTTTACCTTGGTAATAATTTACTGAACCTATCTTGAACACTGTGCCTAGACACCTTTAGCTTCTACCATTTCAAGAAATCTTATTGCTTGTTATTACACCTTATTGGATACAATTAATGAGCTTCTAAATGCTGGTGAAGACCATCAGATCTGCAATGGGGACATTGCTGTCATTATTACAACAAGGGTCCTTATACTATTGCCATTAAGTCTGACCTCTCATTAGGGTTAAAGGTTTATAGGCTGGCTGAGGTTTCTCCTTTGAAAGTTTGTCGGTATAAACATTTAACTTTGTTTTATCCTTTCAGGTGCAAGCAGAGTTGTCCGACTTATTGCTTTAAGGTGCTGCAAAGATTTCTGAACCCAGTGTCAGGTGGGTTTGAATGTTAATCAGGTCATGGCAGTTCAGATGAGCAGGTAAATCCAAGCAGCCCCTTAGGGGGCCGTGCTACACATACAAAAATTACTGTATTTATTACCGTATAACACACACTTTTTCCCCCTGAAAACAGAGTGCAAATCATATGTGCGCATCATATGCCAATATTTTGGGCTGCCTCGGAGGGGGGCGAGCGCCACCGGATTACACAGAGCGGGGATCTCCCGTTTCCTCGGCTGCCGCTGTTATACGAAGTCCCGTCTCCTGGACCGGCTCCTATGATAGACAGCACACCGGTCCAATGCCGGGACATGTGACGTCTATCATAGGAGCTGGCCCAGGAGGCAGGACTTCGTATAACAACGGCAGCTGAGTAAACAAGAGATCCCCGCTCTGTGTAATCTGGTGGCTCTAATCTCCATGCAACGGTAAGGCTGCGCTGATGAGGGTGAGGCTGCAGACGGGCAATGGTGAGGTAACAGATGGGCACTGATCAGGCTGAATTTATGGGCAATGGTGAGGCTGCAGATGGGCACTGCTCAGGCTACATTGATGGACAATGGTGAGGTTGCATTGATAGGCCCTAATCAGGCTGCATTGATGGGCAATGGTGAGGCTGCATTGATAGGCCCTAATCAGGCTGCATTGATGGGCAATGGTGAGGCTGCATTGATGGGCACTGATCAGGCTGCATTGATGGGCAATATTGAGGCTGCAGATGGGCACTGATCAGGCTGAATTGATGGGCAGATGTGAGGCTGCAGACAGGCACTGATTAGGCTGCATTGATGGGCACGGACCCTTATTTTGCTTTAAAGTTCTTTATGTAAGTTTTTTTCCTAATTTGAGGAAGTTGTTCACCATAAAGACATTGTATTCTTTTATGCAAGTAATCTCACTGTTTTATGCCGTTCCCCACATATTATATTTAGTTCACATCTTTTTTCAATGAGCTATAGCAGCAGTGTTTAAATCAATAGTGTGGTGCTGCTCTCAGCTTAATTTCACCTATTACAAAACATAAAAGGCCTGTAGCACCCTCTACATAGGTAAGTGCTAGAGGTGAGGGTTTTTCGTAGTGCAGGTAAATTTAGGCAGGCTGTTTGTTTTGATCTGTGTGGGCTGAGAGTGGCTCAGAGAAGCAGCTGTGACCCACAGACAGCATCACTCCATGGTTACCTCCCTCTTGCTTCTAGAAGAAGAGGAGGGGATGAGAGGTGGAGCTCTCTGGGGTGTCTTCTCAAGGAGCCCTGACCAATCCCCAACTAGGATTGGTAGGGGGCAGACCTCCTTGAAATACCTGGGCCAGCCCAGCTGAGGAGGAGTTGTCGGGTGGAAGAACTGAAGATGAAGTACTAGGCTGTCGGGGCCTTGAAGGGGAGCTCCCCAGTCTGGGGGGGTGACCTTGAGCCTTGGACTCCGGTGCAGGACGTATCCCTTCAAGAACTCATGAGGGATCCGAACAGAAGGCACAGAGAGGAGTCAGAGGACAGCGGGAGCTAGTACTGCCGGGCAAGTCTTCAGGAGGGAACCACCGGTTTGCAGCCAGGAGGGCTGGTGAGTGACATGGGCAGTCGGGAGGACTGGAGAGGCATGTGTAGCGGGGTCTCCTTTAAGACTCTCAGGACTACCTTACCCAGAACCCCATTCAGTACCCAGGAAACTCCAGAGGGCCCCGGTGAAGGAGTCAACTGGGTGCCCATCATCTTCAGTGAGCTCCAAACTGAATGCAGAAGCCAGTGAGTTCATCCCATCTAGTCCTTCATCAGATTACTGGGAAGATGCCTGTGACACTTACTCAGAAGAGGACCCTAGAGACTCTACGTATCCTCCAGCCCCTGAAGCAGATGTTCCAGAGCCCGCTGTGTTGCCCGAACCTGCTACGGAAGAAGAGCCTGTGGCGCCAGAGCCAGAAACCCCAAGAGAGCAAAAGGTTCGAAGAGTCATAAGGCCTCATAAAAAGTTGACCTACCCACAAATGGGGAAGAGCTCAGAAGATTCTGTGGTCACTGCCAGGAGGAGTGCAGAGAATCCGGATCCCTCCACTGTTCATTTGGTGGAGGGCAACCCCCACTCACTCTCTGGCACAGTTAGGCAGGCCACTCATGATAGTGTGGCCTGTGGGCAAGGGAATTCAACCCCTCAGTTTTGGTGGGAATTCCCTATGCCAACATCATACGCAACGTTGTCTAGGGTTGTACGCAGTGTATGTTAGGATTATCTTTGGGGACCAAAGAGTTTAAGTGGGGGGAGTGTGTAGCGGGGTCTCCTTTAAGACTCTCAGGACTACCTTACCCAGAACCCCATTCGGTACCCAGGATGCAATGTTTCCACCCCAGAGACTCATGGGTGGGGTTATATAAGGAGGAGGCGAGGCTGCGCTCGGCCTCTTTGGGGACACAAGACTTCAGTGGAGAGATCTTCCTGTGCGGATCCGCTGTGGTGCAAGGCCTGAAGCCTGGGGCCTTGCGCTGCTACCCAAAAGAGCCTTCCACCCCCATCGCGAGCCTGGGGGACATCTGACTTGGTCGTCCTCAACCGCTGCTGAGCCGGAGACCGGACCGCTGCAGACGCTGTGTGTGGAGACACAGCAGGTGGAAGTTCCTGGACTGGGATCGCGTCCGGAGGGGTGAGCGAGCACATGCTCAATCCACATACTGTATACTATTGTTAGGCCTACAGACTGCCGTGGCCCACCAGTTCTATTCAAACCCTACTGGAGATCCATAGCAGAACTGAGCCGAAAGGATCTCTAGTGGAGTGTTCTGTGTTGGTACTTTTAACCCTTTGGATTACAAATTGTGTTCCTGAAATGTGCACCACCGTTTAAAGACTTGCATGCAAAGAATTCATCCCCTAGAGACTGAGTTATATGGTCAGGCCTGGCCATCTAGATAGATTATTTAGTTGCTGCGCCATAGGGCGCATAGTGAAGTACTGTTACACGTGGCGCGTGTGCTCCATATCTTACTAGTTGTAGTGTGTCTATTGCTGCAGGGCTCTGCAGAGATATTCCTGTGATTTGTTATAACTGTTGATTTTATTGCCAGTAGAAAGTAAACTCGTTATTCTTCTATCACTGCATTGGTGTCTGAATTTAACCATAGAGCATAAGATATATATATATTGTGAGGGGGTTAACTCGGTAGCGGGTGTGTGTGACCCCCTGGTTGGGCTCCCCACACAAAAACAGGGCCAGCAGACGGAGGTTGTGGTTTTCAAAATCAAAAAGGTGCGGTTTATTTCTCTATGTACAGTGACAAAAACACAGCAAAACCAAAAAGAAACATAAACAAAATAAATCCTGGTCAGTTTGACCTCTGACTAAACATGCAGGTTTCCTAAACTAACAACTGGGATCAGCCTGGTGCTGTCCTAGTCCCTAAGTCCCTGGTTTAGTAAAAGTCCAAACAAATAGCCACACAGGCTTTGCCTCACCGCACAGGGGTTCACTCTCCCTAGACAGTCCACACAGGTCTGGGTCCAGGCATGAGCAAACACCTAATGAATCTGGGAGTTTTTATAGAGGCCTTTAAATGAGCTGACAAGCTTCAGCTGGTCTCATCAACTCCCTGCCTGCACGACGCCCAGCCCTCTCCCTAGAGGTATGAGTCATCCCATGAGCCCACTAGCCTCAGCTGGGCTTCATCAACTCCCTAGTTGTATAAGTCGGCATAAAGCCTGAATCTGGGAGAAATATATCTACCCCCCTGGATGCAACCAGGTGACTTTACCTTCCTGCTGTCACATACCCCCCCCTCTTGTTTTAACCTTGGGGTTGGAACACCAGCAATCAGGCATTCATGTACTCGAGACAAAGCATCCACATTCCCCATTTGAACGCCAGGGCGATGCTTTACTGTGAAGTTGAATTCCTGTAGGGCCAGGAACCACCTATTCACTCTTCTATTTGTCTCCTTGTTTTGAGCCATCCACTTTAACGGAGCGTGATCCGTAACCATGTCAAAGTGCCTACCTAGCAGATAGTACCGAAGGGAATCTAGAGCCCACTTCACCGCTAAACACTCCTTTTCAACCGTGGCGTAATTTACCTCATGGGACTTCAACTTCCTGCTGAGGTAAATGACTGGGTGCTCTTCCCCGTTCCAGACCTGGGACAATACTGCTCCTAACCCCACATCTGACGCATCATTTTGTACGACAAAGTCTTTAGAGAAGTCGGGTGAGTACAACACTGGCTGGCTACATAAGGCTTGTTTCAAGAATTGGAATGCTGCCTCAGCCTCGGGGGTCCATTTAATCATGACCGACCCTTTCCCTTTCGTCAGGTTGGTTAGGGGCACAGCCTTAGAAGCAAAGTGGGGAATGAAGCGCCGATAATAACCCGCGATTCCCAGAAAGGCCCGTACCTGCTTCTTGCTGTTGGGACGTGGCCAACTCTGGATGGCCTCGACTTTGTTGAGTTGGGGTTTTATCACTCCCCTGCCAATGGTGTACCCAAGATATTTGGCCTCCTCCTGCCCAATGGTACACTTCTTGGGGTTAGCCGTAAACCCCGCTTCCCGGATAGAGTCTAGGACTGCTTGCACTTTTGGCAGATGTGAGGCCCAATCTGTGCTATGGACAATTACGTCATCCAGGTAAGCCGCAGCATACTTCCGATGGGGCCTCAGTATCTGGTCCATTTTCCGCTGGAATGTGGCCGGCGCATTCTGTAACCCGAACGGCATTCTCTTATATTGGAACGCCCCGTCTGGGGTTACAAATGCGGTTTTCTCTTTGGCCGACTTGGCCAGGGGAATTTGCCAATACCCTTTTGTGAGGTCAAGAGTCGTCATGTATCGGGCTGTTCCCAGCCGGTCGATCAACTCATCTATACGTGGCATGGGGTAGGTGTCAAATTTTGTAACTTTGTTCAACTGACGAAAATCGTTACAAAATCGCCAGCTCCCATCCGGTTTAGGCACCAACACAATGGGACTAGACCAATCACTTTGGGACCCCTCTATCACCCCTAAGTTCAGCATTTTCTGTACTTCCTCCCGTATTGCCTCCCGTCGGGCCTCTGGGATCCGATAGGGTTTTAACTTCACCCTTTCACCGGGCGGGGTAATAATATCATGCTCTACCCCAGATGTTTGTCCCGGCAGCTCAGAGAACACCTCCTTGTTGCGAAGCACAAACTCCTTAACCTCCTGTTGTTGGGGTTGTGACAAGGTGGCTGCTATTCCAACCTCCGGAATCACGCAACCAGTTTGAGCTGGTGACCAAGTTTCTGCGACTAGGGACTCTCTATCCCTCCAGGCTTTCAACAGATTAACGTGATATATCTGTTCGGGCTTTCGCCTTCCTGGTTGTCTGACCTTGTAATTCACTTCGCTCACTTTTTCCATTATCTCGTAGGGGCCTTGCCATTTGGCAAGGAATTTACTTTCAACCGTAGGGACAAGTACCAATATCCTATCCCCCGGGGAAAAGGTACGGGTCTTGGCTCCACGGTTGTACACTCTCTGCTGTGCCAACTGCGCTTGGGCCAAATGTTCCTTCACGATGGGCATTACCTGTGCAATTCGATCTTGCATCAGGGCGACATGCTCAATCACACTCCTGTGGGGAGAACTCTCACTTTCCCAAGTTTCCTTGGCAATATCCAACAGCCCTCTTGGGTGTCTCCCATACAGTAACTCAAAGGGGGAGAATCCCGTAGAGGATTGGGGCACCTCCCTAATAGCAAACATCAAATAAGGAAGTAGACAGTCCCAATCCTTTCCATCTCTATCCACCACTTTCTTCAACATTTGTTTTAGGGTTTTGTTGAATCTTTCAACCAGCCCATCGGTTTGGGGGTGATACACAGACGTACGCAATTGCGTCACTTTGAACAATTTACACAGCTCTTTCATAACCCGGGACATAAAAGGTGTACCTTGGTCCGTAAGCAGTTCTTTACAAATACCCACCCGGCTAAAAACAAGAGATAGCTCTTTGGCTATGGTTTTGGCCGAGGTATTTCGGAGAGGGATCGCTTCTGGATAACGGGTGGCATAGTCCATTATAACCAATATGTACTGGTGCCCCCTAGCGGACTTGATTATAGGACCTACCAAATCCATTGCGATTCTCTCAAACGGGACCTCAATGATGGGTAGAGGGACCAGCGGGCTACGGAAATGTGGCATCGGGGCCGACCTCTGACACACAGGGCAGGAGGAACAATAATTTTCTATGTCCTTCATCACCCCAGGCCAATAGAATCTCTGTAATACCCTCTCTCGGGTTTTCTCTGTCCCCAGATGACCTCCAAGAATGTGCCCATGGGCCAACTCCAACACCAACTTCCTGTAAGGTTTGGGCACCACAAGCTGCTCAACGGTTTCTTCTGCCCTTTTTGCCACCCGATACAGTAGGTCCTTCTCTACGCTGAAGTATGGGTAAGTGCAGGTATTATCTGGGTTCACTAACTCGCCATCTATTTCCACTACGTTTTCCCGTGCCTTTATTAGGGCGGGGTCTTTTAACTGTTCTGTGGCAAAATTTTCCCTGTGAACCTCCAGATCCGAAAACTCCACAGACGGTAGGTTTTCGTCTGAGGAGGTGGGCTCCTCTCCAGTTTCTTGAGTCTCCCCTGCCAATACTGACAAGGGAAATTCTGGAGAGTCCTCACCACTCTCAGAGGAGTTCTGGCTATCACATTCCTGGTACATAGGGGCACCAGTGGGGGGCTCAGGATCATCCCACAGTTCCCAGAACTTCGGAAAATCCCTTGCCACAATGGCATCATGCGGTAATTGAGATACTAACCCCACTGGATGAGAGAGGGTACCTTTGGGGGTCTCGAAACACACTGTAGTCACTGGATACTCTCGGGTGTCCCCATGCACACAAATAACAGCTACCTTGCTATTCCCAGAGACCTCTGTTTTAACTAATTCAGCCTTTATCAGGGTCACAAGGCTACCTGAATCCAGTAATACCACAACATTTCTACCATTAATACACATTTTGCATAAATGTTTCTCAGTTCCCCGAATGGCAGTGCATGCGACTGTCGCACACAGCGACTGACGTCTGTCCATCAGAAAGTCACATTGCATGGGTTCCTCCACAACCGGGCAATTTGCTGCAATATGTCCCGCTTGCCGGCAGCGGTAGCAAACAATCCATTTGGCTGCCTCTTGAGCCCCTGACTTCCCAGGCTGTTCTCGCCAAACTTTGGGTAGAGCTCCCACCCTCTCACTCTCTCCACCCTCACCCCTTGGAATCCTCTTATCCGCCCCTGGGGATGGTCTGGTCTTAGGGTGGAAAGTCCGAGAGTCTCTGGAAGAGGCCGTCAGGTTCTCTGTAGCCAAGTATTTCTCTACACGATCCACAAGACCACCGGCCGTCTCTGGGTCTCCATGGCTTACCCACTTTTGGATGGCAGTAGGAAGAGCTCTCAAAAACCGATCCATTACAACACGTTCCACAATCTCTGGTGCGGACAAAGTCTCTGGCTGTAGCCACTTCCTGCTCAGGTGAATGAGATCATACATTTGAGACCTGGGGGGTTTTCCAAGCTGGAAAGTCCAGTTATGCACACGCTGAGCCCGGACAGCCAGGGTGACACCCAGCCTTGCCAATATTTCAGCTTTTAGCATCACATAGTCTTTTGCTTGGTCAGGCTCTAGGTCATAGTAAGCCTTCTGCGATTCACCAGTTAACAGAGGAGCCACCAGTCCAGCCCACTGCTCCTCAGGCCACTTTTCTCTTTCAGCAGTCCTTTCAAATGTGGTCAAAAATACCTCTGGATCATCCTCTCCAGTCATTTTTGTCAATAAACGACTCACCCCAAAGGACGCGGTATTAGTGGGACGGCTTTCCTCACTGGTCTGCGGACGTTGCTGCATTACTGCTTCCATTTGTTGTAGTCTCTGCTCTTGCTTCTGTAACAGGTCTATGAAGCGGGCCTCAGATTGCTGCTGGGCTTGTTGATGAGCTTGCTGCTGGGCTGCAAGGCTCCTTTGCAAACCTGCATTTGTCTGCTGTTGATTGGCATTTGCTAGAGCCAGCTGTTTCAGTATCTCCTCCATGCTGGCTTAAAAAAACTGCCACTGGTTCTCCACCAACTGTGAGGGGGTTAACTCGGTAGCGGGTGTGTGTGACCCCCTGGTTGGGCTCCCCACACAAAAACAGGGCCAGCAGACGGAGGTTGTGGTTTTCAAAATCAAAAAGGTGCGGTTTATTTCTCTATGTACAGTGACAAAAACACAGCAAAACCAAAAAGAAACATAAACAAAATAAATCCTGGTCAGTTTGACCTCTGACTAAACATGCAGGTTTCCTAAACTAACAACTGGGATCAGCCTGGTGCTGTCCTAGTCCCTAAGTCCCTGGTTTAGTAAAAGTCCAAACAAATAGCCACACAGGCTTTGCCTCACCGCACAGGGGTTCACTCTCCCTAGACAGTCCACACAGGTCTGGGTCCAGGCATGAGCAAACACCTAATGAATCTGGGAGTTTTTATAGAGGCCTTTAAATGAGCTGACAAGCTTCAGCTGGTCTCATCAACTCCCTGCCTGCACGACGCCCAGCCCTCTCCCTAGAGGTATGAGTCATCCATGAGCCCACTAGCCTCAGCTGGGCTTCATCAACTCCCTAGTTGTATAAGTCGGCATAAAGCCTGAATCTGGGAGAAATATATCTACCCCCCTGGATGCAACCAGGTGACTTTACCTTCCTGCTGTCACAATATATATATATATATATATATATATATATATATATATATATATATATATATATTACCCTAGACTAACTGTGCCAGAAGGGGGTCGAGTAAATTGCCGGGGGTTGGCGGAGCTGTCTTCAGGGCCCAAACTAAATCTGCGGCCCTCTTAGCTGAAGGTATCGCTACACATGCTAGAGAGGACTGAGAGAAAACAGTCAGAGCTGGGTGTGGGGCCAGTGAGGATTGCAATGTCACAGGCAGTGAAATCAGGTAGCTGCAGCCAAGAGGGCTGGCAGGACCTGAAGAGGACTTGGAGCAGTAGTCCACCATAGGACAGCTAGCATTAAAGACTTCCTATTTCCCTGATTGCTAAAGGCGGTTTGCTGAAGTCTAAGTCAGAGTTGGGCCTAACCACATGCTAGCTGTGCCTGGAGTAAGAGATGTGCTGGAGAGAGAGAGAGAGAGAGAGAGAGAGAGAGAGAGAGTAACAGTCTGCAAGCAAAAGTTGTGCTGGAGGAGACTGTAGTAGCCAAGTGTATATTGTTTTCCCAACTGACTGATATACAATCAACAAATTGCTTGGTATACTGGGCATCCCATATATTCCTATCCCTATCCAAGTTCAAATCCCTCAATAAAAATACAAAACAAGCACATGGACTGTTCATTGTCTCAAAAGTGACTCAGAAGTGAATGCCGGGCTGGGCAGGGTGACAGGTTGGCCACATCACTCAGCAGCCCCTACTCGGGTACCGCTACAGGGCTAAGACACAATAGCAAGACTGTCTAAGCTAATTACCTTTTCACATGGGTTGATGGCCTTTAAAATCCGAATAGATTTGTATATCTGTTGTTTTTACTATGACATTACAAGTGGAGATATATTCCTTGCAATAAAGGACAGTTTAAGTGCATGTATTGTCCAAACTTTTTTTTGTAGTTTTGGTTATAGCAGCGAAGACTTAAAGTGATACTAAAGGTTAAAATTTTACTTTTTAAAAATAACAAACATGTCATACTTACCTCCACTGTGCAGTTCGTTTTGCACAGAGTGGCCCAGAACTGCGTTTTCTGGGGTCCCTCTGCAGCTCTCTCGGCTCCTCCCCCCGCTTCAGATAACCCCCTCTGGGAAGCGCTCTCCCAAGGGGGTTACCTTGCGGGCTCATCATGGTCTTTGACGTCACTGCGTTCTTGGCAGTCAAATGTTCAGTGGCCTTTTGTGTCACTGTGTGTATGCAAGGCAGGCTTGAGAGGAATCCCGTCGGGAAAAGCTTCGTTTTTTTTCCTGCCGGGAAAACCGGTTGTGTATACGAGGCATAAGGCTTTACACATGTTCTGTTTTGATGCACCTGGAATGTATTTAGCCGATTTAAGTTGAAGGTTGAAGATTTAGTTGGGGTTTAACCATTTTGTACCGTGGTATGTTTTTTCAACGGTGGATCAGCGGCCATTTATCAACCTAGTGCTGTTTATGAAAAGCACTGGATAAATAACCGCCAGGTAATAACTGTGTACCAAGCCACCATTAGCCAGCTATGTACAGTACACAGAGACACTGTACCCAGCCAAAGAGGGGACTGGATATCATGTGATCGCTGTGATTGCTCATCACAGCGATCACATGGTACTGTTTACAGTGCTGATTCCTCCCCTTCCTCTTACAACAGGGGAAAGAGAGAGTTTGCGTAATTGTGAATGGGGACAAAATGAATGGATCAGCAACTGTAGATCCATTAATTCTGTTTCGGTGACACAGGGATCTTTTTATTAACCCTCCCTCCTATTCTACACATACTATATATAAGCTGTCTCCATGTGACCTATATATTAACCCTTTGACCTCCCTTGTCCTATACATCTGAAAAATGATCTCCTTCATCTTCATGATGCCACTGTATGTGACAAGTACAGCAACCCCTTTACCTCCTCCTCCCTTGTATATTAAGGTATCTAGTACACATTTCCCAAGCAGTGTTTAGCCTCCTTAGCACCAGCATTTTTCTTCATTCGCCAAAAAATTGTGTAAAAAAATTAGATAACAAAAAAGGATCATTACGGGTTTTAATATTATTCTGGCATTTCTATTTTAACAAAAAGTAGGGGAAACAGTGTTTTTTTTCAGAATTATTGGTCTTAAAAAAAAAATAAAAAAAAAAACAATGGTGGTTATTAACCACTTGCCCACTGGGCACTTAAACCCCCTTCCTAACCAGACCAATTTTCAGATTTCAGTGCTCTCACATCAATTACTCAGTCATGCAACACTGTACCCATATGAAATTGATGTCCTTTTTTTCCCACACAAATAGAGCTTTATTTTGGTTGTATTTAATCACCACTGGGTTTTTTTATTTTTTGCGCTAAAAATGAAAAAAAGATCGAAAATTTTGTAAAAAAAATAAATTTTCTTTGTTTCTGTTATAAAATTTTCAACTTAATGATTTTTCTTCATAAATTTTGGCCAAAATTTATACTGCTACATATCTTTGGTAAAAAACAAAACAAATAAGTGCATATTATTTGGTCTTCGTGAAAGTTAAAGAGTCTACAAGCTGGTGCCGATCATTGAAAATGTATTACACCTGATGTACTGATGGCGTATCTCAGTTCTTGAGACCCTAAAGCCCTGTACACATGATCTGATTTCCTATGGATTCTAATCCGATGGATTTTTCCATCAGAAATCCGATGAAGCTGACTTCCATCAGTCTTGCCTACACACCATCAGTCAAAAATCCGACCGTCCCAAACGCTGTGACGTAAAACACTCCGAAAAGCCGAGAAAAATTAAGTTCAATGCTTCTGAGCATGCGTCGACTTGATTCTGAGCATGCGTGGGTTTTTTGTCCGATGGCGTTCCACACAGACGATCGGAATTTGCTATCGTTTTTTTTCCCATCGGATAAATTTAAAACATGTTCTATTTTTTCTCAGCGATAGAAAAAAGACAGATGGGGCCCATACACGATCGGTTTGTCTGATGAGAAAAGTCCATCGGACTGTTTTCATCTGTAAAACCGATCGTGTGTACATGGCATAACAAGCCAGGACAGTACAAAAACCCCCCAAATGACACCTTTTTAGAAAGTAGACAGTCCAAAGTGGCATGGTGAGTTTTTTTAAGAGGCATGGTGAGTTTTTAAGTTGTAATTTTTTCCCACAATTTTTTGCAAAATGAAGGGTTTTTTTCCTTTTTCTTTTTTTTTCACAAAATTGTCATATTAACAGGTTATTTCTCACACACAGCATTTTTACACAGCCTGGCTACATACAAAGGCCTAACATGCAGGGAGCACCATCAGGAGTTCTAGGGACATAAATTACACATATCATTTCTAGACTACCTCTGATGCCGCGTACACACGGCCGTTTTTAATGTCATTGAAAAAAATGGTTCGAGTAAAGCGCGGTGATGTCCAACACGTATGACGGCACTATAAAGAGGAAGTTCCATTCGGTTGGCGCCACCCTTCATGTTAGTAAAGTTTGTTGAACGACGATTCGCACTTTTCAGCCTCATGCTTTTCAGTCCGTTACAGCGTGACGAATGTGCTATCTCCATTACGAACGCTAGTTTTACCAGAACGAGCGCTCCCGTCTCATACTTGATTCTGAGCATGCGCATTTCGTTGTGAAAAATGCTCTGAAGCCCACACACTATCATTTTTAATGACCATTTAAAAAAAATCATTTTTTTCGTCATTAAAAACGGTCGTGTGTACGTGGCATTACACTTTTGAAGGTCCTGGAGCACCAGGACAATGGAAACACCCCAATGTATATTCCATGAGGCATAATGAGTCTTTTGAACATGTCATTTTTTTCCACAGGTTTTTGGAAAATGTGGAAAGATAATGAAAACCTATTTTTTTTTGACAAAGTTGTCCATTTATAAGATATTTCTAACACATAGCATGTACATAGCAAAAATTACGCCCTAAAATATATTCTGCTACTCCTCCTGAGTGTGGAAATACCACATGTGGGAGACTTTTGCACAGCCTGGCCACATACAGAGGGGAACATCAGGTGTTCTAGGGACATACATTTCAAATCGAATTTGACTAACTATTACACTTTTGTGAGGCACTGATGGGCACTGTAGTGGCATGGATGTGGTACAGATGTGGCACGGATGATCACTGATGTGGCATGGATGTGGCACGGATGATCACTGATGTGGCACAGATGAGCCATGGATGAGCATGAATGAGGATGGATGAGACAGGGATGGAGCATGGATGAGCATGAATAAGGATGGATGAGCCAGGGATGGAGCATGGATGAGCCAGGGATGGAACATGGATGAGCATGGGGATGAGGATGGATGAGCCAGGGATGGAACAGGGATAAGCATGAATGAGGATGGATGAGCCAGGGATGGAGCATGCATGAGCATGAATGTGGATTGATGAGCCAGGGATGGAACATGGATGAGCATGAATGAGGATGGGTGAGCCAGGGATGGAGCATGCATGAGCATGAATGTGGAAGGATGAGCCGGGATGGAGCATGGATGAGCATGAATGAGGATGGAAGAGCCAGGGATGGAGCATGGATGAGCATGAATGAGGATGGATGAGCCAGGGACGGAGCATGGATGAGCATGAATGAAGGTGGGTGAGCCAGGGATGGAGCATGGCTGAGCATGAAGGAGGATGGGTGAGCCAGGGATTGAGCATTGATGAGCATGAATGAGGATGGATGAGCCAGGGATGGCGCATGGATGAGCATGAATGTGGATAGATGAGCCAGGGATGGAGAATGAATGTGAATGGATGAGCCAAGGATGGAGCATGGATGAGCATTAATGTCATTGGATGAGCCAGGGAGGGAGCATGGATGAGCATGAATGTGAATGGATGAGCCAGGGATGGAGCATGGATGAACATGAATGTGGATGGATGAGCCAGGGATGGAGCATGAATGAGGATTGATGAGCCAGGGATGGAGCATGGATGAGCATGAATGTGGAAGGATGAGCCAGGGATGGAGCATGGATGAGCTTGAATGAGGGTGGATGAGCCAGGGATGGAGCATGAATGTGGATGGATGAGCCAGGGATAGAGCATGGATGAGCATGAAGTGTGGATGGATGAGCCAGGAATGGGCACAGATCAGCGCTGTGGGCACTTCAGATCCAGCCCACAGCGCTGCTGCACCGGCTCCCTCCTCTCCTCACACGCTGTACCGCTCGGTGTGAGGAGAGGGGAGGAGCCAACTGGACGTGCGCCGGTTTGTTTACAAGTAATCACTCCGTCTTTGGACGGAGTGATCACGTGGTAAAGGGCCGCTGTCATTGGCCATTTACCCCGATCCGTGACACGCCGGGTGTGGGAGACCAGACGGTCACGGACATTCCCGTGGGGCACGATTCTGGGAGGCTGTCATATGACGGCCTCCCAGAATTATCCGACAGCGCTGTAGCTGTCATTCGGCTATGGCCCAGTCGGCAAGTGGTTAAATACCACAAAAGCAAAGCTCTATCTGACTCAAAAAAGGATATAAAACTAATTTGGGCACAATGTTACATAACATAGTAATTGTCAGTCAAACTATCTCCGCACTGAAAAATGAAGGGCTATGACAGGCTGGTACTCAAGTGGTTAGGTAAGTGCCAGCCATTCCAATTTGATAGATATACCTTTGTAGCAGGCAGCAGTCTTAACACCCAAAATTCTCTTTCTCACACACTAAAAAAAGCTTTTTGAATCAGATGTTAAATTCACATAGGAAACATTTCAGGCCTTAAAAGGGTTGTAAAGGTTTGTTTTTTATTTTCTAAATAGGTTTCTTTAAGCTAGTGCATTGTTGGTTCACTTACCTTTTCCTTAGATTTCCCTTCTAAATATTTGTTTTCTTTGTCTGAATTTCTCACTTCCTGTTTCTCCTCAGTAAACTTCACACCATCATCCGAGTGGTGTGGAGTCAGCCAGAACAGCTTACTGAACAGCTTACTGAACAGCTTACTGAGGAGGAACAGGAAGTGAGAAATTCAGATGAAGAAAACAAAGAAAAAAAATATTTAGAAGGGAAATCAAAGGAAAAGGTAAGTGAACCAACAATGTACCAGCTTAAAGGAACCTATTTAGAAAATAAAAAACGAACCTTTACACAACCCCTTTAATAATGTCTGAATCTTTTCTCTCACTAAGGAATTAGGCAATATTACCATATGTGATAATATCACTCGATAGTCCAGTTTTGGCATAGGGTGGTACATATAGTATCTTGATAAATCAGGTCTGTGCAACTTATGGTGCCTTATTCATGTAGAAGACAACAAGGTAGCATCAGATAGAAAGTAAAAAATGTAAAATGATGTTATCTATCTTAAAAAAAATTTTTATTAAGAATTCCAAATTGTTGAAGACTTATGGCATTATGCACTTGCGCACAAAAAACGCTGGTTTTACAGGCATTTAAGGCCCTATTCACACTGTCGCCGCATGCGGCACACAGCAGGGGTCCGGTGCGTGCTGGTTCACCGGTTCAGGTCCGATTTCAGCCCGAATTTTGGGCTGAAATCGAACCTAAAACACACCAAAAAAGGCACGCGTTTTTCCGGCACACCGCTGCGGAGATATGTAAACCGGCTCCAAAGAGAGCCAGTCACATTCTCCTGCTATGTGAATTGAATGCAGGGAAATGCGCATTTAATTTGCATAGGTGTGAACCCGGCCTAAATGTTTTTTCTGTCTCTAAACGCCCCTCCATGTCCAGCCATATACAGGAGTTTAGAGGTAGGAGTGTTTCGAGGCATTAAAAAATATATACCGGTATATATCACTTGTGCATTCAAGAGAGGGGCGTTTTGGCAAAAAAAAAAAAAACACTATGCCTAAGCACTGGGCGTGTTTAGCACTCAAAGCGGAATTCCACCCAAAAATTGAACTTTCGCTTTAAGTGTTGGTGACCCCCTGACATGCTATATTTGGCATGTCATTTTTTTTGTCTTCTGGGACACATCACAAGTCCCAGAAGATTTCCTGGACATTTACAGCGTGGCTCGTGCATGTGCAGTGTGTGCCCGGCTGTGAAGCCACAGCCGGGCACCCACAGTTAGAATGTCAGTGCCACAGAGAGGAGAGGGAGAGTTTGTGCAACGCTGGACCGTGGAACAGGTGAGTGTCTGATTATTAAAAGTCAGCAGCTATACTTTTTGTAGCTGCTGACTTTTAAATGGGTGGAACTCCGCTTTAACATGCCTAAATGCATTTGCGCCTAAGCCGTGTTTTTGAAGTTGTTTCTCTCCTGTTAATAGAAAGGCATTTAGAAGTGTCCATAGGGCCTATATGTTACCATTAGGATTTTTAAATGTGTGGATGAACTGAAAAGTTTAACTTTAGAATTTTTACAAAAAGGACAAAAATAACCTAAATGTACATTGAGCAAAATTCCCCTTTTTAGTTCCTTTTTTATTGTGGTTGCATATTGTTTTCATTATGGCGTTAAAATAATTTTGCAATACTAAATTTCACATGAGCGAGAAACACGTTTTTTTCCACTTTTAGATAAACATTCTTTGGACCTGAAAAGACTGTTGTCAAGTGAGAAACGAGTAACCTGTGTAGAAACTTTCACAGGGGATTTATATAGGATTGGAGGAAGTGAAAACAAAGAAAATTGATAAAATACTTAGGTTGACCATAGATGTAGCGAATTTCTTTCCTGCAACCACGGGTCGACAGTGTTATCCTTCCCGCGGATCCATTGTGTTCTCTTAGCGGGGGGATGGGGGAAGCTGTCCCCGCCATGAGAACACAGTGATTACTGCTAGTGGCTATAACAGCCGCTAGCAATAATTAAATGTAAAATCCGTCAGGCTGGTTGTGCCCGAGTTGATCGATCAACTTGGGTACATTCAGCCTGCCCATGCATGGTTCAGCAGGAACTGCCCGAAATTCGAACTGTCTATGGCAAGCTTTATTGTAACTGTCCATGGCAGCATGCTACCACATAACACTGTATGCTGCCATGTTGGTGCCAGAAAAGTGTATTTGTCAGTTAACCAACCACTTCAGACCCGGACCATTTTTGCTGGTTAAAGACCAGGCTCCTTTTTGCGATTCGGCACTGCGTCGCTTTAACTGACAATTGCGCGGCCGTGCGACGTGGCTCCCAAACAAAATTGGCGTCCTTTTTTCCCCACAAATAGAGCTTTCTTTTGGTGGTATTTGATCACCTTTGCGGTTTTTATTTTTTGCGCTATAAACAAAAATAGAGCGACAATTTTGAAAAAAATGACATATTTTTTACTTTTTGCTATAATAAATATCCCCAAAAAAAAACTAAAAAAATTTTTTTCCTCACTTTAGGCCGATACGTATTCTTCTACATATTTTTGGTAAAAAAAAAAAATCACAATAAGCGTTTATTGATTGGTTTGTGCAAAAATTATAGTATCTACAAAATAGGGGGTAGTTTTATGGCATTTTTATTAATAATTTATTTTTTTACTAGTAATGGCGGTGATCAGCGATTTTTATCATGACTGCTTCGGTCTGCGGGTTCCGCGCGCGACCCACAGACAGGTTCTTAAAGGGGGGCGTACCTGTACGCCCTTGTGCCTGTCCGTGACATTCTGTCGACGACATCGTCGTGCGGCGGTCCTTAAGTGGTTAAAGAAACACTGCAACCATTTGCAAAAATATTGCTTTGTTATGAAGGGCTCCTTAAGAGGAACTATACTGCATCTAAGCACCACAAGCCAAAAATTCTATTTAACTAATTTTTACTACTAGCAAACTTGCCCATCCATCCATCCCTTCATGCTTTATTTTGTTGAGAAATCACTTTGAAAAGGGGCAGATGATTCATGTAGCAATTACTTCCTGGAATCCATCTAACCAGTAGTAACGGATGTGAAGGGCTCTGTTACTGCTTAAAGGGGTTGTAAAGGTACATGTTTTTTCACCTTAATGCATCCTATGCATTAAGGTGAAAAAACATTCGACAATACCGCCCCCCCCCCCCCCGAGCCCCTGTTTTACTTACCTGGCCCCTCGAAAGTCCCGCGCTCGCTCCCGTCATCCTCCGAGTTCCTGAGCCCGGCCGTTGATTGGCTACACTGGATGGATTGAAAGCAGCGCAGCCATTGGCTGGCGCTGCTGTCAATCACATCCAATGACGTGGCGCGGGGCCGAGTGATACAGTCAGCGGCTATGGCCGCCGCTGTATCACGGGAGCGCGTCCGCAGTAACTCCACACCATGCGAGCTTGCATTATGGTGTGGAGTCCTTGCGGGGAGGAGCTGAAACAGCCGCCGAGGGACCCCAGAAGACCAAGATCGGGGCCACTGTGTGCAAAACGAGCGGCACAGTGGAGGTAAGTATAACATGTTTGTTATTTTAAAAAAAAAAAAAACGGGAACCAGTGTTCCTTTAAGGCTTCATGCACCTGGGATGTTTTTACAACCTCTCCTGAAGAATTGAAGTTGACATATATTAACCCATTTTTTTTTTTTTTTGCCGTGTCTATATGCCGCGTCTAGCGGCGTTTTGCTGCGTTTGCGTTTAGAAGCGTTTAAAAAAATAAATATTTTTTTTCTAAATCGCCAAAAATGAAAAACGCCTCTAAAGGAAACGCTGCTAAACGCGGGTTACCGCGTTTAGCCATGTTTAGAAGCGTTTAGCGTCTGAAACTTCTGAAACTTTGGCGTCTGAACTCATTTTTTTGCCTTAAAAAAAAGGCGTATAAACACAACTGCCTAAAAACGACAGTAAACTAACCTGTGTACATGTACACATAAGATAACATTGAAGGAGTTCAGGGGCAGTTGAAAAAAGTGTCCAACTGCCTCTGAACGTCCGTTTAGCAGCAGCAGTGTACAGTGTTAACCAAAGCAGAGTACTAAAGCCCTTTTAACAAACAAATGCAAAATAAAAAAAATTAAATACAAAGCAGCAACAACTGTATTTATTTATTTATTTATTTATTACAGGTTTTTATATAGCGCTGTCAATTTACCACGTATGTGACATTTTGTGCACTACTGGCGTGTTGCTGTACCTTCAGAAAGTAGAGGGTTGTCTCTTTTAACCGCTTCAGCCCCGGAAGATTTTACCCCCTTCCAGACCAGAGCACTTTTAACAATTTGGCACTGTGTCGCTTTAACTGACAATTGCGCGGTTGTGCGACGCTGTACCTAAACAAAATTTACGTCCTTTTTTTTCCCACAAATAGAGCTTTCTTTTGGTGGTATTTGATCACTTCTGCAGTTTTTATTTTTTGCGCTATAAACAAAAGAAGAGTGACAATTTTGAAGAAAACACAGTACCTTTTACTTTTTGCTATAATCAATATGCTACATTTAAAAAAAAAAATTGCAATAAGCCTATATTGATAGGTTTGCGCAAAAGTTATAGCGTTTACAAAATAGGGGGTAGTTTTATGGCATTTTTATTATTATTTATTTTTTTACTAGTAATTTTTTTACTAGTAATGGCAGCTATCTGCGATTTTTATCGGGACTGCGATATTGCGAAAAATTGGACACTTTTGACACATTTTTGGGACCATTTATATTTATACAGCGATTGGTGCTATAAAAATGCACTGATTACTGTATAAATGTCACTGGCAGGGAAGGGGTTAACACTAGGGGACGTTCAAGGGGTTAACTGTGTTCCCTCACTGTGCTCTAACTGTATTGCGCCGGACACTCGCATTGGCTCCAGGGGCGAGCCGTGGGCGCACGCATACCTCCCACTGGCACGGATTGTGCGGGTTTTACCCGCAGAGGCTCCTCCTTCCCTCACTCCCGCGAGACTATAATGTTTCCCGCACAGCAGGAAACATGAAGAGAAGAAGAGGAGCAGCAGCAGCAGGTAAGAGCCCCCCCCCGCGATCGGCGCACTAGCATGCCCCCTCCCGATCGGCGGCCCCCCGCCGCGCCCCAAACCCCCCCTTAAAAAATTGTATTTATTTTTTTGCAAGTCCTTTCTTTCTTTTTTTTAATGTTCCGGCGGCAACCATCACCCCCCCCCCCCCCCCGCTCAACAACTTCTGTGGCAAAGTTGGGAGGTATGCGCACGCGCTCCCCTTGTAGCCAAAAGGCGAAGTGACATAACATAACGTTGTTTCGCCCAGCCATGCGATTCTGCCGCAGTAAAACTGCGGCGGCTGGTCGGCAAGTGGTAATATGTATTCACAAATGTATGCAACAAAAACCTCTGTTCTAACCTATTCAGTTCGTTTTTTTTTAGCTGATCATCTATGGGCTGGGAATGTTTAATGTCAGTAAAGACTTGACTTCTGCAAGGCCACATTTTGCTTCTGTTGAGTGGTGTAAGCACACAAAATACAGTTCCCTTCTCTCTTTGAAATGCATAATGTCTGTTACTTGTTATGAATAATTTAGCATTTTATAATTTAGTGCTGGGTTTTTAATTTAGACTGAGAAGGAATCATTTATTTATACAGGTTGTTAGATGTGATGTCAGGCTTGCCTGAGACTCTCACCCTCTCCTTCTTTGAAATTATCACTTACCTACAAAGGATTCCAAAACCATAAAAATACAGAAAGGGCGTACAGACCTAGTGCATTATCCTGATGCCTTGTACACACGACCGGTTTTCCCGTCGGGAAAACTACCATGACAGCTTTTGGCCGGGAAAACTGTCCGTGTGTATGCTCCATCGTAGTTTTCCCGACGAGAAAACTGCGTGAAAAAAAAAGAGAACTTGTTCTCTCTTTTCCTGCCGGGATTCCCGGCGGTCTTTTTCCCATCGTGAAAACCGTTGCGTGTATGCTTTCCCGAGGGGAAAAAAACGCGCATGCTCGTAAACAATTTGACGCATGCGCGGAAGCATAGAACGTCATTTTGTCGGCTCGTCGTAGTCTTTGACGTCACCGCGTTCTTGGCAGTCAAAAGTTCAGCGGTATTTGGCCTGAACGTGTGTATGCAAGGCAGGCTTGAGAGGAATCCCATCGGGAAAAGCGTCGTTTTTTTTTCCTGCCGGGAAAACCGGTCGTGTGTACGAGGCATTAGACCATAGGATAATGCACTAGGTCTGTGCGCCCTCTCTGTCCTTTTATGGTTTCAGTTGTCCCAGACCTCCCCAGTCTTAAGAGGGTAGCAAGGCAGAGTGCATATATACAAGCCAGGACTGAGATATAGCTAACGCACATTGCATGGGTCCACTCCTAAGGGCGGGAGGTTTTTGTGATTGTGTGGATTTCTACAAAGGATTCCAGCATTTGGTCATTTTGACAGTACACTTCACATTATATTAATTTAGGCGTTTTTTTTTTCATGCATGTGTAGCGGGGTGTTCAATTTAAGGGAAGTGTCTGAGTGGTAATTAGGCTCAGACACATTAAATTGATAGGATTCATGGACCATTTTTGTTCTCAGGGGTTAATGCTGGTGATGTGTTCCCTGTGGCCGGTGGGTGGCGCTGCCATTCCGGGCCAGGGTTGAACCGCGAGCGCAGTGCTGTGCCTTTTGTGCCCTTTCTCGGCAGCCGTACGGTGGGACGGGGAACCTGCTGTGCATGCCAGGAGAGGGTATAAAAGGGGCAGACATCTTCTGAGAAGGGTCTTCATCCGTCCACGCCCAGGCACCTTCAGCCTGGGTGTGTGTGTGTGTGTGTGTGTGTGTGGTTCGTCATCTCCGGGTGCCCTAGGCCCGGAGGCCTTGTTCCGGTTCCACCTCAGGCACCTTTAGCCTGGGATGAGGTACTACCTCACCGTTCCTGTTCGCCTGGGCATGGAGGCCCAGGAGTTGCAGTAACGGCCTGGAGCCCAGCAGCCTTTGGCTGGGGTCCACAAGGGATCGAGGAGTCCAGGGTGCCGTCTTGCGAGGGGACCCGCACCCTAAGAGAAGGGAGGACCTGTTCCGAAGGACCTGTGCTGTGAAGGAAGGGGTCTGTTGACTCTCTGGGGGGATGTCTTCTCCCTGAAAGGGGCTATGTCCTAAGAAGGAAATCAAGATTCACTCGGTCAGTGGCAGTGACCCTATCCACCAGGTCAGTGGCAGTGACCCTATTCACCAGGTCTGTGGCAGTGACCTTATCCACCAGGTCTGTGGCAGTGACCCTATCCACCAGGTCAGTGGCAGTGACCATATTCACCAGGTCTGTGGCAGTGACCCTATCCACCAGGTCTGTGGCAGTGACCCTATCCACCAGGTCAGTGGCAGTGACCTTATCCACCAGGTCTGTGGCAGTGACCCTATCCACCAGGTCAGTGGCAGTGACCATATTCACCAGGTCTGTGGCAGTGACCCTATCCACCAGGTCAGTGGCAGTGACCCTATTCACCAGGTCTGTGGCAGTGACCTTATCCACCAGGTCTGTGGCAGTGACCCTATCCACCAGGTCAATGGCAGTGACCATATTCACCAGGTCTGTGGCAGTGACCCTATTCACAAGGTCTGTGGCAGTGACCCTATTCACAAGGTCTGTGGCAGAGACCAACCTCATGGTCTGTGGCAGAGACCATGGGCCAAAACTGTTTGAGAATCTGAACAGTCCTAAGAGTTTGAGCTACGTTTGTGCCTGGACCTCCTCCACACCTTAAAGCTGTCCTGTGTCTTTGCTCCAACCTTTCGTCTATCCAAGAGAATATGTGTTGTGCAAGTGGAAAATAGATATTGAGTTGGACTTTCAGCTGGTGTGGACATTTACGTTCCTGGGGAAGTCAAGGACTTGCATCTACACACTGTAGAGGTGAGAATCATTCTCAGGAGGACTTTACGCTCCGGCTGCAGACAAGGCCCAAAAATAACCCCCGCCTAACCTCTTAACACAGGAGGGTACGGGCTTGTGGTGCGGTGTGCCCCTTTCTCCTGAGAGGAGCCGAAGCAGATAAGGAGAAGGGGGTGTGTGCGCTACACATATTTTGATACAAACTAATAAAAATGGTTTGTTTTTAGTAGCTGTGTGAAATATACAGTATACCCTGTGATAAATAATAATTTGTGTCTTTACATCCTTTAAATGTTAAGGTACACAAAGTCTAATGCCACGTACACACGATCGGAATTTCCGACAACAAATGTTCGATGGGAGCTTGTTGACGGAAATTCCGACCGTGTGTAGGCTCCATCGGACATTTGCTGTCGGAATTTCCGACAACAAAAATTTGAGAGCTGGATCTCAAATTTTCCGACAACAAAATCCGTTCTCGAAAATTCTGAGCATGTGTAGACAATTCTGACACACAAAATTCCACGCATGTTCTAAATCAAGTACGAGACGGAAGCGCTCGGTCTGGTAAAACTAGCATTCGTAATGGAGATAGCACATTCGTCATGCTGCTAATTTTTTAATCTTTTAAAGCAGTGCATTCTCTTCTTCTTTATAATGCTAGAATAATGAAGTTGTTTTGCTGCTGATATTCACACAGAGTTCTGACAAACTGAAGAGCAGTAATGGACTGAAAAGCACAAGGCTGAAAAGCACGAATCGTCTCTCACCAAACTTCTACTAACACGAGTATAGCGCACTCACCCCAGCCTTTGCCTGCTTTTCTTTATTTGGCTCCTCCGCAGAAAAGACTGAGGCACACTGCACTATAAGCCCATACCCTCCTGGATGGGGAGGTTGAGCGGTGTTAGTTTTCTCGGGCCTACCTGCGGCTGGTGTTTGAATCCTCCCGAGCTGATCTCATCTCTGGCTTGGCCAGAAACAAGTCCTTAATTCTCCCCAGTAAAGCCATTGTCCACACCAACTGAAAGTCCAACCACTGTATTTATTTTGCATGGATAATAAATAGTCCCTTTAAGAGCAGACAGGTTGAGTTGAGACACAGGTCAGATAAGGTGGGAGGGAGGTCCAGGCACAAACTCAAATCTTGGTTCTCTTACTGCTCTGATATGCACAAACAGGTTTGGCGTGCAATCTTTATCACAGACCTAATGAACATGAAAGTCACTGCCACTGACTTGGTGTGCGTAGAGTCACTGCCCCTATGACCTACAGAACATGCACTGCCTTCTTGAAGAACTTGGCCCATGTCAAGAGAAAAAGCATCCCTCCAGAGAGTTACCAGAGGCCCTCACTGTCACCATGACTCTGCGCTGGGTCTTCAGAAAGGGTCACCTCCCTGGCCTCCTCGATCCAAGATAGGGGTCCCCTCACAAGGTGGTACCCTGGGAGCTCCTCGATCCCTGGCGGATCCCAGCCGAAGGTTGCTGGGCTCCGGGCCTCCTCGTTAGTACCTCACCCCAGACTGAAGGTGTCTGGGATGGAACAGCAACTTCGCCTCCAGGTCTAAGGCACCTGGAGGCAGCACATCCAGGCCTCCCGGCCTAGGGCACCCGGAAACGACCCACACCCCAGGCCTAAGGTGCCTGGGACCCGATGACCGACCCCCCTGGACGGATGGCCGCCCCTTTTTATACCATCTCCCGACAGGCACAGCAGGTTCCCCCCCGTCGTACTGCTGCCGAGAGGGGACAAGAAAGGCACAACCTTGTACCGTGGTTCAACCCGGGCCTATGGCAACAGCGCCACCTATAGGCTCCAGGGAACTGTACAGCAGTACTATCTCCCAAGCACAGAAATGGTCTATGAACCCTAACAATTTGTGTATCTGAGCCTTATTACCACTCCGATACTTCCCTTAAATATAGCACCCCGCTACATGAGATTAGCAGAAGGAGCCCAAAGGGTGGCGCACTTGGTATTGAACTTCCCTTTTATAGTGCCATCGTACACGTTGTACGTGACCGCGTTCTTGGCGATCGGAATTTCCGACAACAATTGTGCGACCGTGTGTATGCAAGACAAGTTTGAGCCAAAATCCATTTGTTGTCGGAATGTTCGATCGTGTGTATGCGGCATAAGACTTTTTCCCATTCAATCCTGACTAATCAGAGACACAGTGAGATACCCAAAAGACAGGATAGCACCTCCAGAGACCAGGGGCGGGCGAGCATTTCACCCCAGGGCTAAGTCTATGGTTAAAATAAGGTGACCAAGAAAGGATATTGGGCGTCAGTCACTTTTGTCTTTTTAAAGTTTTATTGAAGAACAGTTAAGGAGGTGAGGGTTAGGTGCCTTAGATACTGTCGCAGACCACTTACAGACTCTCCAGGTCAATTTCCAGCTTCACAGTGTCAGAACCTTTAAGTGAGTCACCAGGCTCTTCTGAGAGATCAGCCTTTTTCCCGGTTCTCTCCAGCAGTCTCCTCCTTGGTACAGCTTCCTCTAGACCAGACAGGACAGCGTCAGGACCACTTCAGTATACCTTAGGCCCCAAAGCAGGCCCGTAAGCTTCAGCCCAGGGGAAGAGAGCAAGCACATGTCCTGTCCCAAATATTTATATCCTCCCCCAGAATGCACCAGTGGCATAAACCTCCTACTGGATTGACTGAAGAAAATATAAATATTCATAACTTAGTTTTGTTTTTATAATCTCATACTATGATCAGTTATACCAGTGACATCTGCTGGCAACAGTGAGAAATCACACGCCAACTTAAAGAAGAACTCCAGCTTTTCCTTCCCAAAACAACAGATACATTGTGTATGTGAGTGAATCTCAGCCACACTGTCTATTTATGTGTATCTTACCTCCTTTAGCTGCATAAAGCAGGTTTCTGTGTCTGTGATAACACTCCTCCTCCTGGCTAAATTTCAAAGTTCTCTGACTTTCTGTTTCTTTCCTTTTCCAGTCTTGATACTATGTGTCCCATGATCCTTTGATCCTCTGTAGCTTCAGGGTGGGCTATGGGAGTCACTTGTACAAGTTCTGGGAGTTGATGTGGGTGGGTCTCACTAGGATTACTGTGGGTGTTTCTTGGCCTTCATTTGGGTGATGAAAGGTGTAAATGTGTCATACCTCCTGTGTTATTCGTGTCTTGCAGCATGCCAAAGAATAATGGCTTACTGCAAGACTACAGAGGAAGGGCTACGGGAGGTTATTATGAGGGTGTGTCCTTCATATGTAAATTAATCACTTCATAGAAAGCAAGGCTCTGGGAGGGTGGTATCTGAGGGGTGGGACTCTCCCTGTTCACACTGGTCAGAATATTTACCTTGGCAGGATTGAATTCTAATTATGATCCATTCACAGTGTTACAGGCTCTAGGTGCTGCTGGAAGAGGCTGTGGAATGGAGTCTATCAGCAGGATATACAGAGTGTCACATGATGCAAAGCCACAAGTAAACCCAGAATATCAGGGGATCTGCAGACAACTGAGCACCATGGTACAGAGGTATGAGTTATGCTGGGACTGATCATTCCATTCAGTTCTAGTGATAAGAAAGTTGAAGTTCAGCTTTAAGCTTAGGGAAAAACCAGGTGAAAAACGATATAATCAGTCTAAACTAACTGCAGCCCAGCCAAAAACTAAATTGACATAATAGCCCCTGTTTAGGACAAGGGGGCTACATAGAATTAGCAGGGAAATTAGCTATCAACTCCATGTATGCCAGTAATGTTTTCTCAAGGCAAATGGCAATTATTTCTGTTGAAATTATCACTTTAAAATTTTGACTGATAACTATGGTTATGTTTGGGTGAAACTAATGTGCATTGTTGGCAGAGAGAAGGGTCAGAGGGCTGCTGGATGATCCTGTGCTCCTGACCATCTCTAATGTCTATGATTGACCTCACCATTCACTAGATGAGAGGGGCCGGTAGGAAATATGTAGGCAGGTTGCCTACAGTGTTTGTTAATGCTAGTTAGATTACCGTGGCTGCCCAAGTTAGATTAACGTGACTGCCCAGGTTAGGTAGAAGGAGGGTTAACTCTGTTATGTTCCACTTTCACAGGCTTTGGGGTCCAGCCTCCTGTCCTGTGATATATAAAAGGCAGAGGTTTGGATCTCAACGGTCAGGTTGGGTCGGGTCAGCGACACATGATCAGGACTGTGCTAAGACCTGAAGTTCTTCTATGGAGCACCAGTTTTCAGAATTCACCCAATCTTGAACTTCTCCAATTGAGACATGTCAGCTATGGACTTCACCCGCAAGGACTTTACTTGCAAAGGTACTCTGGGACAGCCACTATTAGCGTTAGATAGAGAAAGGACGTTCTGTCTTGTTATGTTTATCATTCTGTACTTCTAGTGTAGCGGGGTCCCCTTTAAGACTCCCAGGACTACCTTACCCAGAACCCCTTTCAGCAATGTTTCACCCCAGAGACTCATGGGAGGGGTTATATAAGGAGGAGGCGTGTCGGAGCTCGGTCTCTTTGGGACACGAGACTTCAGTGGAGAGATCTTCCTGTGCGGATCCGCTGTGGTGCAGGGCCTGAAGCCTGGGGCCTTGCGCTGCTACCCAAAAGAGCCTTCCACCCCATCACGAGCCTGGGTGCCATCTGACTCGGTTTTCTTCAACCGCTGCTGAGCCGGAGACCAGACCGCTGCAGGCGCTGTGTGTGGAGACACAGCAGGTGGAAGTTCCCGGACTGGGATCGCGTCCGGAGGGGTGAGCGAGTACATGCTCAATCCACAAATACTGTATACCATTGTTAGGCCTACAGACTGCCGTGGCCCACCAGTTCCTATTTCAGTTCTTTTTCCCCACTGGAGATCCATAGCAGAACTGAGTCAAACGGATCTCTAGTGGAGTGTACTGTGTTGGCATTTTTACCCCCCCCTTGGATTACAAATGTGTTCCTGAAATGTGCACCACTGTTTAAAGACTTGCATGCAAAGAATTTTACCCCCCTAGAGACTGAGTTATATGGTCAGGCCTGGCCATCTGGATAGTTCATTTAGTTGTTGCGCCATAGGGCGCATAGTGAAGTACTGTTACACATGGCGCGTGTGTGCCATATCTTAATAGTGTGAGGGGGTTAGCTCGGCAGCGGGTATGTGTGACCCCCGGGATGGGCTCCCCACACAAAAACAGGCCCAGCAGACGGAGGTTGTGGTTTTCAAAATCAAAAAGGTGCGGTTTATTTTCTATTTACAGTGACAAAAACACAGCAAGGCAAAAAAAAAACATAAACAAAATAAATCCTGGTCAACTTGACCTCTGACTAAACTTACAGGTTTCCTAACTAACGACTGGGATCAGCCTAGTGCTGTCCTAGTCCCTGGTTTTAAATGTCCAAGCAAAATGTAGCCACACAGGCTTTTTCTCACCGCACAGGGGTTCACTCTCCCTAGACAGTCCACACAGGTCTGCTTCCAGGCATGAGCTAACATCTAATGAATCTGGGAGTTTTTATAGAGGCCTTAAACGAACTGACAGGCTTCAGCTGGCCTCATCAACTCCCTGCCTGCACGACGCCCAGCCCTCTCCCTAGAGGTATGAGTCATCAATGAGCCCACTAGTCTCAGCTGGGCTTCATTAACTCTCTACCTAGTTGTATAAATCGGCGTAAAGCCTGAATCTGGGCGAAATATATCTACCCCCCTGGATGCAACCAGGTGACTTTACCTTCCTGCTGTCACATACCCCCCCCTCTTGTTTTAACCTCGGGGTTGGAACACCAGCAATCAGGCATTCATGTACTCGAGACAAAGCATCCACATTCCCCATTTGAACGCCAGGGCGATGCTTTACTGTGAAGTTGAATTCCTGGAGGGCCAGGAACCACCTATTCACTCTTCTATTTGTTTCCTTGTTTTGAGCCATCCACTTTAACGGAGCGTGATCCGTAACCATGTCAAAGTGCCTACCTAGCAGGTAGTACCGAAGGGAATCTAGAGCCCACTTCACCGCTAAACACTCCTTTTCAACGGTGGCGTAATTTACCTCATGGGACTTCAACTTCCTGCTGAGGTAAATGACTGGGTGCTCTTCCCCGTTCCAGACCTGGGACAATACTGCTCCTAACCCCACATCTGACGCATCACTTTGTACGACAAAGTCTCTAGAGAAGTCGGGTGAGTACAACACTGGCTGGCTACATAAGGCTTGTTTCAAGAACTGGAATGCTGCCTCAGCCTCGGGGGTCCATTTAATCATGACCGACCCTTTCCCTTTCGTCAGGTTGGTTAGGGGCACAGCCTTAGAAGCAAAGTGGGGAATGAAGCGCCGATAATAACCCGCGATTCCCAGAAAGGCTCGTACCTGCTTCTTGCTGTTGGGACGTGGCCAACTCTGGATGGCCTCGACTTTGTTGAGTTGGGGTTTTATCACTCCCCTGCCAATGGTGTACCCAAGATATTTGGCCTCCTCCTGCCCAATGGTACACTTCTTGGGGTTAGCCGTAAACCCCGCTTCCCGGATAGAGTCTAGGACTGCTTGCACTTTTGGCAGATGTGAGGCCCAATCTGTGCTATGGACAATTACGTCATCCAGGTAAGCCGCAGCATACTTCCGATGGGGCCTCAGTATCTGGTCCATTTTCCGCTGGAATGTGGCCGGCGCATTCTGTAACCCGAACGGCATTCTCTTATATTGGAACGCCCCGTCTGGGGTTACAAATGCGGTTTTCTCTTTGGCCGACTTGGCCAGGGGAATTTGCCAATACCCTTTTGTGAGGTCAAGAGTCGTCATGTATCGGGCTGTTCCCAGCCGGTCGATCAACTCATCTATACGTGGCATGGGGTAGGTGTCAAATTTTGTAACTTTGTTCAACTGACGAAAATCGTTACAAAATCGCCAGCTCCCATCCGGTTTAGGCACCAACACAATGGGACTAGACCAATCACTTTGGGACTCCTCTATCACCCCTAAGTTCAGCATTTTCTGTACTTCCTCCCGTATTGCCTCCCGTCGGGCCTCTGGGATCCGATAGGGTTTTAACTTCACCCTTTCACCGGGCGGGGTAATAATGTCATGCTCTACCCCAGATGTTTGTCCCGGCAGCTCAGAGAATACCTCCTTGTTGCGAAGCACAAACTCCTTAACCTCCTGTTGTTGGGGTTGTGACAAGGTGGCTGCGATTCCAACCTCAGGAATCACGCAACCAGTTTGAGCTGGTGACCAAGTGTCTGCGACTAGGGACTCTCTATCCCTCCAGGCTTTCAACAGATTAACGTGATAGATCTGTTCGGGCTTTCGCCTTCCTGGTTGTCTGACCTTGTAATTCACTTCGCTCACTTTTTCCATTATCTCGTAGGGGCCTTGCCATTTGGCAAGGAATTTACTTTCAACCGTAGGGACAAGTACCAATATCCTATCCCCCGGGGAAAAGGTACGGGTCTTGGCTCCACGGTTGTACACTCTCTGCTGTGCCAACTGCGCTTGGGCCAAATGTTCCTTCACGATGGGCATTACCTGTGCAATTCGATCTTGCATCAGGGCGACATGCTCAATCACACTCCTGTGGGGAGAACTCTCACTTTCCCAAGTTTCCTTGGCAATATCCAACAGCCCTCTTGGGTGTCTCCCATACAGTAACTCAAAGGGGGAGAATCCCGTAGAGGATTGGGGCACCTCCCTAATAGCAAACATCAAATAAGGAAGTAGACAGTCCCAATCCCTTCCATCTCTATCCACCACTTTCTTCAACATTTGTTTTAGGGTTTTGTTGAATCTTTCAACCAGCCCATCGGTTTGGGGGTGATACACAGATGTACGCAATTGCGTCACTTTGAACAATTTACACAGCTCTTTCATAACCCGGGACATAAAGGGTGTACCTTGGTCCGTAAGCAGTTCTTTACAAATACCCACCCGGCTAAAAACAAGAGATAGCTCTTTGGCTATGGTTTTGGCCGAGGTATTTCTGAGAGGGATCGCTTCTGGATAACGGGTGGCATAGTCCATTATAACCAATATGTACTGGTGCCCCCTAGCGGACTTGATTATAGGACCTACCAAATCCATTGCGATTCTCTCAAACGGGACCTCAATGATGGGTAGAGGGACCAGCGGGCTACGGAAATGTGGCATCGGGGCCGACCTCTGACACACAGGGCAGGAGGAACAATAATTTTCTATGTCCTTCATCACCCCAGGCCAATAGAATCTCTGTAATACCCTCTCTCGGGTTTTCTCTGTCCCCAGATGACCTCCAAGAATGTGCCCATGGGCCAACTCCAACACCAACTTCCTGTAAGGTTTGGGCACCACAAGCTGCTCAACGGTTTCTTCTGCCCTTTTTGCCACCCGATACAGTAGGTCCTTCTCTACGCTGAAGTATGGGTAAGTGCCGGTATTATCTGGGTTCACTAACTCGCCATCTATTTTCACTACGTTTTCCCGTGCCTTTATTAGGGCGGGGTCTTTCAACTGTTCTGTGGCAAAGTTTTCCCTGTGAACCTCAAGATCAGAAAACTCCACAGACGGTAGGTTTTCGTCTGAGGAGGTGGGCTCCTCTCCAGTTTCTTGAGTCTCCCCTGCCAATACTGACAAGGGAAATTCCGGAGAGTCCTCACCACTCTCAGGGGAGTTCTGGCTATCACATTCCTGGTACATAGGGGCACCAGTGGGGGGCTCAGGATCATCCCACAGTTCCCAGAACTTCGGAAAATCCCTTCCCACAATGGCGTCATGCGGTAACTGAGATACTAAGCCCACTGGATGAGAGAGGGTACCTTTGGGGGTCTCGAAACACACTGTAGTCACTGGATACTCTCGGGTGTCCCCATGCACACAGATAACGGCTACCTTGCTATTCCCAGAGACCTCTGTTTTAACTAACTCAGCCTTTATCAGGGTCACAAGGCTACCTGAATCCAGCAATACCACAACATTTCTACCATTAATACACATTTTGCATAAATGTTTCTCAGTTCCTCGAATGGCAGTGCATGCGACTGTCGCACACAGCGACTGACGTCTGCCCGTCAGAAAGTCACACTGCATGGGTTCCTCCACAACCGGGCAATTTGCTGCAATATGTCCCGCTTGCCGGCAGCGGTAGCAAACGATCCTTCTTGCCGCCTCTTGAGCTGCTGATTTCCCAGGCTGTTCTCGCCAAACTTGGGGTAGAGCTCCCACCCTCTCACTCTCTCCACCCTTACCCCTTGGAATCATCTTATCCGCCCCTGGGGATGGTCTGGTCTTAGGGTGGAAAGTCCGAGTGTCTCTGGAAGAGGCCGTCAGGTTCTCTGTAGCCAAGTATTTCTCCACACGATCCACAAGACCATCGGCCGTCTCTGGGTCTCCATGGCTTACCCACTTTTGGATGGCAGTAGGAAGAGCTCTCAAAAACCGATCCATTACAACACGTTCCACAATCTTTGGTGCGGACAAAGTCTCTGGCTGTAGCCACTTTCTGCTCAGGTGAATGAGATCATACATTTGAGACCTGGGGGGTTTTCCAAGCTGGAAAGTCCAGTTATGCACACGCTGAGCCCGGACAGCCAGGGTGACACCCAGCCTTGCCAATATTTCAGCTTTTAGCATCACATAGTCTTTTGCTTGGTTAGGCTCTAGGTCATAGTAAGCTTTCTGCGATTCACCAGTTAACAGAGGAGCCACTAGTCCAGCCCACTGCTCCTCAGGCCACTCTTCTCTTTCAGCGGTCCTTTCAAATGTGGTCAAAAATACCTCTGGATCATCCTCTCCAGTCATTTTTGTCAATAAACGACTCACCCCAAAGGACGCGGTATTAGTGGGACGGCTTTCCTCACTGGTCTGCGGACGTTGCTGCATTACTGCTTCCATCTGTTGTTGTAGTCTCTGCTCTTGCTTCTGCAACAGGTCTATGAAGCGGGCCTCAGATTGCTGTTGGGCTTGTTGCTGAGCCTCCAGACTCTGTTGTAAAGTTGCAAGGCTCTGTTGATGAGCTTGCTGCTGGGCTGCAAGGCTCCTTTGCAAACCTGCATTTGTCTGCTGTTGATTGGCATTTGCTAGAGCCAGCTGTTTCAGTATCTCCTCCATGCTGGCTTAAAAAAAACTGCCACTGGTTCTCCACCAACTGTGAGGGGGTTAGCTCGGCAGCGGGTATGTGTGACCCCCGGGATGGGCTCCCCACACAAAAACAGGCCCAGCAGACGGAGGTTGTGGTTTTCAAAATCAAAAAGGTGCGGTTTATTTTCTATTTACAGTGACAAAAACACAGCAAGGCAAAAAAAAAACATAAACAAAATAAATCCTGGTCAACTTGACCTCTGACTAAACTTACAGGTTTCCTAACTAACGACTGGGATCAGCCTAGTGCTGTCCTAGTCCCTGGTTTTAAATGTCCAAGCAAAATGTAGCCACACAGGCTTTTTCTCACCGCACAGGGGTTCACTCTCCCTAGACAGTCCACACAGGTCTGCTTCCAGGCATGAGCTAACATCTAATGAATCTGGGAGTTTTTATAGAGGCCTTAAACGAACTGACAGGCTTCAGCTGGCCTCATCAACTCCCTGCCTGCACGACGCCCAGCCCTCTCCCTAGAGGTATGAGTCATCAATGAGCCCACTAGTCTCAGCTGGGCTTCATTAACTCTCTACCTAGTTGTATAAATCGGCGTAAAGCCTGAATCTGGGCGAAATATATCTACCCCCCTGGATGCAACCAGGTGACTTTACCTTCCTGCTGTCACAATAGTTATAGTGTGGCTATTGCTGCAGGGCTCTGCAGATAGATTCACGTGATCTGTTACAATTGTTGATTTTATTGCCAGTAGAAAGTAAATTCGTTATTCTTCTATCACTGCATTGGTGTCCGAATTTTACCATAGAGCATAAGAGATACACATATTACCCTAGACCAGTGATGGCGAACCTTGGCACCCCAGATGTTTTGGAACTACATTACCCATGATGCTCAACTACACTGCAGAGTGCCGGGGCATCATGGGAAATGTAGTTCCAAAACATCTGGGGTGCCAAGGTTCGCCATCACTGCCCTAGACTAACTGTGCCAGAAGGGGGTCGAGAAAATTGCCGGGGGTTGGCGGAGCTGTCTTCAGGGCCCAAACTAAATCTGCGGCCCTCTTAATTGAAGGTATCGCTACACGTGGGGTTCTCGTCCGGGATCCTGATACAGCAGGTGAACGCCAGAAGTGCCGGCATGGACCCACAAGCAATAGAAGAGTGGTGAAAAGCCTCTAGGGCAGAGTCGAACAACTCGATAGTCATCAGCCTCCCTGGGGAGGAATGGTCGACTGAGATGGTAGAGGAGTTAATGAAGTTAGTGTCCCCAGATCACACACCATGGGTGATGGATATAAAGTCAGACCTAGACACTTCATATCAGTATGCACTAGTGGAGTACGGGGACGGGATGCCAGAGGCTTGCAAGCGCAAGTGTGTGCGGACGCCAGATAACAGAACCTATAGGTTGGCGCACGCAGTAACTGTAAAGAAAGAACCATCACCAACGGGATCACCGCAGGCTGCGGCCCGTACCTCACCAAAAAGAGACGGGGTGACGCCCCCAGTGGCACCCGCACCTGCCACTGCTATATCACCAGAATTGATAAAGGCAATAGGGGATCTGTTACCAAATGTCAGAAGACAAGCACGGTGCATGTAGAGACTAGCTACCGGAGACTAAAGACATTCTCAGGGAAGCTCCCTGTCCCTGCAGGGGAGGAAGACTTCGATACTTGGGTGGAGCAGGTGCATTACAAGCAGTGGAGGCATGGGAGGTGCCTGAAGCGCAGAAGAGACAACGAGTGGTAGAAAGCCTTAAAGGCGCAGCAGCAGAAGCGGTGAAAAGTTTCCGGTTTGGGAATACAGACTGCACGGCTCAAGACTGTCTAGCCATGCTACAGGAAGAGTTCGGTCAGTTAGAAAAGGTGACAGAGATGGTCTACCAATTTGAACATACTTTCCAACAACCGAATGAAAAGCTTTCAGAGTATGTCAGAAGACTGAACAGGTTGCTGTGTAAGATTGTCTTGAAGAAGGGAATGATGCCCCAAGATACAGATGCGGCAAGAATGAAGCAAGTCTTAAAGGGAGCTTTGCATTCGGATCCAGTCTGGCTGCACCTGAAAACCTCAGGAGGAGGAACGTCACTGACTTACTCTGATTTGATAAAAATCATCAGAGATGAGGAGGCACTGCAGAAGGATCAGGCAATGACAAAGACAAGTCATGACCCTACACCAGTGATGGTCAACTCGCTGATGACTCCAGAAAGGGACTCAGAAGTGGACACTTTGAAATCACAAATGTCTCAGGTGTTAGAGATGCTGACCTCTCTGATGGCGAAAGACACAAAGGGTCCAGAGAAAGAGGTAGCGAGAAAAGAACTGTTCCCAGCTGTTTCGGCACCCGCATCTCTGCAGGACTGGGGGGACATAATCTGTTTTAATTGTGGGGGAGTTGGCCACATTGCAGCTACATGTTCCAGTCCCAAGAAGAAGAAAACAGATAACCGCAAGCCGGCGGGAAACTCCAGAGGGCCCCGGTGAAGGAGTCAACCGGGTGCCCATTATCTTCAGTGAGCTCCAAGCTGAATGCGAAGCGAAAGGAAAGAGGAGATAAAACACCTCAGAGGAAACACAACATTCCTCAACAGAGATACACCCCAGAGAAAGGGGGCAAGACCCCTCAGAAGAGGCACAGCACTCTCCAGAGGGGATGCACACCTAAGAAAAACAATAATATCCCTCAGCGGGTCTGTACACCCATTGAAAGGAGGGAAATCAATGCATACCAGGCTCAAGAAAGACTAAAGTCCAAAGGGAGTTGGACGAGAGAGAGTCCGAAGGGAAAGGACCAGAAGAAGGCGACCCCCGCCAGGCCATATCCGGAGAAGCTGGTAGGCCTATCTCCTATAGTGCCCATTCAAGTGGAGGGAGTCTACACCAGAGCCATCTTGGATACTGGGGCACAAGTGACCCTGTTATACCGGGATTTCTACGATAAGCACTTGAGTCATCTGCCCATCCAGAAGATAGAGGAACTGTAAATATGGGGGATTGGAACCCAGAGCTTCCCCTACGATGGCTATCTGCCCATCAAGATGACCTTTGACCCGTCTGTGGCTGGGAAGGCCTGAAGTGTTTGATACCCTGGCAATTGTGTGCCCTCGGCCGCCAGGAGCCAACAAGAGTTCCCTTTATAATAGGGACAAACACGGACCTGGTCAAGAAGACTCCTGACCCCTCTAGTGAAAAAGAAGGGGCCAGCGGCCAGCAAGATCCACCCCATGCTGAAGACGGCCTACCAACGGCTGGTCCTAGAGCAGAAGACCCCTGGAGAGGGGATAGGAAAGGTGTGGAGACTTGGAAGAGAAGGGGTAGTGTTGCAGCCCGGCGAAGTACCCTGTCTCAGAGCCACTGTGAAGCTTACTTGGGAGCAGCCTGGACCCTTTGTCATGCTGGAGTCCGACCCAAGGGAAGAGTCCTCCGGTCTGGAAGTGATACCAGAAGTGATTCCGCTGAAGGCCCTGAAGAAGGCCCATTGTAGAGTTCCGGTGAGTGTTAGGAACACTACAGGTGGCCCCATGGAAATCCCAGCCAGGATGCTGCTGGGCCAGGTGAGCCCTGCTGCCCCGGTTACCCTGTCCGAAGTCAAGGGGACGGGTGAAGGAGGAGATGTTTGGGAGAAGCTGTCCATGGAAAACCCAAATCTGCCCGGGGCTTGGAAAGAGAGCCAAGGCCCAGTTGACCAGATGCGAGAAGATCTTCTCCAAAGATGAGTTCGATGTGGGGTGTGCAAGGAGTGCCACCCATCGAATCCGCCTTCAAGAAGACAAGCCCTTTAGAGGGAGGGTCAAGCGGGTCCCACTAGCAGATCTGGAGGATCTAAAGGAACAACTCGCAGAACTCAAGAGGACTGGTGTGATCCGGGAGTCTAGAAGCCCCTATGCCTCCCCGATAGTGGTGGTCAGGAAGAAGAATGGGTCATTGAGGCTCTGTATAGACTACAGGACTCTCAACAGGAGAACCATACCCGACCAGTACACCACTCCGAGGATAGAGGACACTTTACAGAGTTTGTCTGGAGCCAAGTGGTTCAGCGTTATGGATCTCAAGAGTGGATACTATCAGATCCCTATGTGTCACGTACCTGATGGTGACGAGCCCGGTTAGCAGAGGGAGGCCTCCCTTACGGCTCCCACCGGCGGCCCCTGGTGGTATAACAGGAAGCACGGAGGTGGAAGGGGTACGAGTGCCTGGCAGGATCAAGAACTACCGCAGGTGATCAGGAACCAGCAGGTGAGGAGGCAGGAACCAGGAACTACAGCAGGTGAGTGGACAGGAACCAGGAACTACAGCAGGTGAGTAGACAGGAACCAGGAACTCAGAAGATGACCCAGACCGGGAGGCACAGCAGGTAGACTGGAACCACTGGGCAGCAGCAGATGAACAGGAACCAGCAGATGAGCAGACAGGAACCAGCAGATGAGCAGACAGGAACCAGGAACTGCAGCAGGTG
This sequence comes from Rana muscosa, assembly GCA_029206835.1. Classification (NCBI taxonomy): domain Eukaryota; kingdom Metazoa; phylum Chordata; class Amphibia; order Anura; family Ranidae; genus Rana; species Rana muscosa. The sequence continues at coordinate 624,304,714 of CM055117.1, read as the reverse complement.
AGTAGACAGGAACCAGGAACTCAGCAGATGACCCGGACCGGGAGGCACAGCAGGTAGACTGGAACCACTGGGCAGCAGCAGGTGAACAGGAACCAGCAGATGAGCAGACAGGAACCAGCAGATGAGTAGACAGGAACCAGCAGATGAGCAGACAGGAACCAGGAACTCAGCAGATGACCCGGACCGGGAGGCACAGCAGGTAAACTGGAACCACTAGGCAGCAGCAGGTGAACAAGAGCCAAGGTCAGGCAGGATCGTCAGACAAACCGGGGTCGGGTAAACTGGCAGGCAGCGAGGCACAAAAGGATCAGGCAAATGGCAATACCGAAGTCAGAAAACAGGCCGATGGTCAGACAGGCAGATAGCAGGAGGGTCACAGGAAGCCGGGTCAGATACAGGTAAACAAGGCAGATCAGGTCACTTGGGATAAACGCTGTAGAGCAGACAGCAGGGACTGTCTGCAAGTGAGGAGTTTAAATAGCCCTTCGGGCGTCACCTGCGGGGGCGGGAACCAGGAAGTCCAGGGCGTCTGTTTCTGACAGGGTTTCCATGACATTGCCCCCCCCAAGGGGCAGCCTCCGGGTGCCCCTAGGAGCAAACTTCTTGGGGTGAGACCTCCTGAAGGCTTGTATCAGGTCTTTGGCGTGAATGTTCTCTTCGGTTTCCCAGGAGTTCTCCTCTGGTCCGTAACCCTTCCATTTTATTAAAAATTGACTCTGGCTATTTCTTCTTCGTGCGTCTAAAATAGCTTCTACCTCGAATTCCTGTTCCCCGTCTATGATGACGGGATCAGGGCGAGTCGGGGTCCGACCTGGGAATGGGTTGGAGACTGACGGTTTCAATAGAGAAACATGAAAAACAGGGTGGACCCTCAGGGAGTCGGGGAGCTCCAGCTCGTAGGCCACCTCGTTGATTTTCCTTTTGATAGGAAAAGGCCCTAGAAACTTGGGGCCCAATTTCTTGGACGGGCAAGCCAATCTTAGATTGATGGTGGAAAGCCATACTTGGTCGCCCGGTGCCAGCGCTAATTCACCCCGTCTCCTCCTGTCGTAGACCGTCTTGTTATACTCCTGAGTTCTTGCCATGGCTTCGCGTAGAAGCTGGTTGTTAGAGGAGAAGAAATTCACTTTTTCCAGAACTGCGGGCACTGAGCACTCAGGGAGAGAGTTGGGCAGAAATGTGGGGTGTGTGAGGGGGTTAGCTCGGCAGCGGGTGTGTGTGACCCCCGGGATGGGCTCCCCACACAAAAACAGGCCCAGCAAACGGAGGTTGTGGTTTTCAAAATCAAAAAAAGGTGCGGTTTATTTTCTATTTACAGTGACAAAACACAGCCAAGCCAAAAGAAACATAAACAAAATAAATCCTGGTCAATTTGACCTCTGACTAAACATACAGGTTTCCTAACTAACAACTGGGATCAGCCTAGTGCTGTCCTAGTCCCTAAGTCCCTGGTTTTAAATGTCCAAGCAAATAGCCACACAGGCTTTGTCTCACCGCACAGGGGTTCACTCTCCCTAGACAGTCCACACGGGTCTGGGTCCAGGCATGAGCTAACATCTAATGAAGCTGGGAGTTCTTATAGAGGCCTAAATGAGCTGACAAGCTTCAGCTGGTCTCATCAACTCCCTGTCTGCACGACGCCCCACACTCTCCCTAGAGGTATGAGTCATCCATGAGCCCACTAGCCTCAGCTGGGCTTATACAACTCTCCACCTAGTTGTATAAGTCGGCGTAAAGCCTGAATCTGGGCGAAATATATCTACCCCCCTGGATGCAACCAGGTGACTTTACCTTCCTGCTGTCACATACCCCCCCCTCTTGTTTTAACCTCGGGGTTGGAACACCAGCAATCAGGCATTCATGTACTCGAGACAAAGCATCCACATTCCCCATTTGAACGCCAGGGCGATGCTTTACTGTGAAGTTGAATTCCTGGAGGGCCAGGAACCACCTATTCACTCTTCTATTTGTTTCCTTGTTTTGAGCCATCCACTTTAACGGAGCGTGATCCGTAACCATGTCAAAGTGCCTACCTAGCAGGTAGTACCGAAGGGAATCTAGAGCCCACTTCACCGCTAAACACTCCTTTTCAACGGTGGCGTAATTTACCTCATGGGACTTCAACTTCCTGCTGAGGTAAATGACTGGGTGCTCTTCCCCGTTCCAGACCTGGGACAATACTGCTCCTAACCCCACATCTGACGCATCACTTTGTACGACAAAGTCTTTAGAGAAGTCGGGTGAGTACAACACTGGCTGGCTACATAAGGCTTGTTTCAAGAATTGGAATGCTGCCTCAGCCTCGGGGGTCCATTTAATCATGACCGACCCTTTCCCCTTCGTCAGGTTGGTTAGGGGCACAGCCTTAGAAGCAAAGTGGGGAATGAATCGCCGATAATACCCAGCGATTCCCAGAAAGGCTCGTACCTGCTTCTTGCTGTTGGGACGTGGCCAACTCTGGATGGCCTCGACTTTGTTGAGTTGGGGTTTTATTACTCCCCTCCCAATGGTGTACCCAAGATATTTGGCCTCCTCCTGCCCAATGGTACACTTCTTGGGGTTAGCCGTAAACCCCGCTTCCCGAACAGAGTCCAGGACTGCTTGCACTTTTGGCAGATGTGAGGCCCAATCTGTGCTATGGACAATTACGTCATCCAGGTAAGCCGCAGCATACTTCCGATGGGGCCTCAGCATCTGGTCCATTTTCCGCTGGAATGTGGCCGGCGCATTCTGTAACCCGAACGGCATTCTTTTATATTGGAACGCCCCGTCTGGGGTTACAAATGCGGTTTTCTCTTTGGCCGACTTGGCCAGGGGGATTTGCCAATACCCTTTTGTGAGGTCAAGAGTCGTCATGTATCGGGCTGTTCCCAGCCGGTCGATCAACTCATCTATACGTGGCATGGGGTAGGTGTCAAATTTTGTAACTTTGTTCAACTGACGAAAATCGTTACAAAATCGCCAGCTCCCATCCGGTTTAGGCACCAACACAATGGGACTAGACCAATCACTTTGGGACTCCTCTATCACCCCTAAGTTCAGCATTTTCTGTACTTCCTCCCGTATTGCCTCCCGTCGGGCCTCTGGGATCCGATAGGGTTTTAACTTCACCCTTTCACCGGGCGGGGTAATGATGTCATGCTCTACCCCAGATGTTTGTCCCGGCAGCTCAGAGAATACCTCCTTGTTGCGAAGCACAAACTCCTTAACCTCCTGTTGTTGGGGTTGTGACAAGGTGGCTGCTATTCCAACCTCAGGAATCACGCAACCAGTTTGAGCTGGTGACCAAGTGTCTGCGACTAGGGACTCTCTATCCCTCCAGGCTTTCAACAGATTAACATGATAGATCTGTTCGGGCTTTCGCCTTCCTGGTTGTCTGACCTTGTAATTCACTTCGCTCACTTTTTCCATTATCTCGTAGGGGCCTTGCCATTTGGCAAGGAATTTACTTTCAACCGTAGGGACAAGTACCAGTATCCTATCCCCCGGGGAAAAGGTACGGGTCTTGGCTCCACGGTTGTACACTCTCTGCTGTGCTAACTGCGCTTAGGCTTAATGTTCCTTCACGATGGGCATTACCTGTGCAATTCGGTCTTGCATCAGGGCGACATGCTCAATCACACTCCTGTGGGGAGAACTCTCACTTTCCCAAGTTTCCTTGGCAATATCCAACAGCCCTCTTGGGTGTCTCCCATACAGTAACTCAAAGGGGGAGAATCCCGTAGAGGATTGGGGCACCTCCCTAATAGCAAACATCAGATAAGGAAGTAGACAGTCTCAATCCTTTCCATCTCTATCCACCACTTTCTTCAACATTTGTTTTAGGGTTTTGTTGAATCTTTCAACCAGCCCATCGGTTTGGGGGTGATACACAGATGTACGTAATTGCGTCACTTTGAACAATTTACACAGCTCCTTCATAACCCGGGACATAAAGGGTGTACCTTGGTCCGTAAGCAATTCTTTACAAATACCCACCCGGCTAAACACAAGAGATAGCTCTTTGGCTATGGTTTTGGCCGAGGTATTTCGGAGAGGGATCGCTTCTGGATAACGGGTGGCATAGTCCATTATAACTAATATGTACTGGTGCCCCCTAGCGGACTTGATTATAGGACCTACCAAATCCATGGCGATCCTCTCAAACGGGACCTCAATGATGGGTAGAGGGACCAGCGGGCTACGGAAATGTGGCATCGGGGCCGACCTCTGACACACAGGGCAGGAGGAACAATAATTTTCTATGTCCTTCATCACCCCCGGCCAATAGAATCTCTGTAATACCCTCTCTCGGGTTTTCTCTGTCCCCAGATGACCTCCAAGAATGTGCCCATGGGCCAACTCCAACACCAACTTCCTGTAAGGTTTGGGCACCACAAGCTGCTCAACGGTTTCTTCTGCCCTTTTTGCCACCCGATACAGTAGGTCCTTCTCTACGCTGAAGTATGGGTAAGTGCAGGTATTATCTGGGTTCACTAACTCGCCATCTATTTTCACTACGTTTTCCCGTGCCTTTATTAGGGCGGGGTCTTTCAACTGTTCTGTGGCAAAGTTTTCCCTGTGAACCTCAAGATCAGAAAACTCCACCGACGGTAGGTTTTCGTCTGAGGAGATGGGCTCCTCTCCAGTTTCTTGAGTCTCCCCTGCCAATACTGATAAGGGAAATTCCGGAGAGTCCTCACCACTCTCAGGGGAGTTCTGGCTATCACATTCCTGGTACATAGGGGCACCAGTGGGGGGCTCAGGATCATCCCACAGTTCCCAGAACTTCGGAAAATCCCTTCCCACAATGGCGTCATACGGTAACTGAGATACTAAGCCCACTGGATGAGAGAGGGTACCTTTGGGGGTCTCGAAACACACTGTAGTCACTGGATACTCTCGGGTGTCCCCATGCACACAAATAACAGCTACCTTGCTATTCCCAGAGACCTCTGTTTTAACTAACTCAGCCTTTATCAGGGTCACAAGGCTACCTGAATCCAGCAATACCACAACATTTCTACCATTAACACACATTTTGCATAAATGTTTCTCAGTTCCTCGAATGGCAGTGCATGCGACTGTCGCACACAGCGACTGACGTCTGCCCGTCAGAAAGTCACACTGCATGGGTTCCTCCACAACCGGGCAATTGGCTGCAATATGTCCCGCTTGCCGGCAGCGGTAGCAAACGATCCTTCTTGCGGCCTCTTGAGCCGCTGATTTCCCAGGCTGTTCTCGCCAAACTTGGGGTAGAGCTCCCACCCTCTCACTCTCTCCACCCTTACCCCTTGGAATCCTCTTATCCGCCCCTGGGGATGGTCTGGTCTTAGGGTGGAAAGTCCGAGTGTCTCTGGAAGAGGCCGTCAGGTTCTCTGTAGCCAAGTATTTCTCCACACGATCCACAAGACCATCGGCCGTCTCTGGGTCTCCATGGCTTACCCACTTTTGGATGGCAGTAGGAAGAGCTCTCAAAAACCGATCCATTACAACACGTTCCACAATCTTTGGTGCGGACAAAGTCTCTGGCTGTAGCCACTTTCTGCTCAGGTGAATGAGATCATACATTTGAGACCTGGGGGGTTTTCCAAGCTGGAAAGTCCAGTTATGCACACGCTGAGCCCGGACAGCCTGGGTGACACCCAGCCTTGCCAATATTTCAGCTTTTAGCATCACATAGTCTTTTGCTTGGTTAGGCTCTAGGTCATAGTAAGCTTTCTGCGATTCACTAGTTAACAGAGGAGCCACCAGTCCAGCCCACTGCTCCTCAGGCCACTTTTCTCTTTCAGCGGTCCTTTCAAATGTGGTCAAAAATACCTCTGGATCATCCTCTCCAGTCATTTTTGTCAATAAACGACTCACCCCAAAGGACGCGGTATTAGTGGGACGGCTTTCCTCACTGGTCTGCGGACGTTGCTGCATTACTGCTTCCATCTGTTGTTGTAGTCTCTGCTCTTGCTTCTGCAACAGGTCTATGAAGCGGGCCTCAGATTGCTGCTGGGCTTGTTGCTGAGCCTCCAGACTCTGTTGCAAAGTTGCGTTTGTCTGCTGCTGGGCTGCAAGGCTCTGTTGATGAGCTTGCTGCTGGGCTGCGAAGTTCTGTTGTTGAGCTGCAAGGCTCTGTTGATGAGCTGCAAGGCTCTTTTGCAAACCTGCATTTGTCTGCTGTTGATTGGCATTTGCTAGAGCCAGCTGTTTCAGTATCTCCTCCATGCTGGCTTAAAAAAAAACTGCCACTGGTTCTCCACCAACTGTGAGGGGGTTAGCTCGGCAGCGGGCGTGTGTGACCCCCGAGATGGGCTCCCCACACAAAAACAGGCCCAGCAAACGGAGGTTGTGGTTTTCAAAATCAAAAAGGTGCGGTTTATTTTCTATTTACAGTGACAAAACACAGCAAAGCAAAAGAAACATAAACAAAATAAATCCTGGTCAACTTGACCTCTGACTAAACATACAGGTTTCCTAACTAACAACTGGGATCCGCCTAGTGCTGTCCTAGTCCCTAAGTCCCTGGTTTTAAATGTCCAAGCAAATAGCCACACAGGCTTTGTCTCACCGCACAGGGGTTCACTCTCCCTAGACAGTCCACACAGGTCTGGGTCCAGGCATGAGCTAACATCTAATGAAGCTGGGAGTTCTTATAGAGGCCTAAATGAGCTGACAAGCTTCAGCTGGTCTCATCAACTCCCTGTCTGCACGACGCCCCACACTCTCCCTAGAGGTATGAGTCATCCATGAGCCCACTAGCCTTAGCTGGGCTTATACAACTCTCCACCTAGTTGTATAAGTCGGCGTAAAGCCTGAATCTGGGCGAAATATATCTACCCCCCTGGATGCAACCAGGTGACTTTACCTTCCTGCTGTCACAATATATATATATATATATAGAGACTCCAAAACCAGATTTGAGAAAAGGTAAAAGGTTTACTTGTAGATAAAAGGGGGTGAACAATCAATATCACATATAACACTGCATGCAGAGCCCTGCAGTAATACTAACAGTAGTTAAAGATAATGCGCACTTAGTTCTAACACACACTAACATATAGCTTGGGTCCCCGTTAGCAATATGGCGCCCAACAGTACTATCAACTCCCAGTCAGGCCTGACTTAGCTAAAACTCAGTCTCTAGAGAAGGAATCTTCGCATGCCAGATGATCGGTGGTGCACATACAGGAACAGTATTTGTAATCCAACAAGGTCTAAGGTAATGGAACAACTCCCCGGAGACTATGTGACTCAGTCCTCGAACTAGTCTCTTGACAGGAAAAGGGAAATATCACCCGATGGGCCAAGGCAGTCTATAGGCCTAGTAAAGTACTCAAGTATGGTTGTGAGCAGGTGCTCTCTCACCCCTCCGGACTCGATCCCAGTCCGGGACTCCCACTGCTGTGTTCACACACACAGGATCTGCCACCGCCTGATCTCCGGTTCACTGACGTCCCTCAAGCAGGTAGATGTCTGTTGCTGCACAGGCTCCGCAGTGAGGTGGAAGGCTCTCTGGAAGTGCGCAAGGTAGGGTGACAACGTGTCCCGGATTGCCCGGGACAGTCCCGCATTTTGCAGGTCTGTCCCGGGCACATTAATTCCAAGACAATACAGTGTCCCGGAATGAAACTGACACAGCCACCCTCCGGGCCAATCTGATGCCCCCAAAAAAGGCCGCCACATCACCGCTTTACTCACTGACAGTACTTGTCCTGGCCAAGAAGGCCTGGAGGAGCACAATCCCGCCCCCTGCTTGTGATTGGAGAAATCATAAATCTCTTGTGTCCAATAACTGTGCTGTGATTCGTTACAGCACAAGCTAATTTTTGGGAAGGGAGGGTGTCCCTGAATGGGAGTTTGGAAATGTGGTCACCCTAGCGCAAGGCCCAGGCCTCAGGCCTTGCACTCACAGCAGGTCCGCACAGGAAGTCCTCTTGCTAGCCGCGTCATGTCTAAAGAGGCCGGGCTGAGCCTCGCACTCCCCTTTTATACCCCACCCATGAGTCTCTGCGGCAGCCCAATGCACCCTAGGTGCCAAACGGGGTTCTGGGTAACATAGTCCATGGGGCCTCAACGGAGACCCCGCTACATATATATATATATATATATATATATATATATATTGTGACAGCAGGAAGGTAAAGTCACCTGGTTGCATCCAGGGGGTAGATATATTTCGCCCAGATTCAGGCTTTACGCCGACTTATACAACTAGGTGGAGAGTTGTATAAGGCTAGTGGGCTCATGGATGACTCATACCTCTAGGGAGGGGGCTGGGCGTCGTGCAGACAGGGAGTTGATGAGACCAGCTGAAGCTTGTCAGCTCATTTAGGCCTCTATAAGAACTCCCAGCTTCATTAGATGTTAGCTCATGCCTGGAACCAGACCTGTGTGGACTGTCTAGGGAGAGTGAACCCCTGTGCGGTGAGACAAAGCCTGTGTGGCTATTTGCTTGGACATTTAAAACCAGGGACTTAGGGACTAGGACAGCACTAGGCTGATCCCAGTTGTTAGTTAGGAAACCTGTATGTTTAGTCAGAGGTCAACTTGACCAGGATTTATTTTGGTTATGTTTCTTTTGCTTTGCTGTGTTTTGTCACTGTAAATAGAAAATAAACCACACCTTTTTTTGATTTTGAAAACCACAACCTCCGTTTGCTGGGCCTGTTTTGTGTGGGGAGCCCATCCCGGGGGTCACACACACCCGCTGCCGAGCTAACCCCCTCACAGTTGGTGGAGAATGCGGGCAGTTTTTTTAAGCCAGCATGGAGGAGATACTGAAGCAGCTGGCTCTAGCAAATGCCAATCAACAGCAGACAAATGCAGGTTTGCAAAGGAGCCTTGCAGCCCAGCAGCAGACAAACGCAACTTTGCAACAGAGTCTGGAGGCTCAGCAACGAGCCCAGCAGCAATCTGAGGCCCGCTTCATAGACCTGTTGCAGAAGCAAGAGCAGAGACTACAACAACAGATGGAAGCAGTAATGCAGCAACGTCCGCAGACCAGTGAGGAAAGCCGTCCCACTAATACCGCGTCCTTTGGGGTGAGTCGTTTATTGACAAAAATGACTGGAGAGGATGATCCAGAGGTATTTTTGACCACATTTGAAAGGACCGCTGAAAGAGAAAAGTGGCCTGAGGAGCAGTGGGCTGGACTGGTGGCTCCTCTGTTAACTGGTGAATCGCAGAAAGCTTACTATGACCTAGAGCCTAACCAAGCAAAAGACTATGTGATGCTAAAAGCTGAAATATTGGCAAGGCTGGGTGTCACCCAGGCTGTCCGGGCTCAGCGTGTGCATAACTGGACTTTCCAGCTTGGAAAACCCCCCAGGTCTCAAATGTATGATCTCATTCACCTGAGCAGAAAGTGGCTACAGCCAGAGACTTTGTCCGCACCAAAGATTGTGGAACGTGTTGTAATGGATCGGTTTTTGAGAGCTCTTCCTACTGCCATCCAAAAGTGGGTAAGCCATGGAGACCCAGAGACGGCCGATGGTCTTGTGGATCGTGTGGAGAAATACTTGGCTACAGAGAACCTGACGGCCTCTTCCAGAGACACTCGGACTTTCCACCCTAAGACCAGACCATCCCCAGGGGCGGATAAGAGGATTCCAAGGGGTGAGGGTGGAGAGAGTGAGAGGGTGGGAGCTCTACCCCAAGTTTGGCGAGAACAGCCTGGGAAATCAGCGGCTCAAGAGGCGGCAAGAAGGATCGTTTGCTACCGCTGCCGGCAAGCGGGACATATTGCAGCCAATTACCCGGTTGTGGAGGAACCCATGCAGTGTGACTTTCTGACGGGCAGACGTCAGTCGCTGTGTGCGACAGTCGCATGCACTGCCATTCGAGGAACTGAGAAACATTTATGCAAAATGTGTGTTAATGGTAGAAATGTTGTGGTATTGCTGGATTCAGGTAGCCTTGTGACCCTGATAAAGGCTGAGTTAGTTAAAACAGAGGTCTCTGGGAATAGCAAGGTAGCTGTTATTTGTGTGCATGGGGACACCCGAGAGTATCCAGTGACTACAGTGTGTTTCGAGACCCCCAAAGGTACCCTCTCTCATCCAGTGGGCTTAGTATCTCAGTTACCGCATGACGCCATTGTGGGAAGGGATTTTCCGAAGTTCTGGGAACTGTGGGATGATCCTGAGCCCCTCACTGGTGCCCCTATGTACCAGGAATGTGATAGCCAGAACTCCCCTGAGAGTGGTGAGGACTCTCCGGAATTTCCCTTATCAGTATTGGCAGGGGAGACTCAAGAAACTGGAGAGGAGCCCACCTCCTCAGACGAAAACCTACCGTCTGTGGAGTTTTCTGATCTTGAGGTTCACAGGGAAAACTTTGCCACAGAACAGTTGAAAGACCCCGCCCTAATAAAGGCACGGGAAAACGTAGTGAAAATAGATGGCGAGTTAGTGAACCCAGATAATACCTGCACTTACCCATACTTCAGCGTAGAGAAGGACCTACTGTATCGGGTGGCAAAAAGGGCAGAAGAAACCGTTGAGCAGCTTGTGGTGCCCAAACCTTACAGGAAGTTGGTGTTGGAGTTGGCCCATGGGCACATTCTTGGAGGTCATCTGGGGACAGAGAAAACCCGGGAGAGGGTATTACAGAGATTCTATTGGCCGGGGGTGATGAAGGACGTAGAAAATTATTGTTCCTCCTGCCCTGTGTGTCAGAGGTTGGCCCCGATGCCACATTTCCGTAGCCCGCTGGTCCCTCTACCCATCATTGAGGTCCCGTTTGAGAGGATCGCCATGGATTTGGTAGGTCCTATAATCAAGTCCGCTAGGGGGCACCAGTACATATTAGTTATAATGGACTATGCCACCCGTTATCCAGAAGCGATCCCTCTCCGAAATACCTCGGCCAAAACCATAGCCAAAGAGCTATCTCTTGTTTTTAGCCGGGTGGGTATTTGTAAAGAACTGCTTACGGACCAAGGTACACCCTTTATGTCCCGGGTTATGAAAGAGCTGTGTAAATTGTTCAAAGTGACGCAATTGCGTACGTCTGTGTATCACCCCCAAACCGATGGGCTGGTTGAAAGATTCAACAAAACCCTAAAACAAATGTTGAAGAAAGTGGTGGATAGAGATGGAAAGGATTGGGACTGTTTACTTCCTTATTTGATGTTTGCTATTAGGGAGGTGCCCCAATCCTCTACGGGATTCTCCCCCTTTGAGTTACTGTATGGGAGACACCCAAGAGGGCTGTTGGATATTGCCAAGGAAACTTGGGAAAGTGAGAGTTCTCCCCACAGGAGTGTGATTGAGCATGTCGCCCTGATGCAAGATCGAATTGCACAGGTAATGCCCATCGTGAAGGAACATTTGGCCCAAGCGCAGTTGGCACAGCAGAGAGTGTACAACCGTGGAGCCAAGACCCGTACCTTTTCCCCGGGGGATAGGATATTGGTACTTGTCCCTACGGTTGAAAGTAAATTCCTTGCCAAATGGCAAGGCCCCTACGAGATAATGGAAAAAGTGAGCGAAGTGAATTACAAGGTCAGACAACCAGGAAGGCGAAAGCCCGAACAGATCTATCACGTTAATCTGTTGAAAGCCTGGAGGGATAGAGAGTCCCTAGTCGCAGACACTTGGTCACCAGCTCAAACTGGTTGCGTGATTCCTGAGGTTGGAATAGCAGCCACCTTGTCACAACCCCAACAACAGGAGGTTAAGGAGTTTGTGCTTCGCAACAAGGAGGTATTCTCTGAGCTGCCGGGACAAACATCTGGGGTAGAGCATGACATCATTACCCCGCCCGGTGAAAGGGTGAAGTTAAAACCCTATCGGATCCCAGAGGCTCGACGGGAGGCAATACGGGAGGAAGTACAGAAAATGCTGAACTTAGGGGTGATAGAGGAGTCCCAAAGTGATTGGTCTAGTCCCATCGTGTTGGTGCCTAAACCGGATGGGAGCTGGCGATTTTGTAACGATTTTCGTCAGTTGAACAAAGTTACAAAATTTGACACCTACCCCATGCCACGTATAGATGAGTTGATCGACCGGCTGGGAACAGCCCGATACATGACGACTCTTGACCTCACAAAAGGGTATTGGCAAATCCCCCTGGCCAAGTCGGCCAAAGAGAAAACCGCATTTGTAACCCCAGACGGGGCGTTCCAATATAAAAGAATGCCGTTCGGGTTACAGAATGCGCCGGCCACATTCCAGCGGAAAATGGACCAGATGCTGAGGCCCCATCGGAAGTATGCTGCGGCTTACCTGGATGACGTAATTGTCCATAGCACAGATTGGGCCTCACATCTGCCAAAAGTGCAAGCAGTCCTGGACTCTGTTCGGGAAGCGGGGTTTACGGCTAACCCCAAGAAGTGTACCATTGGGCAGGAGGAGGCCAAATATCTTGGGTACACCATTGGGAGGGGAGTAATAAAACCCCAACTCAACAAAGTCGAGGCCATCCAGAGTTGGCCACGTCCCAACAGCAAGAAGCAGGTACGAGCCTTTCTGGGAATCGCTGGGTATTATCGGCGATTCATTCCCCACTTTGCTTCTAAGGCTGTGCCCCTAACCAACCTGACGAAGGGGAAAGGGTCGGTCATGATTAAATGGACCCCCGAGGCTGAGGCAGCATTCCAATTCTTGAAACAAGCCTTATGTAGCCAGCCAGTGTTGTACTCACCCGACTTCTCTAAAGACTTTGTCGTACAAAGTGATGCGTCAGATGTGGGGTTAGGAGCAGTATTGTCCCAGGTCTGGAACGGGGAAGAGCACCCAGTCATTTACCTCAGCAGGAAGTTGAAGTCCCATGAGGTAAATTACGCCACCGTTGAAAAGGAGTGTTTAGCGGTGAAGTGGGCTCTAGATTCCCTTCGGTACTACCTGCTAGGTAGGCACTTTGACATGGTTACGGATCACGCTCCGTTAAAGTGGATGGCTCAAAACAAGGAAACAAATAGAAGAGTGAATAGGTGGTTCCTGGCCCTCCAGGAATTCAACTTCACAGTAAAGCATCGCCCTGGCGTTCAAATGGGGAATGTGGATGCTTTGTCTCGAGTACATGAATGCCTGATTGCTGGTGTTCCAACCCCGAGGTTAAAACAAGAGGGGGGGGTATGTGACAGCAGGAAGGTAAAGTCACCTGGTTGCATCCAGGGGGGTATACAACTAGGTGGAGAGTTGTATAAGGCTAGTGGGCTCATGGATGACTCATACCTCTAGGGAGAGGGCTGGGCGTCGTGCAGACAGGGAGTTGATGAGACCAGCTGAAGCTTGTCAGCTCATTTAGGCCTCTATAAGAACTCCCAGCTTCATTAGATGTTAGCTCATGCCTGGAACCAGACCTGTGTGGACTGTCTAGGGAGAGTGAACCCCTGTGCGGTGAGACAAAGCCTGTGTGGCTATTTGCTTGGACATTTAAAACCAGGGACTTAGGGACTAGGACAGCACTAGGCTGATCCCAGTTGTTAGTTAGGAAACCTGTATGTTTAGTCAGAGGTCAACTTGACCAGGATTTATTTTGGTTATGTTTCTTTTGCTTTGCTGTGTTTTGTCACTGTAAATAGAAAATAAACCGCACCTTTTTTTGATTTTGAAAACCACAACCTCCGTTTGCTGGGCCTGTTTTGTGTGGGGAGCCCATCCCGGGGGTCACACACACCCGCTGCCGAGCTAACCCCCTCACAATATATATAAAATGTTTAGGGGCTCTAAGTAACTTTTTAGCAAACAAATACAGATTTTTACATGTAGGAAAAAAGTGTCAGAATAGGCCTGGTCTTCAAGTGTGTGCAAAAAAACGCAAACATGGCTCTGGCAGGCAAAAGGTTAAACAATGTATGATCAGCTAAAATTCTAGGTACCCCAATGACTGAGAGTGGACAAAATATGGGTAAGCTTTAAATGTGTATGGTGGTTTGGGAACTATTATTGTCTCAGTGAAATCTACCAACATAAGGGCTCATTCACACCAGAAAGCAGTGTGGGAAACCCACGTTCCATGCCCGTTTCCAAAACCTAGTTCAAAATGCACTGCAGTTGTGATCTACAGCCAGTGTGTCAGGAAAGGGTTCACCCGTCGGTGGCACTGTTGGTCCTATTGATCGCAGTACCAGTGTCCACCAGCGGGTGTCTTCTTGCAGCCAGGATCTGTAATAAAGGATCTCACCTGCTGGTGGCACTGTCAGACCCATGGGCCATAGTACTGGTGTCCAACAGCGGGTGTATTCCAGCAGTGTGGGGCAGGCAGCACCTCCTGCGCTCAGGTGTTACCTGAGGACAATTACTGCAGTCTCATAAATACCCGGCAAGCCCTCACATGCTGGCCTTGGTATCTCTCTCCTTGTGCCCTGACCCCACTGCCTGTAATCCTGACCTTGAGCCTGTACCTGACCTGACCTGACCCGATTCGATCTGATCCCTATCCCGAGCCCTTCCTGGACCTGTTACCTTGGATCCCTGCCCTGCAGCCTATCCATCCATCCTCACCCTGTGCTGTATTCCTTACCCATCTGCTGATCTCTGATCTCTGCTGATACCTGTGTATGACCCCGGTCTGGCTTAGTTTACGATTCTGGTATCTCCTATTTTATTGTACATATCTGTCAGTAGACCAGACTGTGTGGACTGCACAGAGGAAACCAAAAACGCATGTAAAGTGAATGATAATGGTGTATTAAGATGGGTGACAAGTAAGTGAATACAAACAGTGCACAACCAACCACAACACCCACAAACAACAACAAATTCCCTGACAGTATACCAAGGCCATCCCTGACCAGACGTGGCTGCATCCTGGTTCGGTGGGCTCGCTAAAGATGGATTTTAATGAAATTGTCTATTATTCTCTGCTGGTGGCAGAGGATAGTGAATATTTCTGCCAAACCTTTTTTTTTATACTTCATATCTTTATTAATCCATTTTCCATTATACATCAAAAACATTCAATCCCCCTTCCCACCCTCCTCTGGAACATTCAGATACAGTAATCATAATATATCTTTAAAAACACAGTTCAATTCCTTATAATTGAGCTGTTTGTTCCAGCGTCCGTTCCCTTATCTTCCCTCCAGCTAAACTTCCCTCCCCAGACACATTTGTCCCACACTATAATCCACCTACTTTCATTCCTCTACCATTCCCTTTCTATCCTTTACTTCCTTAAATCAACACTTCCCTTCTTCACAAATTTTTCATTATATTAGAATAATTCTTTTCTCCCACCACTGTTTCCAAATTTTGTCATATTATTTAAGAGCACCTTGTCTAATATATGTTACTCTTTCCTTTAGTATTGTTATATTCATGCTTTGTTCCCATTCTTTACTGGTCGGTGGGAGAGCTGTTTGCCATCTCTGTGCAATCAGCTTCCTTGCCTGGAACAGGCATCTCAGAATTGCAAGCTGGTTGCTACCAATTTTCCCTTCTCCATCTGTCCCGCCCAGTACACATTGTATTGGATCCAGTTCTCTTGTTCAATATTTGTAGGTATTTTAACAAGAATACATATCACAGGTATAATACAGATGATGCGAGAGTGAGATATACAACGTAACCTTAATGGAAGATATGTTTGTAGAGTTTGATGCTAAAAAAAAAAAGGAAAAGATAATTTTTATCCTTGAAATAATAAAGAGAAGAAAATAGAGAGCAATAACAATTGTCATGTATATTGGACTCGTAAAATAAAGAAAAAGACTATACCTTACATCAGGTAGAAAGTGCCTCCGGACCTCCCATCCACCCCTAGTGGGGTCAAACTGTGGATGGGAGGGGGCACATGTTAAAAAAGAGAAATAAATGAATTAACTAAGGTATAGGTGAGTCCTGGAAGGATGAATAAGTTATCCTAACATATAAGTAAAGTAGTTAGAAGCCTATTAAAGTCACTTTTAAATGTCAAAACCAATCCTATGAAGAAACAACAGAAGAAAAACAGTGTATCAAATGGATAGAAGATTTTCTCGGGTTAGTAGTCCAAACTCTAGAGTATATGTAATAGTAATTTTAAGAAGCAGGAAGAAAATATAAATCCCAAAATCACATACTGGGCAATAATGAAAATAAAAGAAAAAGAAGAGTGTTGAGATAGGAAGAAAGAAAAGAAGAGATTGAGAAAAGAAAGGAGTGAAGAGAAAGGAAAGGAAAAGATGAGGTTCCCTCCCAGGGATGATCCAGCCCCAGCCCCAAGAAATGCTAACTAAGACTAGCAACATTTGAAAGAAAGGAAGAGAATAAAAAAATGTTAAATTGGATTAGCAGGGCAGCAAAAGAGATTGGTCAAAATCGGATGTTAGGAAATGTTTAACCCATGGTTGCCAAATTTTATTAAATTTTTTCACATTATTATTCTCAATAGCTGACATTTTGTGGAAAATGAGGGCTCTGTTCATTCGGTGTTTAGCTTCAGTCACAACCAATGTCTGAGATTTCCATGCCTTAGCTATAGTTTGTTTAGCTGAGGTTGTCAGATATAATAATAGTTGGAAATGATTGTGGGTAAGTTCAGGGGGTTTAAGATTCAATAATGCTACGACTGGGTCCGGCTTAATCAAGTTTTCTAGAGCAGTGGAAGCCATTCCGAATGTTTTGTTCCAAAAATTTTGGGCAATTGGACATTCCCACCATATGTGGAGATAGGTACCTACAGTCGCACAGCCACAAAAGCAAATATTTGGACAAGTAGGCGAGAATTTAGCTAACCTCGCTGGTACCAGATACCAGCGTGATAAGACCTTGAAACAATTTGTGGATGAGCGCATAGTGGTCGACCAGATATTGTCCCAATCTTTCGTACTGAATGTCTTATCAAAATCCTGAGACCATTTGGTGACATATAGCGGTGGAGTGTCTGTGAGGGGGAATTGAGATGTTTATAAAGTAGTGAGATCAGACCTCTAGTGTGTGGATCACATTTACAGATCCTTTCAAACTGTGATAGTTGATTAAGTATGGAACCCGAATTCAATAACCGGTGTATAAAAGTTTTTAATCTGTAGGTACCGGAAAATGTATTTGCTGGGTACACCATGAATATCACATAGATTAGGAAATGTCAGGATGTTATTGATGGAGGTTATATCATATAAGCATGTCGGATTTTTGGTAGTCCAGGCTGAAAAGGAAGAGGGAAACTTCCATGCAGGATAAAAAGCTGGGTGTCTAATAAATGACAGTAGGGGGTTATGTGGGGATTGTAGTGTAGCGGGTATGTACTTTCCCGGGTGTAAATTTGAACTTGACAGAGACATTAGTGATGTGTAATTCTCTGCAGCCCAGCGGGTGGCGCTGTCGCCCTGGGCTGAGGTTGAATCATTGCTGTGTGTTGTGCCTCCTTTTTGTCCTCCCTCGGCAGCGGTATGGTGGGGCGGGGAACCCGCCGTGCTTGCTGGGAGAGGGTATAAAGGGGCCGGCCATCTTTGTCACGGGGTCGGAGTCCAGGGCACCTTCAGCCTGTGGACGGTGGTTCGTGTTGGTTTTCTAGGCGGGCCTAGGCCTAGAGGACAGCCGGAGGTCGTGTTCCCTTCCAGGCACCTTTAGCCTGGGGTGAGGTACTCAGATGGAGGTCCGGAGCTCAGTGCCCAACACTGAGTTCCGCAAGGGAAGGAGATCCTAGGGAACCCCGGGAGTGGGTACCCGAATCCGGAAGGCGTAATGGACCGGGGGAGCTCCTCATTCGAAGACCTGGTGCAGCAGATTGCCAGTGACGGGTGAGTCTCTCACCGGAGACCGCTTGGAAGGAAATCCCCCCTCGTTCGGAGACTGCAACCCACTTTCAGGAAGGAAAGTGGAGAATACATTGTGTCTGGGCCTATTTGCATCCACACCTCCTTTTCTGTTCTGTTTCTACCAAGGGAGTTCAACTGATTGTGTTCATTCGAGAAGAATAAAGGAGTGTTGAACTTTAATGGTGTGGGGCTCATTTCCTGACAGACATTGTTCAAGGTAACTCTCGGTGGAGGCTCCAGGTGCACAGCACTGACCCGAAGGTAAAAGAACTTTGCTTGTATCACACTGACACCTGTGACAAAGGCCTGGCGTAGTGTCCCCGCTCCCTTCCCCTCTAAAAGATACCCCTAGACAAGAGAGAGACGAGCTGAAGAGAAAGAGGGGAGTGAGGGGGGTGCTACACGTGGGGGCTCGGGTCCGGTATAGTGTTTGTGCACCACAGCATTGAACGTGTCTGTTGGAAGAGTTACGCGAATAGGCAGGCCTTCACTGGCCGAAGTGCATCCCTGCTCGAAGTCGTGGACATGACCCAATAAAGGGAGAGGCCCGCGCAGAAGAGTGGAAAGAGGGGGAAGTTCAGCCGTGTGAAGTACTACACGTGGGGGCTTCTATTGCACTGCGCCACCAGGCACACCCCCATCCCTTAGTTCATGGGCGTGACTCAGAAACAGAAAAGAAGAAAAGCCCGCGAACTGGAGCAAAGGGGAGGAGTCCAATACGTGTGAAGGACTACACGTGGGACATTGGCGCAAAGAAAAACTCTGCAGTGTGCAATGGATCAGCAACAGGTCGCCATGTTCGGACATACGTTGTGGATTCCAGTTCACCCTTCCACCACGACATTGACTGCTGCTGCTCCGGTAACAGATACGGGGATCCGGCTAAAGCCAAGGGGTCGATTTGCCCTGTATTCATGCATGGACGTTGAGGCCCTGGGTGTGATTTGTCCTGGCTGTTCGGGACTGGTGTGCCAGCTGAAGCCATTCGGGCAATGTGAGGCCTGTGGGGAGTTCCTGTTCGAAGTGGATCCGGCGGTTGAGAAGCCGAGAACCATCTACCCCGTCCGTGCTGCGGGCAACACCACTCAGAGAGGAGGAATCACTGCTGTGACAGCCATCCCTGCGCACACTGCAGCGACCGCGGAAGAGGTTGTAAAACTTCAACGGGAGAAATCCGAGGATGCTGACTCGGTCACCACGATCTTGCAGCGTCCACCACCGAAGAGAAAGACCGGCATGGTAGCCCCGACCAGCGGTTGTGGTGGACCGTCTCGCCCGCTTACGCCCGGCCAGGATGGATCCGTCGACAAGAGTTCTGGACGTCCCGTTTCAAGTAAAGGCCGAGGTAAGCCTGGCGGAGAGATTTGGTGTATGGGAAGAGGTGAAAGCTCGGTCTCCACTACAGGATACCTGCCTGCGGAGGAGAGTGACACCTCTGACCTAGAGTCACTCTCGGACATGGGAGACGACGTTGCAATGGATGAACTGTTTGCAGAGAAAGGCTGGGACACAGTACCTCTCGCTTCATTCCGGGGGACCAGGGATCCACCCATGTCTACAGGGGAAAGTACACCCCGGGTGGAGGCACCAGCGCCTGAAGAGAGGTCCCATCCCCAGCCTGCTTCTACATCCCCGTGCCATCTGTACCGAAGACCGGGGAAAAGAGACTGTTGCTGTGGGCACCAATGCCCAGATCAGATGTGATCAAGGTCGCTCGCCACCTGGACTCGATAGTGTTGCCTGGCGAAGGGGACAGAGCTACCATGCCTCCTTTGGCGAGACTACAACGCCTATTTGGCCAGAAGGTTGTTGCGGACTACGGATGGGAGTATCCGTACTTGTCGAAGGAACTGCTGTATGAGGTGGAAGTGTGCTAGGAGCGCTGGTACAATGTCTTTGTGTGGACCCACCTTCAGGTTCCCCACGCCCGCAGGTACCTGGCATGCTCTCCAAAGGCCTCTCAACGTTTTAAAGACTGCAAAGCAGAATGGATGTTAGGACGGCACATTCATGCAGACAAAGTGTTGATCCGGCGCAAAGAAGGAGAAGATGTGGAGTATCATCTGGAAACCATGGATCAGCACTTGAAGCCACTTGTTCTGCCGCATCCCTTTTACCTGTAGGAGAAAAGAGACTCCGTTCTTATCATGCTGCTGAACTTTCTGGGGCCCGTTGCTTTTGTGCCCTAAAGGAATGAAGGACTGTTCCTGTTGTTCTTAACTTTCTTGCAAGAGATCATAGACTCTGAATAGATAGGGCCAAAGAGAAGAGGAAAGTTCCACGAGTGCAGTTACCGCGGTGCTGTCACCAGGTGGCAGTGTTGTGCAACGTTAAAACACTTTTCATGCACTCACTCTTTGGAGAAAAGGGATTTCTTCCCGGAGAAGTTTCTTTTCCATCACACGAATACAGGTGTCAGGGTTATATGTGTTAATCCTTTCTTTTCCCTCTGCAGGAGAGCATCCCATCAAGTCCACTGAGAATGGGGTGGGTCTTAGTCAGGATGGGGGGGGGGGAAGTAAAAAAATTGTGAAGATGTGATTCAAAGTTAAGAGTCAATGCTGTTGTTTCTCTTCTGTCTTTATTCCCTTTTCTTTACAGGGCTCAGACACAATGTTTTAGTTGGATAGTTTTTCTAAAAGTTTTATTTTTGTACAATTGTTAGTCGGTTTCTGGATTGGATTATGTCAGCCGTTGAGGGCATGATTTACTCCAGACACTGGGGACCAGTGTCAAACCACCAGGGGGAGAGTGTAGCTGGTATGTACTTTCCCGGGTGTAAATTTGAACTTGACAGAGACATTAGTGATGTGTAATTCCTTGCAGCCCAGCGGGTGGCGCTGTCGCCCTGGGCTGGGGTTGAATCATTGCTGTGTGTCTTGCCTCCTTTTTGTCCTCCCTCGGCAGCGGTATGGTGGGGCGAGGAACCCGCCGTGCTTGCTGGGAGAGGGTATAAAGGGGGCCGGCCATCTTTGTCACGGTGTCGGAGTCCAGGGCACCTTCAGCAGACTGCAACCCACTTTCAGGAAGGAAAGTGGAGAATACATTGTGTCTGGGCCTATTCGCATCCACACCTCCTTTTCTGTTCTGTTTCTACCAAGGGAGTTCAACTGATTGTGTTCATTCGAGAAGAATAAAGGAGTGTTGAACTTTAATGGTGTGGGGCTCATTTCCTGACAGACATTGTTCAAGGTAACTCTCGGTGGAGGCTCCAGGTGCACAGCACTGACCCAAAGGTAAAAGAACTTTGCTTGTATCACACTGACACCTGTGACAAAGGCCTGGCGTAGTGTCCCCGCTCCCTTCCCCTCTAAAAGATACCCCTAGACAAGAGAGAGACGAGCTGAAGAGAAAGAGGGGAGTGAGGGGGGTGCTACAGTAGTTTATGTGAACATCTAAATTTGTCTCAGATAGTCATGGAGTGCTTTGTAATAGGATTAGACAGGCTAATTCTATCACAAGGGGATAACCACATTATATTAGCCACAGATATTGGATCAATATCGATAGATTCTATTGCCACCCACAAAGGGGTTTCAAACAATGCATGGTACTTAGATAATTGGGCAATTTGTGCTGCGTAATAGTAAGTGGTGAAATTAGGAATCCCTAGTCCCCCTTTAGATTTTTCGATTAAAAAGTGTCGCTTTAGAAATACGTGTTTTAATCTTACCCCATATAAACGATACAACTCTCTGTTGTAGTAGCCTTAAAAAATAGGAAGGAATGGGAATAGGGAGCACCCTAAAAAGATACAAGAATTTTGGTTGAATGGACATTTTCACAGCGTTGATTCTACTGAACCATGATAGAGAAAGTGTGGACCAATTATTTAATAAGTTTGTGATTTGTTTTAGTAGTGGTAAGTAATTTGCTTTGAACAGGTCTGAGATTGAGGATGTAAGTTGTATTCTCAAATATGGGATATAGTGAGTGACCCAATTGAATGGTAAGGTTGCTTGAGCTCTGTGAAGTTCGGAATGCGATAAGTTTATGTTAAGCGCATTGGATTTGGAGTTGTTAATATATAGCCCTGAAATATCTGAAATTTTTTCTAAGGGGTTCAATAAATTTGGAGCTGAAATTTGAGGATGGGTTAGGAAGACAAGTATATCATCTGCGAAAAGACATATTTTATGGTGATATCCACCTAGTTCCAAGCCTCTAATATTAGGGTTGGATCTGATGAGCATCGCCAGTGGTTTTATGAGAAGAGCGAAAATCAAAAGGTGAAAGGGGGCAACCCTGTCTCGTGCCACTTTTAATATCGAATGTAGATGATATGTATCCCATATATTTAATATATGCCTTCGGATCATTATATAAAGCAGAGATCCATAGTAGAAAATGGTTTCCAAAGCCCCATTTTTGTAGAATATAATTCATAAATGGCCATGAGACCGAATCAAAAGCTTTACGCATGTCTAGAGACAAGAAACAAGTAGGGATCTTCCTCGTTTTGGCGGAATATGTTAACAAAAGCGCTCTTCTAATATTATCCCCCGCCTGACGTTTGGGCATAAAACCTGTTTGATCACGATGTATTAAATTTCCAATGATAGTGTTCAAACTATTTGCCAATATTTTAGCCAGTAACTTGATGTCCAGGTTAAGAAGGGAAATTGGACGGTAGTTAGTCCAGGAAGTGAGATCGGAATGGGGTTTAGGGAGCATTACTATGATAGATGTCAAGGATTCATTTCTAAATGACTGTCTAGCTAATAAAGAGTTGAAGGCTCTAGTTAGAATAGGTGCTAATACTGTTTGAATTTTTTTAAAGTATAAAGCTGAAAAGCCGTCCGGGCCTGGCCTTTTATGTGGCTTCAACTCTTGAATAGCTGTTTGAACCTCAATTAAAGTTATAGGCTTCTCAAGAACGTCAAGTTGATCAGGTTTCATGTGTGTAAATGTGATGTTTGAGAGTAGATCATCAGTTTTAAGTTTATCAAAATTCTGGTTCGGTGAGTATAATTTGGCCAATTTTGAACAGAAAATCTCTAATATTTTTACTGTGTTGCTGGTGAAAGAGTCACGGGATGTCTAACGGCACCCCAAGTATGAAAGGGGTTAACGCCGTTTAGGATATTCCCTCTCTGGACACACATCCACTGCCGATCTTCCACAGTCAGGCGACCGCTTCCCATAGGATTAGTCCTTCCAAACATACGAGACAAACGCTCTGTATCTTTCCAACTCGACTGACAATCTTTAATGACAAACTCCAAGTTTTATACACACAGAGAGGAGGTTCTTACATTCTGCTCAGACAATACACCTTTGACCAGACCTAATTTACATGAGCTAATTAACTACAGTGATGACTCAGACACATGACCTTTAGGCTAGCCTCACTGTCTCCCAATACACATCTGACATCTTAGCAGACACAGGTGGGGGCTGGATGTGGTGACATTAGCATCTAACAGTATGTGTCCCAACATCATGAAGGAGTCACTTTTCAGTTAACCTGTTGAGTTCATAATCAAACAGTAAATAGTTCTTTACAGATATCCTGGGGAATATTGTGGAAAAATATCACTGTCCCATTTTAAAGCAATCCAAGACATATTCTTATTGTCCATTATTTTCTTGCTCACCCTGTGCCCAAAGTGACCCCTGTCACTGGATGTTTTAACCACTTAACGACCGCTCACTGTATATATACGTCGGCAGAATGACACCGACAGGCACAATCACGTAGAGCATACGTGATCGCCTTTGTACAGTTGGGGGGTCCGATCGGACCCCCCTCCTATACAGTGAGCGGCCGTTAATCGTTGGGGAGCGTTCGGAGATGAGGGGGTGACCATTCGATTTCGGCCACCCCCTCGCGATCGCTCCCGGCCAATGAAAATGCTTCCTCTGCCATGTGATGTAAACACAGGCAGGAGGAAGTGATGTCATCTCCCTCGCGGCGGTCTTTTCGATTCCGGCGCCGAGGAGAGAGGAAGCAGGTTAGTGCACCAACAGTCCACTGACACGTAGGTACACATAGGCACACATTTCACCCCCCAGTCACCCCCAGATCACCCCCCAGGTCACCCCCCAGCCCCCAATCACAGTGTCACTGATTGCAGTGAACATTTATTTTACTGATCACTGCTTTTAGTGTCATCTGTGATAGTAAAAAGTTGCAGGGCAGTTAGGATTAGGCCCCTTTAGGTCCAGGGTAGCCCCCTAACACCCCCTAATAAAGGTTTAACCCCTTGATCGCCCCCCAGGTAACCCTTTCACCCCCTAACGCCAGCGTCGTATTTTCGAACGCTGTATTTAGTGCCGGTGGTGCCCTAGATAGCCAGTTAATTATTTTTAGGTTCGCCGCAGGTTTTTATTAGCGTCAGATACCCCCATATATTATTTTAACCCCCTGATTGCCCCTAGAGTTAACCCTTTCACCAGTGATCACCGTATAAGCGTCACTGGTGACACTGGTTACCCAGTTAGTTATTTAGTTATTTAGGTAACCCGTCAGGTTTTTATATAGCGTCGGTTACCCCCATATTTAACCTAATAAAGGTTTTAGCCCCCTGATTGCCCCTAGTTAACCCTTTCACCAGTGATCACCATATAAAAGTTACGGGTGACGCTGGTTGGTTAGTTTGCTTTTTATAGCATCAGGGCACCCGCCGTATATAACCCAATAAAGGTTTAACCCCCTGATCGCCCGGCGGGTGAGATCAATTAGGTTTTAGCGCCAGAGAGGGTCTGCGTCGCCCCAGGCAGCGTTAGGTTAGTGCCAGTAACGCTAACACCCACGCGCAAAGCATACACCTCCCTTAGTGGTATAGTATCTGATCAGATCTATACTAGCGTCCCCAGCGGTTTAGGGTTCCCAAAAACGCAGTGTTAGCGGGATCAGCCCAGATACCTGCTAGCACCTGCGTTTAGCCCCTCCGCCCAGCCCACCCAAGTGCAGTATCGATCGATCACTGTCACTTACCAAACACAAAACACATAACTGCAGCGTTCGCAGAGACAGTCCTGATCCCTGCGACCGCTAACAGTTTTTTTTGTAGCGTTTGATATATTTGCTGACGACAGTCGGGTGCTTTTTTTTCCTGTGAATCTTACTAGTGTACCCCTAAATTTAGAGCCCAAAATGGCAAGTCGAAGGTACACTAGTAAAGAGGCCTACGAGATTCTGAGCATGACAGATAGTGAAGAGGAGGTCACGTATCTGTCAGATTCAGGCTCAGAATATCTTCCCGTAGAAGACAGTGACGTCAGCGGCCCCACGTCAGATAGCTCTGATGACGAAGTTGAGGTCCCTGCTAAGGTCAGGAGTACCCGATCCCGATCTTCTGAGGTTGTTGAGGAGCAAGAACCGCAGGGCTCTCGTATCATGGAGCAGAGGAGTACTAGCGCCGCTATTCCTTCTGGTGAATTGGCAAGCACCAGCGGCCTAGTACAGCCTGGGCGTACATCCAGCACTGCAGTATCACGTGGTGACGTGGCGAGTCCCATAAGTGCAGTTCAAGCTGGCGAGGTGGCAAGCACAAGTAGTGTCCCGCTGCCACCAATAAGAAGACAAAGGCAGGCCCGTCGTGCCCATAGTAAGCTTCCTGCAGAATTCGCCTATCCTGATTGGGTCCCCACCACTTCTGCAGAACCCGTACTTCCCCCATTCACTGCCCAACCCGGTATTCAGGTGGAAACAGCTGATTTTATGCCAATCGATTATTATTCGCTGTTTTTCACGGAAGATCTCTATAGATCTATTGTGGACCAGAGTAATTTATATGCTGGTCAATTCATCGCCGCTAATCCCCAGTTGCCTTCCATTGCCAAAGATTGTAAACCAATTACGGTTTCCGAATTTAAGACCTTTCTGGGCCTTTCCCTCAACATGGGCACACATAAATTCCCGTCATTGCGTGCTTATTGGTCCACGCACCCTATTGACCACATGCCCGTGTTCTCTGCCTCCATGCCCAGGAAATGATACGAGCAGATTTTGCGGTTCATGCACTTCAACGACAATGAACTTTGTCGTCCACGTGGGGACCCTGAATACGACCGGCTCTATAAAATTCGGCCCCTCATAAACCACTTCAACGAACGTTTTGCAGCCTTGTTTATTCCCGATCAAGCTGTCTGCGTTGATGAGTCCCTGATTAAATTTTCTGGCCGCTTGGCTTTCAAGCAGTACCTTCCCAGCAAGCGTGCCAGATACAGGGTCAAGCTCTATAAGTGCTGTGACAGGGCAACAGGCTATGTATGGAGCTTTATGGTTTATGAGGGAAAAGACAGTCAGGTTGAGCCGGTCAACTGCCCGGATTACATAGGGAGCGCTGGCAAGATAGTGTGGAACTTGGTGTCACCCTTATTCGGAAAGGGGTACCACTTGTATGTGGACAATTATTACACGAGCGTGCCACTGTTTAGTCACTTGTTTGATCATCAGATTGGAGCATGTGGCACCGTGCGACCTAATCGCCGGGGCTTTCCCCAGCGGCTTGTAGATGCCCGTCTTAGGCTGGGGGAGAGAGCCTGCGTAAAGTGTAATAACTTGCTCGCTATGAAGTGGAGGGACAATAAGAATGTTTTCCTTCTTACCTCCCTTCATGCAGACACGACAGTCCAAATTCGTACGGCGACTGGTGTTGTGGAGAAACTCCTCTGTGTCCACGAATATAACCAAAATATGGGAGGGGTGGACCTCAACGACCAGTTGATGGCGCCGTATCTAATTGACCGTAAGGCGAGACGCTGGTACAAAAAAGTGTCTCTATCCTTATTTCAATTGGCTTTGCTGAACGCTCATGTGCTATACAGAGCTTCAGGCGGGACTTTATCTCTTCTAAAATTCCAGAATGAGATAGTCACAGAACTCCTGTATCCAGGCGGTTCTGCACCTCACCATCCCCTACCAAATGCAGTAAGCCGGCTGCATGAGAGGCATTATACACATCTCCTCCCGAGTACCCCTATCCAGCGAACCCCCCAAAAAAGATGTCGTGTCTGTAGCAAGCGCGGATTTAGGCGTGACACCCGTTATTATTGTCCACTCTGTCCTGACAAACCTGGTCTTTGCGTTGGTGAATGTTTTGAACGCTACCACTCAAAAGTGAAGTTTTAGCGTAGGGTACAGCATTTCACAGACTAGGACACACTTACACAGGGTCTCCCAAGATGCCATTACATTTTGAGAGACCCGAACCATTACAGTTGTTAAAGTTTAAAAAAAAAGTGTAAAAAAGACAAAAAAAAACGTAAAAAACAAAAACACAAAAAAAATATAAAATAAAAAAAACAAAAATAGTTGTAGTTTTATTGTTCTCTCTCTCTCTCTCTATTTTCTCTCTATTGTTCTGCTCTTTTTTACTGTATTCCATTCTGCAATGTTTTATCATGCTTGCTTTTCAGGTATGTAATTTTTTGTTTTCAGGTGCGCCATTCAACTGCAGCCCGGAATTATTTATCTTGACAGCAACAGCGTTTGCTCCCACGATACATAAAGCCGTGACTCCAGTGCTGTAGGAGGTGATTTCACCACCACAGTTAAAAAAAAAGAGCATATATGCCGAAGCATGGGGGCAGCAGGGGCGGAGGAGTGATTTTGCTCCTAATGCCGCGTATATACGGTCGAAATTCTGACGGAGGCTTGCCCGTGGAAAAGTTCGACCGTGTGTACGCGGCATAACTTTTTTGCGGGAGGATGCCCCCATGCTTCGGCATATATATATTTTAAGCACAGGTTGCGTTAAAAAAATGTTTTATTTTTTACTAGGTTTTGTTTTGGTATTTGCTTTGCAGGTATGGTAAGGTAAGGTCTTACTGTTGTACTGTAATGTTACTTTGTTTTAATGTTAACCATCATTTGCTTAGCAGGTACGCCATTCAGTTGCATCGCGGATTTATTTATCTTGACAGCAACAGCGTTTGCTCCCACGATACATAAAGCCGTGACTCCAACGCTGTAGGAGGTGATTTCACCACCACAGTTAAAAAAAGAGCATATATGCCGAAGCATGGGAACAGCAGGGGCGGAGGAGCGATTTTGCTCCTAATGCCGCGTATATACGGTCGAAATTCCGACGGAGGCTTGCCCGTGGAAAAGTTTGACCGTGTGTACGCGGCATAACCTTTTATGCCGCGTACATACGGTCGAAATTTCGACAAAGGCTTGCCCGTGGAAAAGTCCGACCGTGTGTACGCGGCATAACTTTTTTGCGGGAGGATGCCCCCATGCTTCGGCATATATGCCCATCATTAGAAGTGGGTGGATGAAGGGAGGTATTCTAATGGTGGGCTTACCCACCGATCAATCTCTTTTTTTCGTTCAGCCAACAGGCTGCATGAAAAAAAAGATTACAATACATGTCCAACAAGGACCAGCAACGTACTGGTATGTTGCTGGACTTTGAATGGTTATACCAGATTGATGCCTGCGGGTATCATTCTTTTCAGCCAGCGGCCGGCTTTCATGTAAAAGCAATCCTAGTGGCTAATTAGCCTCTGGACTGCTTTTACAAGCAGTGGGAGGGAATGCCCCCCCCGGATATAAACAGCGCCATTGGGAAATTGGGAAAGCATTTTATCACACCGATCTTGGTGTGGTCAGATGCTTTGAGGGCAGAGGAAAGATCTAGGGTCTAACCCCCCATTTTTTTTCAAAAAAAGAGTACCTGTCACTACTTATTGCTATCATAGGGGATATTTACATTCCCTGAGATAACAATAAAAATGATAAAAAAAAAATATGGAAGGAACAATTTAAAAATAAAATAAAAAAGCAAAATAAATAATAATAAAAAAATAAAAAAATAAAAAAAGCACCGCTGTCCCCCCCTGCTCTTGCGCAAAGGCGAACGCAAGCGTTGGTCTAGCGTCATATGTAAATAGCAATTGCATCATGCATGTGAGGTATCACCGCGAAGGTCAGATCGAGGGCAGTAATTTTAGCAGTAGACCTCCTCTGTAAATCCAACGTGGTAACCTGTAAAGGCTTTTAAAAATGAATGTAGTTTCTCGCCGCTGCGCGTTTGTGCGCAATTTTAAAGCATGTCGTGTTTGGTATCCATGTACTCGGCCTAAGATCATCTTTTTTATTTCATCAAACATTTGGGCAATATAGTGTTTTTTAGTGCATTAAAAATAAAAAAAGTGTGTTTTTCCCCCAAAAAATGCGTTTGAAAAATCGCTGCGCAAATACTGTGTGGAAAAAAAAATGCAACACCCACTATTTTAATCTGTAGGGCCTTTGATTTAAAAATATATATAATGTTTGGGGGTTCAACATAATTTTCTTGCAAAAAAAAAAATGTTTTCATGTAAACAAAAAGTGTCAGAAAGGGCTTTGTCTTCAAGTGGTTAGAAGAGTGGATGATGTGTGACATAAGCTTCCTAATGTTGTGCATATAATGCCAGGACAGTTCAAAACCCCCCCAAATGACCCCATTTTGGAAAGTAGACACCTCAAGTTATTTGCTGAGAGGCATGTTGAGCCCATTGAATATTTTTTTTTTGTCCCAAGTGATTGAATAATGACAAAAATAAAAAAAATAAAAAATTTACAAAAAGTTGTCACTAAATTATATATTGCTCAAACATGCCATGGTTATATGTGGAATTGCACCCCAAAATACATTCTGTTGCTTCTCCTGAGTACGGGGATACCACATGTGTGAGACATTTTGGGAGCCTAGCCGCGTACAGGACCCCGAAAACCAAGCACCGCCTTCAGGATTTCTATGGGTGTAAATTTTTGATTTTACTCCTCACTGCCTATCACAGTTTCGGAGGCCATGGAATGCCCAGATGGCACAAAACCCCCCCAAATGACCCCATTTTGGAAAGTAGACACCCCAAGCTATTTGCTGAGAGGTATGTTGAGTATTTTGCAGATCTTGCTTTTTGTCACAAAGTTTTAAAAATTGAAAAAAGAAAAAAAAAAATATGTCTTTCTTCATTTTCAAAAACAAATGAGAGCTGTAAAATACTCACCATGCCTCTCGGCAAATAGCTTGGGGTGTCTACTTTCCAAAATGGGGTCATTTGTGGGGGTTTTGGGCTATCTTGGCATTTTATGGCCTTCAAAACTGTGATAGGTAGTGAGGAGTGAAATCAAAAATTTGTGCCCTTAGAAATCCTGAAGGCGGTGCTTGGTTTTCGGGGGCCCGTACGCGGCTAGGCTCTCAAAAAGTCCCACACATGTGGTATCCCCGTACTCAGGAGAAGCAGCAGAATGTATTTTGGGGTGCAATTCCACATATAACCATGGCATGTGTGAGCAATATATCATTTAGTGACAACTTTTTGTACATTTTTTCTTTTTTTTTTCTTTTTGTCATTATTCAATCATTTAGGACAAAAAAAAAAAATATTCAATGGGCTCAACATGCCTCTAAGCAAATAGCTTGGGGTGTCTACTTTCCAAAATGGGGTCATTTGGGGGGGTTTTGTGCCATCTTGGCATTTTATGGCCTTCAAAACTGTGATAGGTAGTGATAGGTAGTGAGGAGTGAAATCAAAAATTTATGCCCTTAGAAACCTTGAAGGCGGTGCTTGGTTTTTGGGGTCCCGTACGCGACTAGGCTCCCAAAAAGTCCCACACATGTGGTATCCCCATACTCAGGAGAAGCAGCAGAATGTATTTTGGGGTGTAATTTCACATATGCCCATGGCATGTGTGAGCAATATATCATTTAGTGACAACTTTGTGCAAAAAAAATAAAGTTTGTCATATTCCTGCAACTTGTGGCAAAATATAAAATATTCCATGGACTAATCATGCCTCTCAGTAAATATCTTGGGGTGTCTACTTTCCAAAATGGGGTCATTTAGGGGGGTTTTGTGCTATTTTGGCATTTTATGGCCTTCGAAACTGTGATAGGTAGTGAGGAGTGAAATCAAAAATTTGCGCCCTTAGAAATCCTGAAGGCGGTGCTTGGTTTTCGGGGGCCCGTATGCGGCTAGGCTCCTAAAAAGTCCCACACATGTGGTATCCCTGTACTCAGGAGAAGCAGCAGAATGTATTTTGGGGTGCAATTCCACATATAACCATGGCATGTGTGAGCAATATATCATTTAGTGACAACTTTTTGTAATTTTTTTTTTTTTTTGTCATTATTCAATCACTTGGGACAAAAAAAAAAAATATTCAATGGGCTCAACATGCCTCTCAGCAATTTCCTTGGGGTGTCTACTTTCCAAAATGGGGTCATTTGGGGGGGTTTTGTACTGCCCTGCCATTTTAGCACCTCAAGAAATGAGATAGGCAGTCATAAATTAAAAGCTGTGTAAATTCCAGAAAATGTACCCTAGTTTGTAGACGCTATAACTTTTGCGCAAACCAATAAATATACACTTATTGACATTTTTTTTACTAAAGACATGTGGCTGAATACATTTTGGCCTAAATGTATGACTACAATTGAGTTTATTCGATTTTTCTTATAACAAAAAGTAGAAAATATCGTTTTTTTTCAAAATTTTCGGTCTTTTTCCGTTTATCTCGCAAAAAATAAAAATTGCAGAGGCAATCAAATACCATTAAAAGAAAGCTCTATTTGTGGGAAGAAAAGGACGCAAATTTCGTTTCAGTACAACATTGCATGTCCGCACAATTTACAGTTAAAGCAGCGCAGTGCAAAATTCTGAATTCACCTCTGGTCCTTTAGCTACCAAATGGTCCGGGGCTTAAGTGGTTAAGCTTAATGGGTGTTTGTGTAAAATGTACTTTTTTAAGGCAACGAGCCATAGTATCTGGTTTGTTGGCTTTGACGTAGTAAAAATGCTGTCTTTTGCGTATGGTCTTGTCTGCAGAGTCAGTTAAGAATAGGTCTAAGTCAAGTTTAGCCCTCTCATAATTGGTGTTATTCGTGGCATTAGGAACCGATTGAAAAGCTGCGTAGCATTTATTAAAATTGTTTTCCAACTTAGTGAATAGAAGTTTGTTTTTTCTTTTGTGAACTGCAGCTAATTGCATAAATTTGCCACGGATAACAACTTTATGAGCTTCCCACAATGTAAGAGCTGAAACCTTGTTATTATCGTTAAATGTGAGATAGTCAGTGAGAGCTGTTTCGATGTCTAAACAGTGCAACGGATGTGACAGCATGGATTCGTTAATACACCATGTCTTGTCGTGAGACCTAGGTATTGGTGAGGCTAAAGTGATGGAAACGGCGCAGTGATCTGTCCATGAATATGGGGTAATTATTGAAGACTTGATCTCAGGTAATATACTTGAAGGAGTAAAAATATGATCGATCCGGGAAAAAGATTTGTCGGGATATGAGTAATGTGTATAATTTCTTCTAGTTGGATTAACTTCCCTCCATGTATCAGCCAATTTGTGTGCGGACAGAAGATTCCGTAGGGAATGCTTGTGAGTAGTAGAAGTGGGTTTGGACGGGGACTTGTCTAGGAAAGGAAAAACCGTCGTATTAGAGTCTCCGCATATCACAACCATTCCAACTTTATGTGTATCCACCAATTGAAAGAGGTGTGATAAGAACGCTTCCGGGCGTTTATTCAGGGCATAGTACCATACTACGGTGATCAAATTATCTGCAAGAAGACCAGTAAGTAAAATATATCTGCCCTCTGGATCATTGATTTGTGAAATAAGAGTGAATGGCATTGATCGGTGGAATCCAATAAGGGTTCCATGTTGCTTGGTTGTGGCTGAAGCTACATAGAATTGAGGATAAGTGGAAGATAAGAATTTAGGAAAAGTTTTGTCAGTGAAGTGTGTTTCCTGAAGACAGATAATATGTGCCTTCCTAGCCGCAAAAGATCTCATAGCTTTGGCACGTTTCTGAGGTATATTAAATCCTTGTACATTTAAGGATAATATGTTTATGGGGGCCATAGCAGTCCGGGAGTGGTGTTTTTAGGCAAAGGGGTAAAACCCCCCACTAAGGCCGGAATCATCCCCAGGAGAGAAAGAAGACAGGAAGGGAGGAAGAAAGAAGTAGAGAAGAAGTAAAAAAAATAAAAGATGAAAGACCCTTGAGAATATATAAACAATTATTGCATAACAATATGTAAAGAGGGTGTGGGAACGTCTCAAGGGAACAACAAGTGCACCCCAAGAGGTTCCGAAATCACCGTCCGACTTCCGTTTAATATCGGGAGTCGAAGGGTGCAAGGAAGGCTACATGAAATTCCATGTGGCCAGTCAGCACCGGAGAACCTACTAAACAGTACAAATGAACTTAATATAACAGCAACCATAAATTGTAGAGGGAAAAAAAAATAGGGGAGAAAAAAAGGGGGGGGGGGGAAACAGGAGGCAAAAATATGCTAACATCAGAATCTATGTGAACCTATATAAGGTGGGAGGGGGGAAGGAAAGACGAGGAAAAAAAAAAATTGAAAAAAATTATTTAAATAAAAATTATAGATCAAAAGGTATTTAAATCAACCAGGTGACTGAAGTGAGGTATGAGTGTAATTCATGGATATGATCTAGCACAATAAGCTAGAAAATTGAAGCGATGAGCGAACTGGGAAATTGATTGAAGTCAGTCCATGGAGTCGACATTAGGTGGTGATAGGGTCTCAAAGCGTCCGTTTGTGTAGATTTTGACGTGTGGAGGCAGATGAAACTTGTTTGGAGGATGATCGCGTGGTTGAACGTCTACGAGGCTGAACTGTGTTTTCGGATTGATCCAAAAGGTCCAAATCAAGCAGAACTGTTTGTAGTTCTTCTGGGGTACGACAAACATTATTTGTTTCCAAATGGGTGAAATGCAGGGAGAAAGGGAAACCCCAGTGGTATATTATCTGGTGGTGTTGCAAAACTTGTAGAAAGGGTTTTAATGCCCTTCTCTTGGTTATTGTAAGTGGAGAGAGGTCTGCAAATAGCTGATAAGTATTACCTTGAAAGGTTAGGGCAGAATTTCCTCTGGCCGCAGTTAGTATTTGTTCTTTTGTCTTATAATAGTGGAACCTAACAATTATGTCCCTGGCGGGACCGTTAGGCTTGCGAGGGGCTAAGGCCCTGTGCACCCTATCCATTTCCAGTCTTTCCACTGGGGTGCCAGGGAGAAGTTCTTGAAAAAGTGCAAGCATAGTTGCCTGTACATGTTCAGGTATTCCTCTAATTCTCAAGTTGGAGCATCTGTCTCTGTTCTCCTGGTCCTCCAACCTTGTTTGCAAGATAAGTTTTTCCTCTTTTAACTGGTCCAATTCCTCAATATGATGCTGGGTGTAAGATTCTAGTTCATCCACCCTCACCTCTAGTTCAGCAGTTCTCTGCCCAATCTCCCTAATTTCCTTAGCACCTGTCAGTAATTTCATCTGAAGTCTGTTTCAATGCCTTTTGTAACATTCTCTCAAATTGTTTGAACATATTAGGTTGAACAGTGGTTTGTATCTGTTCATCTTCAGAGTCAGTCTCACCTCCACACTGTTGTGCCTTAGGGCTAGGTCACAGAGATGTTGAGGAGCGCTGTGTATTATGTCGTGAGGTACTCGGCGGCGCCATTTTAGAAAATGCCCTGCCTGACATCTCCTTTTGTTTCCCTGTTTTTAGTGTGATTTTGGTACCTCTTGTCACCATTCTACTGGCTCAGGCGTGTTCCCGGAGGTATGCGGTAGTGTCAGTGTTGATTTCAGAAGTCGCTGCGGCTCTCGGTTCTCCGGTCTGACTAGCTTAGGAGAGGAGCTCTAAGGAAGCGCGACTGCTCCCTCAGGCATCCGCGCATGCGCTCTGGATCCAGTTCTATATGAGTTTCAAAAGTCTGCTCAATGATTCCCACTACCTCCCTCCAATACCGAAATAGTTTTGGGCATCTCCAAAACACATAGATCATACCCCCTCTGTTCTCCCGCATCTGGGGCAGCTAGCGTCTGATCTGCGACCAAACTGGAAGAGTTTATACGGGGTATAATAAGCTCTATTTAATAAAAACAGGTGAGACATCCTCTAGGAGGGAGATAACGAAACCAGTGAGGCGAGTTCCAGGATTCTTTCCCACTGTATCTCCGGTATATTACCAACATCTCTTTCCCACTTCTTTTTATAGGTCGGACTTTGTATTCCCCTCAGGCTCCCCTTATATATACTAGGATAGATTTTTGATATTAGGCCCTTTGATGTTCTTGTATTGATAATTTCCTGGAGCAGTGGGATCTTACTCCATTCCATTACCATTCCTTTATACTGGGCTGCAAGTACGTGCCTAATCTGTAAATATCTATAGAAAGTTTTATTTGGTATTGCATATTGTTCTCTTAATGCCTGAAAGGTTTTTAATATACCGTCTTGATACAGCTGGATAATGTACTTTATTCCTTGTCTCTCCCATTCCCTAATTATCCCCATCTTCTGTAATTCTCCTAAGTTATTATTTTCCCATTTTGTGTATTCTGTAAGGGCCAGTTCACACCAGACGCAGTTCCGTGTGCCTTTTTTCTGCACAAAATGCATGCACAGTATTTTCCATGTTTTCCAATGACTCTAGTTGGCTCTAGTTCACACCATGCAGTTAGTTTCCGGTCAGTTTCTGCACTGGAAACTGACCGGAAACTGACTGCATGGTGTGAACTAGAGCCAACAAGAGCAATTGGAATACATGGAAAACACTGTGCATGCATTTTTAGTGCTGAAAAAATGTGCACAAAACTGAAAGGAACTGTGTCTGGTGTGAACTGGCCCTTAGTCCGTTATATCCCAATGCTGCCTTCACTGCCTTCCATATTCTCAACATAAGGTCTAATGTACATAATTTCCGAGGGAAGGATCCTGCCTCCATAGTTTCTACTAAGGAACTATGAGTAGTATTCTGTAGGAGTGAGCCTCCTCTCTATTTCTCCTCCTCCCGTGTTACATCCCCATATGTTGGAGCTGTGCAGCAAGAAAATAACTAAAACGGATGTGGAAGTGACACACCTCCTTCCTGCTTTGATTTATGTAAAGTGTTTAACCGAATTCTTGCCACCCCTTTTTTCTAGATAAATTTCCTAAAGATTGTATCTATCTTTTGGAACCACTTTTTATATATCCAAACTGGGGAGTTTTGTAAAACATAAAGAAGTTGCGGCATCCACACCATTTTTATTAAATTACATCGGCCCGCCACTGATAGTGGGAGCCGCTTCCATACTTTGATTTTCCTCTTATATTTATCCAATAATGGGGCCATATTGTAAGTAATATATTGATTAGGGTCTCTAGAGATAATTATCCCTAGATATTTTATTTGGGTTACTATTTGGATTTTTTCGGCCTCTTGCGGCAGGGTTTTTTCTAAAGGATCCCCTGGTAGCAGCATTGATTTTCCCCAGTTTATGGTGAGTCCAGAGAATTGGCCAAAGTTTTTAATTTCTTCCATAGCTTTCCTGAGTGAGTTCTGCGTATCTCCTAATAGCAGAAGAAGGTCATCCGCATACAGTACCACTTTCTCTTCTAACTCACCTAGTTTAAACCCTCTTATCTCAGGAGCCGCTCTAAGGGCTATTGCCAAAGGTTTGATTGCGAGGGCAAAGAGAAGGGGGGACAGCGGTCACCCCTGTCTCGTTCCCCTCTGCAATTGGAACCTGTCAGATTGGGCATTATTTACTTTTACTTTCGCTACTGGTGTTTTATATAGCATCTTGACCCAGTTTGTGAAAACCGGGCCAATTTGGAATTCGCTTAGAACTCCCCACAAATATTGCCATTCAAGGCTGTCAAAAGCCTTGGCAGCGTCCAATGACACAATTGCTTTCCTTCCTTCCTCATCTGTTGGAATCTGTAGATTTAAATATACTCGTCTTATGTTTATACTAGTGGCCCTGCCGGGTATAAATCCTGATTGGTCAGGGTGGACCAATTTCTCTATTAATTTAGCTGCCAGGACTTTCGCCAGTATTTTTATATCCGAATTTAATAAGGATATGGGTCTGTATGAGGAGGTGTTAAGTGGGTCTTTTCCCTCTTCATTGATTACTATTATGGTCGATTCCATCATAGATGAGGGGAGTTCTCCCTCCATCGCTGACCAATTTAAAACTCTCATAAGTTCCGGGAGCAGCACCTTTCCAAAGTACCGGTAGGTCTCAGCCGGAAGGCCGTCTGGCCCTGGGGATTTCTGCCCTGCCATCTCTTGTACTATTCGTTGGCTTTCTTCCAATGTAATAGGATTATCTAGTTCCTTCCTGTCTATCTCGGATAGCGAGGGAATAGTCAACTTTCCAAAGAAGTTGTCCATTTCTTCCCTCATTTCCTCCTATCGGGAACTGTACAAGTCTGTATAATAGTCTCGGAAAATATCCACCATCTCTGGTGTATGGGAGGATACTCTAGCCTCACCTACACTAATCGCTGAGACCATTGATGTGGGTGAGTTTGTCTTGACCAAGTGGGCTAGCATTCGGGCCTACACTTTCACCCTCCGCGAAAGCTAATTGCCTTTGAAAAATGTGTTTATTCTCTATTTTCTTATGTATTGTAAGGCGGTAGTTCTGCTGTGCATCTGTCTATGCTCTGAGGCTATTAGGCGATGGATCATTAATATATTGTTCCTCCATTTTTTTTTTACTTCTTCACTAGCCAATTTCTCCCCCTCCCTAGATTTTTTATTTTTTTTTGATATTTGTTGTATCATTAAGCCTCGAAAAAAGGCCTTCAGTGTATCCCATACCACCCCTTCTGATGCGGTGCCTTGATTTATCTCAACAAATTCCTTAATAGCCCCTAGTACCTCCTGCGTTTCTTTCATTAGTTCCATCCAATGGGGACTTATTCTCCCTTCTATCATATAATTACCTTCCCCCGTCTCTAAAATAACTGTCATCGGGGAGTGGTCTGATAGTCCCCCTGTCATGCAACTCACGTTTCTTACTGTGGGTATCGCCTCATTACCTAACACTAGATCAATTCTGGACAGAGTAGAGTATGTTCTGGAAAAGCACGAGTAGCACCGGGACTCCGGGTTCCGTATTCTCCATATATCCCTTAGACCTAACTCTCCCAGAAACTGGGATAATCTATCGTCCCTTGCTTTATCTAATTGTGTCGTAAGGGGGAATCAATCCAATTCACGGTCAAGAACCATGTTGAAGTCCCCCATAACGATCATCGGGACACCCGGCTTGTCCAGAGCAAACTCCACAAGACTACACAAAACAGTGGTGTTAAAGGGGGGAGGGATATATACATTAGCCAGTATATAGGTTCTATTCTCTAATTTACAATATAGAAAAACATATCGTCCCAATTCATCAATCTTGCTCTGTATACAATTGAACATTATTCCTGTCTTAATTAAAATGCACACACCCCTAGAATAAGACGTATGAACAGAATGATACTGAGTACAAAAATCTCCCCACCACAATTGGGGTATGGAGATATTCGTAAGGTGTGTCTCCTGGAGACATAGGATTGCAGATCTGTATATTCTTGCCATTGATAAGACTGATTTTTTTTACCTGGGTCTCCCAGACCCCTAACATTCCAGGAGCATACTGTTAACTTTTTTCTCTGTGCCCTTCTAATCATTGATTTTCACTTCTAATAAACATAAACGTGAACATATATATTTTGTGATGTATCCTTAATTAGCACATCGTGTCTATACTTATTAACATATCCGTCCTGTGGTGTCTTTATGTCATCGTGATTAAGGAAGATATAATTGTATTTTAACATCCCTGGCGGTATGATTCTGTCAGA
Organism: Rana muscosa; assembly: GCA_029206835.1. Lineage (NCBI taxonomy): Eukaryota > Metazoa > Chordata > Amphibia > Anura > Ranidae > Rana > Rana muscosa. The sequence continues at coordinate 624,266,444 of CM055117.1, read as the reverse complement.
TTTTAAGTGCTGAAAGCGGTACCATTATTCTGCATGGAAATTTGGCGTTTTATATTGTAGGCCTGTAATTCTTAGGAATAACTCACTTAAATCTGTCCAAACCAGAGTCTAGAAGACATCCCGGGTATGATAAAGTTAAAAAAACAAACTCATAAATTATAATATAATAAATAATTATAAAATAATTATAACCAATAATAATATAATAATAATAAAAGTGTTTTTCAGTGTTTGATGACGAATTTCCCCACAAATCGCTATCACTCAATTCTGCAAGTAATTCTAATTTATTATCGCTGTTTTCTAGCTGGTCTAAAACCACTTTTGATGTAAAGGGACACTTTTTGGTTGCTATGGACAATCTCCAGTTTACAGGCAGAAAGAACAGTTTTTATTATATAAAAGTGCATGCAAGACACTGGGCAGACCACTAGGGACAATGGGGGTGTGTTATTATTTGATACAGTACTGTAATCTGTAAGATTACAGTATACTGTATGTGTATTTCACTTTTTGAATTTGGCGCCGCAACGTCGCAGGGAACGGAGCTCGGTGGCACTCGGCAGTGTGGATCGAGCGAGATGACGGCTCGCTCACACAGCGGGGACACATCGCAGGATCCAGGAACAAGGTAAGTAACTTCCCCTGTATCCTCCCCTGTATCATGCGTTGCGATCCCGAGTCTAGCTCGGGCTTACCACTTTAGGTACTGAAATCTTACCCCGAGCCAGACTCGGGAATACCGCTAGGCAGGTTAAACCTGTAGTTCTAAGCTTTCCATTCCATACACACCGTTCACACCCTTCATACCCACGACCTATCTCACGTGTCTCTTTCACCGCCTCTCTAGGCTTGAATTGGGGGCTTCCCTTACACCCTTCCTGAAAATTTTTACACTCTGTTTTTCGTTGATTTAAATCCCTCTCTCTCCCCCACCCTCCCATCCTCCCCCCTAAAAAAATAAAAATAAAACAATATTACAATTAAACAATGACACAAGCAAAAAAATTAAAACAAAAACAAAAAATAATCCTCGTACATAGGGGGTTCCTCACAGTTCCCCCCTGTAAGAGAAGATATTGTACACCTCACTCCTCTCATTCCAAAACTCTACCCCTCTCCCTTTCCCTCCCGTATCTCCCAAGTGTCTCCCTGTTGTAGCAAAGCACAAATGTGATTCAATACTGCTAGAAAAAAAATAAGTAAGTAAATAAGAACAGAAAGGCAAAAAAGCAAAAAAGTCTCACAAAAAAAAAAAATCAGCAAAAAAAAAAAACAACAAAAGGAGAAAAAAAGAAAAGAAATTCGTGCTGCATGCTACGTGAGTTGTTCTTAATTGTGCGTGCTCATAACGCATCCTGGATTTCCAAATAGATCAGTCCATGTCCATACTTTCTTTCTATGGGTTCCCTTTGCAAGTCGATAGCCATTCCGTTACCCCCTCAGGTGTATCAAAGTACCTCGTCCCCTCTAATGCATTTACCTGCAGTCTTGCCGGATATAACAATGCGTATGTAATTTTCATCTGCTGTAGTTTATGTTTTATTTCTCCAAATTTGTCTCTCCGCCTTTGCAAGTCGGGTGAGAAATCTGGGCATATAGATACCCTAGTACCATTATAGAGAATGTTACCCATGTCTCTGTCTTTTTGTATCATTGTCATTCTGTCCTTGTAGTAAAGCATCTTAACTAGGAGGGGACGGGGGCTCAGATTGGTGGGGTTTAGAGGGGACCCTAGGCGCTCCCTCAATTGCTAAGAACGGTGAGAAGGAATCTTGACCAAATGTCTCTCTAAGCCATTTCTCCATAAAGGCTACTGGGTCTGAACCCTCACTGTGCTCAGGTAATCCCACAATCCTGACGTTCTTCCTCCTCGTTCTGCTTTCCATATCGTCCATTTTTTTTTTTAAACTTGTTTTTTATTGTATTTTTAAAACACAAAGACATATAGAAACAATACAGAAAAGACAAAGAAGACAAGGCTCAGGTACTTACAATACCATCAGACAGTCAGTTGGTATAGCATGATTGGCAATACAGACATGGTCTCAGACATTGTAACTTGAAAGGTATGCCTCCACCACATATCTAGGCACATCAGTACACCTCACACATCACCAGTTAGCCAGCTGTCTCAGGCTCCTCCAGCCAGGGGCGCCAGACCTTGTCATATTTCAGGAAACATCCTCTGTTAGCGTATGTGTCTTTATAAAGGGGAAGGCTGGTATTCACCAAGCGTTTCCACTGCGTCTCGGATGGGGGAGTGGGCTTTTTCCAATGCATGGCAATATTTTTGCGAGCATAGAATAGCAGAAGGCTGACCAGGACACGTCCGGCAGATGACTGAACTAGAGGTTCAATGATGCCCAACAGGCATATCTCCATCTTCAGTGGAATATTGGCCGAGGCCACCCTGTTAATGAGATCAAGCACCCCTGTCCAGTATTGTTGGATCCCAGGACACTGCCAGAAAATGTGGGAGAAGTCGCCCGGGGAGGCGCCACACCTCCAACACTCCAGGGAGTGTGCAGGGTCTATCTTGTGGAGTCTATGCGGCGTAAAGTAGGCCCTGTGTACAATCTTAAACTGCACTACCCTGTCTCGGATGGAGACCAGGGATCTGAAAGGTAGATTCCAGACATCATCCCAGTCATCAGTATCTAGAGTGGGAATGTCCCTCAACCAACTGGACCACAGCCTGCCAAGGGGCGGGAGAGACACACAGAGCAGATATGAGTACAAATGAGATGTGGGCTTTTCTGCGCAATTAAACCACAGTGTTCTCTCCAGCTCCGACTGGGCCACAATGCAGGAGGAGCGAGGGAACTGTGCCTCAAATGCATGGGACAGCTGGCGATATCTAAATAGGTAGTGGTCAGGCAGGTTGAAAGTGGAGGAAAGGTCTGAAAAAGGAAGCAAGGCATTGTGCAGTGTTATGTGTGAAATAAGCTTGACGCCGTATTTCGTCCACGCATAGGGGTCTAAAAGTTTATACAGGTGTGAGAGGCTGGGGTTCAGCCAAATCTGGGCGTTGGGGGAAATCTCTTGTGGCTTGCATTTTTCAATGGCCAGGCCAGCCGTCCACGCTCGCAGGGTGGTGAGCATGGAGGGGGTCAAAGGGTAGGGAGCGCGGGGGCCCCGGTACAGTAGAAATTGGAGGGCTTCCAGCGAGCCCACCACTGTAGCTTCTAGCACAGTGGACGGATTCGTCTTGTCCGGTTGCAACCACCACGCCGCAGTCACCAGCTGTGCTGCTAAGTAATATTTGTGGCAATCTGGGAAGGCCATGCCACCCTGAGTTCGTGGTCTCATCAACATGGTAAGCTTGTATCTAGGTGGCGACGGCCCCCAAATAAAAGAGGAAAAAAATTGGTTTTGTTTCTGAAAAAAGGACTTGGGCACCCACTGCAGGGAGTGGCGGAAAAGGTACGTGAGCTTGGGGACCATCTTCATCTTAATGAGCTTCACCCGCCCCCACACAGAAAGGGGTAGGTTACTCCATGACTTAAATATAGATTGGGCCTCCAGGAGAACCGGGGTCGGGTTAAGTGGAATATAGTCAGAGACCAGGATGGAGACATGCACTCCTAAATATTTGAAAGAGTCCACCCAGCGAAGGGGGTTCCCGGGCGGGGAGGTGGAAGTGGCCTCACGGTCAATCGGGAAAAGGAGGGACTTGGACCAATTCACCCGGAGCCCAGTGACCGCAGCAAAGGTATCTAGAACCGACAACGCCCCCTGCAGCGACGGGCCCGCATCATTCAGGAAGAGCAGCATGTCGTCTGCGTACAGGGCCACTTTCTCCTCCAGCCGCCCCACCCGGAGACCCTTAATGTGCGGTGAGGTGCGTAGAGCCTCAGCCACTGGTTCAATAGCAAGGGCAAATAGGGCCGGAGAGAGGGGGCAGCCCTGCCTGGTTCCCCTAAAGAGCCTAAAAGGGATCGATAGCCCCCCGCCCAGACGCACCGAGGAAGTGGGGCATTTATAGATCACCTGAAGCCATTTAATGAATAATAGAGGAAAGCCCATTCTGCGCAGCGTTTCCCACAGGAAGGGCCATTCAACTGTGTCAAAGGCCTTTTCCACATCTAGGGATGCCACCGCCCGTGAGCCCATGTTAATATGTTGAGTGTGAATATTTGTGAAAAGGCGCCGTAAATTAACATCTGTGGACCTACGGGGCATAAAACCTGTTTGATCCGGGTCTATCACTGAGGGCAGCATGGGGTATAACCTGAGGGCCAATAGCTTAGTTAGAATCTTGAAGTCAGTGTTGAGGAGTGCGATAGGTCTGTACGAAGCACACGAGGTGGGGTCTTTAGGGGGCTTATAAATCATTTTTAAATGGGCATGATACATAGCGGCGGGTAGGCTATCTTCAGTCAAGCATGTGGTGTAGAGCTGGGCCAGCAGGGGGGTCAACAGACCCGAGTGCGCCCTGTAGAAATCTATCGGGAGACCATCGGGCCCGGGGGCCTTACCAGGGGGAAAGGAGTGAATGGCATTCAAAACCTCCAGTTCCGTGAATTGTCGGACCAGCGTCTCCCTCTCGTCATCAGGGATGAGCTTCGTGTTCGAGTCGAACATACGTTCGACTCGAACATCGGCTGTTCGATCGTTCAACGAAGATCGAACGATTTGGGCCGTTCGCACCAAATTCGAGTGACGCGAACGGCCCACAATGCACTACGCCATCGCAGTGTCATCCAGGCGCTGTGATTGGCCAAGCATGCACTGTGACCCCGCATGCTTGGCCAATCACAGCGCCGGCAGCGAGGAGAGCAATGATTGGCCACAGGCAGGATGCCTGTGGCCAATTATTGCTGAGGGGGTTTAGTACACGCCCCACACTATAAAAGGCCGCCAGCGCGGCGGCCTTGTGTAGTGTGTTCCGGAGCAGGGAAAGAGAAGCATAGGCAGGGACAGTGTCATTTTTTTCCTTTACTAATCCTGGATTCCTTGTGTTTGGGGACAGAGAAGGATAGGTAGGGAGAGTGTCAGTGTGTTATTCTGTGCTAAACCTTGTTTGTAGGGACAGAGAAGGACAGTGAGGGAAAGTGTCAGTGTGCTATTCTGTTCTAAACCAATCTTGCTGAACCGTATTTGAAATCCTTGAGTTTAGGGACAGAGAAGGACACTCGGGGAAACGGTCAGTGTGCTATTCTGTTCTAAACCAATCTTGCTGAACCGTATTTGAAATCCTTGAGTTTAGGGACAGAGAAGGACACTCGTGGAAACTATCAGTGTGCTATTCTGTGTTAAATCTTGTTTGTAGGAACAGAGAAGGACAGTGAGGGAAACTATCAGTGTGCTATTCTGTGCTAAACCTTGTTTGTAGGGACAGAGAAGGAAAGTGAGGGAAACTGTCAGTGTGCTATTCTGTGCTAAACCAATCTTGCTGAACCATATTTGAAATCCTTGAGTTTAGGGACAGAGAAGGACAGTGAGGGAAAGTGTCAGTGTGCTATTCTGTGCTAAACCAATCTTGCTAAACCATATTTGAAATCCTTGAGTTTAGGGACAGAGAAGGACACTCGTGGAAACTATCAGTGTGCTATTCTGTGCTAAATCTTGTTTGTAGGGACAGAGAAGGACAGTGAGGGAAACTATCAGTGTGCTATTCTGTGCTAAACCTTGTTTGTAGGGACAGAGAAGGACAGTGAGGGAAACTGTCAGTGTGCTATTCTGTTCTAAACCAATCTTGCTGAACCGTATTTGAAATCCTTGAGTTTAGGGACAGAGAAGGACACTCGGGGAAACTGTCAGTGTGCTATTCTGTTCTAAACCAATCTTGCTGAACCGTATTTGAAATCCTTGAGTTTAGGGACAGAGAAGGACACTCGGGGAAACTGTCAGTGTGCTATTCTGTTCTAAACCAATCTTGCTGAACCGTATTTGAAATCCTTGAGTTTAGGGACAGAGAAGGACACTCGGGGAAACTGTCAGTGTGCTATTCTGTTCTAAACCAATCTTGCTGAACCGTATTTGAAATCCTTGAGTTTAGGGACAGAGAAGGACACTCGGGGAAACTGTCAGTGTGCTATTCTGTGCTAAACCTTGTTTGTAGGGACAGAGAAGGAGAGTGAGGGAAACTGTCAGTGTGCTATTCTGTGCTAAACCAATCTTGCTGAAGCATATTGCAAATCCTTGTGTTTAGGGACAGAGAAGGATAGGCAGGGGACAGTGTCAGTGTCATTGTTGCTAAGCCTCCTGCACAGTATACACCTGAAGGTAGCCCTTATTGCTGTTTTTCCCATCTCCCTGCAGGCCATCCATTAAAATGTCTGGAAGGCAAACAAGGAGAGGCAGACAGTCAGGAGGCAAAAAAAGAGGGCAAGCAGGCTCTGTGTCTGGGGGCAACAGTGCTGGTCGTGGATGCGGTGCATTGTCATCAGCACATGGCCATGGGACACGCTTGTCCTTCTTTTCGGCAGCTGGACATGTTGAGCCACATCATGCCGAAGACTTGGTAGAGTGGATGACCAAGCCCACCTCATCCTCCTCATCCTCTCTCACCCAGGCTCAGGGTACTGGCAAAGCAGCTGCCAAAGCGTCCTCTTCTCTGGTATCAATGTCATCATTAGTCAATCCTTCCCTAGACCCACCATGTCCTCCTCCTGAGGAGTCCCCCGAACTGTTTGAGCACAGTGTTGGGTACATGCTCCAGGAGGATGCCCAGCGTTTCGAAGGATCTGATGATGATACCCAGATAGAGGAAGGCAGTAGCGTGAGAGCAGAGAGAGGGGATGCTCAAGAATTACACCAATCTGGCAGTCATACTCCAGCAGCTGCAGCATACTGCCAGATTGGCTCCAGTGATGAGGAGGGAGGGGATGATGAGGTCACTGACTCCACGTGGGTGCCTAATAGGAGAGAGGAGGAGGAGGAGGATGAGGAGGAGGCACATCTCCAACGAGGCAGGATGCCCTTGGGTGGCCAGCGTATGGGCAGCACACCGACGGAATCACACCGCAGAGCTCCGCCTGTGCAGGGCGCTGCCTCTGCCCGTCATTCAAAAAGTTCTTTGGTGTGGGCCTTTTTTGAGGCGAGTGCATCAGATCGCACAGCTGCTGTTTGCAACATATGTCTCAAGCGTATATCGCGTGGCCAAAACATCAGCCGCTTGGGCACCACATGCTTGATCAGACATATGTTGACCTGCCATGCAGCTCGTTGGCAAGCCTACCTTAAAGACCCACACCAAAGAACAAAGCGGACCTCTCCTTGCACCGCATCAGCTGGGATCTCCAACCCCACTATACCTTCAGTCCTCTCTGAAACCTGCACTGAGAGGAATGAAGGTGTAGAATTAGGTGTGTCACAGCCAAGTACTTGCGGCCACTCTGCTAGCAGTACACCGACGTCCGATTCTAGCAGGCAAATTTCCCTGCCCCAGCTGCTGGACCGTCGAAAGAAGTTCACTCCCAGCCATCCACATGCCCAGCGGTTGAATGCTAGCTTGGCTAAATTGCTAGCGCTTCAACTGCTGCCTTTTCAGTTGGTAGACTCGGCCCCCTTCCGTGAGTTTGTGCAATGTGCGGTTCCTCAGTGGCAGGTTCCCAAACGCCTCTTTTTCTCACGGAAGGCGATTCCGGCTCTCTACAGGCATGTGGAAGGCAATGTCTTGGCCTCGCTGGACAGGGCGGTCAGCGGTAAGGTGCATATTACCGCTGACTCATGGTCCAGCAGGCATGGACAGGGACGTTACCTTTCTTTCACGGCCCATTGGGTCACTCTTTTGGCAGCTGGGAAGGATGTAGGACAAGGTGCAGTAGTGTTGGAGGTTGTTCCACCGCCACGCCTCCAAAATGCTACTACTGGTTGTGACACACCTCTCTCCTCCACCCCCTCCTCTTCTTCTTCCTCCATGACCTCTTCCTGTGCTTTGTCCTCGGAACCAGCGGTGCTCCGTAGGCATTCAAGGGGCTACGCAAGTACGCAGGCAAAAAGATGCCATGCCGTGCTTGCGCTGGTGTGTTTGGGGGACAGGAGCCACACTGGGGCAGAGGTCCTGTCTGCTCTGCAGGGGCAGGCCGAGAGGTGGTTGACGCCACGCCAGCTTAAGCCAGGAATGGTGGTTTGCGACAATGGCACCAACCTCCTCTCCGCCCTCCGACAGGGACAACTGACCCATGTGCCCTGTGTGGCTCACGTCCTTAACCTGGTGGTGCAGCGGTTCTTGGGCAGGTACCCGGGCTTACAGGATGTCCTGAGGCAGGCCAGGAAAGTCTGTGTGCATTTCCGCAGATCTTATAATGCCAGTGCTCGCCTGGCTGAGCTTCAAAAGGAGTTGAACCTGCCCAAGAACCGCCTTATATGTGACATGCCCACCAGGTGGAACTCAACGTTGGCCATGCTGCAGCGGCTGCACACGCAGCAGAGGGCCATCAATGAGTACCTGTGCGACTACGGCACCAGGACAGGGTCAGGGGAGCTCGGGTTTTTTCACCACGCCAGTGGGGCATGATCAGGGATGCATGCACTGTCCTGGCACCATTTGAGGAGGCCACGAGGATGGTGAGCAGTGACAGTGCATGCATCAGTGACACTGTACCTCTTGTCCACCTGTTGGAGCACACGCTGCGTGGAATAATGGACAGGGCACTTGAGGCAGAACAGAGGCAGGAAGAGGAGGACTTCCTTGCCTCTCAAGGCCCCCTTTACCCAGACAGTGTTCCTTCTGTCCCACCCATCGCACAGGAAGAGGAGGAGGAGGAGGAGGAGGATTGTGTCAGCATTCGCATCCATTGTATTTAATAGGGTTCTAATGTTCGTGCAAACTTTCGGTCCGTTCGCGGGTTCTGGTGCGAACCGAACCCGGGGGTGTTCGGCTCACCCCTACTCGTCATCAGAGAGCCAGCCAAGCGCCAAGGGGTCCAGTAGGGCCTGTAGCATCTCAGGCTGGAAATCTGAGGGCAAACTGGTGGAGTACAGACTATTGTAAAAATCATTAAAGGCCTGGAGGATGTCAGCGGGGGAGGAAACCATCCCACCCCCCGGGGTCCGCAAAGACGATACCAGGGTAAGAGGTTATTCGTGTTGGGCCATCAACCACCCTGTTCGAAAGCTCTCTGTTTGCCTCTGTACGTTTCAAGTCTTGTGATTTCCGTCAGGTGCAGCTGTAGCTCTCTCTGGGCCCCAATGAGCAGATCAAAGTGGGCTGGGGTGGGGTCTTTACAGTATACGTCCGTACAATCAGTAACCTGTTTCTCCAATGATAAGGTCGCAGCTGAGTGCTGCCTTTTTATACTAGCAATGGACGAAATGTATTGCCCCCTAGTGTAAGCCTTGAAGGCATCCCATGTGATGTCAGGGGGAGAGGAGCCTGCGTTATGTTCCTAAAAATCGGCCAGTAAGGGGGGGCAGTGTGTCGGAGAGGTCCGGGTGTGAGACCCACTGTGCACCCAGTCTCCAGAGTGCTGCACTCCGGGATGCCGGGGAGCGGAGGACCACTGCCAGAGGGCTATGATCAGACTGACCGCTAGGAAGATACGTCGCCTCCAACACATCCGCTAACAGTGCGGGATTAGAGAACGCCAGATCTATCCTCGACGCGGTCTTGTACGAAGCAGAAAAACACGAGTATGCCCTTGTGGCAGGGTGCTTCCATCTCCAGACCTCCTCCAGACCCACCGCCTGGGCCCAGGCTGACAGGTCCAGACAGTGTCTCTTGGGAGGCGCAAGCCTATCCAAGTCCGGCGACAGGGTGGCATTAAAGTCACCCATCACCAAAACCTTGCCCAGGCAAAAAGGCGCTACTCTTTCCAGCACATCATACAGCAGATCAGATGTGAAGGGGGGAGGAACATATAAATTAACTACAATGTACCTTTGCGACCACAATGTGAACACCAAAATCACAAATTTGCCCTGGGGATCGGTGCGGACCTCGTCAATGACACAGGGGAAATTTTTGTGAATAAGAATCGACACACCTCTAGCATACGTGGAGTAGGTAGCGTGAATCGCTCTCTGAATCCACGGTTTTTTGAGAGTCAGGATTTTCATAGTTGCCAACATTGGAAAAAAAACATCTGGGACACTTTTTTTGTATTGAGGCGGAGCCTTGCTATAATTAGGGGGCGGGGCATTCGTTTGTAGGCGTGTCATGCTGAAATTAAAAATGTGCGACGCGTCGAAAAATGGGCGTGGTTTACGCACGACAGTGGGTGTGGCTTAAATGGGCGTGGTTCAAAGGGGTGTGGCTACAGTCCGAGGTGAGAGAAAGAGAGAGAAAGAAATAGAAAGAAAGAAGCCAGATCCTACACCACAATAGAAATGTGTAACAAAATTGGCAGATAAGTATACTCCAAAACACCTGTTGGCGCTTCAATCATCCCGACACCATGTTTGTTATGGTGTCAGGATGATTGAAGCGCATTATTTCTATTATTACATTGTAATATAAAATTAAATCATTCAACTCACCATAATGCCGAATCACTGTAAGCCCCAAGTGTGTCACCTGCCACGTCGCCTGCCACCAGATGCCATCAGGTGCCCCCAATGGAGTCCGTCCTTACATCAGCTTTACCCAGCGGAGTCCTTCCTTACATCAGGCGTACCCAGCGGAGTCCCCCCTTACATCAGGTGTCCCCAGCGGAGTCCCCCCTTACATCAGGTGTCCCCAGCGGAGTCCCCCCTTACATCAGGTGTCCCCAGCGGAGTCCCCCCTTACATCAGGCGTCCCCAGCGGAGTCCCCCCTTACATCAGGCGTCCCCAGTGGAGTCCCCCCTTACATCAGGCGTCCCCAGTGGAGTCCCCCCTTACATCAGGCGTCCCCAGTGGAGTCCCCCCTTACATCAGGCGTCCCCAGTGGAGTCCCCCCTTACATCAGGCGTCCCCAGTGGAGTCCCCCCTTACATCAGGCGTCCCCAGTGGAGTCCCCCCCTTACATCAGGCGTCCCCAGTGGAGTCCCCCCTTACATCAGGCGTCCCCAGTGGAGTCCCCCCTTACATCAGGCGTCCCCAGTGGAGTCCCCCCTTACATCAGGCGTCCCCAGTGGAGTCCCCCCTTACATCAGGCGTCCCCAGTGGAGTCCCCCCTTACATCAGGCGTCCCCAGCGGAGTCCCCCCTTACACCAGGCGTCCCCAGCGGAGTCCCCCCTTACACCAGGCGTCCCCAGCGGAGTCCCCCCTTGCAACAGGCGTCCCCAGCGGAGTCCCCCCTTACAACAGGCGTCCCCAGCGGAGTCCCCCCTTACATCAGGCGTCCCCAGTGGAGTCCCCCCTTACATCAGGCGTCCCCAGTGGAGTCCCCCCTTACATCAGGCGTCCCCAGTGGAGTCCCCCCTTACATCAGGCGTCCCCAGTGGAGTCCCCCCTTACGTCAGGCGTCCCCAGCGGAGTCCTTCCTTACATCAGGTGTCCTCAGCGGAGTCCCCCCTTACAACAGGCGTCCCCAGCGGAGTCCCCCCTTACATCAGGCGTCCCCAGCGGAGTCCCCCCTTAACCAGGTGTCTCCTGTCTCGACCGCCATTACTGTTTCCCCTTCCCCGAGGGGGAACAAAATAGAGGCGGAGCCGACCGCGTGGCTGCACAAAAAATTAAGCTGTGGCGCCGCCCACCCCCGCCCCTTTCCATTACAGACAGACCTGCAGCGGGGCGGGGCGGGGCGGGGCGGGGGGGTGGCCGGCCGGCCAGCCAAAACACAGATGTAGTACAATAGAAGATAAAGCTGCTGCGGCGCCGCCCACCCACGGGGAGACGCGGGGTATGGGCGGCGCCACAGCAGCTTTATTTTCTATTGTACTACATCCTGGTTTTGGTCTTCTTTAAAATGGCGGCCGGCGGAGACATTGTCTCCGCCGGCCGTGGACCTCTAGCGGCTTCGGCCCGCGGCGGCCAAAGTCGTGGAAACCGGGAAAAAACGGATTGGCCGGGACAAAATAAATCCGGGAAAAGGGTTTGAATCCCGGGAATGTCCCGGCCAATCCGTGACTGTTGGCAACTATGGATTTTGCTGCCCATAAGGTGAGTTTCCTGGAGGAGTATGACCTGGGGGGAGTGGGATTTCAGATATTGAAAGAGGAGGGCACGTTTAAATTTAGAGTTGAGACCTCTAACGTTCCAGGAAAGGATAGTAAAGAGAGGAGGCGGGCGGTCAGCCATTGGGCAAAGAGGAATTAAAATAAAACTGATAAATTAGACTCACCCCAGTGGACCTTAGGAGAAGCGAAACCACTGTTGCATTGCATTTGACATTGACTGCATCTGAGCACATTAGAAAGACTAAACATAGAAAAAGAAAAAAAAAGAAAAAAAAAAAGAGAAGGGAAAAACAACAACAGCCATAAAAAACATAACCTATAGTAAACTTCCAAGGCACCAGGTGCCTATCCTACTATGTCCCAGCCCTCCGCCAAACGTGCGGAGGTAGCGGAAATAGTCTCAAACCCCAAACAGAAACCTGTGGACTAAGTAGTGTAAATGAGCCCCGGACTAGGGGCCCTACACAGCAGGTGCCAGAGCACTCACACCGCTTCCCGACAGTGTCTTGTGATGTAGGACCAGCAGTCCGAGTCCAGAGTCAAGGAGCGCTAGTGTGGGTGCGAATCCTGGTCACCTGCAACTGGGGGCGGGGGGATAGCAGTCCCAAACTTATGTGGTGAAGTTGAGTGTGTCCCGCACGGAGCCCTGAGCACGCCAACTCCTGCAAAAGGAAAAAGCAAAGGAGGCCTGGAACATGTCCACAGTGTAGGTAGTTTTTACCCCCCCGGAGCAGGAGAGGCAAAGGGAGACCAGCTGCCGAGGCCAGGGATACATTCCCCAGGGAAGCACGGGTACCTCACAGGATCAGTCCAGCAACAAGGAAGGGGGGATGTGAACAGACCCAGCCCCCCCCCCCCCCGGGAGAAAAATAAATGGATAGCACCCCAAGTAAAAATAAAGGAAAAACCACAAGTCATTGGGCAAAAGGGAGGGCACAACTGGAAGGAGACAGGGGGGCAATTCGTGAATACTTGTGGCTGGAAAGGTCCATTAATGGTCATCCAACCAGGACATCGCCGCCTCCGGGTCAGTGGAGAACAGTGTTCGGTCGCCATCAATGACACGAAGTTTGCTGGGATAGAGTAAGCCCTTTGTAAGGCCTTTGTCTCTCAGGCGTTTCCTCACCTCTGTGAAGGTACGGCGGCGATGCTGAACCTCAGGAGAGTAGTCAGGAAAAAGCATGATGCGGGCGCCATTATAATCCAGGTCACGTTTTTCCCTGGCAGCTGCCAGGATCCGATCCCTGTCTCTGTAATTGAGCAGCCGTAGCAAGAAGGGCCTAGGTGGGTTACCCGGGGGCAGAGGTGCAAGGGGGACTCTATGAGCCCTTTCTACCACGAACGTAGGAGGCATAGCAGGCAGATCCAGGAGTGAAATCAGGAAGGCCTCCGTGAACTATGCAGGCCTCATGCCCTCTGCCTTTTCAGGGGGGCCGAGGACACAGATGTTGTTCCTCCTCAGTCTGTTCTCAGTATCGATGGACTTGTCCTGTAAGGCCTTAACTTGCAGCTGTAAGGCATGAAGCTCCCTGGAGTCCGCCCTGGTATTATCCTCCAGCTGAGAAATGCGGCCTTCCGCCTCAGAGAACCGGGCCCTAAATTTGTCCATATCATGGCGGATTAAACTGACATCAGCCACAAGGTGATCAATCTTTACCATCACCGAGTCCCGACCCTCCCTGATGGCAGCCAGGAGCTCGGCGTGAGAGGCGGCTTGGGATGGGGGATGGATCTGGATGGGATGTAGGGCTGGCAGACATGTCTGGAGCTCCGGGCCTCATGGGCAAGATGGCGGCCGCGGACCGGTCGGCAGTCGCTGAGGACGAGCGGAGCTTACACGGAGACAGCTGTGATGGCCTCGGGGTGCCGGCTCCCCTCCTTCGCCCCAGGATGTCAGGTAAGTGGGTGCTGTGTGGAAGAAATCGCGCTGAAAGATAGGTCAGGATTCAGGCAGGAGCGGAGCTCAGCGGTCACACGTCCTCTCCCTTTCACATCCTGGCCATGCCCCCCCATATCGTCCATTTGTAATTCCTGTTTAACCTTTTGTTCTCTCACTAGTCTCATTTCTCTCTTAAGGGGAGCCAGATCATCCTCCACAAGGCTAACTCTCTCCTCCAGGGCTGTGGTTCTTTCGCTTACTTTTTGGAGATCATGTCTAACAAAAGATAGTTCTTCTTGTATTGTTTTAAGCTTAAGAGTGGTGACTTCATTTAGGGAGGATTTATAAAAATTGATTGCTATCAAGACTTCCTTTAAGGACGGTTCTGTTTCCACTGGCCCTCTCCCCTCAGCTAATAGTCCCACTGCCTCTCTGGTCTCATCGCCCCCCGGGGGCTTCCCCTCTATATCACCTGTTTCTGTAGTCAAAGATATAGTCGATGGTGTTTGGGAGAGTCCTGGACTTTTTCTTGCCCCTGAAACACCAGCCTGTGATTTAGAGTATGCCTGAAGGTTCTGTTGCGTGTTTTTTGGGGGGGTCTGGGTTACAGTCTGATCTGGCGTATGCAAATATTTTCCAAGTTTCGCAGCAGCTTGACTTGCTGCTAAGCTTGCTTTTGTAGTGTGTTGTGATGACATTGTAAGGCAAATGATTTTTTTTTAGACTGGAAAATGTGTTTATGTGCTTATATATGCACCCCTCTTGTTCGTTTAGGTAACACTGATTAGCTCTGATTAGCTCTAAGGATGGTTGTGTCTGTCTATCCAAATCACAAATCAGAGTCCCAGGGCCATAAAATAATAGGGGTCTGAGGGGGGCAGTACTTCGCGGAAATATTTGATGGAGGCAAATAAAGGAAAAAGTGGTAAAGAGGGAACTTCCAGTAACCAGGAGAAAGGGAAGAATAATTGACAATTTCAAAGTCTCACTCCTTTTCTTCCCCTCTAGGTATAGTCTATATTTTATTTTATTTATTTTTTCCTTTTTTTTCCCTCCCCCTCTCAGAGGCAAAACAGGACCAGATAGAAAAAAATATAAAAAAGGCACATAAAGGCAGGCAAGTAGCAGGTACAGTGGATGTCTCTCACCCATCCTATGATCTTCCGTCCAGTCTGCAAACAAGGTGGAAAAGGAGAGGCAGAAATTGCAGTGACAGTTATCCAGGAAGGTTGTGGAGTTCCTCCTCCGGGGGAAAGATGGACAATCACTGCGGGGGGGGGGGGGGTCTCTCACACCCTCGCCGTTTCCGATACTGCGGCTGCGACCTCTAACTGCTAGTGGGTCCGCATCCTCTACACCTCCCAGCAACGCTGCACGCTAGCTGCACACAACTGGCATCCGAGTCTCGCTGGGCATCCGGCGCGTCTCTCCTAGCTCAGTCCCCGGTTTGGATTGGCTCAACTCGGCCCAGGACGCTGCAGGATAGTAGGGAAGGGATCAGAGGGAGGGGAAACGTTCCTCACTCACTCTCACATCCTGGTCACGCCCCCAGACCGCCGCCAAACCTGGAAATATTGGACCAGTGACCAACTGCTGGAAACGATCCAATCAGCTCATTCCCTAGTGGATCAGGGTATATGTTATTTGAGGATGTTCAGCCCTTAATCCAGTTATGTGCAAAGCCAGCCCTGTCATGTATTCCCAAAGGAAGTGATGATTTCTCTCCTCCCTTCAATTGTGACCAAGTTGAATCCCTGGTATGGTTGTTAGAGGATGATCCGGCTTTTTTCAATGAACATTATTCCTCTTGTTCCCAGCAGGTGTTATCTGATTGCATTTGTTCAGTACAAACTCTGATTAGACAGGCTGCATGTGAACCAACTTTTGCTCAACCTGTGCTACAGGCATGGTCAGATCTCCTGTATTTAGCCAAGCCACAACAAACGAGTCCTGCCATTAGTCACCTGCCTTCCCAAGAGTCTATCTCCCTGTCGCTCATGGCAATCTCAGCTACAGCCCAGTATACACAGCTTCCCACCAATACTATTACCCAGTCTCTACTCGCTGCTGTACTGAGGTGTTAGGCTGGGAGAGGGGGTCTGTACTAAGGGAGTAGGCTGGCGACTCTGTACTGGGGGTTTGTATTGAGGGGTTTGAGCTGTGAGTGTTGATTAAGAGCTACTGGGGAAGATCTGTACTGGGGGAATATAATCTGTGAGTGATTAGTACAAGGAGGAGGGGTAGTTTTTCTTTGCACTCTCAACAGTGACCTGTATATTACGAACTCCTGAACCCTGCACTGCGCACTTACGAGCCCTATATTTTGTATGATACTCACTCCTGCTTCCTGCAGGCTGTGTGTGTTCCATTCCTGGCCCCAGCATTCTGTGCGATACACACTCCTGAGTACTGCTTCTCTGCATTATTGACTTCTGAGCCCTGCACTTCCTGTTGCATACTCCTGAGGACTGCACTCTCTACATTATGCACTCCTAAACCCTGCTCTCTCTGCATTGTATCTGTAAAAGGACTGTGGCATATGTGTGATGTAATATACAGTGAGTAGGTTTCGTTTTTTTTAAACCATGCACCTTTAGGCCTCTTCCATAACACAACATTAGCAGAAGTTGCCCAAAGGGTGGCGCTAAAGAGCTTTGGACAAAAGTCCTACGCTTTGTACGCAGAAAATCCGATTGTGTGTACGAGGCTTTAGGCTCAGTAGGAAAAAGGTTAATTGCTCCACCTGGCACACAGACACAAATACAAACTTGACAGAGGTGCTAAAAGGGATATCTCTACATTGGGAAACAGATGGCAAAAACAAACTGACAGGGGTTTTAATCTTTCCCAACTCAATACATTATTCTAGATACACTTTAAGTGCTATTGCAACTTGATGAAGAGAGTCCCTTTTTATAGAAATTTGTGAATTTTATTGACAGTAAGTTCCAAGTATTGCAGATAATATACCCGGTATGATCTTTGAACCAAAGGAGAATTTTTCTTGTGAAAAGTATATAGTTGTGTGTCCACTAGATGTCACTACCAGTCTATTAATGTCTGGCTGAAAAGCATTCCACACTGTGTTGCAAAGAAGCAGACGTTTGACAATAAAATGAGAAAAAATAGTACCTGTGCAGTAAAATTACAGTACAAAATGTTTCTTAAAGAACACTTGAACCTTTGCTTTTTATTTTTGTGAATCAGTCTGGCTGCCTAAAAATGTAAAACGTGTCTGATTTTGTTTTTAGAATGTGGTACAGTCCAAGCTTAAAGGGGGATTCTACCCACGATTTATTTTTATTTTTTTAAAGTCAGCAGCTACAAACACTGTAGCTGCTGACTTTTATAAGGACGCTTACCTTTCCTACTCGCCCGCGATGTCAGCTCCCCCGAGGCCGATCCCTCGGCGCTGGCAGCTCCCGCACCGCCATCCTCCTTAAGGGAAACAGGCAGTGAAGCCGTGCAGCTTCACTGCCCGTTTCTTACTGCTCATGCACGTTCCGCGTGGCTCTTTGTGAATGGGCTGCTCTCTGGGATACACACATTTCCCAGAAGGCAGCGCGCCCCATTCACAGGAAGACACCGCAGGAGGACGGAGGAAGTAGACCCACCGTGGACGATGAAGAGGCAGATTAGGGACTTACGCTTAGCAACCGCTATTTCTGGTAAGTATAAAAAAAAAAAATCAAAAAAATTTCAATTTTTTTTGGATCTTTGCAAAAAAAAAAATTTTTAGGGTGGAACTCCACTTTAAATCATAGGTGAACCCCCACCTTGTAAAACAACCTATTCACTTTAAAATAGAAATGAAAGGCAACACCTTTGTGCATACATAAAAAAACATTACTAATACCTTTTCTATCCTGTTGTATAAGTGATCACATACCCTCTTTACTCAGGGAGCTGGGGGAGGAGAAACAGCAGCACACTAGTCTTCCCAGTGAATGGCTGTGCAAGGAGGTGGGTGTCAGGACAAGTCTAATCATTGGAGGAGAGTAGGCTGAATTCCATGACCAGAGTAGTCAAGATAGTAGTCAAGCTATCCCAATTTTCTTACCACCCCTTAAACCCCACAAACTCCCACACTCACATTCCCATACCACCGTTCAATGATTAAGACCAGACAAGAGTTTGGAGTATAAATGGTCATAGCAGCCTTTTTATTAACCAAAATATTTTAATAATTTCCAAAAAACCTTTTGTAACGACACTTTAAACACACAGCCTTTTGGTCTTTGACGGCACCCCGAACTTAAAGTGGTGTTGCGGCCGAAATTACACTTTTTAATAAAAATACCCCTAGAATACACAATTTAATGTATTCTAGTAAAGTTAGTCTGTAAACTGAGGTCCGTTTTGTAAGGTTATTACAGCATTTAGATAGTTTATAAACTAGAAATAGGCCGTGGCCATTTTAAGTGTGGGCATCTGAAGCCAGACTGCATATGTCTTCCTGGATATCACAAGCAGTGTAATCGGTTTCACTTTCATGTTATATTTCTCTCCAGTTTCATAGCAAGTTGCCGCCCCCTATTTATGTAAACATCTCCTCCCCTCCTCCCCTCCAGTATGTACAAGCAATAATATTCTAGAAATACAGAAATCTGTTGCTAGGCGTAAGAGCTTTAAAAAATTCCTAATTGTAAACAAAATCATTTGTTTCTGTGCAGATATATCTACATAATAAGATTATATATATATATATATATATATATATATATATATATATATATATATATATATATATATTATATAATGTAGATATATCTGCACAGAAACAAATGATTTTGTTTACAATTAGGACATTTTTGTGTCTATCAATCACAGAACACTGCATCACCCCAGCACATCGAATCACATGGACCGACAGCACATTGCAACACCCCCAGCACATCGAATCGCATCTATGCAGACATAGTACTGGAGATGGTCAGAGACTGCAGTTCCTATGGACGTTAGTAGATAATGGCAGATTGGCCCTCTCACCTGACCCAGCGATACAGCAACAGCAGTTCCTTTGATCAGGAGTCGGCTCACTCTGAATTGCCCGTGGCGACTCCACTGGGTAGAGCCCAGATCTGTATTCTGGCAATGTCTCCATTCCTTTCTCTGCCAGGGATGGCGCCAGGCTGTGTGGCTTTCCTCCCCCCTCCATTAGTACAGACCCCCCCAGGACAAACCACCCCCCTCCATTAGTACAGACCCCCCAGAACAAACCACCCCCCTCTATTAGTACAGACCCCCCCCAGAACAAACCACCCCCCTCCATCATTAGTACAGACCCCCCCCAGAACAAACCACCCCCCCTCCATCATTAGTACTGACCCCACCAGAACAAACCACCCCCCCTCCATCATTAGTACTGACCCCCCAGAACAAAACCACCCCCCCTCCATCATTAGTACTGACCCCCCCAGAACAAACCACCCCCCCCTCATTCATTAGTACTGACCCCCCCAGAACAAACCACCCCCCCCTCCATCATTAGTACTGACCCCCCCAGAACAAACCACCCCCAGAACAAACCACCTCCCCTCCTTCATTAGTACTGACCCCCCCACCCCAGAACAAACCACCCCCCCTCCATCATTAGTACTGCCCCCCCCCAGAACAAACCACCCCCCCTCCATCATTAGTACTGACCTCCCCAGAACAAACCACCCCCCTCCATCATTAGTACTGCCCCCCCCAGAACAAACCACCCCCCCCTCCATCATTAGTACTGCCCTCCTCCCAGAACAAACCACCCCCCCTCCATCATTAGTACTGCCCCCTCCCCAGAACAAACCACCCCCCCTCCATCATTAGTACTGCCTCCTCCCCAGAACAAACCACCCCCCCTCCATCATTAGTACTGCCCCCCCCAGAACAAACCACCCCCCCCTCCATCATTAGTACTGCCCCCTCCCCAGAACAAACCACCCCCCTCCATCCTTAGTACTGCCCCCTCCCCAGAACAAACCACCCCCCCCTCCATCATTAGTACTGCCTCCTCCCCAGAACAAACCACCCCCCCTCCATCATTAGTACTGACCCCCCCCTCCATCATTAGTACTGACCCCCCCTCCATCATTAGTACTGACCCCCCCCCAGAGAGAGCTGGTCAGAGACAGCCGCTCCGATCTCAGGCTGTTTCGCTCTCCTCTACTGACAGGAGGAGGAGGGAGGAGGGTGGGGGCTTCTGCAGGGAACACAGCAGTGGCGGCGGCGGGTGATCGGCGGGGAGAGAGCCGCCTACGGACAAGGAGAGGAGAAGGAGGAGGGAGGGGAGCACTCTGGCGCTTCAGCGCCTCCACGTCTGCCTGGGGAACTTATGCGGCAGAACAGCGGCCCTGGTCACATCTCACACAGTGCAGTGTGAGATGTGACAGGCTGAGGCAGGGAGGGAGGAGCGGAGGAAGGTGGTCACACACAAGGCAGACCGAGGGAGGGCAGGATGGGCGTGCCTTCATGAAGATGGGAACGCGATGAGCCTCCTGGGTTTCATGACAAATCTCCGAGGAGGCATAGCGGTCAGTGTATGACGCGAGGGGGGGGGCTGCGGCCGCGGCGCGAGAAGAAATAAAAGTTCAACAAAACGGTGAGTTTAAAAAAAAAAATATATTTATGCCATTTATTCTTAAGGGGACAGTAATAAAGAGGATGCAACAAAGTTGCAAAAGAGGGTGGAACTCCACTTTAACATTTTCCACCACTACACTGCGGGACCTTTCTACCATACCAGACCTCCAGCCATATCAGCAGCTCGGAGACAACCCCTTTCGCGCAGTGCAACCAATACCATATTCCAGCAGACACCGTTCCACTGGAATACCCCAGAGGGGCCCATACCACGGATGAGCCCCCCACCACTTCCATCACATCTGTTTTCTGCCACCATCAAAGACCAAAGACACCGCCGTTACACCGCTGCTATGACGACCCGAAATCCATTGAACCTGAAATAAAAGAAATCAAACGAAAACACACAAGACAAACAACAGGGAGGGTGGGTGGGAAAACTGCTTCCTTCTGTCTCCCTCACCAACTGAACTGTTCCCGGAAGTCCCCGCCTCCACCTTTTGTACAGCTTCTCCCCCCTTCCAGCACTTCACTCCTGAATCCTCCCCTTCCATTTTCACCAACCATGCCCGACCCTTCACTACTTGTTCCTTTGTCTTTTTCCGTTCCGCGCCTCCCTGCAGAGCCAGAAAACTAACCACATTGTGCTCTCATGCCTAGTGCATACCTCCCAACTTGGTGAAGTCCCACTGCGGGACATTGTTGATCTCCCCTCCCCCCTGCAATCGAAAGTTGTTGAGCGGGGGGCGCGGGACATTTAAATATTTTTTCTTCTTCAGAACGAACATTGAAATATTTTTTCTTCTTCAGAACGAAAGTTGTTGAGCGGGGGGGGGGGGGTTTGGGGGTTGCGCGCGGGACATTGAAATATTTTTTTTCCTTCAGAACGAAAGTTGTTGACCGGGGGGGGGGGGGGGGGGCCGCGGGACGAAAATTGTTGAGGGGTAGGGCGGCCGCGGGACATCGAATTTTTTTTCGCATTTTTCGGCCATAAAACGAAAGTAGCTGAGGGAGTGGCGGGGGGAAAGGACATTTTACTGCTGTGATGGATGTGCGGGAAAAACACAGCTCTCGCGGGTATGCGGGAAGAAGGGCCCTGTGCGGGAGAAACCCACGGAATCCGTGCGTGTTGGGAGGTATGCTAGTGTGATCAATTTTTAATAGGAAAGCAGAACAAAGAGAACAGGATACTTTTTCATGCAAGTACATGGTACAGCAGGCAGTGTTAATTTAGTTGACGAAAACCTTTTTATCATAATTTTTGTCATCAGCATATTTCTAGTGACTAAAACCAAAAGTACCCCACAGTTTGGTAAATTGGCGAAAACTATGACAACAATCAATTCCATTTTTGAAGATGAATTAAAACACAACGAAAATGTGAGGGAGGGATGTTTACAGCCAATCACAATGGTCGTGTGATCAGGAAGACCTTCCCACCACCCAGGTTTATTGTCCCCGATAAAGGATGCCAGGTCTGGGCGGAAAGGGGTTAATGACTACTGTGCTGCATTGAATAGCATATATCTGTCTAGAGTTCAGCTTTAACGCTAGCGATTTATCCTTTTAGACTGTTACTGCTGTGCTTCTGAAAAACAATCTGTGGACAGATTGCTTTTCAGAGGCATTTGACGGGCGATGAGGTGATGATCTGTCACCTCATCACTGCCTGTTTTAACCTCATAAATGTTGCAACACTGATCCACAACTGAATGCATTGCACACAGTTGCAGGCCGGTGGTGGCACAGCCCCATTCACTTGAATAGGTTGTGCTTGGTGGTGTTACTGCCCACCAATCACAAAGGGGGGGGGTGGATATTTTTTTCCACAGCATGTGCTAACTCCTGTCCACTGCCTTTGCAGCTTATGGTGGGGGAGGTTGAGGGTGGTAAAAACTCAGCTCGACCACATGCTTTTTACTGCCCGCCAATGACAAGTCTAAATGAGCTCTTATGCCTCGTACACACGTATGAATTTCTCGGCGGTAAACCGAGAACCTGCTCGGTAACCTTCCCCCTGTACACACAAGAGGTTTTTCCGGGGGGGAAAACTGCCATGAGAGCTTTGGCCGGGAATCCCGGCCGTGTGTATGCTCCATCGCAGTTTTTCCCCATAGGAAAATAGCGGGGAAAAAGACCGCCGGGAATTCCGGCGGGAAAAAAGAGAACATGTTCTCTTTTTTTTCCCCAGCAGTTTTCCTGTCGGGAAAACTACGATAGAGCATACACACGGCCGGGATTCCCGGCCAAAAGCTCTCATGGCAGTTTTCCTGCCGAGAAAACCGGTCGTGTGTACGAGGCATTACTCTTTTACACAGCTTTAGCAAGCATGACCTAGCCATCTTTTGGGGCAAATTTATAAAACTCATCCCCTCAGGCCTCGTACACACGACCGATTTTCTCGGCAAGAAAACTGCTGGGAGAGCTTTTTGCCGTGAAAAATGTGTGTGTGTATGCTTTCCCGACAGGAAAACTGCCGGGAATCCTGGAGAGAAAAAATAGGATTTTTATAACAGCTTACCTGTAAAATCCTTTTCTTAGGAGTACATCACGGGACACAGAGCGACATAGTCATTACTAATGGGTTATATAGATACCGTCAGGTGCTGGCACTGGCAACTTCCAAAACCGGAAGTACCCTCCCCTATATAAGCCCCTCCCATCCGGGAGCACCTCAGTTTTGTAGCAAAGCAATAAGTGTCCCCAAAGAGGGGCGGGAGCTCTGTGTCCCGTGATGTACTCCTAAGAAAAGGATTTTACAGGTAAGCTGTTATAAAAATCCTATTTTCTTTCTCGTACATCACGGGACACAGAGCGACATAGTCATTACTAATGGGATGTCCTAAAGCAATGCCCAATGAGGGGGGGGGATACACCATATATAAGCTGAGCGCTATCAGACATGAGGATCTTTTGCGGCCTGCAACACACTGCGCCCAAAGGCGACATCCTCCTGACTTCTAACGTCCACCTGGTAGAACCTAGTAAACGTGTGAACTGAAGACCACGTTGCGGCCTTACAGATTTGAGCCAGGGAGGCCTGGTGATGCACTGCCCATGAAGTTCCAACTGCTCTCGTGGAGTGCGCTCTAACTTTGAACGGAGGCGGTCTCCTTCTCAAGCCATAAGCTTGCATAATGACCTGTCGAATCCACTTGGCTAAAGTAGATTTTGACGCTGCCTGACCCTTTCTGGGGCCTTCCGGCAGAATAAACAAAGTATCCGTTCTGCGAATCTGAGCAGTGGCTTTTAGATAAGCTTTAACTGCTCTTACTACATCCAAAGAATGCAATAACTTTTCCTCTACCGAAGTAGGTTTGGGGAAAAAAGAAGGAAGAACCACATCTTGGTTCAAATGAAACCTCGATACCACCTTAGGAAGAAAGGCTGGATGAGGACGTAACACTACTCTGTCCTTATGGACAACCAGATATGGCTCCTTACAGGACATAGCTGCTAATTCCGATACTCTTTTAGCCGAACAAATGGCTACTAGAAAAATCAATTTCCTGGTGAGAAGCACCAAGGAAATATGCTGTAATGGTTCAAATGGTTGTTTCTGTAGAACCGACAGAACCAAGTTTAGATCCCATGGACATATGGGAATATTAACCGGAGGACTAATACGCATCACTCCTTGTATAAAGGCTTTGACTAGTGAATGCGAAGCCAAGGGCCTTTGAAAAAATATTGACAAGGCCGAAATCTGACCCTTGATAGTACTCAAGGCAAGCTTCCTATCTACAGCCCACTGTAGGAAGTCCAGAATCCTACCTATTACGTACTTATGTGGATGCCATTTCTTGGCCTCACACCACGCGATGTACGCCTTCCAGATTCTATAGTAGATCTGCCTGGATACCGGCTTCCTGGCATTGATCATGGTAGATACCACAGCATTAGAGAGCCCTCTCTTTCTTAGAATGTGGGCTTCAATAGCCAGGCCGTCAAACCTAGGGCTGGTAAGGAAGGGTGGTATATCGGTCCTTGCGAAAGCCGGACGACGTGGGAGAGTCCAAGGACTCCCCACTGAAATTTTACAATCTCCGCGTACCACGCTCTTCGGGGCCACGCTGGAGCCACCGGAATCACCGGTTTCTTTTCTACCCTGATTCTGCGGAGTAATCGAGGTAACCATTGTGGCGGTGTGAATGCATATATCAGCTTGAACTGATCCCAAGGGAACACTAGGGCAGCCGAGCCGCAAGCTAGGGGATCCCTTGTCCGAGAGACAAACCTGTCCCCCTTTGCGTTGAATCTGGATGCTAGAAGATCTACATCCGATGTTCCCCACCGCTGACATATTGTCCAGAAAACCTCGGGGTGAAGGGACCCTTCCTCTGGGCCTAATTGCTGGCGACTTAGAAAGTCCGCCTTCCAATTCTCCACTCCTGGAATGAATACCGCAGTTATGGCTGGGACATATTTTTCTGCCCATTTCAGGATGTAATTTACTTCCCTCTGGGCTGCACGACTCCTGGTGCCCCCCTGATGATTGATATATGCCACTGCTGTGGCATTGTCTGATTGCATTCTGACAGGGGACCCTTGGAGTTTGGATGTCCATGCTACTAGGGCATACCGGGCTGCTCGTATCTCTAAGAGATTGATGGTCAGGGCCTTTTCTGCATCCGACCATCTGCCCTGGAGAGACTATTGCTCCAGTACTGCTCCCCAGCCTATAAGGCTGGCATCTGTAGTGACCACCTTCCAAGAAATCGGACTGAAGGATTTCCTTTTTTCCAGATTCTGGGGAACCAACCACCAACGGAGGCTCTTGCGAACGGAAGGGGACAAGGACATTGTAAGTCTAGGGCCTGAACTTTTTTGTTCCAGGCTGACAGTATGGCCCCTTGCAAATTTCCTTGAATGGAATTGACCGTAGGGTACTGCTTCGAATGATGCCACCATTTTTCCCAGCAGCCTCATATACAGGCGTATGGACGGCTGTCTTTTTTGTATCCACTAAGTGGATCAAATCTTTCAAAGACAACACCTTTCCTCGAGGCAAGAATATTTTTCTCTGGCCTGAATCCAACCTTAGCCCCAAGTATTCCAGACTTTTGACTGGTTTTTAGGGCTGACTTGTCTCGGTTGATAATCCAACCGTGAGATTCCAGATACTTGATCGTCTTGTGAACGACCACGTCTAGTTTTTTCACTGAGTGGTCTATCAGCAACAAGTCATCCAGATATGCCATTATCATTACACCTTGTGTTCTTAGATTGGCCAATAAAGGGCCAGAATTTTTGTAAACACTCGTGGTGCTGTGGCCAAACCGAAGGGTAAGGCTCTGAACTGAAAATGGCGCCCTTCTACTGCAAAGCGTAGAAATTTTTGGTGGACTGGAAAGATGGGAATGTGCAAATAAGCATCTTTGATGTCGATCGTGGCTAACCAATCCTCCCCTTGTAGGGCAGTGGCCACCGATCGGATCGACTCCATCGGAAAGTCCTGATATACAGGAATTTGTATAGCCCTTTTAGAATTAATATGGGCCTCCCGTCCGCGTTTGCTTCGGGACTGTAAAGAGGTTTGAGTAAAACCCGAACCCTCATTCTTCCAGGGGAACCTCCATAATTACTCCTTGGAGCAATAGTTGTTCTAGTGCCAACAGGAGGGACTCTCTCTTCCGGGGATCCCTTGGCACGTTTGACCTCAAAAATGGGAAGGAGGAGAGTCTTTTAACTCCAAACTGTATCCCAAACCTACTGCGGAGAGCACCTATCTGTCTTGATCGTGTCCCGCCAGGTCTCTTGCGAACAACTGGAGTCCTCCCCCCACCCGACTGAGTGGGGGCTTCATGAATTTAACTTTGGGGGAGGTTTTGTACCTCCCCTGACCCAGGGTTTCTCATTACCCTGCTACTGTCCCTGTTTTTTACCCCCGGGATTTGACCGAGGAGGCCGTCGGAACTGTTACACAGCCGATGCCCCAGGGACTGGAGAAGCAGGCCTCTTAAAGAGGGACCTCTAACTCTGCTTTTAACCGGCAAGAGCGTATTTTTACCGCTGGAAATTTTCTGGATATTTGTCCAGGTTTTCCCTGAATAAGCGTTCACCATGAAATGGGACGCTAACCAGCCATTCTTTACAGGGAGCTTCAGCAGACCAGTTTTTGAGCCATAGGAGCCTACGCATATGTACTATAGACAGCGTAAGGCGGGAGGCCTGATGGACTGAATCCTCTATGGCGTCAACCGCAAAGCCTAAGGCTCTAGGTAGATCAGCTAGGGCAAAGCCTGCTGATCTGTCAAGTCCCTCAAGACCTGTTTCAACTGATCCTTCACTGCTTAGCAGACCCCAATAGCTGCTACTGCTGGTTGTATCACCAAGCAGATTTTCATAAGGACTCCAATCTTTTATCTATTGGGTTCTTGAACATTTGGACATTATCCACTGGACATGTCAGTGATTTATACATACAAGAGATGGCTGCGTCCATTGTAGGGACCTTCCATTTTTTTTTTTTTTTGATGAACTTATCCTCCATGGGATAGACCACCGGAAATCTCTTGGGGGAATAAATATTTTCTCAGGACGTTCCCAATCCTGGTAAATGAGCCCTTTCAGTAAAGGGTGAAGTGGGAAAGAACAAACAGTCTGGGGGCTTCTAGCGACCCCAACGAGGATACAGTAGTGGTTGATGGTTCCGCAAGGTGCATTTTTAAATGCTGATCGGACCATGTTAGTCAGAGACTGAACCCATAATCTTTCAGCTTGAGATGCTGAGAAAAGGTTCCCCCACTGTTGATTCCTCTATAACAGAATCAACCTTATCCTGATCCCCTTCAGGCAGGTCGATCCCTGTATGGGACTGTTGCTCTGCTAACAGGCATTCTGAAGGAGGAGACGGAGATCGGGCGTGCTTTCCCTGACAGGGAGGCAGCGATAAATGTTGACAATCTCTCTCTAATCCTCCCAGAGCTGAGGAAAAAACCTCCTCTGTTACATACACAGGAGCAGGTGACTGAGGACAGCCACAGTACCAAGTACCCCTGCGGGGTCTCTACGGTCACTTACCTCTGAACTTCAGGGGAGACTGGTGCAGCAGGAGTATGCCCAAGATCCTCCGAGCCCGATGAGACCCCCTTCGCTTCCTGGAAGATTCAGT
Organism: Rana muscosa; assembly: GCA_029206835.1. Lineage (NCBI taxonomy): Eukaryota > Metazoa > Chordata > Amphibia > Anura > Ranidae > Rana > Rana muscosa. The sequence continues at coordinate 624,238,895 of CM055117.1, read as the reverse complement.
TCCGGAGCTTCTGGACGGCATATTCCTAAGCCTAAAGCTGAGGTATTCCAGCCGTAATACACCACTTTTACTGAGAATAGTCTAGCACAATTGCTGCTATATCACAGTTGGTGTCTACTAATGTGCCTTTCTAGGGGATGCCTGTATCAACCGCTTGCTGTATGCCTTTAAATGTTGCCAGCTCTGTCTCTGTACTTCATAGCCAGCTCACTACAATATTGTGTTTTTTTTAAACTGCTGGGACACCCGCACATGCGCAGAAGCGCTGCGGCGTGCACAGAGCGTCATCCCCCAGGCTCCGCCCCCTTTCCCGGCTCACCTCTATATATAGAGGCGCGTGCACGCGCACGCGCGCGGGCACGTGCGCCTTCGGCGCTAATTTCAAATATGGTAACAAGGGACAGGAGCCAGGGCCCCTCTTTGCCGCAGGCCGGGGGATGGACGAGCACTGCAACATGGCAGAGGAAGCAGTTTCCTATAAGAGAACTCACCATCTGCCTGGACTTTGCTCTGCTGAGAAGAAGCTAGTCCACATGACAAGAAAACATTCCACAGCGGCCTCTAGTGGACAAACACAGGTACCGCAGTCTAATATATTAAATATATATATATATATAAAAAAACATTTTATTTTTTTTTCTTGACCACCATTAAAAATTATTACATTTTTTTTAGTAGTTACAGGCATGCACAGAATTTTGCGGGAATACCAATAGGTAACAGACAGAAAGACAAATTAGGCTTGGGGGTCCCCCAATAGAACCAAGTTCCTGGGGGCCCCCACTTACCTGTTCCCCGCCGCAGGACTTTGTTTGGTCCACAAAAGCCCAAACTTCACCTATCACGGCAGGCATTGTAATCAAACCTTCAGGGACCGGGTTCCCAAGGATTCCACTCCCCTGGACCTGTATAGCACCCTGCACAGAAAACATCTTGGTCGTGGGTATGACCAGAGCTCTGGATCCCAGGGTCCAGCTCTCCTAAGAGAAGCATTACAGGCAAAACCTTGCTCTTCTCTGCAAGGCCCGGGTACCGACCGTTTAGCTATGAAGCTTTTTTGGTCGGATCCGGAATAGCTTACTGAGGCCCAAAAGAACCTGTACGCAAGCTCAGTGAAAAACACATGTTTCTTCTTGGCCAACACCTTAGACACTGGCAAAAAACTGAGGTGCTCCCGGATGGGAGGGGCTTATATAGGGGAGGGTACTTCCGGTTTTGGAAGTTGCCAGTGCCAGCACCTGACGGTATCTATATAACCCATTAGTAATGACTATGTCGCTCTGTGTCCCGTGATGTACGAGAAAGAAATAGAGAACCTGCTCTCTATTTTCTCGTCAGGATTCTCGACAGAGTGTTTCCTGCCGAGAAAACCGATCGTCTGTATGCTTACCTGTCAGAGGTAAACCCGCGCATGCTCGATAAGACTTTGACGCATGCACGGTAGCATACAAGGGTAGTGTAGGGTGTAGCAAGATGGCGGCGACGGCATCGAATGTGACGAGCGCCGGCTCGTCATAGTCGATGACGTCACCGCGTTCTTGCTATTCAAAAGAACGGCGGTTCTTTTGAGTGGCCGTCTGTACACAGGGCTTGGCAAGGCAAGCTTGCCAGGAATCCCGTCAGGAAAGCCGACGGTTTTCAAATAGACGGGATTCCCGCCCGTGTGTACAGGGCTTAACATGTAACTGAAATTCTGAACACATTTATACTGCAGTGAAGGTTTATTGTATTGTATGAACAATTTTTTACTAAATGTGCTGTGAATGCTCAGTTTTTTACTAAATGTGCTGTGATTAAATTGGAAATCTTTAAAGGGGCTGTAAACCCTTGTTTTCTTTAAATAAAAATAACAAACATGCCTATACTTACCTGGTCTGTGCAATCGTTTTACACAGCGCAGCCCCCATATTCTGCTGGTTGTGCCCCGCTGGCGCTCCAGGCCCCTTCTCTTCATTGGGTTCCCCCACGGAAAGCCGCTTTTGCATGCTCGCTCAGTCCTACTTCCCCACTCCCATGTCACTGGATTTGATTGACAGCAGCGGGAGCCAATGGCTCCTGCTGCTATCAATCTGTCCAATGAGGACCCGAGACAGCGGCTGGAGCTGCTGCGCTTGTGCAAAAATCGCTGGATCGGGCTCAGGTAAGAAAAAAAGGGAACCTGGGGGGAGCTGCAGCACAGAAGGTTTGAGCCTGGGACACCTATGCAGATTTTGCATTTGGCCATACACACAGGAGTAGTGGGAGAAATTGCATGTGATGTGATGCAGCGTGATTTGCGCCAATTTTTTTTGTATTGACGCAAATCGCACCGGATAGTATCATTACTCGGTATCTGCAACTACTTGACCCAAAGTATCCGTACTCATCGATAAAGAAACGGTATCGTTACAACCCTTATTACGATGCAGTAAAAAACAATGTCTATTTATAAAATACTAGGGAAAAGGAAAATGGGAGTAAAAGTAAAAGTATTCACAGTCACTTCACCAATCAGGTTATTTGTTTAATTTTTCCAGAGAACAAAAGCTAAACCTACTGTAACTGGTCCCTATGGGCAACAACTCCACTTTCATAGCTCCCAACTGTCCCTGATTTTGAGGGGCTGTCCCTGATTTGGAGCAAAGTCCCTCTGTTCCTCATTCCTCCTCATTTGTTCCTCATTTTGGTCTGATCTATATGGTTGTATATAAAATGCACTTTTATCTATCAAAAAGTGTTTTCCAGTGCTAAACCTTTTGTCTAATTTCTAAATTGCTGCATTTGTAAATTCTAAAAGCCAATATAAAGGAATAGTAGTGGTAAAAAAGCACTTGTGGGTTTAACCAATCTTGTTTTTTTGTACAATTTTCCTTTAAGGGGGCGTGGCAAGAGGTATGTCCTATGCCTGCATACTTTTGCTGATAGGTGTCCCTCATTCCCATCTAAAAAAGTTGGTAGGTATGCACTTTTGTCCTATTTGTTTCTCTAGTCTTCTACTGTATAAATAGTTCTCCCGGATTAACAATGAAAAATACCACCACTGGTCAGCAGAGGTCTCCCTCCATCAGTAAGCCACTCTATAGTATAACTATTTCAATGTGTTTCAGACTCTTTAAGACAATACATCAATACGTATTTATTTTACAAAAAAAATAACAAGATTTTAAAGTGTCTGTTTAAGTAAACCACAAAGTATTTTGCCTCTGTGGTAGGTCTCACATTGACTAAAATTCGTTTTTGTCACTTCCTGGGGCTGCAGCATGAAGGTTTTAACATCTATACACACCTCTTAAAATATGTATTTTATTATATATGTAGCCCTCTATTTTTTGTGGGGAAGGGGGGAGCTTTATGACAGGGGGGGTACCCTTTCTGAGAGATTAATCAATAATTGAATCAATGTAATTGGGAGACAAGGAACTACTGCAACCGGCATACAGGGCTGGACTGGGACATAAATTTGGCCCTGGACTTCATCCAGACCGGCCCACTTTAATTCAATAAAATGCTGCCCCCCACCCCCCAAAAAATCACGCCCACCAAAAGGCCCCTACATCCATTATTGTATATCATGAGAGGGTGAGAGAGAGGGGAATGAGAGAGAGAGAGAGGGAGGGTTGAGGGAAAGGGGGTGAGAGGGAGTGAGTGTAAGACCCCTTTCACACTGAGGCGTTTTTCAGGCACTTTTGGGCTAAAAATAGCGACTGTAAAGCGCCTGAAAAATGCCTCCGCTGCAGTCCCAGTGTGAAAGCCAGAGTGCTTTCACACTGGGGCGCTGCCAGGGCATTAAAAAAAGTCCTCCAAGCAGCATCTTTGGGGCGGTGGAGGAGCTTTGTACACACCGCTCCTGCCCATTGAAATGAATGGCCACCACTGCTGAAGCGCCTACAAAGCACTTCGGCAGCAGTGCTACACAGGCGCATTTAAGCTTTAATTAGGCTGCTAGCGGGGGTTTAAAGCGCCTGCTAGAAGCCGAATAGCGCAGCTAAAACGACAGTAAAGTGCTGCTAAAACTAGCAGCGTTTTACTGTCAATGCCCGCTCCAGTGTGAAAGCAGTCTAAGAGTCAGGGAGTGAATGAGACCGAGGAGGGGGCAGAGAGACAGAGGGGGGGTGCTGAGAGACAGAGGGGGGGTGCTGAGAGACAGAGGGGGGGTGCTGAGAGACAGAGGGGGGGTGCTGAGAGACAGAGGGGGGGTGCTGAGAGACAGAGGGGGGAGCTGAGAGACAGAGGGGGGAGCTGAGAGACAGAGGGGGGAGCTGAGAGACAGAGGGGGGAGCTGAGAGACAGAGGGGGGAGCTGAGAGACAGAGGGGGGAGCTGAGAGACAGAGGGGGGAGCTGAGAGACAGAGGGGGGAGCTGAGAGACAGAGGGGGGAGCTGAGAGACAGAGGGGGGAGCTGAGAGACAGAGGGGGGAGCTGAGAGACAGAGGGGGGAGCTGAGAGACAGAGGGGGGAGCTGAGAGACAGAGGGGGGAGCTGAGAGACAGAGGGGGGAGCTGAGAGACAGAGGGGGGAGCTGAGAGACAGAGGGGGGAGCTGAGAGACAGAGGGGGGAGCTGAGAGACAGAGAGGGGGAAGCTGAGAGACAGAGGGGGAAGCTGAGAGACAGAGGGGGAAGCTGAGAGACAGAGGGGGGAGCTGAGAGACAGAGGGGGGAGCTGAGAGACAGAGGGGGGAGCTGAGAGACAGAGGGGGGAGCTGAGAGACAGAGGAGGGAGCTGAGAGACAGAGGAGGGGGCTGAGAGACAGAGGAGGGAGCTGAGAGACAGAGGGGGGAGCTGAGAGATAGAGGAGGAGAGCTGAGAGATAGAGGAGGGGGCTGAGAGACAGAGGAGGGGGCTGAGAGACAGAGGAGGGGGCTGAGAGACAGAGGAGGGGGCTGAGAGACAGAGGAGGGGGCTGAGAGACAGAGGAGGGGTCTGAGAGACAGAGGAGGGGTCTGAGAGACAGAGGAGGGGTCTGAGAGATAGAGGGGAGCTGAGAAACAGAGGAGGGGCTAAAAGAGGGGGGACTGAGAGACACAGGAACTGAGAGACAGAGGGGGGGGTCTGAGAGACAGAGGGGGGGGTCTGAGAGACAGAGGGGGGGTCTGAGAGACAGAGGGGGGGTCTGAGAGACAGAGGGGGGGTCTGAGAGACAGAGGGGGGGTCTCAGAGACAGAGGGGGGGTCTCAGAGACAGAGGGGGAGCTGAGAGACAGAGGGGGAGCTGAGAGACAGAGGGGGAGCTGAGAGACAGAGGGGGAGCTGAGAGACAGAGGGGGAGCTGAGAGACAGAGGGAGGGAGCTGAGAGACAGAGGGAGGGAGCTGAGAGACAGAGGGAGGGAGCTGAGAGATAGAAGAGAGGGCTGAGAGACAGAGGAGGGGTCTGAGAGATAGGGGGAGCTGAGAGACAGAGGGGTGCTGAGAGACAAAGGGGGGAGCTGAGAGATAGAGGGGGAGCTGAGAGACAGAGGAGAAGAGCTGAGAGATAGAGGAGGGGGCTGAGAGACAGAGGGGTGTCAGAGACAGAGGGGGGTCTGAGATACAGAGAAGTGGTCTGAGAGACGGAGGAGGGGTCTGAGAGACGGAGGAGGGGTCTGAGAGACGGAGGAGGGGTCTGAGAGACGGAGGAGGGGTCTGAGAGACACAGGGGGGATCTGAGAGGTAGAGGGGGGCTGAGAGACAGAGGAGGGGGCTAAAAGAGGGGGGGACTGAGAGACACGGGGACTGAGAGACAGAGGGGGGTCTGAGAGACAGAGGAGGGGTCTGAGAGACACAGGGGGGATCTGAGAGGTAGAGGGGGGCTGAGAGACAGAGGAGGGGGCTAAAAGAGGGGGGGACTGAGAGACACGGGGACTGAGAGACAGAGGGGGGTCTGAGAGACAGAGGAGGGGTCTGAGAGACAGAGGAGGGGGCTAAAAGAGGGGGGGACTGAGAGACACGAGGACTGAGAGACAGAGGGGGGTCTGGGAGACAGAGGGGGTCTGGGAGACAGAGGGGGTCTGGGAGACAGAGGGGGTCTGGGAGACAGAGGGGGTCTGGGAGACAGAGGGGGTCTGGGAGACAGAGGGGGTCTGGGAGACAGAGGGGGTCTGGGAGACAGAGGGGGTCTGGGAGACAGAGGGGGTCTGGGAGACAGAGGGGGTCTGGGAGACAGAGGGGGTCTGGGAGACAGAGGGGGTCTGAGAGACAGAGGGGGTCTGAGAGACAGAGGGGGTCTGAGAGACAGAGGGGGTCTGAGATACAGAGCAGGGGTCTGAGAGACAGAGGGGAGCTGGGAGACAGAGGAGGGGCTAAAAGAGGGGGGACTGAGAGACACTGGGACTGAGAAACAGAGGGGGGAGCTGAGAGACAGAGGGGGGAGCTGAGAGACAGAGGGGGGAGCTGAGAGACAGAGGGGGGAGCTGAGAGACAGAGGGGGGAGCTGAGAGACAGAGGGGGGAGCTGAGAGACAGAGGGGGGAGCTGAGAGACAGAGGGGGGGGCTGAGAGACAGAGGAGGGGGCTGAGAGACAGAGGAGGGGGCTGAGAGACAGAGGAGGGGGCTGAGAGACAGAGGAGGGGGCTGAGAGACAGAGGAGGGGGCTGAGAGACAGAGGAGGGGGCTAAAAGAGGGGGGACTGAGAGACACTGGGACTGAGAAACAGAGGGGGGTCTGAGAGACAGAGGGGGAAGCTGAGAGACAGAGGGGGAAGCTGAGAGACAGAGGGGGAAGCTGAGAGACAGAGGAGGGGGCTGAGAGACAGAGGAGGGGGCTGAGAGACAGAGGAGGGGGCTGAGAGACAGAGGAGGGGGCTGAGAGACAGAGGAGGGGGCTGAGAGACAGAGGAGGGGGCTAAAAGAGGGGGGACTGAGAGACACTGGGACTGAGAAACAGAGGGGGGTCTGAGAGACAGAGGGGGAAGCTGAGAGACAGAGGGGGGAGCTGAGAGACAGAGGGGGGAGCTGAGAGACAGAGGGGGGAGCTGAGAGACAGAGGGGGGAGCTGAGAGACAGAGGGGGGAGCTGAGAGACAGAGGGGGGAGCTGAGAGACAGAGGGGGGAGCTGAGAGACAGAGGGGGGAGCTGAGAGACAGAGGAGAAGAGCTGAGAGATAGAGGAGGGGGCTGAGAGACAGAGGGGGGTCTGAGAGACAGAGGATGGGGCTAAAAGAGGGGGGACAGAGACACGGGACTGAGAGACAGAGGGGTGTCTGAGAGACAGAGGGGTGTCTGAGAGACAGAGAGGGGTCTGAGAGACAGAGAGGGGTCTGAGAGACAGAGAGGGGTCTGAGAGACAGAGAGGGGTCTGAGAGACAGAGAGGGGTCTGAGAGACAGAGGGGGTCTGAGATACAGAGGAGGGGTCTGAGAGACAGAGGAGGGGTCTGAGAGACAGAGGAGGGGTCTGAGAGACAGAGGAGGGGTCTGAGAGACAGAGGAGGGGTCTGAGAGACAGAGGAGGGGTCTGAGAGACAGAGGGGGCAGAGAGACAGAGGGGAGGGCTGAGACAGACCACATAGCACTGTCCCTTTCTGCAGTCCCTCCTCTGATCACCCCCCGCTGTCTCAGTGTTCTGGCATGTTTGTGTAGGATGCCGGGTACCTGATGGCCAGCAGCGGCAGTGCCGAGTCTCCCTCTTGATCCGGGGGGTGCTCTCGCTGCTCTGCTCCTTACAGCGGCGCATGTTCTCTTCCTCCAGGCTCCCAGTCAGCCTGCCCTCCGGCCCAGGCCGCATGGTTCCTAGAGCAGAGAGGAGGTGGAGGAATCGAGGTTCTGGAAAGCCGGGGTGGCTGCGCTCGCTCCTGTTCGCCTCTTCGGTGGTCAGGGAGGGGGTGGAGCTCTTCTCCCTCCTCAGCTTTTACATCCAACTGCCCTCCTCGCTGGCCACCTTCCCCGAATCCCCGCCGCTGTTTGCTGCCACGCTTCCGCTGCTGCCGAACTCTGCATAAAAAAATGGCCCACTGAGCCATCGGCCCACCGGGAAACTCCCGGTAGTCCCGATGGCCAGTCCAATGGCCAGTCCATCCCTGATGACCGGGAAACCCCAGAGTCCAAGCTTGACTACACCTTCTACTGGTCTACAACTTCCCTAGCACACATATACACTTAATACATCTGGTCTTACTAAGTTCTATCTATATATTCATTTTTATCCAGTTATGTTTCTTCTTTCTTTACCTCCCTACTCTATATTTCCAGATGAGTAGGTAATTATTTTATGAACTCTCTATACTTTTCTTCTCTTTTTTTCTCCCTTTCACTCTTTTCTCTCCCCCTTTCCCCTCTCCACCCCCCCCCCCCCCTCTCCTCCCCTTCCTCCATACAAAAAAAAAAATTCTAGCCATAGTTAGAATGAAATGGAAACTTGCAATCTTTCAATCTGCCAACATTGGTACAGAATCATAGCTGGAGCACTCTTTGCAGCAAATACACTTTGTAAAACTGGAAATACACCTGCCATGCTGTAATGCTTGCTACTGCCTTGTTAGGTATATGATACAAACATACCTATGCTGCAAGCTCAATAAAATGTGTGCTAGGGAAGTTGTAGACCAGTAGAAGGTTAGGCAAACTTGGACTCTGGGGTTTTCCGGTCATGGTCTCACACAAACTATCTCCCATTACCTGAAGGGGATGAAGCATTAAAATAAAACAAACAATATGCAATAGAAGGGGTAAAAACCTAAATATCTTAAAGCTTAAGTTTGGTTAAATTTAACCACATGACAACTGGGCACTTAAACCCCCTTCCTAACCAGACCCAGTGGCGGCCCGTCCATAGGGGGCGCATGGGCGCCGCCCCCCCCTCAAAGCCAGTAACAAAGAAAATTAAATAAAAAAATATTTTTTTTGGCCCTTTAAGAAAAAAAAAGGTCCTTTAAGTGCACTTTGTTCAAGGCGGGCGCCGGGCACAGTGCCTCATTGAAGCGTCAGCAAAGCGTCATGCCAATGCAAGCAGGCAAGACGCTTCATTTGCAGTTTTTTTTAAGCTCCGTGGCGCGCTGGAGAGCGCCTCTCCACGCTCATTGGGTCCTTCTGCTCCGTCATGTCTGCACCGCAGTAGGAAATGGGCGGTGCTTTCCCTGGGTGGCCGTGTCACTTTCAGTTTCGGCTCCAGGAGTGAGACAAGAGTGCGGGGAGCGGATACAGCTACGGCGGGTGGGTGAAGAGCTGAGCCTGAGTGCAGGAGAACCAGAGCAGCAGGTGAGTGAGTGACTGAGTGCTGGGATCGGAGGTGAGCTCACTGTCTCTCCCCTCCCGACAACAAGCTTCCCATCCCCCAGTCCTCACACTCCTCTGCTTGTTACAGAGTCAGTGACTGCTCCACCCGGAGTGTACTGTGTGCGTCCTGCCGTGAGCCTGGCTCCCCCTCCCCCTCCTCTGTTCACTTTTCTCAGCTGCTGCAGAACTTCATGGAGGGTGGGGCTGCTGAGTGTTGTGGTGCAGGGAAGTGACTGGCAGATGCCCCCCTTCCTGCATCCTAAAACAGCCCCCCCTTCCCTGCCTCTCCACCAGGGCCGGCCCTACCATGGGACCCGATGGGACCATGGTCCCAGGCGGCACTTTAAGAGGGGCGGCAACAGGGGCGCACTGCCTGAGGACAGGGCCGGATTCCCCACAAGGCCACAGAGGCCAGGCCTCGGGGCGGCAGTGAATGCAGGGGCGGCGCCGCGGCACCCCCCCCCCCCTCTTCCGCTGCAGAGGAGAGAGGAGGGGGGAGAGGTGAGATGTGTCAGGACTTTCGGTAGAAACCCCCCCCCCCCTCCTCAATCCAATCCGCATGGCAGAGGAAGGGAGGGAAAGAGGTGAGATGTCTCTACACAGGCTGCTGGAACTCTGTTAACACAGGTCACGGCCGCCACTCACTTCCCGTTGTGCAGCCGTGCCTGTTGTCAGCTCCAGGGGGAGGGCTGCAGGACTGAGCTATGTCTCGTCTCACACATAGCTTAGCCTCAGAGCACACTGGCGCTGACATCCCTCTCTCTGCACAGACAGAGGAGAGATAGAGCTCTGATCCTCCTCCTTCTGAGTCTGCCCCACCCACACTCCCATGTGAGGGCACTGGGCAGGAAGTTTGAACCCAGAAAAGTGTCAGACAGCCAGCACCTCAGCCTCCATCCTGGTAAGCTCACCCTCTCTCCTGCCTCCCAGTGTATAAAAAGGGGTGCTCTGTGGACTTTGTTAAAGGGGAGGGGGGCAGGCTTTGGTGAGCAGAGACCCCCTTTACACCAGAGTCCACAGCATGCCCCCTTAAATCAAGTTTCCCAGAACACCCCTTAAATTAGGGTTCCCGTTTACATTAGAGTCCACAGAGCTCCCCCTTACAGTGTAAGTGGAAATTCTGTGCGGACTCTGATGTAAGAGGGGGCCTCTGTGCGGACTCTGATGTAATTTGGACCTTTGGCAGCAACGAGGGGCAGAAGAGGAGGGGAGAGATGAGAGGAGAGGTCACTTGGACTTTTCCGGCCAGCACATCTCCCCCCCCCCAGTTCTCAACCCGTCAACCCGCGGCATTGGGGCGGCAAAAGGGAGGACCCGGCCTTGGGGCGGCAAAGGGAATAAATCCGGGCCTGCCTGAGGACCTGGGTTTCCCTCCATCTAGTGTGCATTGTCAATGTCATACTGTACTGCATCGCCGGCGCCGCTGTCACTGGCCGCAGTGGCAAGACGCACTTCAAGGGTCTCTCCAGCGGCCCCTGCTTCACTGCCCAAACTGGTTGCTAGCTGCGGCCCGCTTTGTGTCTAGCAACCAGTGACGTAAGGAGAGAGAGGCCCATCATTCATTGCAGAGAGTATTTCACTTCCTCCTCCTCCGCTAGCTCCACCCACCTCCTCCCTGTATGTAACAGCATGAGATCGGAGCGGCTGTGTGTGTGGAGAGAGAGCAGCTGCGGGCTCTTCTCCCCCCTCCTTCTCCTCCTCATGCTGCTGTTCCTAGGACAGCCACCGCTATGTTTCTTCCCCCTTTTCCTCCCATTGGCCAGGGAAAAAAACTAAAAGGAGAAAAGAGGATTATGGGATATGTAGTGCAAATGGCTGGCCCATTGCAATTCTAGGGGGGAAACTGCAGCCCCCAGCATGCCCATCTGAAGGGAAGGGAGAGAGAGCCAGGCTGAGTGACAGGCTGCATCTGGTGACAGGCATCAGTGACAAGTGACAGGCTGCATCTGGTGACAGGCATCGGTGACAAGTGACAGGCTGCATCTGGTGACAGGCATCGGTGACAAGTGACAGGCTGCATCTGGTGACAGGCATTGGTAACAAGTGACAGGCTGCATCTGGTGACAGGCATTGGTGACAAGTGACAGGCTGCATCTGGTGACAGGCATTGGTGACAAGTGACAGGCTGCATCTGGTGACAGGCATTGGTGACAAGTGACAGGCTGCATCTGGTGACAGGCATTGGTGACAAGTGACAGGCTGCATCTGGTGACAGGCATTGGTAACAAGTGACAGGCTGCATGTTGTGGCAGGCTATGGGTGGCAAGTGGCACAGCTGCATCTGGTGGCAGGCAACGGTGGCAAGCAATAAGCTACATCTGGTGGCAAGCAATGGTGGCAAATGACAAGCTCAGGGTTCCCACTGATTCTGCATTATGGTGAGTTAAACTATTTCATTATATATTACAATGTAGTAATAGAAATAATGTGATTTGATCATCCTGACACCATATCAATCATAATGTTAGGATGATTTAAGTGCTAACACCAGCCATTCGCCCGACAAATCACCCGCTGCCAAATTCCCTGTCAGCGAGACTACACCCCCCCCCCTCATCTTTTTTTGGGAAGGAAGGGCGGTATCCCTGAATGGCAGTTTGGAAATGTGGTCAATGCAGCGCTGTTGTTGCGGCATGTTGCATCACTGAGCTGGGATCAGAGCGTAGCTGGTCGGTGGAAGTGGAGAGAAAGGGGGGAGCTTTCGTGGTGCTACACAATACTCTTTGCAGGAAGGAGCTAGGGTGACCACATTTTTAAACTACTATTCACGGACACCCCCCCTTCCCAAACATCAGCTTGTTCTGTAACGAATCACAGCACAGTGATTGGACACAAGAGGTGGGATTTATGATTTCTCCAATCACATGCAGGGGGCGGGGATTGTGCTCCTCCAGGCATTCCCGGCCAGGACAAGTACTGTCAGTGAGTAAAGAGGTGATGTGGCGGCCTTTTTTGGGGGCATCAGATTGGCCTAGGGGGGTGGCTGTGTCAGTTTCATTCCGGGACACTGTATTGTCCTGGAATGAATGTGCCCGGGACAGACCTGCAAAATGCGTGGTCACCCTAGAAGGGGCATGTCTCTTTGCTGAATATATGGGATGTCTCTTGCTGAATATATTGGGCTGTCTCTTTGCTTTATGGAAACGTCTCTTTGCTGGATGGGCATAGGATTTTTTTTGGGGGGGGCAGCATTTCATTCTTGGGCCCAGGCAGCACAATGTCTTTGGCCAGCCCTGCTCTCCACCCTAAACAATAACCCCCCCTCCCTGCCTCTCCACCCTAAACAATAACCCCCCTCCCTGCCTCTCCACCCTAAACAATAACCCCCCCTCCCTGCCTCTCCACCCTAAACAATAACCCCCCCTCCCTGCCTCTCCACCCTAAACAATAACCCCCCCTCCCTGCCTCTCCACCCTAAACAATAACCCCCCCTCCCTGCCTCTCCACCCTAAACAATAACCCCCTCCCTGCCTCTCCACCCTAAACAATAACCCCCCCCTCCCTGCCTCTCCACCCTAAACAATAACCCCCCCTCCCTGCCTCTCCACCCTAAACAATAACCCCCCTCCCTGCCTCTCCACCCTAAACAATAACCCCCCTCCCTGCCTCTCCACCCTAAACAATAACCCCCCCTCCCTGCCTCTCCACCCTAAACAATAACCCCCCCTCCCTGCCTCTCCACCCTAAACAATAACCCCCCTCCCTGCCTCTCCACCCTAAACAATAACCCCCCCTCCCTGCCTCTCCACCCTAAACAATAACCCCCCTCCCTGCCCCTCCACCCTAAACAATAACCCCCCTCCCTGCCCCTCCACCCTAAACAATAACCCCCCTCCCTGCCTCTCCACCCTAAACAATAACCCCCCCTCCCTGCCTCTCCACCCTAAACAATAACCCCCCCTCCCTGCCTCTCCACCCTAAACAATAACCCCCCCTCCCTGCCTCTCCACCCTAAACAATACCCCCTCCCTGCCTCTCCACCCTAAACAATAACCCCCCCTCCCTGCCTCTCCACCCTAAACAATAACCCCCCTCCTTGCCTCTCCACCCTAAACAATAACCCCCCCCCCCTCCCTGCCTCTCCACCCTAAACAATACCCCCTCCCTGCCTCTCCACCCTAAACAATAACCCCCCTCCTTGCCTCTCCACCCTAAACAATAACCCCATTGTATAGTGTTCTCTGTGTATAGTGCGCGCTCTGTGTATAGTGTGTGTGTGTGTGCTCTGTGTATAATATACAATGTATGCTCTGTGTATAATATACAATGTGTTCTTTGTGTATAGTGTGTCCGGGTATTGGGAGCCGTGACAGCCAAGGATGGGCAGGTATGAACCCCCCCCCCCCAATTTTTTTTAGCACCAGCCGCCACTGACCAGACCAATTTTCAGCTTTCGGTACTCTCACATTTTGAATGACAATTACTCAGTCATACAACACTGTACCCATATGAAATTGTTGTCCTTTTTTTCCCACAAATAGAGCTTTCTTTTGGTGGTATTCAATCACCGTTGGGTTTTTTATGTTTTGCGCTATAAAAGAAAAAAAGACTGAAAATTCTGTATAAAAAAATGCATTTTTCTTCGTTTCTGTTATAAAATTTTGCAAATTAGTAATTTTTCTTCATAAATTTTGGCCAAAATTTATACTGCTACATATCTTTGGTAAAAAGAAGTACAAATTGGTGTATATTATTTGGTCTTTGTGAAAGCTATAGAGTCCACAAGCTATGGTGCCAATATCTGAAAATGTATCACACCTGAAGTACTGACGGCCTATCTCATTTCTTGAGACCCTAACATGCCAGAAAAGTACAAACACCCCCCAAATGACCCATTTTTGGAAAGAAGACATTCCAAGGTATTTAGAAAGAGGCATGGTGAGTTTTTTGAAGTTGTAATTTTTTCCCACAATTCTTTGCAAAATCAAGATTTTTTTTTTCTTTTTTTTTTTTTCACTAAATTGTCATATTAGCAGGTTATTTCTCACACACAGCATATGCATACCACAAATTACACCCCAAAACCCATTCTGCTATTACTCCTGAGTATGGCGATACCATATGTGTGAGACTTTTACACAGCGTGGCCACATACAGAGGCCCAACATGCAGGGAGCACCTTCAGGCGTTCTGGAGCACCCAGGCCAATTCTGACATTTCTCTCCTACATGTAAAAATCATAATTTATTTGATAGAAAATTACATAGAACCCCAAAAAATGATATATTTTTTTTAGCAAAGACCCTAGAGAATACAATGGCGGTCGTTGCAAATTTTTATCTTGCACGGTATTTGCGCAGCAATTTTTCGAATGTGTTTTTTTGGGAAAAAAAACAGTTTTGTGTTTTAAAAAAAACAAAACGGTAAAGTTAGCCCAATGTTTTTGCATAATGTTAAAGATGAAGTTACGCCGAGTAAATAGATACCTAACATGTCACCCTTCAAAATTGCACACGCTCGTGGAATGGCACCAAACTTCGGTACTTAAAAATCCCCATAGGCGACGCTTGAATTTTTTTTACTGGTTACATGTTTTGAGTTACAGAGGAGGTCTAGGGCCAAAATTATTGCTCTCACTCAAACGTTCGCAGCGATACCTCACATGTGTGGTTTGAACACCGTTTTCATATGTGGGTGGGACATACGTATGTGTTTGCTTCTGCATGCGGGGGCAGGGGCGCTTTAAAAAAAAAAAAAAATTTTTATTGTTCATTTTACTTTATTTATTTTAGTTTGACACATTTTTCCCCATTAATAAATTTTTTGATCACTTTTATTCCTATTACAAGGAAGGTAAACATCACTTGTAATAGAAATATGGCATGACAGGTCCTCTTTACAGTGAGATATGGGGTCAATAAGACCCCACATCTCACCTCTAGGCTGGGAAGCCTGTAAAAAACGAACAAAAAAAAAACGATCCTGACTTTGATCGTAGCGGTGAGTCGTTAGAAGTACCGGAGGACGGCCGGAGGGGGGGACGTCCCCTCTCCCCTCCAGGAAGAACGATCAAGCGGTGGAACAGCTGCTATGATCATTCTTATGGTGTAGGGAATCGCTGGCTGAAAAAGCTGATATCTGAATGATGCCTGTAGCTGCACCCATCATTCAGATATCCCCGCACAAAGTCAAGGACGTCATATGACGACCGGCGGGCGGGAAGTGGTTAAAACGCATTTTTTTTTTTAAAACAAAGTTGTCCATTTATACAATATTTCTAACACATAGCATATACATACCAAAAACGACACCCCAAAATAGATTCTCCTACTCCTCCTGAGTACGGCGATACCACATGTGTGAGACTTCCACAGCCTGGCCACATACAGCAGCCGAGTAGGCGGAGTATGACTGGGTATCACTGAGCATGGCAGAGTATGACTGGGTATCACTGAGCATGGCAGAGTATGACTGGGTATCACTGAGCATGGCAGAGTATGACTGGGTATCACTGAGCATGGCAGAGTATGGCTGGGTATCACTGAGCATGGCAGAGTATGGCTGGGTATCACTGAGCATGGCAGAGTATGGCAGAGTATGACTAGGTATGACTAGGTATGACTGGGTATGGTAGAGTATGGCTGGGTATTGCAGAGTACTGCAGGGTACTGCAGGGTATTGCAGGGTGTTGCAGGGTGTTGCAGGGTGTTGCAGGGTGTTGCAGGGTGTTGCAGGGTGTTGCAGGGTGTTGCAGGGTGTTGCAGGGTGTTGCAGGGTGTTGCAGGGTGTTGCAGGGTGTTGCAGGGTGTTGCAGGGTATTGCAGGGTATTGCAGGGATGGCTGAGAAGGGAGGGATGGATCTGCGACTGCAAATGTCACAGAGCAGCGCTGCTGCCATCCGATCCCTCCCCCTCTCCTCTCACAATGTACCGATCGGTACAGAGAGGAGAGAGAGGAAACGGCGTCATCACATGACGTCGGTTTGTTTACAAGTGATCGCGCCGTCATTTGACGGCACGATCACGTGGTAAACGGCCGCGATCAGCGGCATTTTATCGTGATCCGTGATGCGCCGGGTCTTCTGGACCCGGCGGTCACGGATATTTCCCCAGGGGGCGCGCAGGAGCAAGATTCTGCAAGGACGTCCAGTGAACGTCCACCCAGAATAACACGACCGCGCTGCAGCTGTCTTTCGGCTATGGCCCGGTCGTTAAGTGGTTAAAATTATAATTCACTTTGTTTTTATATCAGTCCCTTGTACTACTGACTGCTCTATTCATTAAAATGTTAATTCCTCTTCCTCCCCGTAATCTTTTGGTGTTGTGGAGGTGGCCATCTCAGTCTCCTGACCTCAATATCATCGAGTCACTCTGGGGAGATCTCAAACGTGCAGTTCATGCAAGACAGCCCAAGAATTTACAGGAACTGGAGGCTTTTTACCAAGAGGAATGGGCAGCTTTACCATCTGAGAAGATAAATAAATAGCCTCATCCATAAATACCACAAAAGACTTCAAGCTGTCATTGATGTTAAAGGGGGCAATACACGGTATTAAGAACTGGCGTATGTAAACTTTTGATCAGGGTCATTTGGCTAGTTTCTGTTGTGATTAGGATTTAAAAAGAGTAAACACATTTGATTGATAATAAATGGCTTCAGCCAAACACTAACCATGAGTGAAAGAAAGGTTTTTGTGTTATCATTAATTATCTCTGAAAAATGGCCAAGAAATCCTAAATTCTACCAGAGTATGTAAACTTATGAGCACAACTGTATCTCTTACAGTATTTTGGTAAACATTATTTTGAGATTCCAATTTTGCACTGAACACATGAAATTAGCTTGGAAATTGCTTTGGTGTACAAAACAGAAGACAAACTTGCAGAAACTGTTTGTGAATATATGCTAAAGAAAGGTGGTAACAGTCATGCTTCTCAATGCCTTGAATGTATCACCCAACACTAGGGATGAGCTTCGTGTTCGAGTCGAACATACGTTCGACTCGAACATCGGCTGTTCGATCGTTCGACGAAGATCGAACGATTTGGGCCGTTCGCGCCAAATTCGAGTGACGCGAACGGCCCACAATGCACTACGCCATCGCAGTGTCATCCAGGCGCTGTGATTGGCCAAGCATGCACTGTGACCCCGCATGCTTGGCCAATCACAGCGCCGGCAGCGAGGAGAGCAATGATTGGCCACAGGCAGGATGCCTGTGGCCAATTATTGCTGAGGGGGTTTAGTACACGCCCCACACTATAAAAGGCCGCCAGCACGGCGGCCTAGTGTAGTGTGTTCCGGAGCAGGGATAGAGCAGCATAGGCAGGGACAGTGACTTTTATTTCTTTCTTGCTTAACCTGGATTCCTTTAGTTTAGGGAAAGAGAAGGATAGGTAGGGAGAGTGTCAGTGTGTTTTGTGCTTGTGCTATATTGTGCTTAAAAAAAACATTTTTTCTAGGGACAGAAAACTGTAGGTAGGGAGAGTGTGTCAGTTTCTTTCACTGCCAAAGTCCTTGTTTCCAGGGACCTGGAAGGACAGTGAGGTAATTCTCCTTGTGCTAAATTGTGCTTAAAAAAAACATTTTTTCTAGGGACAGAAAACTGTAGGTAGGGAGAGTGTGTCAGTTTCTTTCACTGTCAAAGTCCTTGTTTCCAGGGACCTGGAAGGACAGTGAGGTAATTCTCCTTGTGCTAAATTGTGCTTAAAAAAAACATTTTTTCTAGGGACAGAAAACTGTAGGTAGGGAGAGTGTGTCAGTTTCTTTCACTGTCAAAGTCCTTGTTTCCAGGGACCTGGAAGGACAGTGAGGTAATTCTCCTTGTGCTAAATTGTGCTTAAAAAAAACATTTTTTCTAGGGACAGAAAACTGTAGGTAGGGAGAGTGTGTCAGTTTCTTTCACTGTCAAAGTCCTTGTTTCAAGGGACAGAGAAGGACACCTGAAGGTAGCCCTTATTGCTTTTTTCCCATCTCCCTGCAGGCCATCTATTAGAATGTCTGGAAGGCAAACAAGGAGAGGCAGACAGTCAGGAGGCAATAAAAGAGGGCAAGCAGGCTCTGTGTCTGGGGGCAACAGTGCTGGTCGTGGACGCGGTGCATTGTCATCAGCACATGGCCATGGGACACGCTTGTCCTTCTTTTCGGCAGCTGGACATGTTGAGCCACATCATGCCGAAGACTTGGTAGAGTGGATGACCAAGCCCTCCTCCTCCTCCTCATCCTCTCTCACCCAGGCTCAGGGTACTGGAAAAGCAGCTGCCAAAGCGTCCTCTTCCCTGGTATCAATGTCAGACTCATCATCAGTCACTCCTTCCCTAGACCCACCATGTCCTCCTCCTGAGGAGTCCCCCGAACTGTTTCAGCACAGTGTTGGGTACATGCTCCAGGAGGATGCCCAGCGTTTCGAAGGGTCTGATGATGAAACCCAGCTAGAGGAAGGCAGTAGCGCGAGAGCAGACAGAGGGGATGCTCAAGAAGGACACCAATCTGGCAGTCATGTTCCAGCAGCTGCAGCATACTGCCAGATTGGCTCCAGTGATGAGGAGGGAGGTGATGATGAGGTCACTGACTCCACGTGGGTGCCTAATAGGAGAGAGGAGGAGGAGGAGGATGAGGAGGAGGCACATCTCCAACGAGGCAGGATGCCCTTTGGTGGCCAGCGTAAGGGCAGTACACCGACGGAATCACACCGCAGAGCTCCGCCTGTGCAGGGCGCTGCCTCTGCCCGTCATTCAAAAAGTTCTTTGGTGTGGGCCTTTTTTGAGGCTAGTGCATCAGATCGCACAGCTGCTGTTTGCAACATATGTCTCAAGCGTATATCGCGTGGCCAAAACATCAGCCGCTTGGGTACCACATGCCTGACCAGACATATGTTGACCTGCCATGCAGCTCGTTGGCAAGCCTACCTCAAAGACCCACACCAAAGAACAAAGCGGACCTCTCCTTGCACCGCATCAGCTGGGATCTCCAACCCCACTATAACTTCAGTCCTCTCTGAAACATGCACTGAGAGGAATGAAGGTGTAGAATTAGGTGTGTCACAGCCAAGTACTTGCGGCCACTCTGCTAGCAGTACACCGACGTCCGATTCTAGCAGGCAAATTTCCCTGCCCCAGCTGCTGGACCATCGAAAGAAGTTCACTCCCAGCCATCCACATGCCCAGCGGTTGAATGCTAGCTTGGCTAAATTGCTAGCGCTTCAACTGCTGCCTTTTCAGTTGGTAGACTCGGCTCCCTTCCGTGAGTTTGTGCAATGTGCGGTTCCTCAGTGGCAGGTTCCCAAACGCCACTTTTTCTCACGGAAGGCTATTCCGGCTCTCTACCGGCATGTGGAAGGCAATGTCTTGGCCTCGCTGGACAGGGCGGTCAGCGGTAAGGTGCATATTACCGCTGACTCATGGTCCAGCAGGCATGGACAGGGACGTTACCTTTCTTTCACGGCCCATTGGGTCACTCTTTTGGCAGCTGGGAAGGATGCAGGACAAGGTGCAGTAGTGTTGGAGGTTGTCCCACCGCCACGCCTCCAAAATGCTACTACTGGTTGTGACACACCTCTCTCCTCCACCCCCTCCTCTTCTTCTTCCTCCATGGCCTCTTCCTGTGGTTTGTCCTATGAACCAGCGGTGCTCCGTAGCCGTTCACGGGGCTACGCAAGTACGCAGGCAAAAAGATGCCATGCCGTGCTTGCGCTGGTGTGTTTGGGGGACAGAAGCCACACTGGGGCAGAGGTCCTGTCTGCTCTGCAGGGCCAGGCCGAGAGGTGGTTGACGCCACGCCAGCTTAAGCCAGGAATGGTGGTTTGCGACAATGGCACCAACCTCCTCTCCGCCCTCCGACAGGGACAACTGACCCATGTGCCCTGTGTGGCTCACGTCCTTAACCTGGTGGTGCAGCGGTTCTTGGGCAGGTACCCGGGCTTACAGGATGTCCTGAGGCAGGCCAGGAAAGTCTGTGTGCATTTCCGCAGATCTTATAATGCCAGTGCTCGCCTGGCTGAGCTGCAAAAGGAGTTGAACCTGCCCAAAAACCGCCTTATATGTGACATGCCCACCAGGTGGAACTCAACGTTGGCCATGCGGCACATGGGTCAGTTGTCCCTGTCGGAGGGCGGAGAGGAGGTTGGTGCCATTGTCGCAAACCACCATTCCTGGCTTAAGCTGGCGTGGCGTCAACCACCTCTCGGCCTGGCCCTGCAGAGCAGACAGGACCTCTGCCCCAGTGTGGCTTCTGTCCCCCAAACACACCAGCGCAAGCACGGCATGGCATCTTTTTGCCTGCGTACTTGCGTAGCCCCTTGAACGCCTACGGAGCACCGCTGGTTCAGAGGACAAAGCACAGGAAGAGGCCATGGAGGAAGAAGAAGAAGAGGAGGAGGGGGTGGAGGAGAGAGGAGTGTCACAACCAGTAGTAGCATTTTGGAGGCGTGGCGGTGGAACAACCTCCAACACTACTGCACCTTGTCCTGCATCCTTCCCAGCTGCCAAAAGAGTGACCCAATGGGCCGTGAAAGAAAGGTAACGTCCCTGTCCATGCCTGCTGGACCATGAGTCAGCGGTAATATGCACCTTACCGCTGACCGCCCTGTCCAGCGAGGCCAAGACATTGCCTTCCACATGCCGGTAGAGAGCCGGAATAGCCTTCCGTGAGAAAAAGTGGCGTTTGGGAACCTGCCACTGAGGAACCGCACATTGCACAAACTCACGGAAGGGGGCCGAGTCTACCAACTGAAAAGGCAGCAGTTGAAGCGCTAGCAATTTAGCCAAGCTAGCATTCAACCGCTGGGCATGTGGATGGCTGGGAGTGAACTTCTTTCGACGGTCCAGCAGCTGGGGCAGGGAAATTTGCCTGCTAGAATCGGACGTCGGTGTACTGCTAGCAGAGTGGCCGCAAGCACTTGGCTGTGACACACCTAATTCTACACCTTCATTCCTCTCAGTGCATGTTTCAGAGAGGACTGAAGTTATAGTGGGGTTGGAGATCCCAGCTGATGCGGTGCAAGGAGAGGTCCGCTTTGTTCTTTGGTGTGGGTCTTTGAGGTAGGCTTGCCAACGAGCTGCATGGCAGGTCAACATATGTCTGGTCAGGCATGTGGTACCCAAGCGGCTGATGTTTTGGCCACGCGATATACGCTTGAGACATATGTTGCAAACAGCAGCTGTGCGATCTGATGCACTAGCCTCAAAAAAGGCCCACACCAAATAACTTTTTGAATGACGGGCAGAGGCAGCGCCCTGCACAGGCGGAGCTCTGCGGTGTGATTCCGTCGGTGTACTGCCCTTACGCTGGCCACCAAAGGGCATCCTGCCTCATTGGAGATGTGCCTCCTCCTCATCCTCCTCCTCCTCTCTCCTATTAGGCACCCACGTGGAGTCAGTGACCTCATCATCCCCTCCCTCCTCATCACTGGAGCCAATCTGGCAGTATGCTGCAGCTGCTGGAACATGACTGCCAGATTGGTGTCCTTCTTGAGCATCCCCTCTGTCTGCTCTCACGCTACTGCCTTCCTCTAGCTGGGTTTCATCATCATACCCTTCGAAACGCTGGGCATCCTCCTGGAGCATGTACCCAACACTGTGCTCAAACAGTTCGGGGGACTCCTCAGGAGGAGGACATGGTGGGTCTAGGGAAGGAGTGACTGATGATGAGTCTGACATTGATACCAGGGAAGAGGACGCTTTGACAGCTGCTTTGCCAGTACCCTGAGCCTGGGTGAGAGAGGATGAGGAGGAGGAGGAGGGCTTGGTCATCCACTCTACCAAGTCTTCGGCATGATGTGGCTCAACATGTCCAGCTGCCGAAAAGAAGGACAAGCGTGTCCCATGGCCATGTGCTGATGACAATGCACCGCGTCCACGACCAGCACTGTTGCCCCCAGACACAGAGCCTGCTTGCCCTCTTTTATTGCCTCCTGACTGTCTGCCTCTCCTTGTTTGCCTTCCAGACATTCTAATGGATGGCCTGCAGGGAGATGGGAAAAAAAGCAATAAGGGTTACCTTCAGGTGTCCTTCTCTGTCCCTTTACTTAAGGATTTCTAAATATGGTTGAGGATGATTGCTTTCGCACAGAATAGCACAATGACAATTTCCCTGACTGTCCAAAAAACAAGGATTTCAAAGATGGTTGATGAGGAATGCTTTAGCACAGTATAGCACAATGAGAATTTCCCTCACTGTCCTTCCCTGTCCCTACAAACAAGGTTTAGCACAGTAAAACACACTGACACTCTCCCTACCTATAGTTTTCTGTCCCTATAAAAAAATTTTTTTTTAAAGATGGTTGATGAGGAATGCTTTAGCACAGTATAGCACAATGAGAATTTCCCTCACTGTCCTTCCCTGTCCCTACAAACAAGGTTTAGCACAGTAAAACACACTGACACTCTCCCTACCTATAGTTTTCTGTCCCTATAAATTTTTTTTTTTTTAAAGATGGTTGATGAGGAATGCTTTAGCACAGTATAGCACAATGAGAATTTCCCTCACTGTCCTTCCCTGTCCCTACAAACAAGGTTTAGCACAGTAAAACAGACTGACACTCTCCCTACCTATCCTTCTCTTTCCCTAAACTAAAGGAATCCAGGTTAAGCAAGAAAAAAATAAATGTCACTGTCCCTGCCTATGCTTCTCTTTCCCTGCTCCGGAACACACTACACTAGGCCGCCGTGCTGGCGGCCTTTTATAGTGTGGGGCGTGTACTAAACACCCTCAGCAATAATTGGCCACAGGCATCCTGCCTGTGGCCAATCATTGCTCTCCTCGCTGCCGGCGCTGTGATTGGCCAAGCATGCGGGGTCACAGTGCATGCTTGGCCAATCACAGCGCCTGGATGACACTGCGATGGCGTAGTGCATTGTGGGCCGCGAATTAGGCGCGAACGGCCCAAATCGTTCGTTGTTCGGCGATCGAACAGCCGGTGTTCGAGTCGAACGTATGTTCGACTCGAACACCGAGCTCATCCCTACTCACCACTCTCAATGTTAGAGTGGGTATTGGTCACCCGGATAGTCCCCTCTCACATGGCCTAGCAGCCGGGATGACACACAAATCAGCAACGGGGCAGGCTCTGCCACAGACTGCCCTAGATGAAATGGGTCTCTGCCACCGACCTTTTTTTAAAGTGAACAAAGTCTCTGCCACAGACCTTTTTAAAGTTGAGCAAATGGATAGTCCAGGAATCCTCTGCCACAGGATTTCAAAGTCCCAAACTTCCAGCCGTGCAGTAAAAGAGCCTTTAAGCCGATCCGGCGAACTGCAGGGCTTGTGATATAGTGGATCCCTCCTCAACAAAGTTACCAGGCCTCACCCAAGACGTCAGCACTCTGTCAGTCTCCTCCAGGGCAGGTCCTCCCCTGGTTTCCTTCATTAAGGCCCCTTTCACACTGAGGCATATTTCAGGCGTTTTAGCACTAAAAATAGCTCATAAATAACGCCTGAAATACTCCTGCCCCAGCATTCTCACACTGAGGCGATGCGCTGGCAGGAGAAAAAAATAAATAAAAAATCTCCTGAAATCAATGGGACACTGCAGTAATAACACACACACACACACACACACACACGCCTGGAGGGCCACGAGGCAAAGACCCCGAACAATGGCGTCTGCCCCTTAAGTATCCCCTCCCAGCAGGCACAGTGGGTTGACCACTCCCACTGAACCGCCACCGAGAGGGGTCACTCAATACACCATGGTCTGCCTGCGTTCCAACATGAGCCCGAGGTGGCAGCGCCACCCACAGTCAACAAGGGAAAATGCTTCCAAGCAGCACCATAGCCAAAACAGTGGCAAATCTCAATATAATTCAACAGTCTGAGCCCAACTACTGGCCCAGACATCCCTCTAAATTTCAGATAGCGTCCCAACCTTTTGGGGAGGGTGCTACACATAAAAAAACGTCAAAGAATTGTCAGCCAAACAAACATGAAACTACGTGGCTCTTTAGCGGCACCCTTTGTGCAACTTCTGCTAATGTTGTGTTATGGTGAGCATTGCTTCTGAGCATGCGTGTTTGTACTTTGGAGTTTTGTCCGAAGGACTTGTGTACACACGATCGGATAATCCGACATCACACATTTGTTGTCGGAAAATTTTAAAGCATGCTATCCAACATTTGTTGGTGGAAAATCCGACAACAATTGTCTGATGGATTTATAGCGTACAAAAAAAAACGCAGAGGTGATCAAATCCCACCAAAAAATAGCGCTTTGTGGTAAAAAAAGAAAAAAAAGGACATACATTTTATTTGGGTACAATGTCGCACGATTGCAATTGTCAGTTAAAGTAACACAGTGCCTTATCGCAAAAAATGGCATGGTAAATCTTCCAGAGGTCAAGTGGTTAAAGTGCATTTTTTTTTTTACTTTTCTTAAAAATATGAGGAAATTTTTTTAGCTGGTGAGTGTACCTGTGAAAGGGCTGGCACAGAGGTGAAATGAAGGGAAATGGCAAGCATTTATTTATATGTGAACCAGAACTGATTTGAAGGACACAAATTTCCACGACCGCGCAATTGTCAGTTAAAGCGACGCATTGCCAAATTATAAAAAGTGCTCTGGTCAGGAAGGGGGTAAAATCTTCCGGGGCTGAAGCGGTTAAGGAACGGGCCTATTTTTTCAGACTTGGTGTTTACAAGTTAAAATCTTTTTTTTTTTTTGCTAGAAAATTACTTAAGCCCTGGTTCACACTGGTGAGTTTTGACATGCGATTTGGCATGTCAAAACGGCGGCATTTGCCGGCAATGGCATCGTCCTAACTGATTTCAAAAAGTAGTCTCTGTACTACTTTTTGCGATTTCGGGCCGCGATTTACATTGACATCTGTGCAGAAACATGCACAGATGTCTTTGTAATCGCGGTTGAAATCGGGACTGCCAGCGAGAGTGAAATCGTGCGAGTTCAGCTGAAGTCGCAGGGCTTCACTCCTGCAGACCAGTGTGAACCTGGGCTAAAATACACACACACACACACACACAGTGTGAACCTGGGCTAAAACACATACACTATATATATATATACACACACATATATACACACACACACACACAGTGTGAACCTGGGCTAAAACACACACACTATATATATATATATATATATATATATACACACACACACACACACATATATACACACACACATATACATACATACATACATACATACATACATATATAGCGCTATCCTTTTCTCTCTCTGCAGCTACTGGGGTATGAGGCATCACCTGTATAGTATTTAGGAGCAGTCTTTATAATCAGTGTAATCAGGACAGGATCTCTAACTAGCACAGTGCCTCCACTCAATTGGGGCTTGTGAATAGCAAGTGAAATCCCAATTGAGAAATATATCTCCACATAGACAGTAATCCACACAGCATTGCATTTGAAAGTCCATGTATTGAAGAAATAACATTCATTGAACCATTCCAAACAGGAACATGAAATCATTAACATTCTCTATGTATGTCTCAGTGAGCTGAAGCTGCAGCACTTACACAGTCTGCTGTCTCTTAGCAGGAATTCACTGTCCTCCTTCTCCCACATGTCTCTCCCTCCACCTACTTACCCACAAAACCCCTTGCCATCCTCTGCTCTTCTTAATGACCTCATCTTTGGTGAGAGAGAGAGAGAGAGAGAGCATATCAGCCATATTGGAAAAGGGCAAACAAACACTGCATAACAAGAGTATACACTTGGTAAATGGGCAAATAAATGATCACATCACTACATTTTTTTTTCAGACACCCTAAAACGGCAGTCATTGCAATACTTTATGTCACACCGTATTTGCGCAGGGAAAAAATACACTTTTTTTAATTAAAATAAGACAACAGTAAAGTTAGCCCAATTTTTTTTTATATATATATATTGTGAAAGATAATGTTACGCCAAATAAATTGATACAGAACACATCACGGTTCAAAATTGCGCCCGCTCATGGAATGGCGACAAACTTTGACCCTTTAAAATCTCCATGGGCGAAGTTTAAAAATGTCTACAGGTTACCAGTTTAGGCCCCGTTCACACCTATGCGAATTGGTTGCGGCTTACACCGCATCCAATTCGCATAACATTATAAAATACATTGATTGTATTGAGGCTGGTTCACATATGTGCGATGCATTCGCACTGCGCATTGCCCGAAAAAACGTGTGCGTTTTCTAGGCATTGCGGTGCGGCTCAGGTGAGAATTCAGGCCCATTATCTTCTATGGGCACGTATCTGATTCGCAGATGTGTTCAGTTCTCATCAGGATTTCTCTCCCAGCTCACTACACTCCCCCCCCCCTCCTCTCTCCCAGGTCACCAAATTCGCAGCTAAAACGCAGATGATCCGCTGAACAGCTCTCTTATCTCTTTGCAGAGATAACAGAGCTGGAATTCGCACCGCACAAGTGTGAACCCAGCCATAGAGTTTAACCCCTTTCACACTGAGGTGCTGTGCAGGCGCTACAGCGCTAAAAATAGCGCCTGCAAAGAGCCTTGAAAGAGCCACTCTTTTCACTCCAGTGTGAAAGCCCGAGGGCTTTCACACTGGAGCGGTGCGCTGGCAGGACGCTCAAAAAAGTCCTGCTAGCAGCATCTTTGAGGCGCTGTAGAAGCAGTGTATACACCGCTCTTAAAGCGCCCCTGCCCATTGAAATCAATGGCCAGCGCCGCCGAACCGGCGCTTTGCGATCGATTTGAACCCTTTTTCAAAAACAACGGTAAAGCGCCGCTAAAAATAGCGACGCTTTACCGCTGACGCCCCCACCCCCCCCCCCCCAGTGTGAAAGGGCTCTTACAGAGAATATCTAGTGCTAGAATTATTGCTCTCGCTCTAACTATCGCGGCGATACCTCACATTTGTTGTTTAAACACCGTTTTCATATGCGGGCGCAACTTACGCATGCGTTCGCTTCTGTGTGTGAGCTCGGCGGGACTGGGCACTTTAACCACTTAAGGACCGACTCACGACGATCTACGTCAGCAGAATGGCACGGCTGGGCACAACATACAGGTACATCCTCTCTAAGATGCCCAGCCGTGGGTCGCGCGCGCGCCGCCGGCGGCACGCTCACGACCCGGTCCTGAGCTCCGTGACCGCGCCCCGTGGGACCCGCGGACCCGATCGATGCTGATGTCCCACGATCGAGTCACAGAGCTGAAAAACAGGGAGAGGTAAGTGTAAACAAACCTTTCCCCGTTCTTCCTAGTGAGACTGTCACTGATCGTCTGTTCCCTGTCATAGGGAATGACGATCAGTGACGTCACATGCCAAGCCATGCCCCCACACAGTAAGAATCACACATTAGGTCACACTTAGCCTCTTCAGCGCCCCCTACAGGTTAACCCCTTCAGTGCCAGTGTAATTTTTACAGTAATCAGTGCATTTTTATAGCACTGATCGCTGTAAAAATGACAATGGTCAATGACAATAGTCCCAAAATAGTGTCAAAGGTGTCCAATGTGTCCGCCATAATGTCGCAGTCACGATAAAAAACGCTGATCGCTGCCATTACCAATCAATAAACGCTTATTGTGATTTTTTTTACCAAAAATATGTAGAAGAATACGTATCGGCCTAAACTGAGGAAAAATTATTTTTTTATATATATCTTTTTTGGGGGTATTTATTATAGCAAAAAGTAAAAAAAAAATTCAAAATTGTCGCTCTATTTTTGTTTATAGAGCAAAAAATAAAAACCGCAGAGGTGATCAAATACCACCAAAAGGAAGCTCTATTTGTGGGGAAAAAAGGACGCCAATTTTGTTTGGGAGCCACGTCTCACGACCACGCAATTGTCAGGTAAAGCGACCCAGTGCCGAATCGCAAAAAGTGGCCTGGTCCTTTAGCTACAAAATGGTCCGGGGCTTAAGTGGTTAAAAAAAAATCTTATTTATTTTACTTTTTACTTTTTATTTTGACACTGTACTTTAAAAAAAAAATACTACCAACCTCCATACACTCCGCACTCCTCTTCTGCACATATCACCCACCACCGTACAACCTGAACTGTACATTCACTAATTAAAACGGAGTTCCACCCACTTTTGAGAGGTTGTCTTAAATGAAAGACCGCCTCTCCTTCCCTCGTTTTTGGACATAAATTTTTTTTTTCTTCTAAAAGTCAGCAGCTACAAACACTGTAGCTGCTGACTTTTAATAAGGACACTTACCTGTCCAGGGTGCCCGGAATGTCGGCCCCCTGAGGCCGATCCGTCCATCATATCGTGTGCCAGCTCCGCCATCCTCACTAAGGGAAACAGGCAGTGGAGCCTTGCGGCTTCACTGCCCATTTCCTATTGCGCATGCGCGAGTCGCGCTGAGCTTTGTGAATGGCAGTCTGTCTTCTGGGACACACACAGGTCCCAGAAGACAGCGCACCCAAATTTCCCAGAAGACAACACGAGGAGGAGAACAATGAAGAGTGCCGCGGTATAGGAAGGGGCAGATTAGGACGATCTGCCTAGCAACAGGCATTTCTGGTAAGTAAATTTTTTTTTTTTCAAATGTTTTTTAATGTAATGTTTTTTAATGTTTAGGGTGGACTTCCGCTTTAATATTGTAATGTAAACCTCCCTTGTAATAGAAAAAAAGCATGACAGGACCTCTTAACCACTTCCGGACCGGCTCACACTGATATACGTCAGCACTTTGAAGAGGGATATCGTTGTTATGACAGCAGCTAGCTACCATAACCCAGGTATCCTCTTCTTCAGTGAGCGGTCTGGTTTCCGATAAAAGTGGTCTCTGCACGGGAGAGTGCCCTAAATTCTCATTTGGCCTTATTACTAGAACTTCCTTATCATGTGTTATTTTGAGTCCATATACATATCTATATAGGAACAAACCCATAAAAACTTTAGCAGATGTAAAACTGGTGCTGCCATCTGACATGTTTATTACTGCTATGGTAATTAAAGAGGAGCTCTAGGCTCCCCCCCCCCCAAAAAATGTTTTTAAAGCCAGCAGCTACAAATACTGTGGCTGCTGACTTTTAATATTGGGGCACTTTTCTGATCCAGCATAGTCCTCAACCGAGGCGATTCTTCAATTGGCTATAGGGTGCTGGCGCCACCATCTTGACTTGCGGCTTCACAGCCAGTTTCTGTGCATAGGTGAAGCGTGCTTCGCTTTGTGAATAGGCAGCAGTCTTCTGGAACCTGTGAAGTGTCCCAAAAGGCTGTAGGGGAAGGAGGGGGCAGAATTGGAAGCGGGTACCTGTCAAAACCAGGTACCTGCTCCCCTCCAAAAAGGTGCCAAATATGGCAGCGGAGGGAGTGAGGAGGCAAACCCTTTTGGTGGAGCTCCGCTTAACTCCTGTGTTAATTGGGAAAAGCAGTTGCAAAGGTAGAGCATAGCTTCCAACTGTCCTTGATTTCAAAGGGACTGTCCCTGATTTTGAGCAATGTCCCTCTGTCCCTCATTTTGGTCTGATCTATATAGATGTATGTAAAATGCACTTTTTATCTATCAAAAAGTGTTTTCCAGCCCTAAACATTTCATCTGATTTCTAAATTGCTGTATTTGTAAATTCCAAAAGCCAATATAAAGGAATAGTAGTGGTAAAAAAAGCACTTGTGGGTTTAACCAATCTTGTTTTTGTACAATTCTCCTTTAAGGGGACGTGGCAAGGGGTGTGTCCTATGCCTGCATACTTTTTCTGGTAGGTGTCCTTCATTCCCATCTCAAAAAGTTGGGAGGTATGGTAGAGTATAATAGGACACAAACTAATCATAGTCTCCATTCCAATGATGTGTAGCGGCCTCCTCACTCCCCTCTTTGCATCAGCTCGTTTCTCTCTTGTCTAGGGGTACCTTAGAGGGGAGAGAGCAGGGTCACCACGCCAAGCCTTCACCACATGTGTCCGTGCGGTGTAAGCAAAGTTCCTTCTCTACCTTCAAGTCAGTGTTGTGCACCTGGAGTTACCTTGAACAATGTCCACCAGAAAAGAGCCCCACACCATTAAAGCCCAACACTCCTTTATTCTTCTCGAGTGAACAGCACAATCAGTAAGACTCCCTTAAAGAACAGAACAAACAAGGAGGTGTGGATGCGAGTAGGCCCAGACACAATGAACTCTCCATTTTCCTTCCTGAAAGTGGGCTGAGGTCTCCTAGCGAGGGGGGATTTTCCTTCCAGGCGGTCTCCGATGGGAGGCTCACCTGTCACTGGCAATCTGCTGCACCCGGTCTTCAAGGGAGTAGCTCCCCCCGGTCCATTACGCCTTCTGGATTCGGGTACCCAATCCCTGGGTTCCCTAGGACCTCCTTCCCTCGCGGAACTCAGTGTTGGGCACTGAGCTCCAGACCTCCATCCGAGTACCTCACCCCAGGCTAAGGGTGCCTGGGATGGAACACGACCTCCGGACGTCCTCTAGGCCTAGGCTGCCTAGAGGACCGACACAAACCACCGCCCTCAGGCTGAAGGTGCCTGGGACTCGACCCCGTGACAATGATGGCCGGCCCCTTTATACCCTCTCCCAGCAAGGACGACGGGTTCCCCGCCCCACCATACCGCTGCCGAGGGAGGACAAAAAGGAGGCACAGCACACAGCAATGGTTCAACCCCAGCCCAAGGCGACAGCGCCACCCGCTGGACCGCAAGGAACTGCACATCACTGGTATCTCTGCTAGTTTGAATTACACCCGGGAAAGTACATACCCGCTACACTCTCCCCCTGGTAATTTGACACTGGTCCCCAGTGTCTGGAACAAATCATACCCTCAAGGGCTGGCATAATCCAATCCAGAGACCAACTAACAATTGTACAAAAAATATAAAACTTCTTTTTTTTTTTTTAAACTTGATCAACTAAAGCAATTGTCTGAGCCCTATATATATATAAAAAAAAAGAAACAACAACATTTAACCAAAACCTTTTTGAATCACATATTCACATTATACTTTTCCCACCCATCCTGACTAAGACCCACCCCATACTCAGTGGTCTTGATGGTATGCTCTCCTGCAGAGGGAAAAGAAAGAAAATTACCACACATAAACCCTGACAAATATATTTGTGTGAGAGAAGAGAAACCTCTTCGTAAAGAAATCCCTTTTCTCCAAGGAGTGAGTGTGTGAAAAGTGTTTAACGTTGCGCAACACTGCCACCTGGTGACAGCATTGCGGTAACTGCACTCGTGGAACTTTTTCCTCTTCTCTTGAGCCCTATCTACCCCAGAGTCTGATCTCTTGCTGGAAAGTGAAGAACAAGACAGGAACAGTCCTTCTTCCTCTGGGTACAAGGACAACGGGCCCCAGAAAGTTCAGCAGCATACAACAAACACAGAGTCTTTCTCTCCTACAGGTAGAAGCGGGGATGCGGCAGAACAAGTGGCTTCAAGTGCTGGTCCATGGTCTCCAGATGATATTCTACATCTTCTCCTTCCTTACGCCGGATCAGCACTTTGTCTGCATGGATGTGCCGTCCCAACATCCACTCTGCCTTGCAGTCCTTAAAACGCTGAGAGGCCTTGGGAGAGCATGCCAGGTACCTGCGGGCGTGTGGAATCTGAAGGTGAGTCCACACAAAGTCATTGTACCAGCGCTCCCGGCACACTTCCACCTCATAGAGCAACTCCTTGGACAAGTATGGATACTCCCATCCGTACTCTGCAGCAACCTTCTGACCAAATAGGCGTTGTAGTCTGGCCAAAGGAGGCATAGTAGCTCTGTCCCCTTCGCCAGGCAAAACTATCGAGTCCGGGTGGCGAGGGACCTTGATTACATCTGATCTGGGCATTGGTGCCCGCAACAGCAGTCTCTTTTCCCCGGTCTTCGGTACAGATGGTACCGGGGATGTAGAGGCAGGCCGGGGACGGGACCGCTCTTCAGGCGCTGGTGCCTCCACCCAGGGTGTACTTTCCCCTGTAGACATGGGTGGATCCCTGGTTCTGCGGGATGAAGCGAGAGGTACTTTGTCCCAGCCCTTTTCTGCAAACAGTTTGTCTATAGCAACGTCGTCTCCCATGTCCGAGAGCGACTCTAAGTCAGAGGTGTCACACTCCTCCGTGGGTAGGTACCCTGTAGTGGAGACTGAGTTTTCACCTCTTTCCACACACCAAATCTCTCTGCCTGGCTTACCTCGGCCTTTGCTTGAAACGGGACGTCCGGAATTCTTGCCGACAGATCCGTCCGGGCCGGGCGTAAGCGGGCGAGATGGTCCACCACAACCGCTGGTCGGGGCTACCATACCGGTCTTTCTCTTCGGTGGTGGACGCTGCGAGATCGTGGTGACCGAGTCAGCATCCTCGGATTTCTCCCGTTGAGTTTTCACGTCCTCCTCCGCGGTCGCTGCAGTGTGCGCAGGGATGGCTGTCAAAGCAGTGATTCCTCCTCCTTGAGTGGTGTTGCCTGCAGCCCGGCCGGGGTAAATGGTTCTCGGCTTCTCAACCGCTGGATCCACTTCAAAAAGAAACTCCCCACAGGCCTCACATCGCCCGAATGGCTTCAGTTGGCACACCAGTCCCAAACAGCCGGGACAAATCACACCCAGGGCCTCAACGTCCATGCATGAGTACAGGGCGAATCGACCCCTTGGCTTTAGCCGGATCCCTGTATCTGTTACCGGAGCAGCAGCAGTCAGTGTCGTGGTAGAAGGGTGAACCAGAATCTACGATGTATGTCCGAACATGTATTGGACTCCTCCCCTTTGCTCCAGTTCGTGGGCTTTTCTTCTTTTTTTCTTCTGAGTCACGCCCACGAACTAAGCGGTGGGGGTCTGCCTGGTGGCGCAGTGCAAATAGAAGCCCCCACGTGTAGTCCTTCACACGGCTGAGCTTCCCCCTTTCCTCGCTCTCTTCTGCGCGGGCCTTTACCTTCATTGGGTCATGTCCACGACTTCAAGCAGGGATGCACTTAGGCCAATGAAGGCTTGCCTACTCGTAACTCCTCCGGGCAGACACGTTCAATTCCGTAGTACACGAACACTATACCGGACCTGAGCCCCCACGTGTAGCGGCCTCCTCACTCCCCTCTTTGCATCAGCTCGTCTTTCTCTTGTCTAGGGGTACCTTAGAGGGGAGAGAGCGGGGTCACCACGCCAAGCCTTCACCACATGTTTCCATGCGGTGTAAGCAAAGTTCCTTCTCTACCTTCGAGTCAGTGTTGTGCACCTGGAGTTACCTTGAACAATGTCCACCAGAAAAGAGCCCCACACCATTAAAGTCCAACACTCCTTCATTCTTCTCGAGTGAACAGCACAAACAAGGAGGTGTGGATGCGAGTAGGCCCAGACACAATGAACTCTCCACTTTCCTCCCTGAAAGTGGGCTGAGGTCTCCTAGCGAGGGGGGATTTTCCTTCCAGGCGGTCTCCGATGGGAGGCTCACCTGTCACTGGCAATCTGCTGCACCCGGTCTTCAAGTGAGTAGCTCCCCCCGGTCCATTACGCCTTCTGGATTCGGGTACCCAATCCCTGGGTTCCCTAGGACCTCCTTCCCTCGCGGAACTCAGTGTTGGGCACTGAGCTCCAGACCTCCATCCGAGTACCTCACCCCAGGCTAAGGGATGGATGGAACACGACCTCCAGACGTCGCCTAGGCCGCCAAGAGGACCGACACGAACCACCGCCCTCAGGCTGAAGGTGCCTGGGACTCGACCCCGTGACAAAGATGGCCGGCCCCTTTATACCCTCTCCCAGCAAGCACGACGGGTTCCCCCGCCCCACCATACTGCTGCCGAGGGAGGACAAAAAGGAGGCACAGCACACAGCAATGGTTCAACCCCAGCCCAAGGCGACAGCGCCACCCGCTGGACCGCAAGGAACTGCACATCACTGGTATCTCTGCCAGTTTGAATTACACCCGGGAAAGTACATACCCGCTACAGATGTTATGAAGGGATAAAGAAAAAAATGAAGGAGAAAACAAGTAAACCATTTCCAATTGTTTATTTTCATCTGGGCAAAAACATGCAGATATTTACATTCAGGGCTTTTTTTCTCAAATAATAGGTGCTGGAACTCAACCACAATGCCCCAAAACCCCTCCCCCAACCACACCCTCCAAATCACATCAAATAGTAGGTGTGGTCAGTCAAATTTCACGAACAGTAGGAGGGTCTTAAAGGTCATTAAATACCAAGATTGAATTATATACAGAGTGCAGAGTTCAGGGGGGAGTGCAGAGCTGTCACTTGTAAACACAAAAACAGGCACCAAAGGGTCTGAGCCACATTTCTGATCAAAAATAAATGCTGTTTAAATACAGCTGACATAATAATGGAAAACCAGCTAAACAGAATGATATCAAATCAATGTATTTTCTTGGCTGTCTAGGCTTTGTAGAAAGCATCATAATATTTTTGGGGTGGAGAAGTTGCATGCTTTCTTATTAAGTGTGACTCACTGCGTGAAACTAAATAATTGTCTGCCTTCCCTTAAAGGGTTTGTAAAGAACTTTTTTTTTTTTTTTTAAATAACAAACATGTTATACTTACCTCCACTGTGCAGCTCGTTTTGCACAGAGTGGCCCCGAACCACGTCTTCTGGGGTCCCTCGGCGGCTGTCTCGGCTCCTCCCCGCAATAACTCACCACCTATATGCGAGTGAGCTCGCATGGTGGTGAGTGATTGCGGGCGCGCTCCAGTGATACAGCCGGCGGCTATTGCCGCTCACTGTATCACTCGGCCCCACCCCACCCCCCCGGCGGGCCGCGTCATTGGATGTGATTGACAGCAGCGCCAGCCAATGGCTGGTCTGCTTTCAATCTATCCACTGTAGCCAATAAACGGCCAGGCTGAACGACGAGGAGGATGTCGGGGCCGAGCGCGGGACTTTCGAGGGCTCAGGTAAGTAAAATGGGGGCTCGGGGGGGGGGGGGCGGTATTGTCGGATGTTTTTTCACCTTAACCACTTCTCCACCGGGCCTATTCTGGCACTTCTCCTTCATGTAAAAATCATAATTTTGCTAGAAAATTAATCAGAACCCCCAAACATTATATATATTTTTTTTAGCAGACACCCTAGTGAATAAAATGGCAGTCATTGCAACTTTTTATATCCCACAGTATTTGCGCAATAATTTTTCAAACGTCTTTGTTTGGGAAAAAAAACGGTTTCATGAATTCAAAAATAACAAAATAGTAAAGTTAGCCCAATTTTTTTTGTATAATGTGAAAAATTATGTTACACAGAGTAAATAGATACCTAACATGTCATGTTTTAAAATTGCGCACACTCATGGAATGGCGCCAAACTTCGGTACTTAAAAATCTCCATAGGCGATGCTTTAATTTTTTTTACAGGTTACTATTTTCGAGTTACAGAGGAGGTCTAGTGCTAGAATTGTTGCACACGATCTAACGCACGCGGCGATACCTCACATGTGGGGTTTGAACGGCGTTTACATATGTGGGCGGGACTTACATGCGCGTTCGCTTCTAAACGCGAGCTACCGGGGACAGGGGCGTTTTACTTTTTTTTTTTATTATTTCTTTTTTTTTTTTTTACACTTTTTAATTTATTTATTTTTTATCACTTTTATTTCTATTACAAGGAATGTAAACATCCCTTAGAATAGGAATTATTGTGACAGGTCCTCTTTATGGAGAGATGTGGGGTCGATAAGAACCGACATCTCTCCTCCAGGCTTGAAAGCATGAGATCGTGAATTTTTTTTACCGATCTCATGCCGACAGCCGCAATTGCGGCTTTGTTTACTTCTGGGTACCCGGCGTGACGTTACAACGTCGCGCCCAGGCCTCCGACGATCATAGAGATGACTGGTGACCATATGGTCACCGGAAATCTCTATCGTCGTGAGCCGGCGCTGGCCGATTCGTTCTCCGGGCCCCCGATGGCACGGAAGAGCCCGGAGAAGCACCAGATGGCGGCGGGACGGGGGCGTCCCCTCCCACCTCCTATAAGAACGATCAAGTGGCCGGAACTGCCGCTATGATCGTTCTTATTGTGCACAGAATCGCCGGCAGAATACAGTTATATCTGAATGGTGTAGTCTCCCCAGAGTCCATGGGCGATCCCTCTCTAAAGTTGCGGGTCGAGGTCACCGAGGTCCTGTCCCAACCCTTCTTGACAAAGATCTCATCTATCTCTACATCGTCACCCACATCGGACGATGAGTCCAAATCCGAAGTATCGCACTCTTCAGCAGGCAGATAGTTTTTGGTGGATACAGACACACTATCTTCAGACGACAAAAGTTCCCTCGGGTTGGCTGTCCACACATCCCCAGTAGTATGGGTTATGGGCTTCTCTCCCTTCCCCGGCAAACTTGCTATCACAGTTCCCCCAGCCTCCTTACCGTCCCCCAACGTGGATTTCCCGGAGATCCCTCTGCTTCGGAGATCCGGTTCAGGCAGGCGCTGGGGCAGGCTTTTACTAGGTGGGATGGAAGTTTCCGTAGTGACAGAGGCAGCATCCGCTGTGGCATCTGTTGCTGGCTCTGTGGTGGCCGGAACTTGATCTGTGGCATCCGCTGTAGCCGCGGTGATGCACGTGGGTTCAGCTGTAGGGGCGTAGTTGTCTTCCTCGGAAGTAACAGTCCCCATAATACAATTGACCCGGTAGGCTCGGGGTGACACGGTGGGCTGGTCCACCTCGAACAGAAACTCCCCGCAGGTCAAGCACCTTCCCAATGGCCGTATCTGCACAGCCAAACCACTGCACCTGGGACAGAGCACGCCCAGGGCCTCCGCATCTCGGCACGTATAGAGCACGAAACGGCCCCTAGGCTTGAGCCGGATCCCCGTATTCGTAAGGGGAGCAGTAATAGGAGCAATGTCCATGGCAGAGGTAGTTGGGAACATCCGAGGTCCCGATGAAATAGAAGTCCATGGAGCGGCAGACATGTTGCTTCTCCTTACTAGTCCAGGCTCTTACTGTCCCTTGGCGCCAAATGCACCACGTGCAACTCACAATTTGGTGGGGGCTCCTCCCCCTTTTCTCTTCCTGCACGCAGCTCGCAGGCTTTTCTTCTGTTCAGGCACGCCCACGAACTACGCAGTTAAAAAAACTCAAAGCACAGTCCTGTACCTCCATTTCTCTCGATAAAGTAGTGATGCAGTCCAATTTTCCTTAATGGCCGACCTCCGTAAAAAGAACACAGATCGGAGAGCAATAGTCCAACTTCCAGGGGTAGCTGCAAAATCCCGGACTCGAGCCCCCACGTGTAGCACACAGATCCTTTACCCTGCTTACCTCCACCTGCAGAATGGGACACACCATGCCACATGCCCAGTATCCTCCATCTTGTAGAGGGTGAGCGGTGTTAATAGTTTTGGGTCCTGCAGCGAGTTACCTCTTTCCATTGGTTCTCGTCCCTAGAGTGTAGAGGAAAAGGCTATTCTCTCTTTCTTTGAAGAAGGCCATTGTCCAGACAGTATTAAACCCAATAAAAGAGTTTATTTTTCTTGCTCACAACTTGACAGGAAAGATTGGAGATAGAGAGAGCTGAACAGGGAGGCAGGTTCAGGCACGCGGCACTTAATTACCCTCGTAGCCACTCAAGCCGGAGTGAGTTTTGCTCACCCGGATAGTCCCCTCTCACAGTCCAAGCAGCCGGTGTGGAGCACGAACATTCACTTTAAGTTATTTTCCTAAGGATACGATCAGGATATTAGCCTCTAAGTCCTGAACTTCCCAGCACTTGTAACACTTGAGACCTTAGGTGCCAATGGGGCACGTTACAAGGCTTTTGGCGGATAATGGAATCCTTCCCTCTGTCAGGTAACCAGGCCTCTCCCGAGACAGTGACTTCCTTCACGATCTCCTGGATAGGTCCTCCCCTGGTTCCCTCTCCTTCAGAGCGGGTCACCCTCCCACGGGTACCCTGGGATTCCGCTGTTTGGTGTAGGCCTCAGCTAAAGGTGCTAGGCCTACCTGGAACGATGCAGCCTCGGGCTAAAGGTGCCCGGGACTGAACACACACACACCCCTGGCCTGGAGGGCCAAAGGGCGCAAACTGCTCCCCGAATAATGGAGTCTGCCCCTTATGTATCCTCTCCCAGCATGCACAGCGGGTAGACCACGCCCACTGCAGCCTGCCGAGAGAGGACACCCAATAGCGCTGTAATGCCACCTGTGGTTCGATCTGAGACCTGGGCGACAGCGCCACCTACAGGTCACAGGGAACTGTACTGCCAGGCAACATCACAACAGAGCAGAGGCCTAATAAAAGAATTCCAACAGCCCGAGCCTAACTATTTGCTCAGGCTAGCCCCTAAATTTAAGCATAGCGACCCCAGTTTTGGGGGGTCCGCTACATATATATATATATATATATATATATATATATATTCATACACATACACTGACAGACACACTTATAAATGTAAACAAATGTAGCACTAGCCCCGTAGGAGCTGCTGGTTAGTTTTGGGTTTTGCACGTTACCTCTTCAGCTTCGTTGTCCGGGTAGGAAAGTCTGTAGTAATGCAATGTCCACACAGATGTAAAACCTTCAACAGTCAGGCTTTATTTTCTTATGCAGTAAACGTTGAGAAAGTAGAAAGAAGAGAAGAGTAGGGGAAGGTTCAGGCACTTGCCACAACTATGCAAAGGTGTCAGTTTAAAGTCACTCACCACTCTCAATGTTAGAGTGGGTATTGGTCAGCCGGATAGTCCCCTCTCACATGGCCTAGCAGCCGGGGTGACACATGAACCAGCAACAGGGCAGTCTCTGCCACAGACTGCCCAGGATAAATTTGGTTTCTGCCACAGACCTTTAGGCCCCTTTCACACGGGCGGACCGTATGTCCGTTTTTCACCCATCCGTTTTCGGATGAAAAACGGACATACATGTATCCCTATGGGACAGCGGATGTCAGCGGATGAACATCCGCTGACACCCGATCTCACCCGTGTCCTCTACGCTCCGTTTTTCAGGATAGAAAAATTTCTATTTTTCTATCCGTCTGCAGAGCGGATCGGATGAACACGGACAGACGGTCCGTGTTCATCCGATCCCCCATAGGGGAGAGCGGAGATCTGACAGGGCGGTCCCTGCACAGTGTGCGGGGACCGCCCAGTCATCAGCCGGCTCAGCGGGGATCAACGGAGCGATCCCCGCTGAGCAAGCGGAGGTTCACGG
Organism: Rana muscosa; assembly: GCA_029206835.1. Lineage (NCBI taxonomy): Eukaryota > Metazoa > Chordata > Amphibia > Anura > Ranidae > Rana > Rana muscosa. Next base: position 624,199,770 of record CM055117.1, on the reverse strand, counting down.
GGCGGATCATGACTGATCCGTCCCGTGTGAAAGAAGCCTTAGAAGTTTAACAAAGTCTCTGCCACAGACCTTTTAATGTTGAGCAAATGGATAGTCTGGGAATCCTCTGCCACAGGATTTCAAAGTCCCAAATTTCCAGCCGTGCAGTGTAAAGAGCCCTTAAGCCAATCCGGCGAACTGCAGGGCTTGTGATCTGATGGATCCCTCCTCAATAAAATTACCAGGCCTCACCCAAGACGTCAGCACTCTGCCGGTCTCCTCCAGGGCAGGTCCTCCCCTGGTCTCCTTCATTAAGACAGCTTCCTCCCCATTTGGACGGACAGCTTGGGATCCCCTCTCTGTATGCAGGCCCCAGCCAGACTAGCTGAGCCTACTATGTAGCGATGCAGCCTCGGGCCAACGTGGCCCCGAGACCAGAACCACACACAAATACCTCGCGCCCGGAGGGCCACGAGGCGAAAAACGACCCCCGAATAATGGCGTCTGCCCCTTAAGTATCCCCACCCAGCAGGCACAGCGGGGCGACCACTCCCACTATACCGTTGCCGAGAAGGGTCACTTAATGCACCATGGTTCACCCGTGTTACAACAGGTGCCTGAGATGGTAACGCCACCTTCAGGCAAATAGGGAAACTACCATCGGGCAAACCACAGCTAGAACAGAAGCAAATCTCAATAATATTCAGCAGTCTGAGCCCAGCTACTGGCTCAGACATCCCTCTAAATTTTAGATAGCGTCCCAACCTTTTGGGTAGGGCGCTACACAAATTTTAAAATGTATAAAAATGTGGACGGTGTCAGTAGGGCGGTGGAGAGGTGTCAGCTGGGCAGTAGGCAGTAGGCAGTGTCAGTCATTTTTTTTTTTTTTTTACAATATTTGTTATCTTTTAGGAGCCCCACTGGGGGCTTTGGTGAAATATCAGGGGTCTAAAGGGGTTGGTATTGGGGAGGGTGGTTTATAGGAGATTTTATGCTGGGTGGGGATGTGGAGTATGTGTTTTTAGGGGGGCCAGCTTGGTGTCTTCACGCTTTTTAATATTCTTTGTTTTTGATTTAATAAATTTGTTTAGGTAAATCTGTTTGGGAGTGTTTAGTCTTCTTTGTTTTTGTGGTTGTTGTCTTAGTAAATTTTGAACCCTCCCTCCTAGTATTACTAGGTGAGTCCTATATGCATTATTACTTTAGCAGGATTCCCATAATTATCTTTGTTTGGATGGTAAATGACATGGACTTGGACAGCAGGGGGAATCTACGCTGCATGGGGGTGAATATGATGTGCCCAGGCACACCTGGCACACCCCCTGCACACGCCTATGCCCCTGGCCACTGCAGCTAAAGGGGGTTTGGTTGGGGCGAGGGTGTAAACACAGGTCTTAACTATGGTGTTTTACCAACCTCCAAACTGCAAATGTAAATGAACCCTTTACTGTTCTGTGCCCCCTTATAGGGCTGCTTTCACACTGATGTGCTGCGATTTACCTGCACCGCGGGTGCAGCACAGTGCATCTGCAACTTTCCTGGGGTAGCTGCACTTAGTCATAGACTTCTATTATATCCTGCGCCACTCTGGAGACTGCTAGTCGGGATAAGAGGTCGAGTTGGTATCACTCCACATGGGACAGCACTAGAGAGGAGGCATCGGCCTATGCAGCACTTGCTCCCTACTACAGCTCCAACTTTACAAGTAGTCCCTCTGCATTGCACTCTGTTTGATGCTCTGGGATGGTGGGTCAGCAAGCCCAGATTGCAATCTACCAGTCACCTGTCTGCGATCTACTGGTAAAACACGATCTACAGGTTGCTGATCCCCGGTGCAAGGTACACATTTTATTTCGGATTCCCTTCTTCTGCTTCAGCTCTCTGTAACGGAGTACGGGTATAATTTGTTCATTTTTTTGTTCATTTTTGTCTAATATACTATTTACCTAATATCCCTGTTCCAAATATAATTAGGATAAGCGAGTCTCTCTAGAAGGAAGTGGTGTCTGTTTACTTTTTCAACAACTTAGTTACAGGACACCACTCCAAGCCAGAATTTTGTGGATTGAGCAAGAATTTTCTACCTAGTACAGCAGAAAAGAACTTTCAGGAACAGTCTGGCCGTTCACATCTCTTATACAGATAAGGTGAGCTTGAGTTGTTGAAGTTTTATTGGCTGCTGTTCATCTTGAGTTGAACTGTACTGAACATATTTTTTTCAATGCTATCCATGGCTCTGCTTACTGAAATTTGAATTTTCTCAGAGCTACTTACCAGCTCATACAGCTTTGCTCCCTTGCTGGCCAAAATGCTGGAGAATCTAGGTTGCAAGAAAATAACCAGTACTAGAGGGATATGTCCCTGGTTCAACAAATGGCGCATTGGAGTGCTCTCTTCGCAATCCTACCGGTAGTGATTTGCCACTAGTGACAAGACTGTTAATGTAACATGACAGTTTACGTTGTTTCATGACATTACCTACTTTAACTCAGACCAACAATTTAAACAATAGCAGACCCCCCCCCCCCCCCCCCCCACACACACACACACACACATATACACACAGACACACACACACACACACACACACTTTTTCAATTGCCACCATCACTCAACAAGTTGCTGCACAGTATTTAAATATTTACTTGCCCATGCAGTCTCCACCAGTGGTGGCTGGTGCTCAATTTTCTTGGAGTGGGCGGCCCACGGCCCCCACCCAGCCAGCCAACCACCCACCCCTGGCACTCGATCAATCGCCGCTCCCCCCCTGTCTCCTACTGAGTCCCAGCGGTCGCTTTTCCTCAGGACTTAGGACTTCTGGCCATTCGGGTCTTAGGACTCCCGGCCATTCAGGTCTCAGGACCTGATTGGTCGAGATGAGAAACAGAAAGACATTAGCAAATTTTAATTTGGTAATGTCAAACATCTGTGTGGGCTCGGGGAGCAGTGCTCTGCCCCCCTAGCCCACACTTTGTAAAGCAAATAACGCCTTAATCGTGCTTCAAAAAAAAAAAAGACATTGAAATCCATGCGTCCGGCACCCTGCATGTAGATTAGGGGCCGGAACGTATGGATTAGGGGAGCGGCGCCCCTGTGCCCCATATGAGCGACCGCCACTGGTCTCCACATTGCCGCATGCTAAGGTGTCTTTTCTTTCCCTCCTCCAAACCCACGCTGCCATCTTGCCTGGTTGGTCATCATTAAGCCCCGTACACACGGTCGGACTTTTGGCCAACAAACTTCATTTTGAGCAAGTTGGACCAACAATCCGACCGCGTGTACGCTCCATCGGACAAACTTTTTTTTTTTTTTTTCATCGGACAAAAGTTCGGTCTGCAAACGGACAAACTTTTGGCCAACAAAAGTCAGATGGAGCAAAGTCCGACCGTGTGTACAGAAAACCATCGGACTTTTGTCCGATGGACAAAACAAATAATGTTAAAATCAACCAACAATAGCAGAAGTTGACCAAAGGGTGGCGGTAAAGAGCAGAAAAGAGCAGAAAAGTCACGTGATGTTGGAAAAAGTTTTGGGAAAGTTTGCAGAAAAGTCCTGTGGTGTGTATGCTATGGGTGTTCCCGACCAACTCCGTTCGGACAAAAAAACACGGAAAAGTCCGATGGAAGTCCGACCGTGTGTACGAGCCTTTAGTGACTGGCTTTTTCTTCTTCATTTTCTGCTGGCCCACTAATTACATTTGTACCTCATCTTGTTCATACACCTAAACAGTCATCTGTTACTCAGCAGCTGAAAAAATCCCCCCGGGATCTGAAATGTTGTATGGAGCATGTGTGAGATGAAGAGATAAGGTGTACATTAAAAGTAAGCAGCAGCAAAATCCTTTATTTAAACAAATGGCATGGGCGCTAAGGCCCATATGTAGACAGGTGGCAGAGCAGGTCCCCTTTAAGGTGTCTCCTCACCCTGAGAGAAGAGTTGGAAGTTTAGGCAACAGAGGCAACATCCAACATTTGTACTAATGCTGTTCCCCTTTTTTTGGGGGAGGGAGAGGGGGGGCAGTGTGCCACGTGGTTCCTCATCGTAGCCCTGAGAGTCAGTTCAGGTCCATACAAAAATGGGTAGTGCGGCTCTGTACTAACTGGTAATATCACTAAATGTGAAAGTGATAACAAAACATGAGGTAAAAAAATCACAATGGTGTATAAAAACAATAAACCACAAATGAGATAAGTGTGGTGTGGGTACTTCTATATGGAAGAAGTCCACACACTCAAAGAGTTGCCGTGAGTAAACACAAGTGGATGTGAACAGCCAAAAATTTAACTCATAAAAAGAAAGAGTCCATGTAGTAAAAACAAAATTGGGTCCCTGTATGAGTAACAGGTACACCAATGGGAGGTGGACACAACTGTGCTGATAAATGAACAATTATGTGTGCTAAGAGTCCAAATGCCTTAAACCCATTCCGTGAATATCTTCCCACGTGATGGCCACATGAAAGGAACCAAAATGTTGACTGATGCAATTAAATCAAAACACTTGAGACAATGAATAGGTGGGGTACTCTTACCACAATTAATGGACTCAACTGTCTTATGATAGTGAGTCGAATAGGCTTGAGGTCTCAATGACCATGAATGATGGAACAGGATGCCGTGGATGTCTCGAACCTTCCTGAAGAGGGTAATCTGGTGTACTGATTGACAAGTACAAACTTCTCCAGCATACGAGCTCCAAGGAATCAAACAAAAAAAATATAGAGACAAAAAGGGAAGGCTCCCAGTGGTGCAGGTCAATAAAACCGTATCAGGGTTTATTTGCATAAAATTGCCATACAAAAAGTTGACAAAACATTAAAAAGTGATCACGAACATAAAAGCAATGTGGGGTGCAGCAAGGCAAAACCCGACGCGTTTCGACTTCAAAGTCTTCAACAGGGGCATAAATTATGCCCCTGTTGAAGACTTTGAAGTCGAAACGTGTGGGTAAGGTCGGTCAGCGTCTGCAATCCCTGGTAGTGAGGGGGTGAAGCTATGCATCCAGGAGGATGGAAAGGGGGTCTTCTGTGAGAATGTGTATGTAGCTCCTGATTTGACTTTTAGGTGTGGGTGAGCAGCCCAGGTCCACTTCAAAGTGTATGTCCAGGCAAAACAGGTTTCTTAATTTGTATATAAAAATGTATAATTTGTATTACTATGTTCATTGAGTCAATCATTCACTGTCACTAAACTGATCAAATGAAATAAAAACTGCATATCAAAGACCCTTCATTCGATCAATTTAGTGAGTTCCCCATCAATTTTGACTCTGCCAAGTTGATAGACTTTGGACTTGGGACCACCTCCTCCTCCTATTTGAATTGTATTGTAGTTGTATTGTCTTCCTTTATTATTTTGCACAAACACTTGGCACTATATCAATTATTTTGAATTGTAATATTGATAGCCAAACATTTCACCTCAGGGTGCTGGTTCTTAAACATGGAAGGTGTGAACATTTGTGGAAAAGATGGGCGCCAGTCACTTTTAGGATGAACAAAAGTGAGTTTATTGCTCACAACAGAAAAATGTGGGAAAGAGGGTTAGGACACAGGACACTCTAAAGGCCCGTACACACGGTCGGACTTTTGCCCAACAAACTTAGTTTTAAGCAAGTTGGACCAACAATCCGACCGTGTGTACGCTCCATCGGACAAACTTTTTTGAGTTTGGTTTTGTTTTCATCGGACAAAAGTTGGGTCTGCGAACGGACAAACTTTTGCCCAACAAAAGTCCTATGGAGCAAAGTCCTACCGTGTGTACAGAAAACCATAGGACTTTAGTCCGATGGACAAAACAACCAATGTTAAAATCAGCCAACAATAGCAGAAGTTGACCAAAGGGTGGCAGTAAAGATCAGAAAAGAGCAGAAAAAACAAGTGATGTTGTAAGAAGTTTTAAGAAAGTTTGCAGAAAAGTCCTGTGGTGTGTATGCTATGGGTGTGCCCGGCCAACTCAGTTCGGACAAAAATCCAAGGAAAAGTCTGATGGAAGTCCGACCGTGTGTACAGGGCTTAAGACTGTAGGCAGACAGATCAGCAGATTCTGAAAACAAAACAGCCAGGTAGACAGCAATACAGAACAAGGGCCTTAACCCTGCACCAAATGTTCTGTACCTACGTAACAACAGCTGTCTCCTATAGTAACCAAAAACTCACAACACCATGCAGGGTTTCCTTAGATGAGTCCCTTTTGATGCTTTTCCAGCCTCTTCACAGTCCCGGCTCATGAAGAGTAACCTCTGGTACTTCATCTCAAAACTCCATCCTTTTCCTTATGCCTCCAGGCAACAAAATTCCCTCTCACTGGCAGAGCCTTGAGCACAAGGCCAGGCTTTAGACTCCAGGCCTCACCCAACGCAGCTGTTCCTCACACATCCACACCAGACCAAAATCTGGGTGGAAGGACCCTGATAACCAGACTTCCTCCAAATATATACTCTCTCCCAGCATGCCCAGTAGCCTGAAACTCCTACTGATTGGCTTAAAAAGATATGCATAGTCATAACTGAGTTTCACTGCAGCACATCATAATATAAGGCAACAGTGCCACCTTTTGACATAAGGAATGGACCACAGCTAAACCAGGATTAGAAGAAAACCCAAATGATCACAGACCAAAATTCAGACAGGTTTTTTTACCACCAAGCACAGCTAAATTTACCAGTAGACAAGGGTGCTACACTTATGTAGCACACAGACCCCCATTCCTTAGCTTTGGCTCACTTGTAGGAAAAGGGGCACACCATGCCACAAGCCCGTACCCTCCTGTGTGAAGAGGTTGAGCGGTGTAATGTTCCTGGGTCTCTATGGTCAGGCTTTCCCGAGAATGGTTCCCGTCTTCACTACAACAAAGACAAGTCTCTATTCCCCAATAACTCCAAGGTCCACACCAATTGCAACTCCAACGTAGAGTTTATTTTCTCTTATGCATAGTCATTGAAGTAGGAAAGGTTGGAGGAAGATCAGGACAGCAAGAGGTGTTGGAGTAGGTCCAGGCACAAATGAAGATATTCACTACCTATATCTTCAGGTAGTCTCAGCTCATCCGGATAGTCTCCCATTAAAGTGGATCCTGGCAGCCGGAGTGATGCTTGCATTAGATAACACACACAGTCTCTGCACAAACCCTGCCACAGACCTGGTGAACTTTGGGTCTCTGCCACAGACCTGGTGAACTTTGGGTCTCTGCCACAGACCTGGTGAACTTTGGGTCTCTGCCACAGACCTGGTGAACTTTGGGTCTCTGCCACAGACCTGGTGAACTTTGGGTCTCTGCCACAGACCTGGTGAACTTTGGGTCTCTGCCACAGACCTGGTGAACTTTGGTTCCAGTACTAGGCCTCTATCAGGAAGATGACATCCTTCCAGAGAGTTACCGGGCCCCTTCCTTCACTGTGATCTCTCACCAGTCACTCGGAACGGTCCTCCCCCGGCCTCCTCTTCTAGATACGGGTCTCCTCGCAAGGCAGCACCCTGAGATTCCTCTTCCCTCGGTGGGTTCCAGCCGAAGGTGCTGGACCCAAGGCCTTCAGTTGCAGCCCCAGGGCTAAAGGTGCCTGGGACTGATCCGCCAGTGTACCGGATCAGGAACTCCACCCCAGGGCTAAAGGTGCCTGGGGTTGCCACGAACAGGACCACACACTCCCGGGGTCGGACCCCCGGGAACTCAAGAACCCCCTACAGGCAGTGTCCGCCCCTTTTATATCCCCTCCCGGCATGCACAGCAGGCCGACACGCCCACCACACCACCGCCGAGAGGGGACATCCAAGGCACAGCACTATACCAGTTGTTCAACCCTAGCCTCCGATGACAGCGCCATCAACAGGCCACAGGGAACCATGCACCAGCATCCCACCTGTAGAATAAAAGGGTTTAACAGAACCCTATCAAATAGTGTGTTTGAGTACAACTACCACTCAAACATTCCCCCTAGATTTAAAACCCCCGCTACACTTAGTACCCAGTAGTAGTATTGCCAAAGGTAATAACACAATTTACTATACAATGTGATTACTTATAAGTGTAGCGCCCTGCTCCTGTTGGGTAGGCGCTATGTGTTAAATTTAGTTGTCTGAGCTGTAGTTCAGCTCGGAAGGAATTATGCTAAATTGTTGGCTCTGTTTCAGTCTAGCTGGGTTGCACGTTTTCCACTTTACAGTAGGTGTCACTGTCACCACAGGTCAAGGTTGGAAATGCAGCAGGCTGGATGAATTGGGTGTTCCTTTCCTAGAAGTGGCTCAGGGGGCGTGGTTAACCCGCTGTGCATTCTGGGAGGGAGTACTTAAGAGAAAGAGACGGCTCTATCGGGGTTCATTGACGGATCCTGACCTGAGGGCCCTCCTGGCCTCAGGGATGTGCGAGCCATTTTCGGCCTCGGGGCCTGCTGGCCCGAGGCTTTGCAACTGAGAAGTAGGCCCCAGAGTTTTTGGGGCTTACTAGTCCAGGGATGGTCCTACGCGGTCTTACCTGCGGGAAGAAGCGGAACAATTGGGGACTCAATTGAAGGACGCATCCTGGCCAGTTTGCCTCACGGTGCTGCCGGCTGGCTGAAAGATTCTGGCACCGTGAGCTGTGTACTTTTTGAAGAAACTTTTGCAAAGTGTCAGTGTGGTTACACGGTCTTGTGGCGGAAGATTGTGGAATGACTAGACAACACTCATCAAGTCTGTGGCAGAGACTTTTAGCAAGCTTTGCTAGGTCGGTGAGAGTAGGCCTATCCGGTGGTTGCTGAATCCAGTGTGGAACTGATTTGTCCTCTGGATCTAAGATTGTGCCCGTGATCCGCAAAGCAAGGTACCTGAACCTCCCCTATCCCTCTACCCCTCTGTTGGAACTGTTTATAATAAAACTCTTGAAGAAAAAGAAACCAAGTGTTGGTGTGGACATTCATAAGAGCTCTTCAAGAGGAACCCCCAAGACGAGTGTGGTGAAAAGAAAGGTAACGGCAGGCCCAAATCTTAAACCAGCGGCCCCTTCAGGGGTATTGCTACATGTGGGGGCTTGAGTCCGGGATTTGTCGTTACCTATCACAACTAAAGTAAAACTGTTCATCTGGGACTTATGCTATAGAGCGCTCTGGACTGTGTCATTTTTTCGCGTCAAGGAAAAGGGGGAGAACTTTGCGATCACTTCTGAGCCGCGTGGGCTGTGGGCGGAGCCAAGAAAGTAAAAAGCCTGCGAGCTACGTGCCAAAAAGAACAAGGGGGAGGAGTTCCCGCCTACTTGCCGCGTGAGACGCTGAGTGTGTGTCCAACATTCGGAAAGAAACGGAGCACCGCCATGTCTTCAGTCCGGTCAACGCAGTCTGCTATGGGGCCCCGGATGTTTCCTGTGGGTACCGCTACACGTGTCATACTGCCGGTGACTGTGCTGACGGATACTGGCATTCGTCTGAGACCGCATGGGCGGTTCGTACTTTACACAATCGGTGATGTAGAGGCTTTGGGGATGCTGTGCAACAGGTGCGAAGGACTGGCTATTCACCCCCGTCCATTTGTTCGATGTCTACATTGCAGGGAGTACCTGTTTGCTGTGGAGCAACCCACCATGCCGCCATGTGCCTACAGAGTGGACTGGACCACGGGCAACGTAACAGAAGAAGTTGCTGCCTTCGATCCAGTGATTAGGCCTACATCTGCCGCATCTGCTGTCGTGAGTAATCCCAAGGGGGATGGCGCTGTTACTGCTATGGGAAAGTCACCAGCGGACATCGCTGCTGTTACCTCAACCGTATCTACCTCCGCTACACCTGTTCTTGCTGCAACTGTCCGAAGGAAGGTGGGATACGTGAAGGCCTCCCGCGGCCGTGGTCAAGGCCTACCCCAGAGACTACCCAAACCGGACCCGGAGAAAAGTCTGATTTCCGAGAAGTCCACGACAGGAACGGGTGAAAGATCTAAGGGGAATATGTTGGAGACTGTGTGTAATTATCTGCCGGCGGAGGAGCTGGGAGATTCAGAGATAGACTCTTTGTCAGACATATCCGGGGATGATGATTTGTTTGAGACTGTCGCAAGAACTATTATGGGCAAATAGCGATAATGTCGCCTCGGCTTTTACTTTCTCTGATTACACAGCTATGGACTCGGGGGAGACAACACCCAGGGTGGAGCCCTCGATTGTTACTGATAAAATCCTGGCCCGCGGTACCAGTTTGCTGCGTCCAGGAAAACTTTCTGCAAATACTATGGTGCACAAGTCCACAAATTCGTGTGTACCTCCTGGATATGGAAGTACCAGATCTCTGCCAAGACTTGCCCGTTAGGTAGTGTTAGGTTGCCAGAAGATGTTGGAGTCAAGATCTTGTCTATGGGTCCAGTATTTAAAACTGAGGACTTTGTTATGTTGTATTTCTGCCACTAGGTGGTGGGAGTTTGCTCAGCAAAATTGGACTCTTGTACTTTTATCCTTAACTACCTACACCCAATAATGTATATACATATGCGGAGAAAGAGAGGCTCATTTCTCCAGGAAGTGAGGCTTTGTTTCCCAAGAGATATTTTATATTATTGCCTATGTCTGTTTGTTTGTTCTTTTTCAGGTGCATTGGAATCTTCTATCAAAAAAAAAACAAAAAAAACACCGGAGAATGGGTGGGTTAGATAGAGAGAGATAGGAATACTGTAATGTGTATTGATGTGGTTTTATTGTGTGTGTATGTTAAACGTATGCTTCCTTGTACTGTTTTACCCTCTACCTTCCTGTCCAAGTTTTTTTTAGGGTTTCAGGTACTGACTCTTAGGAGTGAGAGTCATATTTTTTTCTCGACGATGAGGACATCGTCTTTTTGCGGTGGGGGAAGTGTGTAGCGCCCTGCTCCTGTTGGGTAGGCGCTATGTGTTAAATTTAGTTGTCCGAGCTGTAGTTCAGCTCGGAAGGAATTATGCTAAATTGTTGGCTCTGTTTCAGTCTAGCTGGGTTGCACGTTTTCCACTTGACAGTAGGTGTCACTGTCACCACAGGTCAAGGTTGGAAATGCAGCAGGCTGGATGAATTGGGTATTCCTTTCCCAGAAGTGGCTTAGGGGGCGTGGTTAACCTGCTGTGCATTCTGGGAGGGAGTACTTAAGAGACAGAGAGCACTCTATCGGGGTTCGTTGCCGGATCCTGACCTGAGGGCCCTCCTGGCCTCAGGGATGTGCGAGCCATTTTCAGCCTCGGGGCCTGCTGGCCTGAGGCTTTGCAACTGGGAAGTAGCCCAGGTGTTTCTGGGGCCTACTCGTCCAGGGATGGTCCTATGCGGTCTTGCCTGCAGGAAGAAGCGGAACAATTGGGGACTCAATTGAAGGATGCATCCTGGCCAGTTTGCCTCACGGTGCTGCCGGCTGGCTGAAAGATTTTGGCACCGTGAGCTGTGTACTTTTTGAAGGAACTTTTGCAAAGTGTCAGTGTGGTTACACGATCTTGTGGCGGAAGATTGTGGAACGACTAGATGACACTCATCAAGTCTGTGGCAGAGACTTTGAGCGAACTTTGCGCCGGTTGCTAGGTCGGTGAGAGTAGGCCTATCCCGTGGTTGCTGAATCCAGCGTGGAACTGATTTGTCCTCTGGATCTAAGATTGTGCCCATGATCCGCAAAGCAAGGTACCCGAACCTCCCCTATCCCTCTACCCCTCTGTTGGAACTGTTTATAATAAAACTCTTGAAGAAAAAGAAACCAAGTGTTGGTGTGGACAAATATAAGAGCTCTTAAAGAGGAACTCCTGTAAGACGAGTGTGGTGAAAAGAAAGGTAATGGCAGGCTCAAATCTTAAACCAGCAGCCCCTTCGGGGGTATTGCTACATAAGGACTAGGCATAAGATGACACTTGGCATCCAAACAAGGGGGCCTTGCAGGGTGGTTTAATGGGAGGGGCAGTTCTTCTGCCGGCTATCGATGGGACCCTTTAAGAAGAATTGGTGCACTTAACAACAGTTTCAGTAAACTAGCATGCAGTATCGATGCAGTAAAGATGCAGAAAGGGTGTGGTATAGGTGCGGTACAGGTGCAATATAGGTATTGTATAGGTGCAATGAAGATGCAGTGAAGGTGCGATATTCTTAATGTCCTGCCTACAGCAACTCAGTCCCTGCTAGCAGCGTGAAGAATGGGCAGTGAGCCCTCTCACTAGTCCCTGTTGTGTAGTTGAGAACTCTAGCTGTAGAAAGTCGCTCCACAGAATGCCTCTGGAGATTCATTGGTGGGAGATAGAGGGTGAGAGGATGCTCTGGTCTCCCTGCGGCAACAGTGCAGATGCTATTGTTGTGGTCTGTGCTGCACTGCCTTAGTTGCCTCCACTGGTCTGGCCTCTCAGCAGTCTTGTCTGTGTAGCGGGGTCTCCTTTAAGACTCTCTGGACTACCTTACCCAGAACCCCGTTTGGCACCCAGGGTGCATTGTTGCCACCACAGAGACTTATGGGTGGGGCTATAAAGGGAAGGGGCGAGGCTGAGCTTGCTCTCTTTGGACATGAGACTTCGATCGAGAGGTCCTCCTGTGCGGATCTGCTGGAGTGCAAGGTCTGAAGCCTGGGGACTTGCGCAGCTGCCAAAGAGCCTTCCACCCCACTGCGAGCCTGGGTGGCACCTGACTTTGTTTATCCTCAACTTCTGTTGGATCGGAGACCCGACCGCTGCAGACGGTGTGTGTGTGTGTGGAGACACAGCCGGTGGAAGTCCCGGACTGGGATCGTGTCCGGAGGGGTGAGCGAGCACATGCTCAATCCAAGCACGTTGTACTGTCATTAGGCCTACAGACTGCCTTGGCCTATTGGCCTTTATTTGATGTTGCACCGGAGACCTATAGTGGAACTGAGTTAAACGGTCTCCAGTGAAGTGTTCCTTGTTGCTGATTAACCTGTGGATTATAAATTGTTCCTGAATGTGCACCTCCAGTCAAGATTTTGCATGCAAAGAAATCATCTCCTGAGAGACTGAGTATAGATCCTGTGTCAGGCCTGACCAGTTAGATAGTTCTCTTTAGTTGCTGCGCCACAGGGCGCCTGGTGAACTACTATCATACATAGTCCATGCGTAGTATGTTATTCAGTGCAGGGCTATGCAAGTAATTCATGTGGTTTGTTATAACTGTTCTTTTACTTATAGAAAAGTAAACTTGTTATACTTTACTATTCTGCATTGGTGTCTGAATTTTACGATAGAGTATAAGAGATATTACCTAGACCAGTGGTTCTCAACTCCAGTCCTCAGGGCCCACCAACAGGCCAGGTTTGCAAGATAACTGAAATGCATCACAGGTGATATAATTTGCTGCTCAGGGATTGCAGTATTCTAGTCTGCATCTCCCCAAGGTAATACTTAAAATCTGGCCTGTTAGTGGGTCCTGAGGACAGGAGTTGAGAACCACTGCCCTAGACTAACTGTGCCAGAGTGGGTCGAGTAAATTGCCGGGGGTTGGCGGTGCTGTGTGCAGGGCCTGAGACCAAATTCAGTGGCTCTCTTAGCTGGGGGTGCGCTACATCAGTATGCAGCAAATGTGCTCTCACCTCTTTCCTCTGCACCAAGAGCCAGAGCCTATCTGAACAGTCTCAGAAAGGCAGCTCCACTGCTCCTCCTTGCCCCAATGTCTCTTGGGAATTATAGTGCAAAGGATCCATAAGCTCCACAATATGGCCTACATCCTGGACTTGGCGTTCTGCATAGAAATCCATAAGCTTTTCTGGCTATAGTTCTCCCTTTGCTAACTGGAGGGGATAGTGCAACACAACATTCATCATAACAGCAGAAAGTGAAAGTAAACTGATAGTAAAGAGAGAAATGTCCCCTCCATGTTTCTCTATTCCAGCAGCTGGCTACATAAATATGATGTGGCATGTGGGGTCTGGAGCTGAAAACAAGAATCTTTATGGAAAAAACTCCTGTTGGGAACTTGTCATGCATGCAGCCGACAATTGATCTGAAAACAAAGCATATTTCCAAGAGCCTGACAGTGACAGATAATACCATGGTTATTATTAGTTCTTACAAATTCTGCTTCACATGAAAGTCTATAATTTTTTAAGCCATATTTCTATATTAGAACATTTTACAGGGAACATATATCCATGTACATCTGTCTCTGTGCCCTGCAGGTGGTCACTATCTTACTGTTTTTTTTTGCAATCATGCTCACTTTAGGCTGGTTTTTGGTAAAGGTAGATTTATGCTTCATGCACACTGGGTGTTTAGACCCAGTGCATGAGGCTCAAGCATTTAGCTGGAGGACACAGGCACACTATCCAGCCCCGCTGCTGCTAGCCTGGCAAACTCTATAAGAAGACAATTGCTCCAAGATGCCAAAAACTGCATGACAAGGGCACCATAGTATACAGTACATCAGGAGTCCACCTGTATATAAAACATGCACATCAACTTTTGATTTCCATCGTATTAATTAGTTATACATTACCAGTGGATTAACAGTCTGGACCCTTGGCAGTGCTTAGTTTTATATTAACTTTCATAATTTGTTGACAAGGTAACAAATAGTGAGGTATTCATGCCAATGTTAGGTTATAGCCAGATGTAGCAATGTGGACTACAATTATAAAGTACAGTGTTCTTCCGGTATTTCTATGCATCGCATGTCCCTCTAGTGCCCAGTGTTATCAAGTGACATGTTTGTGAGCCATGCTAAAGGGATTGTGGGATGAGTAGTTCCACAGATTGATAATTTCTTCGCATGACCCTGTACCTGGACTACATATCCCAGGGATCTTTGTTACAATCGGAGAGAGTGCTGTCTCTGCGGTCTCTTCCTCCTGGGCCTGACGTGAGATGGACCTCTCTGTACATGGGGAGAGAGAGGTCGCGGCCTACCACGTGGTGTACAACATTCCAACCCGGATGAGAAGGGCCTAGCACTGCTTGCTGTTCGTCAGACATCCATCCAGCACCACTTTGGTTGCCTGCCAACCTGTGTTCTAAGTTTCACATCGGGAGATTGAAATGGTGGATCCGCTGCACGCATGTCACTACAGGGGCTGCTGTCCAGAGGGCATTGAATCGGCCTGGTCGTTGGTGAGAGGGCAGTCGCCCACCTTTACAAATCCATTTATCATGGTTTCACTGGGACACTTTGCACAGACATCTTTACCTTGGTAATAATTTACTGAACCTATCTTGAACACTGTGCCTAGACACCTTTAGCTTCTACCATTTCAAGAAATCTTATTGCTTGTTATTACACCTTATTGGATACAATTAATGAGCTTCTAAATGCTGGTGAAGACCATCAGATCTGCAATGGGGACATTGCTGTCATTATTACAACAAGGGTCCTTATACTATTGCCATTAAGTCTGACCTCTCATTAGGGTTAAAGGTTTATAGGCTGGCTGAGGTTTCTCCTTTGAAAGTTTGTCGGTATAAACATTTAACTTTGTTTTATCCTTTCAGGTGCAAGCAGAGTTGTCCGACTTATTGCTTTAAGGTGCTGCAAAGATTTCTGAACCCAGTGTCAGGTGGGTTTGAATGTTAATCAGGTCATGGCAGTTCAGATGAGCAGGTAAATCCAAGCAGCCCCTTAGGGGGCCGTGCTACACATACAAAAATTACTGTATTTATTACCGTATAACACACACTTTTTCCCCCTGAAAACAGAGTGCAAATCATATGTGCGCATCATATGCCAATATTTTGGGCTGCCTCGGAGGGGGGCGAGCGCCACCGGATTACACAGAGCGGGGATCTCCCGTTTCCTCGGCTGCCGCTGTTATACGAAGTCCCGTCTCCTGGACCGGCTCCTATGATAGACAGCACACCGGTCCAATGCCGGGACATGTGACGTCTATCATAGGAGCTGGCCCAGGAGGCAGGACTTCGTATAACAACGGCAGCTGAGTAAACAAGAGATCCCCGCTCTGTGTAATCTGGTGGCTCTAATCTCCATGCAACGGTAAGGCTGCGCTGATGAGGGTGAGGCTGCAGACGGGCAATGGTGAGGTAACAGATGGGCACTGATCAGGCTGAATTTATGGGCAATGGTGAGGCTGCAGATGGGCACTGCTCAGGCTACATTGATGGACAATGGTGAGGTTGCATTGATAGGCCCTAATCAGGCTGCATTGATGGGCAATGGTGAGGCTGCATTGATAGGCCCTAATCAGGCTGCATTGATGGGCAATGGTGAGGCTGCATTGATGGGCACTGATCAGGCTGCATTGATGGGCAATATTGAGGCTGCAGATGGGCACTGATCAGGCTGAATTGATGGGCAGATGTGAGGCTGCAGACAGGCACTGATTAGGCTGCATTGATGGGCACGGACCCTTATTTTGCTTTAAAGTTCTTTATGTAAGTTTTTTTCCTAATTTGAGGAAGTTGTTCACCATAAAGACATTGTATTCTTTTATGCAAGTAATCTCACTGTTTTATGCCGTTCCCCACATATTATATTTAGTTCACATCTTTTTTCAATGAGCTATAGCAGCAGTGTTTAAATCAATAGTGTGGTGCTGCTCTCAGCTTAATTTCACCTATTACAAAACATAAAAGGCCTGTAGCACCCTCTACATAGGTAAGTGCTAGAGGTGAGGGTTTTTCGTAGTGCAGGTAAATTTAGGCAGGCTGTTTGTTTTGATCTGTGTGGGCTGAGAGTGGCTCAGAGAAGCAGCTGTGACCCACAGACAGCATCACTCCATGGTTACCTCCCTCTTGCTTCTAGAAGAAGAGGAGGGGATGAGAGGTGGAGCTCTCTGGGGTGTCTTCTCAAGGAGCCCTGACCAATCCCCAACTAGGATTGGTAGGGGGCAGACCTCCTTGAAATACCTGGGCCAGCCCAGCTGAGGAGGAGTTGTCGGGTGGAAGAACTGAAGATGAAGTACTAGGCTGTCGGGGCCTTGAAGGGGAGCTCCCCAGTCTGGGGGGGTGACCTTGAGCCTTGGACTCCGGTGCAGGACGTATCCCTTCAAGAACTCATGAGGGATCCGAACAGAAGGCACAGAGAGGAGTCAGAGGACAGCGGGAGCTAGTACTGCCGGGCAAGTCTTCAGGAGGGAACCACCGGTTTGCAGCCAGGAGGGCTGGTGAGTGACATGGGCAGTCGGGAGGACTGGAGAGGCATGTGTAGCGGGGTCTCCTTTAAGACTCTCAGGACTACCTTACCCAGAACCCCATTCAGTACCCAGGAAACTCCAGAGGGCCCCGGTGAAGGAGTCAACTGGGTGCCCATCATCTTCAGTGAGCTCCAAACTGAATGCAGAAGCCAGTGAGTTCATCCCATCTAGTCCTTCATCAGATTACTGGGAAGATGCCTGTGACACTTACTCAGAAGAGGACCCTAGAGACTCTACGTATCCTCCAGCCCCTGAAGCAGATGTTCCAGAGCCCGCTGTGTTGCCCGAACCTGCTACGGAAGAAGAGCCTGTGGCGCCAGAGCCAGAAACCCCAAGAGAGCAAAAGGTTCGAAGAGTCATAAGGCCTCATAAAAAGTTGACCTACCCACAAATGGGGAAGAGCTCAGAAGATTCTGTGGTCACTGCCAGGAGGAGTGCAGAGAATCCGGATCCCTCCACTGTTCATTTGGTGGAGGGCAACCCCCACTCACTCTCTGGCACAGTTAGGCAGGCCACTCATGATAGTGTGGCCTGTGGGCAAGGGAATTCAACCCCTCAGTTTTGGTGGGAATTCCCTATGCCAACATCATACGCAACGTTGTCTAGGGTTGTACGCAGTGTATGTTAGGATTATCTTTGGGGACCAAAGAGTTTAAGTGGGGGGAGTGTGTAGCGGGGTCTCCTTTAAGACTCTCAGGACTACCTTACCCAGAACCCCATTCGGTACCCAGGATGCAATGTTTCCACCCCAGAGACTCATGGGTGGGGTTATATAAGGAGGAGGCGAGGCTGCGCTCGGCCTCTTTGGGGACACAAGACTTCAGTGGAGAGATCTTCCTGTGCGGATCCGCTGTGGTGCAAGGCCTGAAGCCTGGGGCCTTGCGCTGCTACCCAAAAGAGCCTTCCACCCCCATCGCGAGCCTGGGGGACATCTGACTTGGTCGTCCTCAACCGCTGCTGAGCCGGAGACCGGACCGCTGCAGACGCTGTGTGTGGAGACACAGCAGGTGGAAGTTCCTGGACTGGGATCGCGTCCGGAGGGGTGAGCGAGCACATGCTCAATCCACATACTGTATACTATTGTTAGGCCTACAGACTGCCGTGGCCCACCAGTTCTATTCAAACCCTACTGGAGATCCATAGCAGAACTGAGCCGAAAGGATCTCTAGTGGAGTGTTCTGTGTTGGTACTTTTAACCCTTTGGATTACAAATTGTGTTCCTGAAATGTGCACCACCGTTTAAAGACTTGCATGCAAAGAATTCATCCCCTAGAGACTGAGTTATATGGTCAGGCCTGGCCATCTAGATAGATTATTTAGTTGCTGCGCCATAGGGCGCATAGTGAAGTACTGTTACACGTGGCGCGTGTGCTCCATATCTTACTAGTTGTAGTGTGTCTATTGCTGCAGGGCTCTGCAGAGATATTCCTGTGATTTGTTATAACTGTTGATTTTATTGCCAGTAGAAAGTAAACTCGTTATTCTTCTATCACTGCATTGGTGTCTGAATTTAACCATAGAGCATAAGATATATATATATTGTGAGGGGGTTAACTCGGTAGCGGGTGTGTGTGACCCCCTGGTTGGGCTCCCCACACAAAAACAGGGCCAGCAGACGGAGGTTGTGGTTTTCAAAATCAAAAAGGTGCGGTTTATTTCTCTATGTACAGTGACAAAAACACAGCAAAACCAAAAAGAAACATAAACAAAATAAATCCTGGTCAGTTTGACCTCTGACTAAACATGCAGGTTTCCTAAACTAACAACTGGGATCAGCCTGGTGCTGTCCTAGTCCCTAAGTCCCTGGTTTAGTAAAAGTCCAAACAAATAGCCACACAGGCTTTGCCTCACCGCACAGGGGTTCACTCTCCCTAGACAGTCCACACAGGTCTGGGTCCAGGCATGAGCAAACACCTAATGAATCTGGGAGTTTTTATAGAGGCCTTTAAATGAGCTGACAAGCTTCAGCTGGTCTCATCAACTCCCTGCCTGCACGACGCCCAGCCCTCTCCCTAGAGGTATGAGTCATCCCATGAGCCCACTAGCCTCAGCTGGGCTTCATCAACTCCCTAGTTGTATAAGTCGGCATAAAGCCTGAATCTGGGAGAAATATATCTACCCCCCTGGATGCAACCAGGTGACTTTACCTTCCTGCTGTCACATACCCCCCCCTCTTGTTTTAACCTTGGGGTTGGAACACCAGCAATCAGGCATTCATGTACTCGAGACAAAGCATCCACATTCCCCATTTGAACGCCAGGGCGATGCTTTACTGTGAAGTTGAATTCCTGTAGGGCCAGGAACCACCTATTCACTCTTCTATTTGTCTCCTTGTTTTGAGCCATCCACTTTAACGGAGCGTGATCCGTAACCATGTCAAAGTGCCTACCTAGCAGATAGTACCGAAGGGAATCTAGAGCCCACTTCACCGCTAAACACTCCTTTTCAACCGTGGCGTAATTTACCTCATGGGACTTCAACTTCCTGCTGAGGTAAATGACTGGGTGCTCTTCCCCGTTCCAGACCTGGGACAATACTGCTCCTAACCCCACATCTGACGCATCATTTTGTACGACAAAGTCTTTAGAGAAGTCGGGTGAGTACAACACTGGCTGGCTACATAAGGCTTGTTTCAAGAATTGGAATGCTGCCTCAGCCTCGGGGGTCCATTTAATCATGACCGACCCTTTCCCTTTCGTCAGGTTGGTTAGGGGCACAGCCTTAGAAGCAAAGTGGGGAATGAAGCGCCGATAATAACCCGCGATTCCCAGAAAGGCCCGTACCTGCTTCTTGCTGTTGGGACGTGGCCAACTCTGGATGGCCTCGACTTTGTTGAGTTGGGGTTTTATCACTCCCCTGCCAATGGTGTACCCAAGATATTTGGCCTCCTCCTGCCCAATGGTACACTTCTTGGGGTTAGCCGTAAACCCCGCTTCCCGGATAGAGTCTAGGACTGCTTGCACTTTTGGCAGATGTGAGGCCCAATCTGTGCTATGGACAATTACGTCATCCAGGTAAGCCGCAGCATACTTCCGATGGGGCCTCAGTATCTGGTCCATTTTCCGCTGGAATGTGGCCGGCGCATTCTGTAACCCGAACGGCATTCTCTTATATTGGAACGCCCCGTCTGGGGTTACAAATGCGGTTTTCTCTTTGGCCGACTTGGCCAGGGGAATTTGCCAATACCCTTTTGTGAGGTCAAGAGTCGTCATGTATCGGGCTGTTCCCAGCCGGTCGATCAACTCATCTATACGTGGCATGGGGTAGGTGTCAAATTTTGTAACTTTGTTCAACTGACGAAAATCGTTACAAAATCGCCAGCTCCCATCCGGTTTAGGCACCAACACAATGGGACTAGACCAATCACTTTGGGACCCCTCTATCACCCCTAAGTTCAGCATTTTCTGTACTTCCTCCCGTATTGCCTCCCGTCGGGCCTCTGGGATCCGATAGGGTTTTAACTTCACCCTTTCACCGGGCGGGGTAATAATATCATGCTCTACCCCAGATGTTTGTCCCGGCAGCTCAGAGAACACCTCCTTGTTGCGAAGCACAAACTCCTTAACCTCCTGTTGTTGGGGTTGTGACAAGGTGGCTGCTATTCCAACCTCCGGAATCACGCAACCAGTTTGAGCTGGTGACCAAGTTTCTGCGACTAGGGACTCTCTATCCCTCCAGGCTTTCAACAGATTAACGTGATATATCTGTTCGGGCTTTCGCCTTCCTGGTTGTCTGACCTTGTAATTCACTTCGCTCACTTTTTCCATTATCTCGTAGGGGCCTTGCCATTTGGCAAGGAATTTACTTTCAACCGTAGGGACAAGTACCAATATCCTATCCCCCGGGGAAAAGGTACGGGTCTTGGCTCCACGGTTGTACACTCTCTGCTGTGCCAACTGCGCTTGGGCCAAATGTTCCTTCACGATGGGCATTACCTGTGCAATTCGATCTTGCATCAGGGCGACATGCTCAATCACACTCCTGTGGGGAGAACTCTCACTTTCCCAAGTTTCCTTGGCAATATCCAACAGCCCTCTTGGGTGTCTCCCATACAGTAACTCAAAGGGGGAGAATCCCGTAGAGGATTGGGGCACCTCCCTAATAGCAAACATCAAATAAGGAAGTAGACAGTCCCAATCCTTTCCATCTCTATCCACCACTTTCTTCAACATTTGTTTTAGGGTTTTGTTGAATCTTTCAACCAGCCCATCGGTTTGGGGGTGATACACAGACGTACGCAATTGCGTCACTTTGAACAATTTACACAGCTCTTTCATAACCCGGGACATAAAAGGTGTACCTTGGTCCGTAAGCAGTTCTTTACAAATACCCACCCGGCTAAAAACAAGAGATAGCTCTTTGGCTATGGTTTTGGCCGAGGTATTTCGGAGAGGGATCGCTTCTGGATAACGGGTGGCATAGTCCATTATAACCAATATGTACTGGTGCCCCCTAGCGGACTTGATTATAGGACCTACCAAATCCATTGCGATTCTCTCAAACGGGACCTCAATGATGGGTAGAGGGACCAGCGGGCTACGGAAATGTGGCATCGGGGCCGACCTCTGACACACAGGGCAGGAGGAACAATAATTTTCTATGTCCTTCATCACCCCAGGCCAATAGAATCTCTGTAATACCCTCTCTCGGGTTTTCTCTGTCCCCAGATGACCTCCAAGAATGTGCCCATGGGCCAACTCCAACACCAACTTCCTGTAAGGTTTGGGCACCACAAGCTGCTCAACGGTTTCTTCTGCCCTTTTTGCCACCCGATACAGTAGGTCCTTCTCTACGCTGAAGTATGGGTAAGTGCAGGTATTATCTGGGTTCACTAACTCGCCATCTATTTCCACTACGTTTTCCCGTGCCTTTATTAGGGCGGGGTCTTTTAACTGTTCTGTGGCAAAATTTTCCCTGTGAACCTCCAGATCCGAAAACTCCACAGACGGTAGGTTTTCGTCTGAGGAGGTGGGCTCCTCTCCAGTTTCTTGAGTCTCCCCTGCCAATACTGACAAGGGAAATTCTGGAGAGTCCTCACCACTCTCAGAGGAGTTCTGGCTATCACATTCCTGGTACATAGGGGCACCAGTGGGGGGCTCAGGATCATCCCACAGTTCCCAGAACTTCGGAAAATCCCTTGCCACAATGGCATCATGCGGTAATTGAGATACTAACCCCACTGGATGAGAGAGGGTACCTTTGGGGGTCTCGAAACACACTGTAGTCACTGGATACTCTCGGGTGTCCCCATGCACACAAATAACAGCTACCTTGCTATTCCCAGAGACCTCTGTTTTAACTAATTCAGCCTTTATCAGGGTCACAAGGCTACCTGAATCCAGTAATACCACAACATTTCTACCATTAATACACATTTTGCATAAATGTTTCTCAGTTCCCCGAATGGCAGTGCATGCGACTGTCGCACACAGCGACTGACGTCTGTCCATCAGAAAGTCACATTGCATGGGTTCCTCCACAACCGGGCAATTTGCTGCAATATGTCCCGCTTGCCGGCAGCGGTAGCAAACAATCCATTTGGCTGCCTCTTGAGCCCCTGACTTCCCAGGCTGTTCTCGCCAAACTTTGGGTAGAGCTCCCACCCTCTCACTCTCTCCACCCTCACCCCTTGGAATCCTCTTATCCGCCCCTGGGGATGGTCTGGTCTTAGGGTGGAAAGTCCGAGAGTCTCTGGAAGAGGCCGTCAGGTTCTCTGTAGCCAAGTATTTCTCTACACGATCCACAAGACCACCGGCCGTCTCTGGGTCTCCATGGCTTACCCACTTTTGGATGGCAGTAGGAAGAGCTCTCAAAAACCGATCCATTACAACACGTTCCACAATCTCTGGTGCGGACAAAGTCTCTGGCTGTAGCCACTTCCTGCTCAGGTGAATGAGATCATACATTTGAGACCTGGGGGGTTTTCCAAGCTGGAAAGTCCAGTTATGCACACGCTGAGCCCGGACAGCCAGGGTGACACCCAGCCTTGCCAATATTTCAGCTTTTAGCATCACATAGTCTTTTGCTTGGTCAGGCTCTAGGTCATAGTAAGCCTTCTGCGATTCACCAGTTAACAGAGGAGCCACCAGTCCAGCCCACTGCTCCTCAGGCCACTTTTCTCTTTCAGCAGTCCTTTCAAATGTGGTCAAAAATACCTCTGGATCATCCTCTCCAGTCATTTTTGTCAATAAACGACTCACCCCAAAGGACGCGGTATTAGTGGGACGGCTTTCCTCACTGGTCTGCGGACGTTGCTGCATTACTGCTTCCATTTGTTGTAGTCTCTGCTCTTGCTTCTGTAACAGGTCTATGAAGCGGGCCTCAGATTGCTGCTGGGCTTGTTGATGAGCTTGCTGCTGGGCTGCAAGGCTCCTTTGCAAACCTGCATTTGTCTGCTGTTGATTGGCATTTGCTAGAGCCAGCTGTTTCAGTATCTCCTCCATGCTGGCTTAAAAAAACTGCCACTGGTTCTCCACCAACTGTGAGGGGGTTAACTCGGTAGCGGGTGTGTGTGACCCCCTGGTTGGGCTCCCCACACAAAAACAGGGCCAGCAGACGGAGGTTGTGGTTTTCAAAATCAAAAAGGTGCGGTTTATTTCTCTATGTACAGTGACAAAAACACAGCAAAACCAAAAAGAAACATAAACAAAATAAATCCTGGTCAGTTTGACCTCTGACTAAACATGCAGGTTTCCTAAACTAACAACTGGGATCAGCCTGGTGCTGTCCTAGTCCCTAAGTCCCTGGTTTAGTAAAAGTCCAAACAAATAGCCACACAGGCTTTGCCTCACCGCACAGGGGTTCACTCTCCCTAGACAGTCCACACAGGTCTGGGTCCAGGCATGAGCAAACACCTAATGAATCTGGGAGTTTTTATAGAGGCCTTTAAATGAGCTGACAAGCTTCAGCTGGTCTCATCAACTCCCTGCCTGCACGACGCCCAGCCCTCTCCCTAGAGGTATGAGTCATCCATGAGCCCACTAGCCTCAGCTGGGCTTCATCAACTCCCTAGTTGTATAAGTCGGCATAAAGCCTGAATCTGGGAGAAATATATCTACCCCCCTGGATGCAACCAGGTGACTTTACCTTCCTGCTGTCACAATATATATATATATATATATATATATATATATATATATATATATATATATATATTACCCTAGACTAACTGTGCCAGAAGGGGGTCGAGTAAATTGCCGGGGGTTGGCGGAGCTGTCTTCAGGGCCCAAACTAAATCTGCGGCCCTCTTAGCTGAAGGTATCGCTACACATGCTAGAGAGGACTGAGAGAAAACAGTCAGAGCTGGGTGTGGGGCCAGTGAGGATTGCAATGTCACAGGCAGTGAAATCAGGTAGCTGCAGCCAAGAGGGCTGGCAGGACCTGAAGAGGACTTGGAGCAGTAGTCCACCATAGGACAGCTAGCATTAAAGACTTCCTATTTCCCTGATTGCTAAAGGCGGTTTGCTGAAGTCTAAGTCAGAGTTGGGCCTAACCACATGCTAGCTGTGCCTGGAGTAAGAGATGTGCTGGAGAGAGAGAGAGAGAGAGAGAGAGAGAGAGAGAGAGTAACAGTCTGCAAGCAAAAGTTGTGCTGGAGGAGACTGTAGTAGCCAAGTGTATATTGTTTTCCCAACTGACTGATATACAATCAACAAATTGCTTGGTATACTGGGCATCCCATATATTCCTATCCCTATCCAAGTTCAAATCCCTCAATAAAAATACAAAACAAGCACATGGACTGTTCATTGTCTCAAAAGTGACTCAGAAGTGAATGCCGGGCTGGGCAGGGTGACAGGTTGGCCACATCACTCAGCAGCCCCTACTCGGGTACCGCTACAGGGCTAAGACACAATAGCAAGACTGTCTAAGCTAATTACCTTTTCACATGGGTTGATGGCCTTTAAAATCCGAATAGATTTGTATATCTGTTGTTTTTACTATGACATTACAAGTGGAGATATATTCCTTGCAATAAAGGACAGTTTAAGTGCATGTATTGTCCAAACTTTTTTTTGTAGTTTTGGTTATAGCAGCGAAGACTTAAAGTGATACTAAAGGTTAAAATTTTACTTTTTAAAAATAACAAACATGTCATACTTACCTCCACTGTGCAGTTCGTTTTGCACAGAGTGGCCCAGAACTGCGTTTTCTGGGGTCCCTCTGCAGCTCTCTCGGCTCCTCCCCCCGCTTCAGATAACCCCCTCTGGGAAGCGCTCTCCCAAGGGGGTTACCTTGCGGGCTCATCATGGTCTTTGACGTCACTGCGTTCTTGGCAGTCAAATGTTCAGTGGCCTTTTGTGTCACTGTGTGTATGCAAGGCAGGCTTGAGAGGAATCCCGTCGGGAAAAGCTTCGTTTTTTTTCCTGCCGGGAAAACCGGTTGTGTATACGAGGCATAAGGCTTTACACATGTTCTGTTTTGATGCACCTGGAATGTATTTAGCCGATTTAAGTTGAAGGTTGAAGATTTAGTTGGGGTTTAACCATTTTGTACCGTGGTATGTTTTTTCAACGGTGGATCAGCGGCCATTTATCAACCTAGTGCTGTTTATGAAAAGCACTGGATAAATAACCGCCAGGTAATAACTGTGTACCAAGCCACCATTAGCCAGCTATGTACAGTACACAGAGACACTGTACCCAGCCAAAGAGGGGACTGGATATCATGTGATCGCTGTGATTGCTCATCACAGCGATCACATGGTACTGTTTACAGTGCTGATTCCTCCCCTTCCTCTTACAACAGGGGAAAGAGAGAGTTTGCGTAATTGTGAATGGGGACAAAATGAATGGATCAGCAACTGTAGATCCATTAATTCTGTTTCGGTGACACAGGGATCTTTTTATTAACCCTCCCTCCTATTCTACACATACTATATATAAGCTGTCTCCATGTGACCTATATATTAACCCTTTGACCTCCCTTGTCCTATACATCTGAAAAATGATCTCCTTCATCTTCATGATGCCACTGTATGTGACAAGTACAGCAACCCCTTTACCTCCTCCTCCCTTGTATATTAAGGTATCTAGTACACATTTCCCAAGCAGTGTTTAGCCTCCTTAGCACCAGCATTTTTCTTCATTCGCCAAAAAATTGTGTAAAAAAATTAGATAACAAAAAAGGATCATTACGGGTTTTAATATTATTCTGGCATTTCTATTTTAACAAAAAGTAGGGGAAACAGTGTTTTTTTTCAGAATTATTGGTCTTAAAAAAAAAATAAAAAAAAAAACAATGGTGGTTATTAACCACTTGCCCACTGGGCACTTAAACCCCCTTCCTAACCAGACCAATTTTCAGATTTCAGTGCTCTCACATCAATTACTCAGTCATGCAACACTGTACCCATATGAAATTGATGTCCTTTTTTTCCCACACAAATAGAGCTTTATTTTGGTTGTATTTAATCACCACTGGGTTTTTTTATTTTTTGCGCTAAAAATGAAAAAAAGATCGAAAATTTTGTAAAAAAAATAAATTTTCTTTGTTTCTGTTATAAAATTTTCAACTTAATGATTTTTCTTCATAAATTTTGGCCAAAATTTATACTGCTACATATCTTTGGTAAAAAACAAAACAAATAAGTGCATATTATTTGGTCTTCGTGAAAGTTAAAGAGTCTACAAGCTGGTGCCGATCATTGAAAATGTATTACACCTGATGTACTGATGGCGTATCTCAGTTCTTGAGACCCTAAAGCCCTGTACACATGATCTGATTTCCTATGGATTCTAATCCGATGGATTTTTCCATCAGAAATCCGATGAAGCTGACTTCCATCAGTCTTGCCTACACACCATCAGTCAAAAATCCGACCGTCCCAAACGCTGTGACGTAAAACACTCCGAAAAGCCGAGAAAAATTAAGTTCAATGCTTCTGAGCATGCGTCGACTTGATTCTGAGCATGCGTGGGTTTTTTGTCCGATGGCGTTCCACACAGACGATCGGAATTTGCTATCGTTTTTTTTCCCATCGGATAAATTTAAAACATGTTCTATTTTTTCTCAGCGATAGAAAAAAGACAGATGGGGCCCATACACGATCGGTTTGTCTGATGAGAAAAGTCCATCGGACTGTTTTCATCTGTAAAACCGATCGTGTGTACATGGCATAACAAGCCAGGACAGTACAAAAACCCCCCAAATGACACCTTTTTAGAAAGTAGACAGTCCAAAGTGGCATGGTGAGTTTTTTTAAGAGGCATGGTGAGTTTTTAAGTTGTAATTTTTTCCCACAATTTTTTGCAAAATGAAGGGTTTTTTTCCTTTTTCTTTTTTTTTCACAAAATTGTCATATTAACAGGTTATTTCTCACACACAGCATTTTTACACAGCCTGGCTACATACAAAGGCCTAACATGCAGGGAGCACCATCAGGAGTTCTAGGGACATAAATTACACATATCATTTCTAGACTACCTCTGATGCCGCGTACACACGGCCGTTTTTAATGTCATTGAAAAAAATGGTTCGAGTAAAGCGCGGTGATGTCCAACACGTATGACGGCACTATAAAGAGGAAGTTCCATTCGGTTGGCGCCACCCTTCATGTTAGTAAAGTTTGTTGAACGACGATTCGCACTTTTCAGCCTCATGCTTTTCAGTCCGTTACAGCGTGACGAATGTGCTATCTCCATTACGAACGCTAGTTTTACCAGAACGAGCGCTCCCGTCTCATACTTGATTCTGAGCATGCGCATTTCGTTGTGAAAAATGCTCTGAAGCCCACACACTATCATTTTTAATGACCATTTAAAAAAAATCATTTTTTTCGTCATTAAAAACGGTCGTGTGTACGTGGCATTACACTTTTGAAGGTCCTGGAGCACCAGGACAATGGAAACACCCCAATGTATATTCCATGAGGCATAATGAGTCTTTTGAACATGTCATTTTTTTCCACAGGTTTTTGGAAAATGTGGAAAGATAATGAAAACCTATTTTTTTTTGACAAAGTTGTCCATTTATAAGATATTTCTAACACATAGCATGTACATAGCAAAAATTACGCCCTAAAATATATTCTGCTACTCCTCCTGAGTGTGGAAATACCACATGTGGGAGACTTTTGCACAGCCTGGCCACATACAGAGGGGAACATCAGGTGTTCTAGGGACATACATTTCAAATCGAATTTGACTAACTATTACACTTTTGTGAGGCACTGATGGGCACTGTAGTGGCATGGATGTGGTACAGATGTGGCACGGATGATCACTGATGTGGCATGGATGTGGCACGGATGATCACTGATGTGGCACAGATGAGCCATGGATGAGCATGAATGAGGATGGATGAGACAGGGATGGAGCATGGATGAGCATGAATAAGGATGGATGAGCCAGGGATGGAGCATGGATGAGCCAGGGATGGAACATGGATGAGCATGGGGATGAGGATGGATGAGCCAGGGATGGAACAGGGATAAGCATGAATGAGGATGGATGAGCCAGGGATGGAGCATGCATGAGCATGAATGTGGATTGATGAGCCAGGGATGGAACATGGATGAGCATGAATGAGGATGGGTGAGCCAGGGATGGAGCATGCATGAGCATGAATGTGGAAGGATGAGCCGGGATGGAGCATGGATGAGCATGAATGAGGATGGAAGAGCCAGGGATGGAGCATGGATGAGCATGAATGAGGATGGATGAGCCAGGGACGGAGCATGGATGAGCATGAATGAAGGTGGGTGAGCCAGGGATGGAGCATGGCTGAGCATGAAGGAGGATGGGTGAGCCAGGGATTGAGCATTGATGAGCATGAATGAGGATGGATGAGCCAGGGATGGCGCATGGATGAGCATGAATGTGGATAGATGAGCCAGGGATGGAGAATGAATGTGAATGGATGAGCCAAGGATGGAGCATGGATGAGCATTAATGTCATTGGATGAGCCAGGGAGGGAGCATGGATGAGCATGAATGTGAATGGATGAGCCAGGGATGGAG
Source organism: Rana muscosa (assembly GCA_029206835.1). NCBI lineage: Eukaryota > Metazoa > Chordata > Amphibia > Anura > Ranidae > Rana > Rana muscosa. The sequence continues at coordinate 624,170,797 of CM055117.1, read as the reverse complement.
CATGGATGAACATGAATGTGGATGGATGAGCCAGGGATGGAGCATGAATGAGGATTGATGAGCCAGGGATGGAGCATGGATGAGCATGAATGTGGAAGGATGAGCCAGGGATGGAGCATGGATGAGCTTGAATGAGGGTGGATGAGCCAGGGATGGAGCATGAATGTGGATGGATGAGCCAGGGATAGAGCATGGATGAGCATGAAGTGTGGATGGATGAGCCAGGAATGGGCACAGATCAGCGCTGTGGGCACTTCAGATCCAGCCCACAGCGCTGCTGCACCGGCTCCCTCCTCTCCTCACACGCTGTACCGCTCGGTGTGAGGAGAGGGGAGGAGCCAACTGGACGTGCGCCGGTTTGTTTACAAGTAATCACTCCGTCTTTGGACGGAGTGATCACGTGGTAAAGGGCCGCTGTCATTGGCCATTTACCCCGATCCGTGACACGCCGGGTGTGGGAGACCAGACGGTCACGGACATTCCCGTGGGGCACGATTCTGGGAGGCTGTCATATGACGGCCTCCCAGAATTATCCGACAGCGCTGTAGCTGTCATTCGGCTATGGCCCAGTCGGCAAGTGGTTAAATACCACAAAAGCAAAGCTCTATCTGACTCAAAAAAGGATATAAAACTAATTTGGGCACAATGTTACATAACATAGTAATTGTCAGTCAAACTATCTCCGCACTGAAAAATGAAGGGCTATGACAGGCTGGTACTCAAGTGGTTAGGTAAGTGCCAGCCATTCCAATTTGATAGATATACCTTTGTAGCAGGCAGCAGTCTTAACACCCAAAATTCTCTTTCTCACACACTAAAAAAAGCTTTTTGAATCAGATGTTAAATTCACATAGGAAACATTTCAGGCCTTAAAAGGGTTGTAAAGGTTTGTTTTTTATTTTCTAAATAGGTTTCTTTAAGCTAGTGCATTGTTGGTTCACTTACCTTTTCCTTAGATTTCCCTTCTAAATATTTGTTTTCTTTGTCTGAATTTCTCACTTCCTGTTTCTCCTCAGTAAACTTCACACCATCATCCGAGTGGTGTGGAGTCAGCCAGAACAGCTTACTGAACAGCTTACTGAACAGCTTACTGAGGAGGAACAGGAAGTGAGAAATTCAGATGAAGAAAACAAAGAAAAAAAATATTTAGAAGGGAAATCAAAGGAAAAGGTAAGTGAACCAACAATGTACCAGCTTAAAGGAACCTATTTAGAAAATAAAAAACGAACCTTTACACAACCCCTTTAATAATGTCTGAATCTTTTCTCTCACTAAGGAATTAGGCAATATTACCATATGTGATAATATCACTCGATAGTCCAGTTTTGGCATAGGGTGGTACATATAGTATCTTGATAAATCAGGTCTGTGCAACTTATGGTGCCTTATTCATGTAGAAGACAACAAGGTAGCATCAGATAGAAAGTAAAAAATGTAAAATGATGTTATCTATCTTAAAAAAAATTTTTATTAAGAATTCCAAATTGTTGAAGACTTATGGCATTATGCACTTGCGCACAAAAAACGCTGGTTTTACAGGCATTTAAGGCCCTATTCACACTGTCGCCGCATGCGGCACACAGCAGGGGTCCGGTGCGTGCTGGTTCACCGGTTCAGGTCCGATTTCAGCCCGAATTTTGGGCTGAAATCGAACCTAAAACACACCAAAAAAGGCACGCGTTTTTCCGGCACACCGCTGCGGAGATATGTAAACCGGCTCCAAAGAGAGCCAGTCACATTCTCCTGCTATGTGAATTGAATGCAGGGAAATGCGCATTTAATTTGCATAGGTGTGAACCCGGCCTAAATGTTTTTTCTGTCTCTAAACGCCCCTCCATGTCCAGCCATATACAGGAGTTTAGAGGTAGGAGTGTTTCGAGGCATTAAAAAATATATACCGGTATATATCACTTGTGCATTCAAGAGAGGGGCGTTTTGGCAAAAAAAAAAAAAACACTATGCCTAAGCACTGGGCGTGTTTAGCACTCAAAGCGGAATTCCACCCAAAAATTGAACTTTCGCTTTAAGTGTTGGTGACCCCCTGACATGCTATATTTGGCATGTCATTTTTTTTGTCTTCTGGGACACATCACAAGTCCCAGAAGATTTCCTGGACATTTACAGCGTGGCTCGTGCATGTGCAGTGTGTGCCCGGCTGTGAAGCCACAGCCGGGCACCCACAGTTAGAATGTCAGTGCCACAGAGAGGAGAGGGAGAGTTTGTGCAACGCTGGACCGTGGAACAGGTGAGTGTCTGATTATTAAAAGTCAGCAGCTATACTTTTTGTAGCTGCTGACTTTTAAATGGGTGGAACTCCGCTTTAACATGCCTAAATGCATTTGCGCCTAAGCCGTGTTTTTGAAGTTGTTTCTCTCCTGTTAATAGAAAGGCATTTAGAAGTGTCCATAGGGCCTATATGTTACCATTAGGATTTTTAAATGTGTGGATGAACTGAAAAGTTTAACTTTAGAATTTTTACAAAAAGGACAAAAATAACCTAAATGTACATTGAGCAAAATTCCCCTTTTTAGTTCCTTTTTTATTGTGGTTGCATATTGTTTTCATTATGGCGTTAAAATAATTTTGCAATACTAAATTTCACATGAGCGAGAAACACGTTTTTTTCCACTTTTAGATAAACATTCTTTGGACCTGAAAAGACTGTTGTCAAGTGAGAAACGAGTAACCTGTGTAGAAACTTTCACAGGGGATTTATATAGGATTGGAGGAAGTGAAAACAAAGAAAATTGATAAAATACTTAGGTTGACCATAGATGTAGCGAATTTCTTTCCTGCAACCACGGGTCGACAGTGTTATCCTTCCCGCGGATCCATTGTGTTCTCTTAGCGGGGGGATGGGGGAAGCTGTCCCCGCCATGAGAACACAGTGATTACTGCTAGTGGCTATAACAGCCGCTAGCAATAATTAAATGTAAAATCCGTCAGGCTGGTTGTGCCCGAGTTGATCGATCAACTTGGGTACATTCAGCCTGCCCATGCATGGTTCAGCAGGAACTGCCCGAAATTCGAACTGTCTATGGCAAGCTTTATTGTAACTGTCCATGGCAGCATGCTACCACATAACACTGTATGCTGCCATGTTGGTGCCAGAAAAGTGTATTTGTCAGTTAACCAACCACTTCAGACCCGGACCATTTTTGCTGGTTAAAGACCAGGCTCCTTTTTGCGATTCGGCACTGCGTCGCTTTAACTGACAATTGCGCGGCCGTGCGACGTGGCTCCCAAACAAAATTGGCGTCCTTTTTTCCCCACAAATAGAGCTTTCTTTTGGTGGTATTTGATCACCTTTGCGGTTTTTATTTTTTGCGCTATAAACAAAAATAGAGCGACAATTTTGAAAAAAATGACATATTTTTTACTTTTTGCTATAATAAATATCCCCAAAAAAAAACTAAAAAAATTTTTTTCCTCACTTTAGGCCGATACGTATTCTTCTACATATTTTTGGTAAAAAAAAAAAATCACAATAAGCGTTTATTGATTGGTTTGTGCAAAAATTATAGTATCTACAAAATAGGGGGTAGTTTTATGGCATTTTTATTAATAATTTATTTTTTTACTAGTAATGGCGGTGATCAGCGATTTTTATCATGACTGCTTCGGTCTGCGGGTTCCGCGCGCGACCCACAGACAGGTTCTTAAAGGGGGGCGTACCTGTACGCCCTTGTGCCTGTCCGTGACATTCTGTCGACGACATCGTCGTGCGGCGGTCCTTAAGTGGTTAAAGAAACACTGCAACCATTTGCAAAAATATTGCTTTGTTATGAAGGGCTCCTTAAGAGGAACTATACTGCATCTAAGCACCACAAGCCAAAAATTCTATTTAACTAATTTTTACTACTAGCAAACTTGCCCATCCATCCATCCCTTCATGCTTTATTTTGTTGAGAAATCACTTTGAAAAGGGGCAGATGATTCATGTAGCAATTACTTCCTGGAATCCATCTAACCAGTAGTAACGGATGTGAAGGGCTCTGTTACTGCTTAAAGGGGTTGTAAAGGTACATGTTTTTTCACCTTAATGCATCCTATGCATTAAGGTGAAAAAACATTCGACAATACCGCCCCCCCCCCCCCCGAGCCCCTGTTTTACTTACCTGGCCCCTCGAAAGTCCCGCGCTCGCTCCCGTCATCCTCCGAGTTCCTGAGCCCGGCCGTTGATTGGCTACACTGGATGGATTGAAAGCAGCGCAGCCATTGGCTGGCGCTGCTGTCAATCACATCCAATGACGTGGCGCGGGGCCGAGTGATACAGTCAGCGGCTATGGCCGCCGCTGTATCACGGGAGCGCGTCCGCAGTAACTCCACACCATGCGAGCTTGCATTATGGTGTGGAGTCCTTGCGGGGAGGAGCTGAAACAGCCGCCGAGGGACCCCAGAAGACCAAGATCGGGGCCACTGTGTGCAAAACGAGCGGCACAGTGGAGGTAAGTATAACATGTTTGTTATTTTAAAAAAAAAAAAAACGGGAACCAGTGTTCCTTTAAGGCTTCATGCACCTGGGATGTTTTTACAACCTCTCCTGAAGAATTGAAGTTGACATATATTAACCCATTTTTTTTTTTTTTTGCCGTGTCTATATGCCGCGTCTAGCGGCGTTTTGCTGCGTTTGCGTTTAGAAGCGTTTAAAAAAATAAATATTTTTTTTCTAAATCGCCAAAAATGAAAAACGCCTCTAAAGGAAACGCTGCTAAACGCGGGTTACCGCGTTTAGCCATGTTTAGAAGCGTTTAGCGTCTGAAACTTCTGAAACTTTGGCGTCTGAACTCATTTTTTTGCCTTAAAAAAAAGGCGTATAAACACAACTGCCTAAAAACGACAGTAAACTAACCTGTGTACATGTACACATAAGATAACATTGAAGGAGTTCAGGGGCAGTTGAAAAAAGTGTCCAACTGCCTCTGAACGTCCGTTTAGCAGCAGCAGTGTACAGTGTTAACCAAAGCAGAGTACTAAAGCCCTTTTAACAAACAAATGCAAAATAAAAAAAATTAAATACAAAGCAGCAACAACTGTATTTATTTATTTATTTATTTATTACAGGTTTTTATATAGCGCTGTCAATTTACCACGTATGTGACATTTTGTGCACTACTGGCGTGTTGCTGTACCTTCAGAAAGTAGAGGGTTGTCTCTTTTAACCGCTTCAGCCCCGGAAGATTTTACCCCCTTCCAGACCAGAGCACTTTTAACAATTTGGCACTGTGTCGCTTTAACTGACAATTGCGCGGTTGTGCGACGCTGTACCTAAACAAAATTTACGTCCTTTTTTTTCCCACAAATAGAGCTTTCTTTTGGTGGTATTTGATCACTTCTGCAGTTTTTATTTTTTGCGCTATAAACAAAAGAAGAGTGACAATTTTGAAGAAAACACAGTACCTTTTACTTTTTGCTATAATCAATATGCTACATTTAAAAAAAAAAATTGCAATAAGCCTATATTGATAGGTTTGCGCAAAAGTTATAGCGTTTACAAAATAGGGGGTAGTTTTATGGCATTTTTATTATTATTTATTTTTTTACTAGTAATTTTTTTACTAGTAATGGCAGCTATCTGCGATTTTTATCGGGACTGCGATATTGCGAAAAATTGGACACTTTTGACACATTTTTGGGACCATTTATATTTATACAGCGATTGGTGCTATAAAAATGCACTGATTACTGTATAAATGTCACTGGCAGGGAAGGGGTTAACACTAGGGGACGTTCAAGGGGTTAACTGTGTTCCCTCACTGTGCTCTAACTGTATTGCGCCGGACACTCGCATTGGCTCCAGGGGCGAGCCGTGGGCGCACGCATACCTCCCACTGGCACGGATTGTGCGGGTTTTACCCGCAGAGGCTCCTCCTTCCCTCACTCCCGCGAGACTATAATGTTTCCCGCACAGCAGGAAACATGAAGAGAAGAAGAGGAGCAGCAGCAGCAGGTAAGAGCCCCCCCCCGCGATCGGCGCACTAGCATGCCCCCTCCCGATCGGCGGCCCCCCGCCGCGCCCCAAACCCCCCCTTAAAAAATTGTATTTATTTTTTTGCAAGTCCTTTCTTTCTTTTTTTTAATGTTCCGGCGGCAACCATCACCCCCCCCCCCCCCCCGCTCAACAACTTCTGTGGCAAAGTTGGGAGGTATGCGCACGCGCTCCCCTTGTAGCCAAAAGGCGAAGTGACATAACATAACGTTGTTTCGCCCAGCCATGCGATTCTGCCGCAGTAAAACTGCGGCGGCTGGTCGGCAAGTGGTAATATGTATTCACAAATGTATGCAACAAAAACCTCTGTTCTAACCTATTCAGTTCGTTTTTTTTTAGCTGATCATCTATGGGCTGGGAATGTTTAATGTCAGTAAAGACTTGACTTCTGCAAGGCCACATTTTGCTTCTGTTGAGTGGTGTAAGCACACAAAATACAGTTCCCTTCTCTCTTTGAAATGCATAATGTCTGTTACTTGTTATGAATAATTTAGCATTTTATAATTTAGTGCTGGGTTTTTAATTTAGACTGAGAAGGAATCATTTATTTATACAGGTTGTTAGATGTGATGTCAGGCTTGCCTGAGACTCTCACCCTCTCCTTCTTTGAAATTATCACTTACCTACAAAGGATTCCAAAACCATAAAAATACAGAAAGGGCGTACAGACCTAGTGCATTATCCTGATGCCTTGTACACACGACCGGTTTTCCCGTCGGGAAAACTACCATGACAGCTTTTGGCCGGGAAAACTGTCCGTGTGTATGCTCCATCGTAGTTTTCCCGACGAGAAAACTGCGTGAAAAAAAAAGAGAACTTGTTCTCTCTTTTCCTGCCGGGATTCCCGGCGGTCTTTTTCCCATCGTGAAAACCGTTGCGTGTATGCTTTCCCGAGGGGAAAAAAACGCGCATGCTCGTAAACAATTTGACGCATGCGCGGAAGCATAGAACGTCATTTTGTCGGCTCGTCGTAGTCTTTGACGTCACCGCGTTCTTGGCAGTCAAAAGTTCAGCGGTATTTGGCCTGAACGTGTGTATGCAAGGCAGGCTTGAGAGGAATCCCATCGGGAAAAGCGTCGTTTTTTTTTCCTGCCGGGAAAACCGGTCGTGTGTACGAGGCATTAGACCATAGGATAATGCACTAGGTCTGTGCGCCCTCTCTGTCCTTTTATGGTTTCAGTTGTCCCAGACCTCCCCAGTCTTAAGAGGGTAGCAAGGCAGAGTGCATATATACAAGCCAGGACTGAGATATAGCTAACGCACATTGCATGGGTCCACTCCTAAGGGCGGGAGGTTTTTGTGATTGTGTGGATTTCTACAAAGGATTCCAGCATTTGGTCATTTTGACAGTACACTTCACATTATATTAATTTAGGCGTTTTTTTTTTCATGCATGTGTAGCGGGGTGTTCAATTTAAGGGAAGTGTCTGAGTGGTAATTAGGCTCAGACACATTAAATTGATAGGATTCATGGACCATTTTTGTTCTCAGGGGTTAATGCTGGTGATGTGTTCCCTGTGGCCGGTGGGTGGCGCTGCCATTCCGGGCCAGGGTTGAACCGCGAGCGCAGTGCTGTGCCTTTTGTGCCCTTTCTCGGCAGCCGTACGGTGGGACGGGGAACCTGCTGTGCATGCCAGGAGAGGGTATAAAAGGGGCAGACATCTTCTGAGAAGGGTCTTCATCCGTCCACGCCCAGGCACCTTCAGCCTGGGTGTGTGTGTGTGTGTGTGTGTGTGTGGTTCGTCATCTCCGGGTGCCCTAGGCCCGGAGGCCTTGTTCCGGTTCCACCTCAGGCACCTTTAGCCTGGGATGAGGTACTACCTCACCGTTCCTGTTCGCCTGGGCATGGAGGCCCAGGAGTTGCAGTAACGGCCTGGAGCCCAGCAGCCTTTGGCTGGGGTCCACAAGGGATCGAGGAGTCCAGGGTGCCGTCTTGCGAGGGGACCCGCACCCTAAGAGAAGGGAGGACCTGTTCCGAAGGACCTGTGCTGTGAAGGAAGGGGTCTGTTGACTCTCTGGGGGGATGTCTTCTCCCTGAAAGGGGCTATGTCCTAAGAAGGAAATCAAGATTCACTCGGTCAGTGGCAGTGACCCTATCCACCAGGTCAGTGGCAGTGACCCTATTCACCAGGTCTGTGGCAGTGACCTTATCCACCAGGTCTGTGGCAGTGACCCTATCCACCAGGTCAGTGGCAGTGACCATATTCACCAGGTCTGTGGCAGTGACCCTATCCACCAGGTCTGTGGCAGTGACCCTATCCACCAGGTCAGTGGCAGTGACCTTATCCACCAGGTCTGTGGCAGTGACCCTATCCACCAGGTCAGTGGCAGTGACCATATTCACCAGGTCTGTGGCAGTGACCCTATCCACCAGGTCAGTGGCAGTGACCCTATTCACCAGGTCTGTGGCAGTGACCTTATCCACCAGGTCTGTGGCAGTGACCCTATCCACCAGGTCAATGGCAGTGACCATATTCACCAGGTCTGTGGCAGTGACCCTATTCACAAGGTCTGTGGCAGTGACCCTATTCACAAGGTCTGTGGCAGAGACCAACCTCATGGTCTGTGGCAGAGACCATGGGCCAAAACTGTTTGAGAATCTGAACAGTCCTAAGAGTTTGAGCTACGTTTGTGCCTGGACCTCCTCCACACCTTAAAGCTGTCCTGTGTCTTTGCTCCAACCTTTCGTCTATCCAAGAGAATATGTGTTGTGCAAGTGGAAAATAGATATTGAGTTGGACTTTCAGCTGGTGTGGACATTTACGTTCCTGGGGAAGTCAAGGACTTGCATCTACACACTGTAGAGGTGAGAATCATTCTCAGGAGGACTTTACGCTCCGGCTGCAGACAAGGCCCAAAAATAACCCCCGCCTAACCTCTTAACACAGGAGGGTACGGGCTTGTGGTGCGGTGTGCCCCTTTCTCCTGAGAGGAGCCGAAGCAGATAAGGAGAAGGGGGTGTGTGCGCTACACATATTTTGATACAAACTAATAAAAATGGTTTGTTTTTAGTAGCTGTGTGAAATATACAGTATACCCTGTGATAAATAATAATTTGTGTCTTTACATCCTTTAAATGTTAAGGTACACAAAGTCTAATGCCACGTACACACGATCGGAATTTCCGACAACAAATGTTCGATGGGAGCTTGTTGACGGAAATTCCGACCGTGTGTAGGCTCCATCGGACATTTGCTGTCGGAATTTCCGACAACAAAAATTTGAGAGCTGGATCTCAAATTTTCCGACAACAAAATCCGTTCTCGAAAATTCTGAGCATGTGTAGACAATTCTGACACACAAAATTCCACGCATGTTCTAAATCAAGTACGAGACGGAAGCGCTCGGTCTGGTAAAACTAGCATTCGTAATGGAGATAGCACATTCGTCATGCTGCTAATTTTTTAATCTTTTAAAGCAGTGCATTCTCTTCTTCTTTATAATGCTAGAATAATGAAGTTGTTTTGCTGCTGATATTCACACAGAGTTCTGACAAACTGAAGAGCAGTAATGGACTGAAAAGCACAAGGCTGAAAAGCACGAATCGTCTCTCACCAAACTTCTACTAACACGAGTATAGCGCACTCACCCCAGCCTTTGCCTGCTTTTCTTTATTTGGCTCCTCCGCAGAAAAGACTGAGGCACACTGCACTATAAGCCCATACCCTCCTGGATGGGGAGGTTGAGCGGTGTTAGTTTTCTCGGGCCTACCTGCGGCTGGTGTTTGAATCCTCCCGAGCTGATCTCATCTCTGGCTTGGCCAGAAACAAGTCCTTAATTCTCCCCAGTAAAGCCATTGTCCACACCAACTGAAAGTCCAACCACTGTATTTATTTTGCATGGATAATAAATAGTCCCTTTAAGAGCAGACAGGTTGAGTTGAGACACAGGTCAGATAAGGTGGGAGGGAGGTCCAGGCACAAACTCAAATCTTGGTTCTCTTACTGCTCTGATATGCACAAACAGGTTTGGCGTGCAATCTTTATCACAGACCTAATGAACATGAAAGTCACTGCCACTGACTTGGTGTGCGTAGAGTCACTGCCCCTATGACCTACAGAACATGCACTGCCTTCTTGAAGAACTTGGCCCATGTCAAGAGAAAAAGCATCCCTCCAGAGAGTTACCAGAGGCCCTCACTGTCACCATGACTCTGCGCTGGGTCTTCAGAAAGGGTCACCTCCCTGGCCTCCTCGATCCAAGATAGGGGTCCCCTCACAAGGTGGTACCCTGGGAGCTCCTCGATCCCTGGCGGATCCCAGCCGAAGGTTGCTGGGCTCCGGGCCTCCTCGTTAGTACCTCACCCCAGACTGAAGGTGTCTGGGATGGAACAGCAACTTCGCCTCCAGGTCTAAGGCACCTGGAGGCAGCACATCCAGGCCTCCCGGCCTAGGGCACCCGGAAACGACCCACACCCCAGGCCTAAGGTGCCTGGGACCCGATGACCGACCCCCCTGGACGGATGGCCGCCCCTTTTTATACCATCTCCCGACAGGCACAGCAGGTTCCCCCCCGTCGTACTGCTGCCGAGAGGGGACAAGAAAGGCACAACCTTGTACCGTGGTTCAACCCGGGCCTATGGCAACAGCGCCACCTATAGGCTCCAGGGAACTGTACAGCAGTACTATCTCCCAAGCACAGAAATGGTCTATGAACCCTAACAATTTGTGTATCTGAGCCTTATTACCACTCCGATACTTCCCTTAAATATAGCACCCCGCTACATGAGATTAGCAGAAGGAGCCCAAAGGGTGGCGCACTTGGTATTGAACTTCCCTTTTATAGTGCCATCGTACACGTTGTACGTGACCGCGTTCTTGGCGATCGGAATTTCCGACAACAATTGTGCGACCGTGTGTATGCAAGACAAGTTTGAGCCAAAATCCATTTGTTGTCGGAATGTTCGATCGTGTGTATGCGGCATAAGACTTTTTCCCATTCAATCCTGACTAATCAGAGACACAGTGAGATACCCAAAAGACAGGATAGCACCTCCAGAGACCAGGGGCGGGCGAGCATTTCACCCCAGGGCTAAGTCTATGGTTAAAATAAGGTGACCAAGAAAGGATATTGGGCGTCAGTCACTTTTGTCTTTTTAAAGTTTTATTGAAGAACAGTTAAGGAGGTGAGGGTTAGGTGCCTTAGATACTGTCGCAGACCACTTACAGACTCTCCAGGTCAATTTCCAGCTTCACAGTGTCAGAACCTTTAAGTGAGTCACCAGGCTCTTCTGAGAGATCAGCCTTTTTCCCGGTTCTCTCCAGCAGTCTCCTCCTTGGTACAGCTTCCTCTAGACCAGACAGGACAGCGTCAGGACCACTTCAGTATACCTTAGGCCCCAAAGCAGGCCCGTAAGCTTCAGCCCAGGGGAAGAGAGCAAGCACATGTCCTGTCCCAAATATTTATATCCTCCCCCAGAATGCACCAGTGGCATAAACCTCCTACTGGATTGACTGAAGAAAATATAAATATTCATAACTTAGTTTTGTTTTTATAATCTCATACTATGATCAGTTATACCAGTGACATCTGCTGGCAACAGTGAGAAATCACACGCCAACTTAAAGAAGAACTCCAGCTTTTCCTTCCCAAAACAACAGATACATTGTGTATGTGAGTGAATCTCAGCCACACTGTCTATTTATGTGTATCTTACCTCCTTTAGCTGCATAAAGCAGGTTTCTGTGTCTGTGATAACACTCCTCCTCCTGGCTAAATTTCAAAGTTCTCTGACTTTCTGTTTCTTTCCTTTTCCAGTCTTGATACTATGTGTCCCATGATCCTTTGATCCTCTGTAGCTTCAGGGTGGGCTATGGGAGTCACTTGTACAAGTTCTGGGAGTTGATGTGGGTGGGTCTCACTAGGATTACTGTGGGTGTTTCTTGGCCTTCATTTGGGTGATGAAAGGTGTAAATGTGTCATACCTCCTGTGTTATTCGTGTCTTGCAGCATGCCAAAGAATAATGGCTTACTGCAAGACTACAGAGGAAGGGCTACGGGAGGTTATTATGAGGGTGTGTCCTTCATATGTAAATTAATCACTTCATAGAAAGCAAGGCTCTGGGAGGGTGGTATCTGAGGGGTGGGACTCTCCCTGTTCACACTGGTCAGAATATTTACCTTGGCAGGATTGAATTCTAATTATGATCCATTCACAGTGTTACAGGCTCTAGGTGCTGCTGGAAGAGGCTGTGGAATGGAGTCTATCAGCAGGATATACAGAGTGTCACATGATGCAAAGCCACAAGTAAACCCAGAATATCAGGGGATCTGCAGACAACTGAGCACCATGGTACAGAGGTATGAGTTATGCTGGGACTGATCATTCCATTCAGTTCTAGTGATAAGAAAGTTGAAGTTCAGCTTTAAGCTTAGGGAAAAACCAGGTGAAAAACGATATAATCAGTCTAAACTAACTGCAGCCCAGCCAAAAACTAAATTGACATAATAGCCCCTGTTTAGGACAAGGGGGCTACATAGAATTAGCAGGGAAATTAGCTATCAACTCCATGTATGCCAGTAATGTTTTCTCAAGGCAAATGGCAATTATTTCTGTTGAAATTATCACTTTAAAATTTTGACTGATAACTATGGTTATGTTTGGGTGAAACTAATGTGCATTGTTGGCAGAGAGAAGGGTCAGAGGGCTGCTGGATGATCCTGTGCTCCTGACCATCTCTAATGTCTATGATTGACCTCACCATTCACTAGATGAGAGGGGCCGGTAGGAAATATGTAGGCAGGTTGCCTACAGTGTTTGTTAATGCTAGTTAGATTACCGTGGCTGCCCAAGTTAGATTAACGTGACTGCCCAGGTTAGGTAGAAGGAGGGTTAACTCTGTTATGTTCCACTTTCACAGGCTTTGGGGTCCAGCCTCCTGTCCTGTGATATATAAAAGGCAGAGGTTTGGATCTCAACGGTCAGGTTGGGTCGGGTCAGCGACACATGATCAGGACTGTGCTAAGACCTGAAGTTCTTCTATGGAGCACCAGTTTTCAGAATTCACCCAATCTTGAACTTCTCCAATTGAGACATGTCAGCTATGGACTTCACCCGCAAGGACTTTACTTGCAAAGGTACTCTGGGACAGCCACTATTAGCGTTAGATAGAGAAAGGACGTTCTGTCTTGTTATGTTTATCATTCTGTACTTCTAGTGTAGCGGGGTCCCCTTTAAGACTCCCAGGACTACCTTACCCAGAACCCCTTTCAGCAATGTTTCACCCCAGAGACTCATGGGAGGGGTTATATAAGGAGGAGGCGTGTCGGAGCTCGGTCTCTTTGGGACACGAGACTTCAGTGGAGAGATCTTCCTGTGCGGATCCGCTGTGGTGCAGGGCCTGAAGCCTGGGGCCTTGCGCTGCTACCCAAAAGAGCCTTCCACCCCATCACGAGCCTGGGTGCCATCTGACTCGGTTTTCTTCAACCGCTGCTGAGCCGGAGACCAGACCGCTGCAGGCGCTGTGTGTGGAGACACAGCAGGTGGAAGTTCCCGGACTGGGATCGCGTCCGGAGGGGTGAGCGAGTACATGCTCAATCCACAAATACTGTATACCATTGTTAGGCCTACAGACTGCCGTGGCCCACCAGTTCCTATTTCAGTTCTTTTTCCCCACTGGAGATCCATAGCAGAACTGAGTCAAACGGATCTCTAGTGGAGTGTACTGTGTTGGCATTTTTACCCCCCCCTTGGATTACAAATGTGTTCCTGAAATGTGCACCACTGTTTAAAGACTTGCATGCAAAGAATTTTACCCCCCTAGAGACTGAGTTATATGGTCAGGCCTGGCCATCTGGATAGTTCATTTAGTTGTTGCGCCATAGGGCGCATAGTGAAGTACTGTTACACATGGCGCGTGTGTGCCATATCTTAATAGTGTGAGGGGGTTAGCTCGGCAGCGGGTATGTGTGACCCCCGGGATGGGCTCCCCACACAAAAACAGGCCCAGCAGACGGAGGTTGTGGTTTTCAAAATCAAAAAGGTGCGGTTTATTTTCTATTTACAGTGACAAAAACACAGCAAGGCAAAAAAAAAACATAAACAAAATAAATCCTGGTCAACTTGACCTCTGACTAAACTTACAGGTTTCCTAACTAACGACTGGGATCAGCCTAGTGCTGTCCTAGTCCCTGGTTTTAAATGTCCAAGCAAAATGTAGCCACACAGGCTTTTTCTCACCGCACAGGGGTTCACTCTCCCTAGACAGTCCACACAGGTCTGCTTCCAGGCATGAGCTAACATCTAATGAATCTGGGAGTTTTTATAGAGGCCTTAAACGAACTGACAGGCTTCAGCTGGCCTCATCAACTCCCTGCCTGCACGACGCCCAGCCCTCTCCCTAGAGGTATGAGTCATCAATGAGCCCACTAGTCTCAGCTGGGCTTCATTAACTCTCTACCTAGTTGTATAAATCGGCGTAAAGCCTGAATCTGGGCGAAATATATCTACCCCCCTGGATGCAACCAGGTGACTTTACCTTCCTGCTGTCACATACCCCCCCCTCTTGTTTTAACCTCGGGGTTGGAACACCAGCAATCAGGCATTCATGTACTCGAGACAAAGCATCCACATTCCCCATTTGAACGCCAGGGCGATGCTTTACTGTGAAGTTGAATTCCTGGAGGGCCAGGAACCACCTATTCACTCTTCTATTTGTTTCCTTGTTTTGAGCCATCCACTTTAACGGAGCGTGATCCGTAACCATGTCAAAGTGCCTACCTAGCAGGTAGTACCGAAGGGAATCTAGAGCCCACTTCACCGCTAAACACTCCTTTTCAACGGTGGCGTAATTTACCTCATGGGACTTCAACTTCCTGCTGAGGTAAATGACTGGGTGCTCTTCCCCGTTCCAGACCTGGGACAATACTGCTCCTAACCCCACATCTGACGCATCACTTTGTACGACAAAGTCTCTAGAGAAGTCGGGTGAGTACAACACTGGCTGGCTACATAAGGCTTGTTTCAAGAACTGGAATGCTGCCTCAGCCTCGGGGGTCCATTTAATCATGACCGACCCTTTCCCTTTCGTCAGGTTGGTTAGGGGCACAGCCTTAGAAGCAAAGTGGGGAATGAAGCGCCGATAATAACCCGCGATTCCCAGAAAGGCTCGTACCTGCTTCTTGCTGTTGGGACGTGGCCAACTCTGGATGGCCTCGACTTTGTTGAGTTGGGGTTTTATCACTCCCCTGCCAATGGTGTACCCAAGATATTTGGCCTCCTCCTGCCCAATGGTACACTTCTTGGGGTTAGCCGTAAACCCCGCTTCCCGGATAGAGTCTAGGACTGCTTGCACTTTTGGCAGATGTGAGGCCCAATCTGTGCTATGGACAATTACGTCATCCAGGTAAGCCGCAGCATACTTCCGATGGGGCCTCAGTATCTGGTCCATTTTCCGCTGGAATGTGGCCGGCGCATTCTGTAACCCGAACGGCATTCTCTTATATTGGAACGCCCCGTCTGGGGTTACAAATGCGGTTTTCTCTTTGGCCGACTTGGCCAGGGGAATTTGCCAATACCCTTTTGTGAGGTCAAGAGTCGTCATGTATCGGGCTGTTCCCAGCCGGTCGATCAACTCATCTATACGTGGCATGGGGTAGGTGTCAAATTTTGTAACTTTGTTCAACTGACGAAAATCGTTACAAAATCGCCAGCTCCCATCCGGTTTAGGCACCAACACAATGGGACTAGACCAATCACTTTGGGACTCCTCTATCACCCCTAAGTTCAGCATTTTCTGTACTTCCTCCCGTATTGCCTCCCGTCGGGCCTCTGGGATCCGATAGGGTTTTAACTTCACCCTTTCACCGGGCGGGGTAATAATGTCATGCTCTACCCCAGATGTTTGTCCCGGCAGCTCAGAGAATACCTCCTTGTTGCGAAGCACAAACTCCTTAACCTCCTGTTGTTGGGGTTGTGACAAGGTGGCTGCGATTCCAACCTCAGGAATCACGCAACCAGTTTGAGCTGGTGACCAAGTGTCTGCGACTAGGGACTCTCTATCCCTCCAGGCTTTCAACAGATTAACGTGATAGATCTGTTCGGGCTTTCGCCTTCCTGGTTGTCTGACCTTGTAATTCACTTCGCTCACTTTTTCCATTATCTCGTAGGGGCCTTGCCATTTGGCAAGGAATTTACTTTCAACCGTAGGGACAAGTACCAATATCCTATCCCCCGGGGAAAAGGTACGGGTCTTGGCTCCACGGTTGTACACTCTCTGCTGTGCCAACTGCGCTTGGGCCAAATGTTCCTTCACGATGGGCATTACCTGTGCAATTCGATCTTGCATCAGGGCGACATGCTCAATCACACTCCTGTGGGGAGAACTCTCACTTTCCCAAGTTTCCTTGGCAATATCCAACAGCCCTCTTGGGTGTCTCCCATACAGTAACTCAAAGGGGGAGAATCCCGTAGAGGATTGGGGCACCTCCCTAATAGCAAACATCAAATAAGGAAGTAGACAGTCCCAATCCCTTCCATCTCTATCCACCACTTTCTTCAACATTTGTTTTAGGGTTTTGTTGAATCTTTCAACCAGCCCATCGGTTTGGGGGTGATACACAGATGTACGCAATTGCGTCACTTTGAACAATTTACACAGCTCTTTCATAACCCGGGACATAAAGGGTGTACCTTGGTCCGTAAGCAGTTCTTTACAAATACCCACCCGGCTAAAAACAAGAGATAGCTCTTTGGCTATGGTTTTGGCCGAGGTATTTCTGAGAGGGATCGCTTCTGGATAACGGGTGGCATAGTCCATTATAACCAATATGTACTGGTGCCCCCTAGCGGACTTGATTATAGGACCTACCAAATCCATTGCGATTCTCTCAAACGGGACCTCAATGATGGGTAGAGGGACCAGCGGGCTACGGAAATGTGGCATCGGGGCCGACCTCTGACACACAGGGCAGGAGGAACAATAATTTTCTATGTCCTTCATCACCCCAGGCCAATAGAATCTCTGTAATACCCTCTCTCGGGTTTTCTCTGTCCCCAGATGACCTCCAAGAATGTGCCCATGGGCCAACTCCAACACCAACTTCCTGTAAGGTTTGGGCACCACAAGCTGCTCAACGGTTTCTTCTGCCCTTTTTGCCACCCGATACAGTAGGTCCTTCTCTACGCTGAAGTATGGGTAAGTGCCGGTATTATCTGGGTTCACTAACTCGCCATCTATTTTCACTACGTTTTCCCGTGCCTTTATTAGGGCGGGGTCTTTCAACTGTTCTGTGGCAAAGTTTTCCCTGTGAACCTCAAGATCAGAAAACTCCACAGACGGTAGGTTTTCGTCTGAGGAGGTGGGCTCCTCTCCAGTTTCTTGAGTCTCCCCTGCCAATACTGACAAGGGAAATTCCGGAGAGTCCTCACCACTCTCAGGGGAGTTCTGGCTATCACATTCCTGGTACATAGGGGCACCAGTGGGGGGCTCAGGATCATCCCACAGTTCCCAGAACTTCGGAAAATCCCTTCCCACAATGGCGTCATGCGGTAACTGAGATACTAAGCCCACTGGATGAGAGAGGGTACCTTTGGGGGTCTCGAAACACACTGTAGTCACTGGATACTCTCGGGTGTCCCCATGCACACAGATAACGGCTACCTTGCTATTCCCAGAGACCTCTGTTTTAACTAACTCAGCCTTTATCAGGGTCACAAGGCTACCTGAATCCAGCAATACCACAACATTTCTACCATTAATACACATTTTGCATAAATGTTTCTCAGTTCCTCGAATGGCAGTGCATGCGACTGTCGCACACAGCGACTGACGTCTGCCCGTCAGAAAGTCACACTGCATGGGTTCCTCCACAACCGGGCAATTTGCTGCAATATGTCCCGCTTGCCGGCAGCGGTAGCAAACGATCCTTCTTGCCGCCTCTTGAGCTGCTGATTTCCCAGGCTGTTCTCGCCAAACTTGGGGTAGAGCTCCCACCCTCTCACTCTCTCCACCCTTACCCCTTGGAATCATCTTATCCGCCCCTGGGGATGGTCTGGTCTTAGGGTGGAAAGTCCGAGTGTCTCTGGAAGAGGCCGTCAGGTTCTCTGTAGCCAAGTATTTCTCCACACGATCCACAAGACCATCGGCCGTCTCTGGGTCTCCATGGCTTACCCACTTTTGGATGGCAGTAGGAAGAGCTCTCAAAAACCGATCCATTACAACACGTTCCACAATCTTTGGTGCGGACAAAGTCTCTGGCTGTAGCCACTTTCTGCTCAGGTGAATGAGATCATACATTTGAGACCTGGGGGGTTTTCCAAGCTGGAAAGTCCAGTTATGCACACGCTGAGCCCGGACAGCCAGGGTGACACCCAGCCTTGCCAATATTTCAGCTTTTAGCATCACATAGTCTTTTGCTTGGTTAGGCTCTAGGTCATAGTAAGCTTTCTGCGATTCACCAGTTAACAGAGGAGCCACTAGTCCAGCCCACTGCTCCTCAGGCCACTCTTCTCTTTCAGCGGTCCTTTCAAATGTGGTCAAAAATACCTCTGGATCATCCTCTCCAGTCATTTTTGTCAATAAACGACTCACCCCAAAGGACGCGGTATTAGTGGGACGGCTTTCCTCACTGGTCTGCGGACGTTGCTGCATTACTGCTTCCATCTGTTGTTGTAGTCTCTGCTCTTGCTTCTGCAACAGGTCTATGAAGCGGGCCTCAGATTGCTGTTGGGCTTGTTGCTGAGCCTCCAGACTCTGTTGTAAAGTTGCAAGGCTCTGTTGATGAGCTTGCTGCTGGGCTGCAAGGCTCCTTTGCAAACCTGCATTTGTCTGCTGTTGATTGGCATTTGCTAGAGCCAGCTGTTTCAGTATCTCCTCCATGCTGGCTTAAAAAAAACTGCCACTGGTTCTCCACCAACTGTGAGGGGGTTAGCTCGGCAGCGGGTATGTGTGACCCCCGGGATGGGCTCCCCACACAAAAACAGGCCCAGCAGACGGAGGTTGTGGTTTTCAAAATCAAAAAGGTGCGGTTTATTTTCTATTTACAGTGACAAAAACACAGCAAGGCAAAAAAAAAACATAAACAAAATAAATCCTGGTCAACTTGACCTCTGACTAAACTTACAGGTTTCCTAACTAACGACTGGGATCAGCCTAGTGCTGTCCTAGTCCCTGGTTTTAAATGTCCAAGCAAAATGTAGCCACACAGGCTTTTTCTCACCGCACAGGGGTTCACTCTCCCTAGACAGTCCACACAGGTCTGCTTCCAGGCATGAGCTAACATCTAATGAATCTGGGAGTTTTTATAGAGGCCTTAAACGAACTGACAGGCTTCAGCTGGCCTCATCAACTCCCTGCCTGCACGACGCCCAGCCCTCTCCCTAGAGGTATGAGTCATCAATGAGCCCACTAGTCTCAGCTGGGCTTCATTAACTCTCTACCTAGTTGTATAAATCGGCGTAAAGCCTGAATCTGGGCGAAATATATCTACCCCCCTGGATGCAACCAGGTGACTTTACCTTCCTGCTGTCACAATAGTTATAGTGTGGCTATTGCTGCAGGGCTCTGCAGATAGATTCACGTGATCTGTTACAATTGTTGATTTTATTGCCAGTAGAAAGTAAATTCGTTATTCTTCTATCACTGCATTGGTGTCCGAATTTTACCATAGAGCATAAGAGATACACATATTACCCTAGACCAGTGATGGCGAACCTTGGCACCCCAGATGTTTTGGAACTACATTACCCATGATGCTCAACTACACTGCAGAGTGCCGGGGCATCATGGGAAATGTAGTTCCAAAACATCTGGGGTGCCAAGGTTCGCCATCACTGCCCTAGACTAACTGTGCCAGAAGGGGGTCGAGAAAATTGCCGGGGGTTGGCGGAGCTGTCTTCAGGGCCCAAACTAAATCTGCGGCCCTCTTAATTGAAGGTATCGCTACACGTGGGGTTCTCGTCCGGGATCCTGATACAGCAGGTGAACGCCAGAAGTGCCGGCATGGACCCACAAGCAATAGAAGAGTGGTGAAAAGCCTCTAGGGCAGAGTCGAACAACTCGATAGTCATCAGCCTCCCTGGGGAGGAATGGTCGACTGAGATGGTAGAGGAGTTAATGAAGTTAGTGTCCCCAGATCACACACCATGGGTGATGGATATAAAGTCAGACCTAGACACTTCATATCAGTATGCACTAGTGGAGTACGGGGACGGGATGCCAGAGGCTTGCAAGCGCAAGTGTGTGCGGACGCCAGATAACAGAACCTATAGGTTGGCGCACGCAGTAACTGTAAAGAAAGAACCATCACCAACGGGATCACCGCAGGCTGCGGCCCGTACCTCACCAAAAAGAGACGGGGTGACGCCCCCAGTGGCACCCGCACCTGCCACTGCTATATCACCAGAATTGATAAAGGCAATAGGGGATCTGTTACCAAATGTCAGAAGACAAGCACGGTGCATGTAGAGACTAGCTACCGGAGACTAAAGACATTCTCAGGGAAGCTCCCTGTCCCTGCAGGGGAGGAAGACTTCGATACTTGGGTGGAGCAGGTGCATTACAAGCAGTGGAGGCATGGGAGGTGCCTGAAGCGCAGAAGAGACAACGAGTGGTAGAAAGCCTTAAAGGCGCAGCAGCAGAAGCGGTGAAAAGTTTCCGGTTTGGGAATACAGACTGCACGGCTCAAGACTGTCTAGCCATGCTACAGGAAGAGTTCGGTCAGTTAGAAAAGGTGACAGAGATGGTCTACCAATTTGAACATACTTTCCAACAACCGAATGAAAAGCTTTCAGAGTATGTCAGAAGACTGAACAGGTTGCTGTGTAAGATTGTCTTGAAGAAGGGAATGATGCCCCAAGATACAGATGCGGCAAGAATGAAGCAAGTCTTAAAGGGAGCTTTGCATTCGGATCCAGTCTGGCTGCACCTGAAAACCTCAGGAGGAGGAACGTCACTGACTTACTCTGATTTGATAAAAATCATCAGAGATGAGGAGGCACTGCAGAAGGATCAGGCAATGACAAAGACAAGTCATGACCCTACACCAGTGATGGTCAACTCGCTGATGACTCCAGAAAGGGACTCAGAAGTGGACACTTTGAAATCACAAATGTCTCAGGTGTTAGAGATGCTGACCTCTCTGATGGCGAAAGACACAAAGGGTCCAGAGAAAGAGGTAGCGAGAAAAGAACTGTTCCCAGCTGTTTCGGCACCCGCATCTCTGCAGGACTGGGGGGACATAATCTGTTTTAATTGTGGGGGAGTTGGCCACATTGCAGCTACATGTTCCAGTCCCAAGAAGAAGAAAACAGATAACCGCAAGCCGGCGGGAAACTCCAGAGGGCCCCGGTGAAGGAGTCAACCGGGTGCCCATTATCTTCAGTGAGCTCCAAGCTGAATGCGAAGCGAAAGGAAAGAGGAGATAAAACACCTCAGAGGAAACACAACATTCCTCAACAGAGATACACCCCAGAGAAAGGGGGCAAGACCCCTCAGAAGAGGCACAGCACTCTCCAGAGGGGATGCACACCTAAGAAAAACAATAATATCCCTCAGCGGGTCTGTACACCCATTGAAAGGAGGGAAATCAATGCATACCAGGCTCAAGAAAGACTAAAGTCCAAAGGGAGTTGGACGAGAGAGAGTCCGAAGGGAAAGGACCAGAAGAAGGCGACCCCCGCCAGGCCATATCCGGAGAAGCTGGTAGGCCTATCTCCTATAGTGCCCATTCAAGTGGAGGGAGTCTACACCAGAGCCATCTTGGATACTGGGGCACAAGTGACCCTGTTATACCGGGATTTCTACGATAAGCACTTGAGTCATCTGCCCATCCAGAAGATAGAGGAACTGTAAATATGGGGGATTGGAACCCAGAGCTTCCCCTACGATGGCTATCTGCCCATCAAGATGACCTTTGACCCGTCTGTGGCTGGGAAGGCCTGAAGTGTTTGATACCCTGGCAATTGTGTGCCCTCGGCCGCCAGGAGCCAACAAGAGTTCCCTTTATAATAGGGACAAACACGGACCTGGTCAAGAAGACTCCTGACCCCTCTAGTGAAAAAGAAGGGGCCAGCGGCCAGCAAGATCCACCCCATGCTGAAGACGGCCTACCAACGGCTGGTCCTAGAGCAGAAGACCCCTGGAGAGGGGATAGGAAAGGTGTGGAGACTTGGAAGAGAAGGGGTAGTGTTGCAGCCCGGCGAAGTACCCTGTCTCAGAGCCACTGTGAAGCTTACTTGGGAGCAGCCTGGACCCTTTGTCATGCTGGAGTCCGACCCAAGGGAAGAGTCCTCCGGTCTGGAAGTGATACCAGAAGTGATTCCGCTGAAGGCCCTGAAGAAGGCCCATTGTAGAGTTCCGGTGAGTGTTAGGAACACTACAGGTGGCCCCATGGAAATCCCAGCCAGGATGCTGCTGGGCCAGGTGAGCCCTGCTGCCCCGGTTACCCTGTCCGAAGTCAAGGGGACGGGTGAAGGAGGAGATGTTTGGGAGAAGCTGTCCATGGAAAACCCAAATCTGCCCGGGGCTTGGAAAGAGAGCCAAGGCCCAGTTGACCAGATGCGAGAAGATCTTCTCCAAAGATGAGTTCGATGTGGGGTGTGCAAGGAGTGCCACCCATCGAATCCGCCTTCAAGAAGACAAGCCCTTTAGAGGGAGGGTCAAGCGGGTCCCACTAGCAGATCTGGAGGATCTAAAGGAACAACTCGCAGAACTCAAGAGGACTGGTGTGATCCGGGAGTCTAGAAGCCCCTATGCCTCCCCGATAGTGGTGGTCAGGAAGAAGAATGGGTCATTGAGGCTCTGTATAGACTACAGGACTCTCAACAGGAGAACCATACCCGACCAGTACACCACTCCGAGGATAGAGGACACTTTACAGAGTTTGTCTGGAGCCAAGTGGTTCAGCGTTATGGATCTCAAGAGTGGATACTATCAGATCCCTATGTGTCACGTACCTGATGGTGACGAGCCCGGTTAGCAGAGGGAGGCCTCCCTTACGGCTCCCACCGGCGGCCCCTGGTGGTATAACAGGAAGCACGGAGGTGGAAGGGGTACGAGTGCCTGGCAGGATCAAGAACTACCGCAGGTGATCAGGAACCAGCAGGTGAGGAGGCAGGAACCAGGAACTACAGCAGGTGAGTGGACAGGAACCAGGAACTACAGCAGGTGAGTAGACAGGAACCAGGAACTCAGAAGATGACCCAGACCGGGAGGCACAGCAGGTAGACTGGAACCACTGGGCAGCAGCAGATGAACAGGAACCAGCAGATGAGCAGACAGGAACCAGCAGATGAGCAGACAGGAACCAGGAACTGCAGCAGGTGAGTAGACAGGAACCAGGAACTCAGCAGATGACCCGGACCGGGAGGCACAGCAGGTAGACTGGAACCACTGGGCAGCAGCAGGTGAACAGGAACCAGCAGATGAGCAGACAGGAACCAGCAGATGAGTAGACAGGAACCAGCAGATGAGCAGACAGGAACCAGGAACTCAGCAGATGACCCGGACCGGGAGGCACAGCAGGTAAACTGGAACCACTAGGCAGCAGCAGGTGAACAAGAGCCAAGGTCAGGCAGGATCGTCAGACAAACCGGGGTCGGGTAAACTGGCAGGCAGCGAGGCACAAAAGGATCAGGCAAATGGCAATACCGAAGTCAGAAAACAGGCCGATGGTCAGACAGGCAGATAGCAGGAGGGTCACAGGAAGCCGGGTCAGATACAGGTAAACAAGGCAGATCAGGTCACTTGGGATAAACGCTGTAGAGCAGACAGCAGGGACTGTCTGCAAGTGAGGAGTTTAAATAGCCCTTCGGGCGTCACCTGCGGGGGCGGGAACCAGGAAGTCCAGGGCGTCTGTTTCTGACAGGGTTTCCATGACATTGCCCCCCCCAAGGGGCAGCCTCCGGGTGCCCCTAGGAGCAAACTTCTTGGGGTGAGACCTCCTGAAGGCTTGTATCAGGTCTTTGGCGTGAATGTTCTCTTCGGTTTCCCAGGAGTTCTCCTCTGGTCCGTAACCCTTCCATTTTATTAAAAATTGACTCTGGCTATTTCTTCTTCGTGCGTCTAAAATAGCTTCTACCTCGAATTCCTGTTCCCCGTCTATGATGACGGGATCAGGGCG
Source organism: Rana muscosa (assembly GCA_029206835.1). NCBI lineage: Eukaryota > Metazoa > Chordata > Amphibia > Anura > Ranidae > Rana > Rana muscosa. The sequence goes on along the minus strand of CM055117.1, from coordinate 624,146,748 downwards.
AGTCGGGGTCCGACCTGGGAATGGGTTGGAGACTGACGGTTTCAATAGAGAAACATGAAAAACAGGGTGGACCCTCAGGGAGTCGGGGAGCTCCAGCTCGTAGGCCACCTCGTTGATTTTCCTTTTGATAGGAAAAGGCCCTAGAAACTTGGGGCCCAATTTCTTGGACGGGCAAGCCAATCTTAGATTGATGGTGGAAAGCCATACTTGGTCGCCCGGTGCCAGCGCTAATTCACCCCGTCTCCTCCTGTCGTAGACCGTCTTGTTATACTCCTGAGTTCTTGCCATGGCTTCGCGTAGAAGCTGGTTGTTAGAGGAGAAGAAATTCACTTTTTCCAGAACTGCGGGCACTGAGCACTCAGGGAGAGAGTTGGGCAGAAATGTGGGGTGTGTGAGGGGGTTAGCTCGGCAGCGGGTGTGTGTGACCCCCGGGATGGGCTCCCCACACAAAAACAGGCCCAGCAAACGGAGGTTGTGGTTTTCAAAATCAAAAAAAGGTGCGGTTTATTTTCTATTTACAGTGACAAAACACAGCCAAGCCAAAAGAAACATAAACAAAATAAATCCTGGTCAATTTGACCTCTGACTAAACATACAGGTTTCCTAACTAACAACTGGGATCAGCCTAGTGCTGTCCTAGTCCCTAAGTCCCTGGTTTTAAATGTCCAAGCAAATAGCCACACAGGCTTTGTCTCACCGCACAGGGGTTCACTCTCCCTAGACAGTCCACACGGGTCTGGGTCCAGGCATGAGCTAACATCTAATGAAGCTGGGAGTTCTTATAGAGGCCTAAATGAGCTGACAAGCTTCAGCTGGTCTCATCAACTCCCTGTCTGCACGACGCCCCACACTCTCCCTAGAGGTATGAGTCATCCATGAGCCCACTAGCCTCAGCTGGGCTTATACAACTCTCCACCTAGTTGTATAAGTCGGCGTAAAGCCTGAATCTGGGCGAAATATATCTACCCCCCTGGATGCAACCAGGTGACTTTACCTTCCTGCTGTCACATACCCCCCCCTCTTGTTTTAACCTCGGGGTTGGAACACCAGCAATCAGGCATTCATGTACTCGAGACAAAGCATCCACATTCCCCATTTGAACGCCAGGGCGATGCTTTACTGTGAAGTTGAATTCCTGGAGGGCCAGGAACCACCTATTCACTCTTCTATTTGTTTCCTTGTTTTGAGCCATCCACTTTAACGGAGCGTGATCCGTAACCATGTCAAAGTGCCTACCTAGCAGGTAGTACCGAAGGGAATCTAGAGCCCACTTCACCGCTAAACACTCCTTTTCAACGGTGGCGTAATTTACCTCATGGGACTTCAACTTCCTGCTGAGGTAAATGACTGGGTGCTCTTCCCCGTTCCAGACCTGGGACAATACTGCTCCTAACCCCACATCTGACGCATCACTTTGTACGACAAAGTCTTTAGAGAAGTCGGGTGAGTACAACACTGGCTGGCTACATAAGGCTTGTTTCAAGAATTGGAATGCTGCCTCAGCCTCGGGGGTCCATTTAATCATGACCGACCCTTTCCCCTTCGTCAGGTTGGTTAGGGGCACAGCCTTAGAAGCAAAGTGGGGAATGAATCGCCGATAATACCCAGCGATTCCCAGAAAGGCTCGTACCTGCTTCTTGCTGTTGGGACGTGGCCAACTCTGGATGGCCTCGACTTTGTTGAGTTGGGGTTTTATTACTCCCCTCCCAATGGTGTACCCAAGATATTTGGCCTCCTCCTGCCCAATGGTACACTTCTTGGGGTTAGCCGTAAACCCCGCTTCCCGAACAGAGTCCAGGACTGCTTGCACTTTTGGCAGATGTGAGGCCCAATCTGTGCTATGGACAATTACGTCATCCAGGTAAGCCGCAGCATACTTCCGATGGGGCCTCAGCATCTGGTCCATTTTCCGCTGGAATGTGGCCGGCGCATTCTGTAACCCGAACGGCATTCTTTTATATTGGAACGCCCCGTCTGGGGTTACAAATGCGGTTTTCTCTTTGGCCGACTTGGCCAGGGGGATTTGCCAATACCCTTTTGTGAGGTCAAGAGTCGTCATGTATCGGGCTGTTCCCAGCCGGTCGATCAACTCATCTATACGTGGCATGGGGTAGGTGTCAAATTTTGTAACTTTGTTCAACTGACGAAAATCGTTACAAAATCGCCAGCTCCCATCCGGTTTAGGCACCAACACAATGGGACTAGACCAATCACTTTGGGACTCCTCTATCACCCCTAAGTTCAGCATTTTCTGTACTTCCTCCCGTATTGCCTCCCGTCGGGCCTCTGGGATCCGATAGGGTTTTAACTTCACCCTTTCACCGGGCGGGGTAATGATGTCATGCTCTACCCCAGATGTTTGTCCCGGCAGCTCAGAGAATACCTCCTTGTTGCGAAGCACAAACTCCTTAACCTCCTGTTGTTGGGGTTGTGACAAGGTGGCTGCTATTCCAACCTCAGGAATCACGCAACCAGTTTGAGCTGGTGACCAAGTGTCTGCGACTAGGGACTCTCTATCCCTCCAGGCTTTCAACAGATTAACATGATAGATCTGTTCGGGCTTTCGCCTTCCTGGTTGTCTGACCTTGTAATTCACTTCGCTCACTTTTTCCATTATCTCGTAGGGGCCTTGCCATTTGGCAAGGAATTTACTTTCAACCGTAGGGACAAGTACCAGTATCCTATCCCCCGGGGAAAAGGTACGGGTCTTGGCTCCACGGTTGTACACTCTCTGCTGTGCTAACTGCGCTTAGGCTTAATGTTCCTTCACGATGGGCATTACCTGTGCAATTCGGTCTTGCATCAGGGCGACATGCTCAATCACACTCCTGTGGGGAGAACTCTCACTTTCCCAAGTTTCCTTGGCAATATCCAACAGCCCTCTTGGGTGTCTCCCATACAGTAACTCAAAGGGGGAGAATCCCGTAGAGGATTGGGGCACCTCCCTAATAGCAAACATCAGATAAGGAAGTAGACAGTCTCAATCCTTTCCATCTCTATCCACCACTTTCTTCAACATTTGTTTTAGGGTTTTGTTGAATCTTTCAACCAGCCCATCGGTTTGGGGGTGATACACAGATGTACGTAATTGCGTCACTTTGAACAATTTACACAGCTCCTTCATAACCCGGGACATAAAGGGTGTACCTTGGTCCGTAAGCAATTCTTTACAAATACCCACCCGGCTAAACACAAGAGATAGCTCTTTGGCTATGGTTTTGGCCGAGGTATTTCGGAGAGGGATCGCTTCTGGATAACGGGTGGCATAGTCCATTATAACTAATATGTACTGGTGCCCCCTAGCGGACTTGATTATAGGACCTACCAAATCCATGGCGATCCTCTCAAACGGGACCTCAATGATGGGTAGAGGGACCAGCGGGCTACGGAAATGTGGCATCGGGGCCGACCTCTGACACACAGGGCAGGAGGAACAATAATTTTCTATGTCCTTCATCACCCCCGGCCAATAGAATCTCTGTAATACCCTCTCTCGGGTTTTCTCTGTCCCCAGATGACCTCCAAGAATGTGCCCATGGGCCAACTCCAACACCAACTTCCTGTAAGGTTTGGGCACCACAAGCTGCTCAACGGTTTCTTCTGCCCTTTTTGCCACCCGATACAGTAGGTCCTTCTCTACGCTGAAGTATGGGTAAGTGCAGGTATTATCTGGGTTCACTAACTCGCCATCTATTTTCACTACGTTTTCCCGTGCCTTTATTAGGGCGGGGTCTTTCAACTGTTCTGTGGCAAAGTTTTCCCTGTGAACCTCAAGATCAGAAAACTCCACCGACGGTAGGTTTTCGTCTGAGGAGATGGGCTCCTCTCCAGTTTCTTGAGTCTCCCCTGCCAATACTGATAAGGGAAATTCCGGAGAGTCCTCACCACTCTCAGGGGAGTTCTGGCTATCACATTCCTGGTACATAGGGGCACCAGTGGGGGGCTCAGGATCATCCCACAGTTCCCAGAACTTCGGAAAATCCCTTCCCACAATGGCGTCATACGGTAACTGAGATACTAAGCCCACTGGATGAGAGAGGGTACCTTTGGGGGTCTCGAAACACACTGTAGTCACTGGATACTCTCGGGTGTCCCCATGCACACAAATAACAGCTACCTTGCTATTCCCAGAGACCTCTGTTTTAACTAACTCAGCCTTTATCAGGGTCACAAGGCTACCTGAATCCAGCAATACCACAACATTTCTACCATTAACACACATTTTGCATAAATGTTTCTCAGTTCCTCGAATGGCAGTGCATGCGACTGTCGCACACAGCGACTGACGTCTGCCCGTCAGAAAGTCACACTGCATGGGTTCCTCCACAACCGGGCAATTGGCTGCAATATGTCCCGCTTGCCGGCAGCGGTAGCAAACGATCCTTCTTGCGGCCTCTTGAGCCGCTGATTTCCCAGGCTGTTCTCGCCAAACTTGGGGTAGAGCTCCCACCCTCTCACTCTCTCCACCCTTACCCCTTGGAATCCTCTTATCCGCCCCTGGGGATGGTCTGGTCTTAGGGTGGAAAGTCCGAGTGTCTCTGGAAGAGGCCGTCAGGTTCTCTGTAGCCAAGTATTTCTCCACACGATCCACAAGACCATCGGCCGTCTCTGGGTCTCCATGGCTTACCCACTTTTGGATGGCAGTAGGAAGAGCTCTCAAAAACCGATCCATTACAACACGTTCCACAATCTTTGGTGCGGACAAAGTCTCTGGCTGTAGCCACTTTCTGCTCAGGTGAATGAGATCATACATTTGAGACCTGGGGGGTTTTCCAAGCTGGAAAGTCCAGTTATGCACACGCTGAGCCCGGACAGCCTGGGTGACACCCAGCCTTGCCAATATTTCAGCTTTTAGCATCACATAGTCTTTTGCTTGGTTAGGCTCTAGGTCATAGTAAGCTTTCTGCGATTCACTAGTTAACAGAGGAGCCACCAGTCCAGCCCACTGCTCCTCAGGCCACTTTTCTCTTTCAGCGGTCCTTTCAAATGTGGTCAAAAATACCTCTGGATCATCCTCTCCAGTCATTTTTGTCAATAAACGACTCACCCCAAAGGACGCGGTATTAGTGGGACGGCTTTCCTCACTGGTCTGCGGACGTTGCTGCATTACTGCTTCCATCTGTTGTTGTAGTCTCTGCTCTTGCTTCTGCAACAGGTCTATGAAGCGGGCCTCAGATTGCTGCTGGGCTTGTTGCTGAGCCTCCAGACTCTGTTGCAAAGTTGCGTTTGTCTGCTGCTGGGCTGCAAGGCTCTGTTGATGAGCTTGCTGCTGGGCTGCGAAGTTCTGTTGTTGAGCTGCAAGGCTCTGTTGATGAGCTGCAAGGCTCTTTTGCAAACCTGCATTTGTCTGCTGTTGATTGGCATTTGCTAGAGCCAGCTGTTTCAGTATCTCCTCCATGCTGGCTTAAAAAAAAACTGCCACTGGTTCTCCACCAACTGTGAGGGGGTTAGCTCGGCAGCGGGCGTGTGTGACCCCCGAGATGGGCTCCCCACACAAAAACAGGCCCAGCAAACGGAGGTTGTGGTTTTCAAAATCAAAAAGGTGCGGTTTATTTTCTATTTACAGTGACAAAACACAGCAAAGCAAAAGAAACATAAACAAAATAAATCCTGGTCAACTTGACCTCTGACTAAACATACAGGTTTCCTAACTAACAACTGGGATCCGCCTAGTGCTGTCCTAGTCCCTAAGTCCCTGGTTTTAAATGTCCAAGCAAATAGCCACACAGGCTTTGTCTCACCGCACAGGGGTTCACTCTCCCTAGACAGTCCACACAGGTCTGGGTCCAGGCATGAGCTAACATCTAATGAAGCTGGGAGTTCTTATAGAGGCCTAAATGAGCTGACAAGCTTCAGCTGGTCTCATCAACTCCCTGTCTGCACGACGCCCCACACTCTCCCTAGAGGTATGAGTCATCCATGAGCCCACTAGCCTTAGCTGGGCTTATACAACTCTCCACCTAGTTGTATAAGTCGGCGTAAAGCCTGAATCTGGGCGAAATATATCTACCCCCCTGGATGCAACCAGGTGACTTTACCTTCCTGCTGTCACAATATATATATATATATATAGAGACTCCAAAACCAGATTTGAGAAAAGGTAAAAGGTTTACTTGTAGATAAAAGGGGGTGAACAATCAATATCACATATAACACTGCATGCAGAGCCCTGCAGTAATACTAACAGTAGTTAAAGATAATGCGCACTTAGTTCTAACACACACTAACATATAGCTTGGGTCCCCGTTAGCAATATGGCGCCCAACAGTACTATCAACTCCCAGTCAGGCCTGACTTAGCTAAAACTCAGTCTCTAGAGAAGGAATCTTCGCATGCCAGATGATCGGTGGTGCACATACAGGAACAGTATTTGTAATCCAACAAGGTCTAAGGTAATGGAACAACTCCCCGGAGACTATGTGACTCAGTCCTCGAACTAGTCTCTTGACAGGAAAAGGGAAATATCACCCGATGGGCCAAGGCAGTCTATAGGCCTAGTAAAGTACTCAAGTATGGTTGTGAGCAGGTGCTCTCTCACCCCTCCGGACTCGATCCCAGTCCGGGACTCCCACTGCTGTGTTCACACACACAGGATCTGCCACCGCCTGATCTCCGGTTCACTGACGTCCCTCAAGCAGGTAGATGTCTGTTGCTGCACAGGCTCCGCAGTGAGGTGGAAGGCTCTCTGGAAGTGCGCAAGGTAGGGTGACAACGTGTCCCGGATTGCCCGGGACAGTCCCGCATTTTGCAGGTCTGTCCCGGGCACATTAATTCCAAGACAATACAGTGTCCCGGAATGAAACTGACACAGCCACCCTCCGGGCCAATCTGATGCCCCCAAAAAAGGCCGCCACATCACCGCTTTACTCACTGACAGTACTTGTCCTGGCCAAGAAGGCCTGGAGGAGCACAATCCCGCCCCCTGCTTGTGATTGGAGAAATCATAAATCTCTTGTGTCCAATAACTGTGCTGTGATTCGTTACAGCACAAGCTAATTTTTGGGAAGGGAGGGTGTCCCTGAATGGGAGTTTGGAAATGTGGTCACCCTAGCGCAAGGCCCAGGCCTCAGGCCTTGCACTCACAGCAGGTCCGCACAGGAAGTCCTCTTGCTAGCCGCGTCATGTCTAAAGAGGCCGGGCTGAGCCTCGCACTCCCCTTTTATACCCCACCCATGAGTCTCTGCGGCAGCCCAATGCACCCTAGGTGCCAAACGGGGTTCTGGGTAACATAGTCCATGGGGCCTCAACGGAGACCCCGCTACATATATATATATATATATATATATATATATATATTGTGACAGCAGGAAGGTAAAGTCACCTGGTTGCATCCAGGGGGTAGATATATTTCGCCCAGATTCAGGCTTTACGCCGACTTATACAACTAGGTGGAGAGTTGTATAAGGCTAGTGGGCTCATGGATGACTCATACCTCTAGGGAGGGGGCTGGGCGTCGTGCAGACAGGGAGTTGATGAGACCAGCTGAAGCTTGTCAGCTCATTTAGGCCTCTATAAGAACTCCCAGCTTCATTAGATGTTAGCTCATGCCTGGAACCAGACCTGTGTGGACTGTCTAGGGAGAGTGAACCCCTGTGCGGTGAGACAAAGCCTGTGTGGCTATTTGCTTGGACATTTAAAACCAGGGACTTAGGGACTAGGACAGCACTAGGCTGATCCCAGTTGTTAGTTAGGAAACCTGTATGTTTAGTCAGAGGTCAACTTGACCAGGATTTATTTTGGTTATGTTTCTTTTGCTTTGCTGTGTTTTGTCACTGTAAATAGAAAATAAACCACACCTTTTTTTGATTTTGAAAACCACAACCTCCGTTTGCTGGGCCTGTTTTGTGTGGGGAGCCCATCCCGGGGGTCACACACACCCGCTGCCGAGCTAACCCCCTCACAGTTGGTGGAGAATGCGGGCAGTTTTTTTAAGCCAGCATGGAGGAGATACTGAAGCAGCTGGCTCTAGCAAATGCCAATCAACAGCAGACAAATGCAGGTTTGCAAAGGAGCCTTGCAGCCCAGCAGCAGACAAACGCAACTTTGCAACAGAGTCTGGAGGCTCAGCAACGAGCCCAGCAGCAATCTGAGGCCCGCTTCATAGACCTGTTGCAGAAGCAAGAGCAGAGACTACAACAACAGATGGAAGCAGTAATGCAGCAACGTCCGCAGACCAGTGAGGAAAGCCGTCCCACTAATACCGCGTCCTTTGGGGTGAGTCGTTTATTGACAAAAATGACTGGAGAGGATGATCCAGAGGTATTTTTGACCACATTTGAAAGGACCGCTGAAAGAGAAAAGTGGCCTGAGGAGCAGTGGGCTGGACTGGTGGCTCCTCTGTTAACTGGTGAATCGCAGAAAGCTTACTATGACCTAGAGCCTAACCAAGCAAAAGACTATGTGATGCTAAAAGCTGAAATATTGGCAAGGCTGGGTGTCACCCAGGCTGTCCGGGCTCAGCGTGTGCATAACTGGACTTTCCAGCTTGGAAAACCCCCCAGGTCTCAAATGTATGATCTCATTCACCTGAGCAGAAAGTGGCTACAGCCAGAGACTTTGTCCGCACCAAAGATTGTGGAACGTGTTGTAATGGATCGGTTTTTGAGAGCTCTTCCTACTGCCATCCAAAAGTGGGTAAGCCATGGAGACCCAGAGACGGCCGATGGTCTTGTGGATCGTGTGGAGAAATACTTGGCTACAGAGAACCTGACGGCCTCTTCCAGAGACACTCGGACTTTCCACCCTAAGACCAGACCATCCCCAGGGGCGGATAAGAGGATTCCAAGGGGTGAGGGTGGAGAGAGTGAGAGGGTGGGAGCTCTACCCCAAGTTTGGCGAGAACAGCCTGGGAAATCAGCGGCTCAAGAGGCGGCAAGAAGGATCGTTTGCTACCGCTGCCGGCAAGCGGGACATATTGCAGCCAATTACCCGGTTGTGGAGGAACCCATGCAGTGTGACTTTCTGACGGGCAGACGTCAGTCGCTGTGTGCGACAGTCGCATGCACTGCCATTCGAGGAACTGAGAAACATTTATGCAAAATGTGTGTTAATGGTAGAAATGTTGTGGTATTGCTGGATTCAGGTAGCCTTGTGACCCTGATAAAGGCTGAGTTAGTTAAAACAGAGGTCTCTGGGAATAGCAAGGTAGCTGTTATTTGTGTGCATGGGGACACCCGAGAGTATCCAGTGACTACAGTGTGTTTCGAGACCCCCAAAGGTACCCTCTCTCATCCAGTGGGCTTAGTATCTCAGTTACCGCATGACGCCATTGTGGGAAGGGATTTTCCGAAGTTCTGGGAACTGTGGGATGATCCTGAGCCCCTCACTGGTGCCCCTATGTACCAGGAATGTGATAGCCAGAACTCCCCTGAGAGTGGTGAGGACTCTCCGGAATTTCCCTTATCAGTATTGGCAGGGGAGACTCAAGAAACTGGAGAGGAGCCCACCTCCTCAGACGAAAACCTACCGTCTGTGGAGTTTTCTGATCTTGAGGTTCACAGGGAAAACTTTGCCACAGAACAGTTGAAAGACCCCGCCCTAATAAAGGCACGGGAAAACGTAGTGAAAATAGATGGCGAGTTAGTGAACCCAGATAATACCTGCACTTACCCATACTTCAGCGTAGAGAAGGACCTACTGTATCGGGTGGCAAAAAGGGCAGAAGAAACCGTTGAGCAGCTTGTGGTGCCCAAACCTTACAGGAAGTTGGTGTTGGAGTTGGCCCATGGGCACATTCTTGGAGGTCATCTGGGGACAGAGAAAACCCGGGAGAGGGTATTACAGAGATTCTATTGGCCGGGGGTGATGAAGGACGTAGAAAATTATTGTTCCTCCTGCCCTGTGTGTCAGAGGTTGGCCCCGATGCCACATTTCCGTAGCCCGCTGGTCCCTCTACCCATCATTGAGGTCCCGTTTGAGAGGATCGCCATGGATTTGGTAGGTCCTATAATCAAGTCCGCTAGGGGGCACCAGTACATATTAGTTATAATGGACTATGCCACCCGTTATCCAGAAGCGATCCCTCTCCGAAATACCTCGGCCAAAACCATAGCCAAAGAGCTATCTCTTGTTTTTAGCCGGGTGGGTATTTGTAAAGAACTGCTTACGGACCAAGGTACACCCTTTATGTCCCGGGTTATGAAAGAGCTGTGTAAATTGTTCAAAGTGACGCAATTGCGTACGTCTGTGTATCACCCCCAAACCGATGGGCTGGTTGAAAGATTCAACAAAACCCTAAAACAAATGTTGAAGAAAGTGGTGGATAGAGATGGAAAGGATTGGGACTGTTTACTTCCTTATTTGATGTTTGCTATTAGGGAGGTGCCCCAATCCTCTACGGGATTCTCCCCCTTTGAGTTACTGTATGGGAGACACCCAAGAGGGCTGTTGGATATTGCCAAGGAAACTTGGGAAAGTGAGAGTTCTCCCCACAGGAGTGTGATTGAGCATGTCGCCCTGATGCAAGATCGAATTGCACAGGTAATGCCCATCGTGAAGGAACATTTGGCCCAAGCGCAGTTGGCACAGCAGAGAGTGTACAACCGTGGAGCCAAGACCCGTACCTTTTCCCCGGGGGATAGGATATTGGTACTTGTCCCTACGGTTGAAAGTAAATTCCTTGCCAAATGGCAAGGCCCCTACGAGATAATGGAAAAAGTGAGCGAAGTGAATTACAAGGTCAGACAACCAGGAAGGCGAAAGCCCGAACAGATCTATCACGTTAATCTGTTGAAAGCCTGGAGGGATAGAGAGTCCCTAGTCGCAGACACTTGGTCACCAGCTCAAACTGGTTGCGTGATTCCTGAGGTTGGAATAGCAGCCACCTTGTCACAACCCCAACAACAGGAGGTTAAGGAGTTTGTGCTTCGCAACAAGGAGGTATTCTCTGAGCTGCCGGGACAAACATCTGGGGTAGAGCATGACATCATTACCCCGCCCGGTGAAAGGGTGAAGTTAAAACCCTATCGGATCCCAGAGGCTCGACGGGAGGCAATACGGGAGGAAGTACAGAAAATGCTGAACTTAGGGGTGATAGAGGAGTCCCAAAGTGATTGGTCTAGTCCCATCGTGTTGGTGCCTAAACCGGATGGGAGCTGGCGATTTTGTAACGATTTTCGTCAGTTGAACAAAGTTACAAAATTTGACACCTACCCCATGCCACGTATAGATGAGTTGATCGACCGGCTGGGAACAGCCCGATACATGACGACTCTTGACCTCACAAAAGGGTATTGGCAAATCCCCCTGGCCAAGTCGGCCAAAGAGAAAACCGCATTTGTAACCCCAGACGGGGCGTTCCAATATAAAAGAATGCCGTTCGGGTTACAGAATGCGCCGGCCACATTCCAGCGGAAAATGGACCAGATGCTGAGGCCCCATCGGAAGTATGCTGCGGCTTACCTGGATGACGTAATTGTCCATAGCACAGATTGGGCCTCACATCTGCCAAAAGTGCAAGCAGTCCTGGACTCTGTTCGGGAAGCGGGGTTTACGGCTAACCCCAAGAAGTGTACCATTGGGCAGGAGGAGGCCAAATATCTTGGGTACACCATTGGGAGGGGAGTAATAAAACCCCAACTCAACAAAGTCGAGGCCATCCAGAGTTGGCCACGTCCCAACAGCAAGAAGCAGGTACGAGCCTTTCTGGGAATCGCTGGGTATTATCGGCGATTCATTCCCCACTTTGCTTCTAAGGCTGTGCCCCTAACCAACCTGACGAAGGGGAAAGGGTCGGTCATGATTAAATGGACCCCCGAGGCTGAGGCAGCATTCCAATTCTTGAAACAAGCCTTATGTAGCCAGCCAGTGTTGTACTCACCCGACTTCTCTAAAGACTTTGTCGTACAAAGTGATGCGTCAGATGTGGGGTTAGGAGCAGTATTGTCCCAGGTCTGGAACGGGGAAGAGCACCCAGTCATTTACCTCAGCAGGAAGTTGAAGTCCCATGAGGTAAATTACGCCACCGTTGAAAAGGAGTGTTTAGCGGTGAAGTGGGCTCTAGATTCCCTTCGGTACTACCTGCTAGGTAGGCACTTTGACATGGTTACGGATCACGCTCCGTTAAAGTGGATGGCTCAAAACAAGGAAACAAATAGAAGAGTGAATAGGTGGTTCCTGGCCCTCCAGGAATTCAACTTCACAGTAAAGCATCGCCCTGGCGTTCAAATGGGGAATGTGGATGCTTTGTCTCGAGTACATGAATGCCTGATTGCTGGTGTTCCAACCCCGAGGTTAAAACAAGAGGGGGGGGTATGTGACAGCAGGAAGGTAAAGTCACCTGGTTGCATCCAGGGGGGTATACAACTAGGTGGAGAGTTGTATAAGGCTAGTGGGCTCATGGATGACTCATACCTCTAGGGAGAGGGCTGGGCGTCGTGCAGACAGGGAGTTGATGAGACCAGCTGAAGCTTGTCAGCTCATTTAGGCCTCTATAAGAACTCCCAGCTTCATTAGATGTTAGCTCATGCCTGGAACCAGACCTGTGTGGACTGTCTAGGGAGAGTGAACCCCTGTGCGGTGAGACAAAGCCTGTGTGGCTATTTGCTTGGACATTTAAAACCAGGGACTTAGGGACTAGGACAGCACTAGGCTGATCCCAGTTGTTAGTTAGGAAACCTGTATGTTTAGTCAGAGGTCAACTTGACCAGGATTTATTTTGGTTATGTTTCTTTTGCTTTGCTGTGTTTTGTCACTGTAAATAGAAAATAAACCGCACCTTTTTTTGATTTTGAAAACCACAACCTCCGTTTGCTGGGCCTGTTTTGTGTGGGGAGCCCATCCCGGGGGTCACACACACCCGCTGCCGAGCTAACCCCCTCACAATATATATAAAATGTTTAGGGGCTCTAAGTAACTTTTTAGCAAACAAATACAGATTTTTACATGTAGGAAAAAAGTGTCAGAATAGGCCTGGTCTTCAAGTGTGTGCAAAAAAACGCAAACATGGCTCTGGCAGGCAAAAGGTTAAACAATGTATGATCAGCTAAAATTCTAGGTACCCCAATGACTGAGAGTGGACAAAATATGGGTAAGCTTTAAATGTGTATGGTGGTTTGGGAACTATTATTGTCTCAGTGAAATCTACCAACATAAGGGCTCATTCACACCAGAAAGCAGTGTGGGAAACCCACGTTCCATGCCCGTTTCCAAAACCTAGTTCAAAATGCACTGCAGTTGTGATCTACAGCCAGTGTGTCAGGAAAGGGTTCACCCGTCGGTGGCACTGTTGGTCCTATTGATCGCAGTACCAGTGTCCACCAGCGGGTGTCTTCTTGCAGCCAGGATCTGTAATAAAGGATCTCACCTGCTGGTGGCACTGTCAGACCCATGGGCCATAGTACTGGTGTCCAACAGCGGGTGTATTCCAGCAGTGTGGGGCAGGCAGCACCTCCTGCGCTCAGGTGTTACCTGAGGACAATTACTGCAGTCTCATAAATACCCGGCAAGCCCTCACATGCTGGCCTTGGTATCTCTCTCCTTGTGCCCTGACCCCACTGCCTGTAATCCTGACCTTGAGCCTGTACCTGACCTGACCTGACCCGATTCGATCTGATCCCTATCCCGAGCCCTTCCTGGACCTGTTACCTTGGATCCCTGCCCTGCAGCCTATCCATCCATCCTCACCCTGTGCTGTATTCCTTACCCATCTGCTGATCTCTGATCTCTGCTGATACCTGTGTATGACCCCGGTCTGGCTTAGTTTACGATTCTGGTATCTCCTATTTTATTGTACATATCTGTCAGTAGACCAGACTGTGTGGACTGCACAGAGGAAACCAAAAACGCATGTAAAGTGAATGATAATGGTGTATTAAGATGGGTGACAAGTAAGTGAATACAAACAGTGCACAACCAACCACAACACCCACAAACAACAACAAATTCCCTGACAGTATACCAAGGCCATCCCTGACCAGACGTGGCTGCATCCTGGTTCGGTGGGCTCGCTAAAGATGGATTTTAATGAAATTGTCTATTATTCTCTGCTGGTGGCAGAGGATAGTGAATATTTCTGCCAAACCTTTTTTTTTATACTTCATATCTTTATTAATCCATTTTCCATTATACATCAAAAACATTCAATCCCCCTTCCCACCCTCCTCTGGAACATTCAGATACAGTAATCATAATATATCTTTAAAAACACAGTTCAATTCCTTATAATTGAGCTGTTTGTTCCAGCGTCCGTTCCCTTATCTTCCCTCCAGCTAAACTTCCCTCCCCAGACACATTTGTCCCACACTATAATCCACCTACTTTCATTCCTCTACCATTCCCTTTCTATCCTTTACTTCCTTAAATCAACACTTCCCTTCTTCACAAATTTTTCATTATATTAGAATAATTCTTTTCTCCCACCACTGTTTCCAAATTTTGTCATATTATTTAAGAGCACCTTGTCTAATATATGTTACTCTTTCCTTTAGTATTGTTATATTCATGCTTTGTTCCCATTCTTTACTGGTCGGTGGGAGAGCTGTTTGCCATCTCTGTGCAATCAGCTTCCTTGCCTGGAACAGGCATCTCAGAATTGCAAGCTGGTTGCTACCAATTTTCCCTTCTCCATCTGTCCCGCCCAGTACACATTGTATTGGATCCAGTTCTCTTGTTCAATATTTGTAGGTATTTTAACAAGAATACATATCACAGGTATAATACAGATGATGCGAGAGTGAGATATACAACGTAACCTTAATGGAAGATATGTTTGTAGAGTTTGATGCTAAAAAAAAAAAGGAAAAGATAATTTTTATCCTTGAAATAATAAAGAGAAGAAAATAGAGAGCAATAACAATTGTCATGTATATTGGACTCGTAAAATAAAGAAAAAGACTATACCTTACATCAGGTAGAAAGTGCCTCCGGACCTCCCATCCACCCCTAGTGGGGTCAAACTGTGGATGGGAGGGGGCACATGTTAAAAAAGAGAAATAAATGAATTAACTAAGGTATAGGTGAGTCCTGGAAGGATGAATAAGTTATCCTAACATATAAGTAAAGTAGTTAGAAGCCTATTAAAGTCACTTTTAAATGTCAAAACCAATCCTATGAAGAAACAACAGAAGAAAAACAGTGTATCAAATGGATAGAAGATTTTCTCGGGTTAGTAGTCCAAACTCTAGAGTATATGTAATAGTAATTTTAAGAAGCAGGAAGAAAATATAAATCCCAAAATCACATACTGGGCAATAATGAAAATAAAAGAAAAAGAAGAGTGTTGAGATAGGAAGAAAGAAAAGAAGAGATTGAGAAAAGAAAGGAGTGAAGAGAAAGGAAAGGAAAAGATGAGGTTCCCTCCCAGGGATGATCCAGCCCCAGCCCCAAGAAATGCTAACTAAGACTAGCAACATTTGAAAGAAAGGAAGAGAATAAAAAAATGTTAAATTGGATTAGCAGGGCAGCAAAAGAGATTGGTCAAAATCGGATGTTAGGAAATGTTTAACCCATGGTTGCCAAATTTTATTAAATTTTTTCACATTATTATTCTCAATAGCTGACATTTTGTGGAAAATGAGGGCTCTGTTCATTCGGTGTTTAGCTTCAGTCACAACCAATGTCTGAGATTTCCATGCCTTAGCTATAGTTTGTTTAGCTGAGGTTGTCAGATATAATAATAGTTGGAAATGATTGTGGGTAAGTTCAGGGGGTTTAAGATTCAATAATGCTACGACTGGGTCCGGCTTAATCAAGTTTTCTAGAGCAGTGGAAGCCATTCCGAATGTTTTGTTCCAAAAATTTTGGGCAATTGGACATTCCCACCATATGTGGAGATAGGTACCTACAGTCGCACAGCCACAAAAGCAAATATTTGGACAAGTAGGCGAGAATTTAGCTAACCTCGCTGGTACCAGATACCAGCGTGATAAGACCTTGAAACAATTTGTGGATGAGCGCATAGTGGTCGACCAGATATTGTCCCAATCTTTCGTACTGAATGTCTTATCAAAATCCTGAGACCATTTGGTGACATATAGCGGTGGAGTGTCTGTGAGGGGGAATTGAGATGTTTATAAAGTAGTGAGATCAGACCTCTAGTGTGTGGATCACATTTACAGATCCTTTCAAACTGTGATAGTTGATTAAGTATGGAACCCGAATTCAATAACCGGTGTATAAAAGTTTTTAATCTGTAGGTACCGGAAAATGTATTTGCTGGGTACACCATGAATATCACATAGATTAGGAAATGTCAGGATGTTATTGATGGAGGTTATATCATATAAGCATGTCGGATTTTTGGTAGTCCAGGCTGAAAAGGAAGAGGGAAACTTCCATGCAGGATAAAAAGCTGGGTGTCTAATAAATGACAGTAGGGGGTTATGTGGGGATTGTAGTGTAGCGGGTATGTACTTTCCCGGGTGTAAATTTGAACTTGACAGAGACATTAGTGATGTGTAATTCTCTGCAGCCCAGCGGGTGGCGCTGTCGCCCTGGGCTGAGGTTGAATCATTGCTGTGTGTTGTGCCTCCTTTTTGTCCTCCCTCGGCAGCGGTATGGTGGGGCGGGGAACCCGCCGTGCTTGCTGGGAGAGGGTATAAAGGGGCCGGCCATCTTTGTCACGGGGTCGGAGTCCAGGGCACCTTCAGCCTGTGGACGGTGGTTCGTGTTGGTTTTCTAGGCGGGCCTAGGCCTAGAGGACAGCCGGAGGTCGTGTTCCCTTCCAGGCACCTTTAGCCTGGGGTGAGGTACTCAGATGGAGGTCCGGAGCTCAGTGCCCAACACTGAGTTCCGCAAGGGAAGGAGATCCTAGGGAACCCCGGGAGTGGGTACCCGAATCCGGAAGGCGTAATGGACCGGGGGAGCTCCTCATTCGAAGACCTGGTGCAGCAGATTGCCAGTGACGGGTGAGTCTCTCACCGGAGACCGCTTGGAAGGAAATCCCCCCTCGTTCGGAGACTGCAACCCACTTTCAGGAAGGAAAGTGGAGAATACATTGTGTCTGGGCCTATTTGCATCCACACCTCCTTTTCTGTTCTGTTTCTACCAAGGGAGTTCAACTGATTGTGTTCATTCGAGAAGAATAAAGGAGTGTTGAACTTTAATGGTGTGGGGCTCATTTCCTGACAGACATTGTTCAAGGTAACTCTCGGTGGAGGCTCCAGGTGCACAGCACTGACCCGAAGGTAAAAGAACTTTGCTTGTATCACACTGACACCTGTGACAAAGGCCTGGCGTAGTGTCCCCGCTCCCTTCCCCTCTAAAAGATACCCCTAGACAAGAGAGAGACGAGCTGAAGAGAAAGAGGGGAGTGAGGGGGGTGCTACACGTGGGGGCTCGGGTCCGGTATAGTGTTTGTGCACCACAGCATTGAACGTGTCTGTTGGAAGAGTTACGCGAATAGGCAGGCCTTCACTGGCCGAAGTGCATCCCTGCTCGAAGTCGTGGACATGACCCAATAAAGGGAGAGGCCCGCGCAGAAGAGTGGAAAGAGGGGGAAGTTCAGCCGTGTGAAGTACTACACGTGGGGGCTTCTATTGCACTGCGCCACCAGGCACACCCCCATCCCTTAGTTCATGGGCGTGACTCAGAAACAGAAAAGAAGAAAAGCCCGCGAACTGGAGCAAAGGGGAGGAGTCCAATACGTGTGAAGGACTACACGTGGGACATTGGCGCAAAGAAAAACTCTGCAGTGTGCAATGGATCAGCAACAGGTCGCCATGTTCGGACATACGTTGTGGATTCCAGTTCACCCTTCCACCACGACATTGACTGCTGCTGCTCCGGTAACAGATACGGGGATCCGGCTAAAGCCAAGGGGTCGATTTGCCCTGTATTCATGCATGGACGTTGAGGCCCTGGGTGTGATTTGTCCTGGCTGTTCGGGACTGGTGTGCCAGCTGAAGCCATTCGGGCAATGTGAGGCCTGTGGGGAGTTCCTGTTCGAAGTGGATCCGGCGGTTGAGAAGCCGAGAACCATCTACCCCGTCCGTGCTGCGGGCAACACCACTCAGAGAGGAGGAATCACTGCTGTGACAGCCATCCCTGCGCACACTGCAGCGACCGCGGAAGAGGTTGTAAAACTTCAACGGGAGAAATCCGAGGATGCTGACTCGGTCACCACGATCTTGCAGCGTCCACCACCGAAGAGAAAGACCGGCATGGTAGCCCCGACCAGCGGTTGTGGTGGACCGTCTCGCCCGCTTACGCCCGGCCAGGATGGATCCGTCGACAAGAGTTCTGGACGTCCCGTTTCAAGTAAAGGCCGAGGTAAGCCTGGCGGAGAGATTTGGTGTATGGGAAGAGGTGAAAGCTCGGTCTCCACTACAGGATACCTGCCTGCGGAGGAGAGTGACACCTCTGACCTAGAGTCACTCTCGGACATGGGAGACGACGTTGCAATGGATGAACTGTTTGCAGAGAAAGGCTGGGACACAGTACCTCTCGCTTCATTCCGGGGGACCAGGGATCCACCCATGTCTACAGGGGAAAGTACACCCCGGGTGGAGGCACCAGCGCCTGAAGAGAGGTCCCATCCCCAGCCTGCTTCTACATCCCCGTGCCATCTGTACCGAAGACCGGGGAAAAGAGACTGTTGCTGTGGGCACCAATGCCCAGATCAGATGTGATCAAGGTCGCTCGCCACCTGGACTCGATAGTGTTGCCTGGCGAAGGGGACAGAGCTACCATGCCTCCTTTGGCGAGACTACAACGCCTATTTGGCCAGAAGGTTGTTGCGGACTACGGATGGGAGTATCCGTACTTGTCGAAGGAACTGCTGTATGAGGTGGAAGTGTGCTAGGAGCGCTGGTACAATGTCTTTGTGTGGACCCACCTTCAGGTTCCCCACGCCCGCAGGTACCTGGCATGCTCTCCAAAGGCCTCTCAACGTTTTAAAGACTGCAAAGCAGAATGGATGTTAGGACGGCACATTCATGCAGACAAAGTGTTGATCCGGCGCAAAGAAGGAGAAGATGTGGAGTATCATCTGGAAACCATGGATCAGCACTTGAAGCCACTTGTTCTGCCGCATCCCTTTTACCTGTAGGAGAAAAGAGACTCCGTTCTTATCATGCTGCTGAACTTTCTGGGGCCCGTTGCTTTTGTGCCCTAAAGGAATGAAGGACTGTTCCTGTTGTTCTTAACTTTCTTGCAAGAGATCATAGACTCTGAATAGATAGGGCCAAAGAGAAGAGGAAAGTTCCACGAGTGCAGTTACCGCGGTGCTGTCACCAGGTGGCAGTGTTGTGCAACGTTAAAACACTTTTCATGCACTCACTCTTTGGAGAAAAGGGATTTCTTCCCGGAGAAGTTTCTTTTCCATCACACGAATACAGGTGTCAGGGTTATATGTGTTAATCCTTTCTTTTCCCTCTGCAGGAGAGCATCCCATCAAGTCCACTGAGAATGGGGTGGGTCTTAGTCAGGATGGGGGGGGGGGAAGTAAAAAAATTGTGAAGATGTGATTCAAAGTTAAGAGTCAATGCTGTTGTTTCTCTTCTGTCTTTATTCCCTTTTCTTTACAGGGCTCAGACACAATGTTTTAGTTGGATAGTTTTTCTAAAAGTTTTATTTTTGTACAATTGTTAGTCGGTTTCTGGATTGGATTATGTCAGCCGTTGAGGGCATGATTTACTCCAGACACTGGGGACCAGTGTCAAACCACCAGGGGGAGAGTGTAGCTGGTATGTACTTTCCCGGGTGTAAATTTGAACTTGACAGAGACATTAGTGATGTGTAATTCCTTGCAGCCCAGCGGGTGGCGCTGTCGCCCTGGGCTGGGGTTGAATCATTGCTGTGTGTCTTGCCTCCTTTTTGTCCTCCCTCGGCAGCGGTATGGTGGGGCGAGGAACCCGCCGTGCTTGCTGGGAGAGGGTATAAAGGGGGCCGGCCATCTTTGTCACGGTGTCGGAGTCCAGGGCACCTTCAGCAGACTGCAACCCACTTTCAGGAAGGAAAGTGGAGAATACATTGTGTCTGGGCCTATTCGCATCCACACCTCCTTTTCTGTTCTGTTTCTACCAAGGGAGTTCAACTGATTGTGTTCATTCGAGAAGAATAAAGGAGTGTTGAACTTTAATGGTGTGGGGCTCATTTCCTGACAGACATTGTTCAAGGTAACTCTCGGTGGAGGCTCCAGGTGCA
This sequence comes from Rana muscosa, assembly GCA_029206835.1. Taxonomy (NCBI): domain Eukaryota; kingdom Metazoa; phylum Chordata; class Amphibia; order Anura; family Ranidae; genus Rana; species Rana muscosa. Next base: position 624,126,666 of record CM055117.1, on the reverse strand, counting down.
CAGCACTGACCCAAAGGTAAAAGAACTTTGCTTGTATCACACTGACACCTGTGACAAAGGCCTGGCGTAGTGTCCCCGCTCCCTTCCCCTCTAAAAGATACCCCTAGACAAGAGAGAGACGAGCTGAAGAGAAAGAGGGGAGTGAGGGGGGTGCTACAGTAGTTTATGTGAACATCTAAATTTGTCTCAGATAGTCATGGAGTGCTTTGTAATAGGATTAGACAGGCTAATTCTATCACAAGGGGATAACCACATTATATTAGCCACAGATATTGGATCAATATCGATAGATTCTATTGCCACCCACAAAGGGGTTTCAAACAATGCATGGTACTTAGATAATTGGGCAATTTGTGCTGCGTAATAGTAAGTGGTGAAATTAGGAATCCCTAGTCCCCCTTTAGATTTTTCGATTAAAAAGTGTCGCTTTAGAAATACGTGTTTTAATCTTACCCCATATAAACGATACAACTCTCTGTTGTAGTAGCCTTAAAAAATAGGAAGGAATGGGAATAGGGAGCACCCTAAAAAGATACAAGAATTTTGGTTGAATGGACATTTTCACAGCGTTGATTCTACTGAACCATGATAGAGAAAGTGTGGACCAATTATTTAATAAGTTTGTGATTTGTTTTAGTAGTGGTAAGTAATTTGCTTTGAACAGGTCTGAGATTGAGGATGTAAGTTGTATTCTCAAATATGGGATATAGTGAGTGACCCAATTGAATGGTAAGGTTGCTTGAGCTCTGTGAAGTTCGGAATGCGATAAGTTTATGTTAAGCGCATTGGATTTGGAGTTGTTAATATATAGCCCTGAAATATCTGAAATTTTTTCTAAGGGGTTCAATAAATTTGGAGCTGAAATTTGAGGATGGGTTAGGAAGACAAGTATATCATCTGCGAAAAGACATATTTTATGGTGATATCCACCTAGTTCCAAGCCTCTAATATTAGGGTTGGATCTGATGAGCATCGCCAGTGGTTTTATGAGAAGAGCGAAAATCAAAAGGTGAAAGGGGGCAACCCTGTCTCGTGCCACTTTTAATATCGAATGTAGATGATATGTATCCCATATATTTAATATATGCCTTCGGATCATTATATAAAGCAGAGATCCATAGTAGAAAATGGTTTCCAAAGCCCCATTTTTGTAGAATATAATTCATAAATGGCCATGAGACCGAATCAAAAGCTTTACGCATGTCTAGAGACAAGAAACAAGTAGGGATCTTCCTCGTTTTGGCGGAATATGTTAACAAAAGCGCTCTTCTAATATTATCCCCCGCCTGACGTTTGGGCATAAAACCTGTTTGATCACGATGTATTAAATTTCCAATGATAGTGTTCAAACTATTTGCCAATATTTTAGCCAGTAACTTGATGTCCAGGTTAAGAAGGGAAATTGGACGGTAGTTAGTCCAGGAAGTGAGATCGGAATGGGGTTTAGGGAGCATTACTATGATAGATGTCAAGGATTCATTTCTAAATGACTGTCTAGCTAATAAAGAGTTGAAGGCTCTAGTTAGAATAGGTGCTAATACTGTTTGAATTTTTTTAAAGTATAAAGCTGAAAAGCCGTCCGGGCCTGGCCTTTTATGTGGCTTCAACTCTTGAATAGCTGTTTGAACCTCAATTAAAGTTATAGGCTTCTCAAGAACGTCAAGTTGATCAGGTTTCATGTGTGTAAATGTGATGTTTGAGAGTAGATCATCAGTTTTAAGTTTATCAAAATTCTGGTTCGGTGAGTATAATTTGGCCAATTTTGAACAGAAAATCTCTAATATTTTTACTGTGTTGCTGGTGAAAGAGTCACGGGATGTCTAACGGCACCCCAAGTATGAAAGGGGTTAACGCCGTTTAGGATATTCCCTCTCTGGACACACATCCACTGCCGATCTTCCACAGTCAGGCGACCGCTTCCCATAGGATTAGTCCTTCCAAACATACGAGACAAACGCTCTGTATCTTTCCAACTCGACTGACAATCTTTAATGACAAACTCCAAGTTTTATACACACAGAGAGGAGGTTCTTACATTCTGCTCAGACAATACACCTTTGACCAGACCTAATTTACATGAGCTAATTAACTACAGTGATGACTCAGACACATGACCTTTAGGCTAGCCTCACTGTCTCCCAATACACATCTGACATCTTAGCAGACACAGGTGGGGGCTGGATGTGGTGACATTAGCATCTAACAGTATGTGTCCCAACATCATGAAGGAGTCACTTTTCAGTTAACCTGTTGAGTTCATAATCAAACAGTAAATAGTTCTTTACAGATATCCTGGGGAATATTGTGGAAAAATATCACTGTCCCATTTTAAAGCAATCCAAGACATATTCTTATTGTCCATTATTTTCTTGCTCACCCTGTGCCCAAAGTGACCCCTGTCACTGGATGTTTTAACCACTTAACGACCGCTCACTGTATATATACGTCGGCAGAATGACACCGACAGGCACAATCACGTAGAGCATACGTGATCGCCTTTGTACAGTTGGGGGGTCCGATCGGACCCCCCTCCTATACAGTGAGCGGCCGTTAATCGTTGGGGAGCGTTCGGAGATGAGGGGGTGACCATTCGATTTCGGCCACCCCCTCGCGATCGCTCCCGGCCAATGAAAATGCTTCCTCTGCCATGTGATGTAAACACAGGCAGGAGGAAGTGATGTCATCTCCCTCGCGGCGGTCTTTTCGATTCCGGCGCCGAGGAGAGAGGAAGCAGGTTAGTGCACCAACAGTCCACTGACACGTAGGTACACATAGGCACACATTTCACCCCCCAGTCACCCCCAGATCACCCCCCAGGTCACCCCCCAGCCCCCAATCACAGTGTCACTGATTGCAGTGAACATTTATTTTACTGATCACTGCTTTTAGTGTCATCTGTGATAGTAAAAAGTTGCAGGGCAGTTAGGATTAGGCCCCTTTAGGTCCAGGGTAGCCCCCTAACACCCCCTAATAAAGGTTTAACCCCTTGATCGCCCCCCAGGTAACCCTTTCACCCCCTAACGCCAGCGTCGTATTTTCGAACGCTGTATTTAGTGCCGGTGGTGCCCTAGATAGCCAGTTAATTATTTTTAGGTTCGCCGCAGGTTTTTATTAGCGTCAGATACCCCCATATATTATTTTAACCCCCTGATTGCCCCTAGAGTTAACCCTTTCACCAGTGATCACCGTATAAGCGTCACTGGTGACACTGGTTACCCAGTTAGTTATTTAGTTATTTAGGTAACCCGTCAGGTTTTTATATAGCGTCGGTTACCCCCATATTTAACCTAATAAAGGTTTTAGCCCCCTGATTGCCCCTAGTTAACCCTTTCACCAGTGATCACCATATAAAAGTTACGGGTGACGCTGGTTGGTTAGTTTGCTTTTTATAGCATCAGGGCACCCGCCGTATATAACCCAATAAAGGTTTAACCCCCTGATCGCCCGGCGGGTGAGATCAATTAGGTTTTAGCGCCAGAGAGGGTCTGCGTCGCCCCAGGCAGCGTTAGGTTAGTGCCAGTAACGCTAACACCCACGCGCAAAGCATACACCTCCCTTAGTGGTATAGTATCTGATCAGATCTATACTAGCGTCCCCAGCGGTTTAGGGTTCCCAAAAACGCAGTGTTAGCGGGATCAGCCCAGATACCTGCTAGCACCTGCGTTTAGCCCCTCCGCCCAGCCCACCCAAGTGCAGTATCGATCGATCACTGTCACTTACCAAACACAAAACACATAACTGCAGCGTTCGCAGAGACAGTCCTGATCCCTGCGACCGCTAACAGTTTTTTTTGTAGCGTTTGATATATTTGCTGACGACAGTCGGGTGCTTTTTTTTCCTGTGAATCTTACTAGTGTACCCCTAAATTTAGAGCCCAAAATGGCAAGTCGAAGGTACACTAGTAAAGAGGCCTACGAGATTCTGAGCATGACAGATAGTGAAGAGGAGGTCACGTATCTGTCAGATTCAGGCTCAGAATATCTTCCCGTAGAAGACAGTGACGTCAGCGGCCCCACGTCAGATAGCTCTGATGACGAAGTTGAGGTCCCTGCTAAGGTCAGGAGTACCCGATCCCGATCTTCTGAGGTTGTTGAGGAGCAAGAACCGCAGGGCTCTCGTATCATGGAGCAGAGGAGTACTAGCGCCGCTATTCCTTCTGGTGAATTGGCAAGCACCAGCGGCCTAGTACAGCCTGGGCGTACATCCAGCACTGCAGTATCACGTGGTGACGTGGCGAGTCCCATAAGTGCAGTTCAAGCTGGCGAGGTGGCAAGCACAAGTAGTGTCCCGCTGCCACCAATAAGAAGACAAAGGCAGGCCCGTCGTGCCCATAGTAAGCTTCCTGCAGAATTCGCCTATCCTGATTGGGTCCCCACCACTTCTGCAGAACCCGTACTTCCCCCATTCACTGCCCAACCCGGTATTCAGGTGGAAACAGCTGATTTTATGCCAATCGATTATTATTCGCTGTTTTTCACGGAAGATCTCTATAGATCTATTGTGGACCAGAGTAATTTATATGCTGGTCAATTCATCGCCGCTAATCCCCAGTTGCCTTCCATTGCCAAAGATTGTAAACCAATTACGGTTTCCGAATTTAAGACCTTTCTGGGCCTTTCCCTCAACATGGGCACACATAAATTCCCGTCATTGCGTGCTTATTGGTCCACGCACCCTATTGACCACATGCCCGTGTTCTCTGCCTCCATGCCCAGGAAATGATACGAGCAGATTTTGCGGTTCATGCACTTCAACGACAATGAACTTTGTCGTCCACGTGGGGACCCTGAATACGACCGGCTCTATAAAATTCGGCCCCTCATAAACCACTTCAACGAACGTTTTGCAGCCTTGTTTATTCCCGATCAAGCTGTCTGCGTTGATGAGTCCCTGATTAAATTTTCTGGCCGCTTGGCTTTCAAGCAGTACCTTCCCAGCAAGCGTGCCAGATACAGGGTCAAGCTCTATAAGTGCTGTGACAGGGCAACAGGCTATGTATGGAGCTTTATGGTTTATGAGGGAAAAGACAGTCAGGTTGAGCCGGTCAACTGCCCGGATTACATAGGGAGCGCTGGCAAGATAGTGTGGAACTTGGTGTCACCCTTATTCGGAAAGGGGTACCACTTGTATGTGGACAATTATTACACGAGCGTGCCACTGTTTAGTCACTTGTTTGATCATCAGATTGGAGCATGTGGCACCGTGCGACCTAATCGCCGGGGCTTTCCCCAGCGGCTTGTAGATGCCCGTCTTAGGCTGGGGGAGAGAGCCTGCGTAAAGTGTAATAACTTGCTCGCTATGAAGTGGAGGGACAATAAGAATGTTTTCCTTCTTACCTCCCTTCATGCAGACACGACAGTCCAAATTCGTACGGCGACTGGTGTTGTGGAGAAACTCCTCTGTGTCCACGAATATAACCAAAATATGGGAGGGGTGGACCTCAACGACCAGTTGATGGCGCCGTATCTAATTGACCGTAAGGCGAGACGCTGGTACAAAAAAGTGTCTCTATCCTTATTTCAATTGGCTTTGCTGAACGCTCATGTGCTATACAGAGCTTCAGGCGGGACTTTATCTCTTCTAAAATTCCAGAATGAGATAGTCACAGAACTCCTGTATCCAGGCGGTTCTGCACCTCACCATCCCCTACCAAATGCAGTAAGCCGGCTGCATGAGAGGCATTATACACATCTCCTCCCGAGTACCCCTATCCAGCGAACCCCCCAAAAAAGATGTCGTGTCTGTAGCAAGCGCGGATTTAGGCGTGACACCCGTTATTATTGTCCACTCTGTCCTGACAAACCTGGTCTTTGCGTTGGTGAATGTTTTGAACGCTACCACTCAAAAGTGAAGTTTTAGCGTAGGGTACAGCATTTCACAGACTAGGACACACTTACACAGGGTCTCCCAAGATGCCATTACATTTTGAGAGACCCGAACCATTACAGTTGTTAAAGTTTAAAAAAAAAGTGTAAAAAAGACAAAAAAAAACGTAAAAAACAAAAACACAAAAAAAATATAAAATAAAAAAAACAAAAATAGTTGTAGTTTTATTGTTCTCTCTCTCTCTCTCTATTTTCTCTCTATTGTTCTGCTCTTTTTTACTGTATTCCATTCTGCAATGTTTTATCATGCTTGCTTTTCAGGTATGTAATTTTTTGTTTTCAGGTGCGCCATTCAACTGCAGCCCGGAATTATTTATCTTGACAGCAACAGCGTTTGCTCCCACGATACATAAAGCCGTGACTCCAGTGCTGTAGGAGGTGATTTCACCACCACAGTTAAAAAAAAAGAGCATATATGCCGAAGCATGGGGGCAGCAGGGGCGGAGGAGTGATTTTGCTCCTAATGCCGCGTATATACGGTCGAAATTCTGACGGAGGCTTGCCCGTGGAAAAGTTCGACCGTGTGTACGCGGCATAACTTTTTTGCGGGAGGATGCCCCCATGCTTCGGCATATATATATTTTAAGCACAGGTTGCGTTAAAAAAATGTTTTATTTTTTACTAGGTTTTGTTTTGGTATTTGCTTTGCAGGTATGGTAAGGTAAGGTCTTACTGTTGTACTGTAATGTTACTTTGTTTTAATGTTAACCATCATTTGCTTAGCAGGTACGCCATTCAGTTGCATCGCGGATTTATTTATCTTGACAGCAACAGCGTTTGCTCCCACGATACATAAAGCCGTGACTCCAACGCTGTAGGAGGTGATTTCACCACCACAGTTAAAAAAAGAGCATATATGCCGAAGCATGGGAACAGCAGGGGCGGAGGAGCGATTTTGCTCCTAATGCCGCGTATATACGGTCGAAATTCCGACGGAGGCTTGCCCGTGGAAAAGTTTGACCGTGTGTACGCGGCATAACCTTTTATGCCGCGTACATACGGTCGAAATTTCGACAAAGGCTTGCCCGTGGAAAAGTCCGACCGTGTGTACGCGGCATAACTTTTTTGCGGGAGGATGCCCCCATGCTTCGGCATATATGCCCATCATTAGAAGTGGGTGGATGAAGGGAGGTATTCTAATGGTGGGCTTACCCACCGATCAATCTCTTTTTTTCGTTCAGCCAACAGGCTGCATGAAAAAAAAGATTACAATACATGTCCAACAAGGACCAGCAACGTACTGGTATGTTGCTGGACTTTGAATGGTTATACCAGATTGATGCCTGCGGGTATCATTCTTTTCAGCCAGCGGCCGGCTTTCATGTAAAAGCAATCCTAGTGGCTAATTAGCCTCTGGACTGCTTTTACAAGCAGTGGGAGGGAATGCCCCCCCCGGATATAAACAGCGCCATTGGGAAATTGGGAAAGCATTTTATCACACCGATCTTGGTGTGGTCAGATGCTTTGAGGGCAGAGGAAAGATCTAGGGTCTAACCCCCCATTTTTTTTCAAAAAAAGAGTACCTGTCACTACTTATTGCTATCATAGGGGATATTTACATTCCCTGAGATAACAATAAAAATGATAAAAAAAAAATATGGAAGGAACAATTTAAAAATAAAATAAAAAAGCAAAATAAATAATAATAAAAAAATAAAAAAATAAAAAAAGCACCGCTGTCCCCCCCTGCTCTTGCGCAAAGGCGAACGCAAGCGTTGGTCTAGCGTCATATGTAAATAGCAATTGCATCATGCATGTGAGGTATCACCGCGAAGGTCAGATCGAGGGCAGTAATTTTAGCAGTAGACCTCCTCTGTAAATCCAACGTGGTAACCTGTAAAGGCTTTTAAAAATGAATGTAGTTTCTCGCCGCTGCGCGTTTGTGCGCAATTTTAAAGCATGTCGTGTTTGGTATCCATGTACTCGGCCTAAGATCATCTTTTTTATTTCATCAAACATTTGGGCAATATAGTGTTTTTTAGTGCATTAAAAATAAAAAAAGTGTGTTTTTCCCCCAAAAAATGCGTTTGAAAAATCGCTGCGCAAATACTGTGTGGAAAAAAAAATGCAACACCCACTATTTTAATCTGTAGGGCCTTTGATTTAAAAATATATATAATGTTTGGGGGTTCAACATAATTTTCTTGCAAAAAAAAAAATGTTTTCATGTAAACAAAAAGTGTCAGAAAGGGCTTTGTCTTCAAGTGGTTAGAAGAGTGGATGATGTGTGACATAAGCTTCCTAATGTTGTGCATATAATGCCAGGACAGTTCAAAACCCCCCCAAATGACCCCATTTTGGAAAGTAGACACCTCAAGTTATTTGCTGAGAGGCATGTTGAGCCCATTGAATATTTTTTTTTTGTCCCAAGTGATTGAATAATGACAAAAATAAAAAAAAATAAAAAATTTACAAAAAGTTGTCACTAAATTATATATTGCTCAAACATGCCATGGTTATATGTGGAATTGCACCCCAAAATACATTCTGTTGCTTCTCCTGAGTACGGGGATACCACATGTGTGAGACATTTTGGGAGCCTAGCCGCGTACAGGACCCCGAAAACCAAGCACCGCCTTCAGGATTTCTATGGGTGTAAATTTTTGATTTTACTCCTCACTGCCTATCACAGTTTCGGAGGCCATGGAATGCCCAGATGGCACAAAACCCCCCCAAATGACCCCATTTTGGAAAGTAGACACCCCAAGCTATTTGCTGAGAGGTATGTTGAGTATTTTGCAGATCTTGCTTTTTGTCACAAAGTTTTAAAAATTGAAAAAAGAAAAAAAAAAATATGTCTTTCTTCATTTTCAAAAACAAATGAGAGCTGTAAAATACTCACCATGCCTCTCGGCAAATAGCTTGGGGTGTCTACTTTCCAAAATGGGGTCATTTGTGGGGGTTTTGGGCTATCTTGGCATTTTATGGCCTTCAAAACTGTGATAGGTAGTGAGGAGTGAAATCAAAAATTTGTGCCCTTAGAAATCCTGAAGGCGGTGCTTGGTTTTCGGGGGCCCGTACGCGGCTAGGCTCTCAAAAAGTCCCACACATGTGGTATCCCCGTACTCAGGAGAAGCAGCAGAATGTATTTTGGGGTGCAATTCCACATATAACCATGGCATGTGTGAGCAATATATCATTTAGTGACAACTTTTTGTACATTTTTTCTTTTTTTTTTCTTTTTGTCATTATTCAATCATTTAGGACAAAAAAAAAAAATATTCAATGGGCTCAACATGCCTCTAAGCAAATAGCTTGGGGTGTCTACTTTCCAAAATGGGGTCATTTGGGGGGGTTTTGTGCCATCTTGGCATTTTATGGCCTTCAAAACTGTGATAGGTAGTGATAGGTAGTGAGGAGTGAAATCAAAAATTTATGCCCTTAGAAACCTTGAAGGCGGTGCTTGGTTTTTGGGGTCCCGTACGCGACTAGGCTCCCAAAAAGTCCCACACATGTGGTATCCCCATACTCAGGAGAAGCAGCAGAATGTATTTTGGGGTGTAATTTCACATATGCCCATGGCATGTGTGAGCAATATATCATTTAGTGACAACTTTGTGCAAAAAAAATAAAGTTTGTCATATTCCTGCAACTTGTGGCAAAATATAAAATATTCCATGGACTAATCATGCCTCTCAGTAAATATCTTGGGGTGTCTACTTTCCAAAATGGGGTCATTTAGGGGGGTTTTGTGCTATTTTGGCATTTTATGGCCTTCGAAACTGTGATAGGTAGTGAGGAGTGAAATCAAAAATTTGCGCCCTTAGAAATCCTGAAGGCGGTGCTTGGTTTTCGGGGGCCCGTATGCGGCTAGGCTCCTAAAAAGTCCCACACATGTGGTATCCCTGTACTCAGGAGAAGCAGCAGAATGTATTTTGGGGTGCAATTCCACATATAACCATGGCATGTGTGAGCAATATATCATTTAGTGACAACTTTTTGTAATTTTTTTTTTTTTTTGTCATTATTCAATCACTTGGGACAAAAAAAAAAAATATTCAATGGGCTCAACATGCCTCTCAGCAATTTCCTTGGGGTGTCTACTTTCCAAAATGGGGTCATTTGGGGGGGTTTTGTACTGCCCTGCCATTTTAGCACCTCAAGAAATGAGATAGGCAGTCATAAATTAAAAGCTGTGTAAATTCCAGAAAATGTACCCTAGTTTGTAGACGCTATAACTTTTGCGCAAACCAATAAATATACACTTATTGACATTTTTTTTACTAAAGACATGTGGCTGAATACATTTTGGCCTAAATGTATGACTACAATTGAGTTTATTCGATTTTTCTTATAACAAAAAGTAGAAAATATCGTTTTTTTTCAAAATTTTCGGTCTTTTTCCGTTTATCTCGCAAAAAATAAAAATTGCAGAGGCAATCAAATACCATTAAAAGAAAGCTCTATTTGTGGGAAGAAAAGGACGCAAATTTCGTTTCAGTACAACATTGCATGTCCGCACAATTTACAGTTAAAGCAGCGCAGTGCAAAATTCTGAATTCACCTCTGGTCCTTTAGCTACCAAATGGTCCGGGGCTTAAGTGGTTAAGCTTAATGGGTGTTTGTGTAAAATGTACTTTTTTAAGGCAACGAGCCATAGTATCTGGTTTGTTGGCTTTGACGTAGTAAAAATGCTGTCTTTTGCGTATGGTCTTGTCTGCAGAGTCAGTTAAGAATAGGTCTAAGTCAAGTTTAGCCCTCTCATAATTGGTGTTATTCGTGGCATTAGGAACCGATTGAAAAGCTGCGTAGCATTTATTAAAATTGTTTTCCAACTTAGTGAATAGAAGTTTGTTTTTTCTTTTGTGAACTGCAGCTAATTGCATAAATTTGCCACGGATAACAACTTTATGAGCTTCCCACAATGTAAGAGCTGAAACCTTGTTATTATCGTTAAATGTGAGATAGTCAGTGAGAGCTGTTTCGATGTCTAAACAGTGCAACGGATGTGACAGCATGGATTCGTTAATACACCATGTCTTGTCGTGAGACCTAGGTATTGGTGAGGCTAAAGTGATGGAAACGGCGCAGTGATCTGTCCATGAATATGGGGTAATTATTGAAGACTTGATCTCAGGTAATATACTTGAAGGAGTAAAAATATGATCGATCCGGGAAAAAGATTTGTCGGGATATGAGTAATGTGTATAATTTCTTCTAGTTGGATTAACTTCCCTCCATGTATCAGCCAATTTGTGTGCGGACAGAAGATTCCGTAGGGAATGCTTGTGAGTAGTAGAAGTGGGTTTGGACGGGGACTTGTCTAGGAAAGGAAAAACCGTCGTATTAGAGTCTCCGCATATCACAACCATTCCAACTTTATGTGTATCCACCAATTGAAAGAGGTGTGATAAGAACGCTTCCGGGCGTTTATTCAGGGCATAGTACCATACTACGGTGATCAAATTATCTGCAAGAAGACCAGTAAGTAAAATATATCTGCCCTCTGGATCATTGATTTGTGAAATAAGAGTGAATGGCATTGATCGGTGGAATCCAATAAGGGTTCCATGTTGCTTGGTTGTGGCTGAAGCTACATAGAATTGAGGATAAGTGGAAGATAAGAATTTAGGAAAAGTTTTGTCAGTGAAGTGTGTTTCCTGAAGACAGATAATATGTGCCTTCCTAGCCGCAAAAGATCTCATAGCTTTGGCACGTTTCTGAGGTATATTAAATCCTTGTACATTTAAGGATAATATGTTTATGGGGGCCATAGCAGTCCGGGAGTGGTGTTTTTAGGCAAAGGGGTAAAACCCCCCACTAAGGCCGGAATCATCCCCAGGAGAGAAAGAAGACAGGAAGGGAGGAAGAAAGAAGTAGAGAAGAAGTAAAAAAAATAAAAGATGAAAGACCCTTGAGAATATATAAACAATTATTGCATAACAATATGTAAAGAGGGTGTGGGAACGTCTCAAGGGAACAACAAGTGCACCCCAAGAGGTTCCGAAATCACCGTCCGACTTCCGTTTAATATCGGGAGTCGAAGGGTGCAAGGAAGGCTACATGAAATTCCATGTGGCCAGTCAGCCCCGGAGAACCTACTAAACAGTACAAATGAACTTAATATAACAGCAACCATAAATTGTAGAGGGAAAAAAAAATAGGGGAGAAAAAAAGGGGGGGGGGGGAAACAGGAGGCAAAAATATGCTAACATCAGAATCTATGTGAACCTATATAAGGTGGGAGGGGGGAAGGAAAGACGAGGAAAAAAAAAAATTGAAAAAAATTATTTAAATAAAAATTATAGATCAAAAGGTATTTAAATCAACCAGGTGACTGAAGTGAGGTATGAGTGTAATTCATGGATATGATCTAGCACAATAAGCTAGAAAATTGAAGCGATGAGCGAACTGGGAAATTGATTGAAGTCAGTCCATGGAGTCGACATTAGGTGGTGATAGGGTCTCAAAGCGTCCGTTTGTGTAGATTTTGACGTGTGGAGGCAGATGAAACTTGTTTGGAGGATGATCGCGTGGTTGAACGTCTACGAGGCTGAACTGTGTTTTCGGATTGATCCAAAAGGTCCAAATCAAGCAGAACTGTTTGTAGTTCTTCTGGGGTACGACAAACATTATTTGTTTCCAAATGGGTGAAATGCAGGGAGAAAGGGAAACCCCAGTGGTATATTATCTGGTGGTGTTGCAAAACTTGTAGAAAGGGTTTTAATGCCCTTCTCTTGGTTATTGTAAGTGGAGAGAGGTCTGCAAATAGCTGATAAGTATTACCTTGAAAGGTTAGGGCAGAATTTCCTCTGGCCGCAGTTAGTATTTGTTCTTTTGTCTTATAATAGTGGAACCTAACAATTATGTCCCTGGCGGGACCGTTAGGCTTGCGAGGGGCTAAGGCCCTGTGCACCCTATCCATTTCCAGTCTTTCCACTGGGGTGCCAGGGAGAAGTTCTTGAAAAAGTGCAAGCATAGTTGCCTGTACATGTTCAGGTATTCCTCTAATTCTCAAGTTGGAGCATCTGTCTCTGTTCTCCTGGTCCTCCAACCTTGTTTGCAAGATAAGTTTTTCCTCTTTTAACTGGTCCAATTCCTCAATATGATGCTGGGTGTAAGATTCTAGTTCATCCACCCTCACCTCTAGTTCAGCAGTTCTCTGCCCAATCTCCCTAATTTCCTTAGCACCTGTCAGTAATTTCATCTGAAGTCTGTTTCAATGCCTTTTGTAACATTCTCTCAAATTGTTTGAACATATTAGGTTGAACAGTGGTTTGTATCTGTTCATCTTCAGAGTCAGTCTCACCTCCACACTGTTGTGCCTTAGGGCTAGGTCACAGAGATGTTGAGGAGCGCTGTGTATTATGTCGTGAGGTACTCGGCGGCGCCATTTTAGAAAATGCCCTGCCTGACATCTCCTTTTGTTTCCCTGTTTTTAGTGTGATTTTGGTACCTCTTGTCACCATTCTACTGGCTCAGGCGTGTTCCCGGAGGTATGCGGTAGTGTCAGTGTTGATTTCAGAAGTCGCTGCGGCTCTCGGTTCTCCGGTCTGACTAGCTTAGGAGAGGAGCTCTAAGGAAGCGCGACTGCTCCCTCAGGCATCCGCGCATGCGCTCTGGATCCAGTTCTATATGAGTTTCAAAAGTCTGCTCAATGATTCCCACTACCTCCCTCCAATACCGAAATAGTTTTGGGCATCTCCAAAACACATAGATCATACCCCCTCTGTTCTCCCGCATCTGGGGCAGCTAGCGTCTGATCTGCGACCAAACTGGAAGAGTTTATACGGGGTATAATAAGCTCTATTTAATAAAAACAGGTGAGACATCCTCTAGGAGGGAGATAACGAAACCAGTGAGGCGAGTTCCAGGATTCTTTCCCACTGTATCTCCGGTATATTACCAACATCTCTTTCCCACTTCTTTTTATAGGTCGGACTTTGTATTCCCCTCAGGCTCCCCTTATATATACTAGGATAGATTTTTGATATTAGGCCCTTTGATGTTCTTGTATTGATAATTTCCTGGAGCAGTGGGATCTTACTCCATTCCATTACCATTCCTTTATACTGGGCTGCAAGTACGTGCCTAATCTGTAAATATCTATAGAAAGTTTTATTTGGTATTGCATATTGTTCTCTTAATGCCTGAAAGGTTTTTAATATACCGTCTTGATACAGCTGGATAATGTACTTTATTCCTTGTCTCTCCCATTCCCTAATTATCCCCATCTTCTGTAATTCTCCTAAGTTATTATTTTCCCATTTTGTGTATTCTGTAAGGGCCAGTTCACACCAGACGCAGTTCCGTGTGCCTTTTTTCTGCACAAAATGCATGCACAGTATTTTCCATGTTTTCCAATGACTCTAGTTGGCTCTAGTTCACACCATGCAGTTAGTTTCCGGTCAGTTTCTGCACTGGAAACTGACCGGAAACTGACTGCATGGTGTGAACTAGAGCCAACAAGAGCAATTGGAATACATGGAAAACACTGTGCATGCATTTTTAGTGCTGAAAAAATGTGCACAAAACTGAAAGGAACTGTGTCTGGTGTGAACTGGCCCTTAGTCCGTTATATCCCAATGCTGCCTTCACTGCCTTCCATATTCTCAACATAAGGTCTAATGTACATAATTTCCGAGGGAAGGATCCTGCCTCCATAGTTTCTACTAAGGAACTATGAGTAGTATTCTGTAGGAGTGAGCCTCCTCTCTATTTCTCCTCCTCCCGTGTTACATCCCCATATGTTGGAGCTGTGCAGCAAGAAAATAACTAAAACGGATGTGGAAGTGACACACCTCCTTCCTGCTTTGATTTATGTAAAGTGTTTAACCGAATTCTTGCCACCCCTTTTTTCTAGATAAATTTCCTAAAGATTGTATCTATCTTTTGGAACCACTTTTTATATATCCAAACTGGGGAGTTTTGTAAAACATAAAGAAGTTGCGGCATCCACACCATTTTTATTAAATTACATCGGCCCGCCACTGATAGTGGGAGCCGCTTCCATACTTTGATTTTCCTCTTATATTTATCCAATAATGGGGCCATATTGTAAGTAATATATTGATTAGGGTCTCTAGAGATAATTATCCCTAGATATTTTATTTGGGTTACTATTTGGATTTTTTCGGCCTCTTGCGGCAGGGTTTTTTCTAAAGGATCCCCTGGTAGCAGCATTGATTTTCCCCAGTTTATGGTGAGTCCAGAGAATTGGCCAAAGTTTTTAATTTCTTCCATAGCTTTCCTGAGTGAGTTCTGCGTATCTCCTAATAGCAGAAGAAGGTCATCCGCATACAGTACCACTTTCTCTTCTAACTCACCTAGTTTAAACCCTCTTATCTCAGGAGCCGCTCTAAGGGCTATTGCCAAAGGTTTGATTGCGAGGGCAAAGAGAAGGGGGGACAGCGGTCACCCCTGTCTCGTTCCCCTCTGCAATTGGAACCTGTCAGATTGGGCATTATTTACTTTTACTTTCGCTACTGGTGTTTTATATAGCATCTTGACCCAGTTTGTGAAAACCGGGCCAATTTGGAATTCGCTTAGAACTCCCCACAAATATTGCCATTCAAGGCTGTCAAAAGCCTTGGCAGCGTCCAATGACACAATTGCTTTCCTTCCTTCCTCATCTGTTGGAATCTGTAGATTTAAATATACTCGTCTTATGTTTATACTAGTGGCCCTGCCGGGTATAAATCCTGATTGGTCAGGGTGGACCAATTTCTCTATTAATTTAGCTGCCAGGACTTTCGCCAGTATTTTTATATCCGAATTTAATAAGGATATGGGTCTGTATGAGGAGGTGTTAAGTGGGTCTTTTCCCTCTTCATTGATTACTATTATGGTCGATTCCATCATAGATGAGGGGAGTTCTCCCTCCATCGCTGACCAATTTAAAACTCTCATAAGTTCCGGGAGCAGCACCTTTCCAAAGTACCGGTAGGTCTCAGCCGGAAGGCCGTCTGGCCCTGGGGATTTCTGCCCTGCCATCTCTTGTACTATTCGTTGGCTTTCTTCCAATGTAATAGGATTATCTAGTTCCTTCCTGTCTATCTCGGATAGCGAGGGAATAGTCAACTTTCCAAAGAAGTTGTCCATTTCTTCCCTCATTTCCTCCTATCGGGAACTGTACAAGTCTGTATAATAGTCTCGGAAAATATCCACCATCTCTGGTGTATGGGAGGATACTCTAGCCTCACCTACACTAATCGCTGAGACCATTGATGTGGGTGAGTTTGTCTTGACCAAGTGGGCTAGCATTCGGGCCTACACTTTCACCCTCCGCGAAAGCTAATTGCCTTTGAAAAATGTGTTTATTCTCTATTTTCTTATGTATTGTAAGGCGGTAGTTCTGCTGTGCATCTGTCTATGCTCTGAGGCTATTAGGCGATGGATCATTAATATATTGTTCCTCCATTTTTTTTTTACTTCTTCACTAGCCAATTTCTCCCCCTCCCTAGATTTTTTATTTTTTTTTGATATTTGTTGTATCATTAAGCCTCGAAAAAAGGCCTTCAGTGTATCCCATACCACCCCTTCTGATGCGGTGCCTTGATTTATCTCAACAAATTCCTTAATAGCCCCTAGTACCTCCTGCGTTTCTTTCATTAGTTCCATCCAATGGGGACTTATTCTCCCTTCTATCATATAATTACCTTCCCCCGTCTCTAAAATAACTGTCATCGGGGAGTGGTCTGATAGTCCCCCTGTCATGCAACTCACGTTTCTTACTGTGGGTATCGCCTCATTACCTAACACTAGATCAATTCTGGACAGAGTAGAGTATGTTCTGGAAAAGCACGAGTAGCACCGGGACTCCGGGTTCCGTATTCTCCATATATCCCTTAGACCTAACTCTCCCAGAAACTGGGATAATCTATCGTCCCTTGCTTTATCTAATTGTGTCGTAAGGGGGAATCAATCCAATTCACGGTCAAGAACCATGTTGAAGTCCCCCATAACGATCATCGGGACACCCGGCTTGTCCAGAGCAAACTCCACAAGACTACACAAAACAGTGGTGTTAAAGGGGGGAGGGATATATACATTAGCCAGTATATAGGTTCTATTCTCTAATTTACAATATAGAAAAACATATCGTCCCAATTCATCAATCTTGCTCTGTATACAATTGAACATTATTCCTGTCTTAATTAAAATGCACACACCCCTAGAATAAGACGTATGAACAGAATGATACTGAGTACAAAAATCTCCCCACCACAATTGGGGTATGGAGATATTCGTAAGGTGTGTCTCCTGGAGACATAGGATTGCAGATCTGTATATTCTTGCCATTGATAAGACTGATTTTTTTTACCTGGGTCTCCCAGACCCCTAACATTCCAGGAGCATACTGTTAACTTTTTTCTCTGTGCCCTTCTAATCATTGATTTTCACTTCTAATAAACATAAACGTGAACATATATATTTTGTGATGTATCCTTAATTAGCACATCGTGTCTATACTTATTAACATATCCGTCCTGTGGTGTCTTTATGTCATCGTGATTAAGGAAGATATAATTGTATTTTAACATCCCTGGCGGTATGATTCTGTCAGATTTTAAGTGCTGAAAGCGGTACCATTATTCTGCATGGAAATTTGGCGTTTTATATTGTAGGCCTGTAATTCTTAGGAATAACTCACTTAAATCTGTCCAAACCAGAGTCTAGAAGACATCCCGGGTATGATAAAGTTAAAAAAACAAACTCATAAATTATAATATAATAAATAATTATAAAATAATTATAACCAATAATAATATAATAATAATAAAAGTGTTTTTCAGTGTTTGATGACGAATTTCCCCACAAATCGCTATCACTCAATTCTGCAAGTAATTCTAATTTATTATCGCTGTTTTCTAGCTGGTCTAAAACCACTTTTGATGTAAAGGGACACTTTTTGGTTGCTATGGACAATCTCCAGTTTACAGGCAGAAAGAACAGTTTTTATTATATAAAAGTGCATGCAAGACACTGGGCAGACCACTAGGGACAATGGGGGTGTGTTATTATTTGATACAGTACTGTAATCTGTAAGATTACAGTATACTGTATGTGTATTTCACTTTTTGAATTTGGCGCCGCAACGTCGCAGGGAACGGAGCTCGGTGGCACTCGGCAGTGTGGATCGAGCGAGATGACGGCTCGCTCACACAGCGGGGACACATCGCAGGATCCAGGAACAAGGTAAGTAACTTCCCCTGTATCCTCCCCTGTATCATGCGTTGCGATCCCGAGTCTAGCTCGGGCTTACCACTTTAGGTACTGAAATCTTACCCCGAGCCAGACTCGGGAATACCGCTAGGCAGGTTAAACCTGTAGTTCTAAGCTTTCCATTCCATACACACCGTTCACACCCTTCATACCCACGACCTATCTCACGTGTCTCTTTCACCGCCTCTCTAGGCTTGAATTGGGGGCTTCCCTTACACCCTTCCTGAAAATTTTTACACTCTGTTTTTCGTTGATTTAAATCCCTCTCTCTCCCCCACCCTCCCATCCTCCCCCCTAAAAAAATAAAAATAAAACAATATTACAATTAAACAATGACACAAGCAAAAAAATTAAAACAAAAACAAAAAATAATCCTCGTACATAGGGGGTTCCTCACAGTTCCCCCCTGTAAGAGAAGATATTGTACACCTCACTCCTCTCATTCCAAAACTCTACCCCTCTCCCTTTCCCTCCCGTATCTCCCAAGTGTCTCCCTGTTGTAGCAAAGCACAAATGTGATTCAATACTGCTAGAAAAAAAATAAGTAAGTAAATAAGAACAGAAAGGCAAAAAAGCAAAAAAGTCTCACAAAAAAAAAAAATCAGCAAAAAAAAAAAACAACAAAAGGAGAAAAAAAGAAAAGAAATTCGTGCTGCATGCTACGTGAGTTGTTCTTAATTGTGCGTGCTCATAACGCATCCTGGATTTCCAAATAGATCAGTCCATGTCCATACTTTCTTTCTATGGGTTCCCTTTGCAAGTCGATAGCCATTCCGTTACCCCCTCAGGTGTATCAAAGTACCTCGTCCCCTCTAATGCATTTACCTGCAGTCTTGCCGGATATAACAATGCGTATGTAATTTTCATCTGCTGTAGTTTATGTTTTATTTCTCCAAATTTGTCTCTCCGCCTTTGCAAGTCGGGTGAGAAATCTGGGCATATAGATACCCTAGTACCATTATAGAGAATGTTACCCATGTCTCTGTCTTTTTGTATCATTGTCATTCTGTCCTTGTAGTAAAGCATCTTAACTAGGAGGGGACGGGGGCTCAGATTGGTGGGGTTTAGAGGGGACCCTAGGCGCTCCCTCAATTGCTAAGAACGGTGAGAAGGAATCTTGACCAAATGTCTCTCTAAGCCATTTCTCCATAAAGGCTACTGGGTCTGAACCCTCACTGTGCTCAGGTAATCCCACAATCCTGACGTTCTTCCTCCTCGTTCTGCTTTCCATATCGTCCATTTTTTTTTTTAAACTTGTTTTTTATTGTATTTTTAAAACACAAAGACATATAGAAACAATACAGAAAAGACAAAGAAGACAAGGCTCAGGTACTTACAATACCATCAGACAGTCAGTTGGTATAGCATGATTGGCAATACAGACATGGTCTCAGACATTGTAACTTGAAAGGTATGCCTCCACCACATATCTAGGCACATCAGTACACCT
Organism: Rana muscosa; assembly: GCA_029206835.1. Classification (NCBI taxonomy): domain Eukaryota; kingdom Metazoa; phylum Chordata; class Amphibia; order Anura; family Ranidae; genus Rana; species Rana muscosa. The sequence continues at coordinate 624,107,166 of CM055117.1, read as the reverse complement.
CACACATCACCAGTTAGCCAGCTGTCTCAGGCTCCTCCAGCCAGGGGCGCCAGACCTTGTCATATTTCAGGAAACATCCTCTGTTAGCGTATGTGTCTTTATAAAGGGGAAGGCTGGTATTCACCAAGCGTTTCCACTGCGTCTCGGATGGGGGAGTGGGCTTTTTCCAATGCATGGCAATATTTTTGCGAGCATAGAATAGCAGAAGGCTGACCAGGACACGTCCGGCAGATGACTGAACTAGAGGTTCAATGATGCCCAACAGGCATATCTCCATCTTCAGTGGAATATTGGCCGAGGCCACCCTGTTAATGAGATCAAGCACCCCTGTCCAGTATTGTTGGATCCCAGGACACTGCCAGAAAATGTGGGAGAAGTCGCCCGGGGAGGCGCCACACCTCCAACACTCCAGGGAGTGTGCAGGGTCTATCTTGTGGAGTCTATGCGGCGTAAAGTAGGCCCTGTGTACAATCTTAAACTGCACTACCCTGTCTCGGATGGAGACCAGGGATCTGAAAGGTAGATTCCAGACATCATCCCAGTCATCAGTATCTAGAGTGGGAATGTCCCTCAACCAACTGGACCACAGCCTGCCAAGGGGCGGGAGAGACACACAGAGCAGATATGAGTACAAATGAGATGTGGGCTTTTCTGCGCAATTAAACCACAGTGTTCTCTCCAGCTCCGACTGGGCCACAATGCAGGAGGAGCGAGGGAACTGTGCCTCAAATGCATGGGACAGCTGGCGATATCTAAATAGGTAGTGGTCAGGCAGGTTGAAAGTGGAGGAAAGGTCTGAAAAAGGAAGCAAGGCATTGTGCAGTGTTATGTGTGAAATAAGCTTGACGCCGTATTTCGTCCACGCATAGGGGTCTAAAAGTTTATACAGGTGTGAGAGGCTGGGGTTCAGCCAAATCTGGGCGTTGGGGGAAATCTCTTGTGGCTTGCATTTTTCAATGGCCAGGCCAGCCGTCCACGCTCGCAGGGTGGTGAGCATGGAGGGGGTCAAAGGGTAGGGAGCGCGGGGGCCCCGGTACAGTAGAAATTGGAGGGCTTCCAGCGAGCCCACCACTGTAGCTTCTAGCACAGTGGACGGATTCGTCTTGTCCGGTTGCAACCACCACGCCGCAGTCACCAGCTGTGCTGCTAAGTAATATTTGTGGCAATCTGGGAAGGCCATGCCACCCTGAGTTCGTGGTCTCATCAACATGGTAAGCTTGTATCTAGGTGGCGACGGCCCCCAAATAAAAGAGGAAAAAAATTGGTTTTGTTTCTGAAAAAAGGACTTGGGCACCCACTGCAGGGAGTGGCGGAAAAGGTACGTGAGCTTGGGGACCATCTTCATCTTAATGAGCTTCACCCGCCCCCACACAGAAAGGGGTAGGTTACTCCATGACTTAAATATAGATTGGGCCTCCAGGAGAACCGGGGTCGGGTTAAGTGGAATATAGTCAGAGACCAGGATGGAGACATGCACTCCTAAATATTTGAAAGAGTCCACCCAGCGAAGGGGGTTCCCGGGCGGGGAGGTGGAAGTGGCCTCACGGTCAATCGGGAAAAGGAGGGACTTGGACCAATTCACCCGGAGCCCAGTGACCGCAGCAAAGGTATCTAGAACCGACAACGCCCCCTGCAGCGACGGGCCCGCATCATTCAGGAAGAGCAGCATGTCGTCTGCGTACAGGGCCACTTTCTCCTCCAGCCGCCCCACCCGGAGACCCTTAATGTGCGGTGAGGTGCGTAGAGCCTCAGCCACTGGTTCAATAGCAAGGGCAAATAGGGCCGGAGAGAGGGGGCAGCCCTGCCTGGTTCCCCTAAAGAGCCTAAAAGGGATCGATAGCCCCCCGCCCAGACGCACCGAGGAAGTGGGGCATTTATAGATCACCTGAAGCCATTTAATGAATAATAGAGGAAAGCCCATTCTGCGCAGCGTTTCCCACAGGAAGGGCCATTCAACTGTGTCAAAGGCCTTTTCCACATCTAGGGATGCCACCGCCCGTGAGCCCATGTTAATATGTTGAGTGTGAATATTTGTGAAAAGGCGCCGTAAATTAACATCTGTGGACCTACGGGGCATAAAACCTGTTTGATCCGGGTCTATCACTGAGGGCAGCATGGGGTATAACCTGAGGGCCAATAGCTTAGTTAGAATCTTGAAGTCAGTGTTGAGGAGTGCGATAGGTCTGTACGAAGCACACGAGGTGGGGTCTTTAGGGGGCTTATAAATCATTTTTAAATGGGCATGATACATAGCGGCGGGTAGGCTATCTTCAGTCAAGCATGTGGTGTAGAGCTGGGCCAGCAGGGGGGTCAACAGACCCGAGTGCGCCCTGTAGAAATCTATCGGGAGACCATCGGGCCCGGGGGCCTTACCAGGGGGAAAGGAGTGAATGGCATTCAAAACCTCCAGTTCCGTGAATTGTCGGACCAGCGTCTCCCTCTCGTCATCAGGGATGAGCTTCGTGTTCGAGTCGAACATACGTTCGACTCGAACATCGGCTGTTCGATCGTTCAACGAAGATCGAACGATTTGGGCCGTTCGCACCAAATTCGAGTGACGCGAACGGCCCACAATGCACTACGCCATCGCAGTGTCATCCAGGCGCTGTGATTGGCCAAGCATGCACTGTGACCCCGCATGCTTGGCCAATCACAGCGCCGGCAGCGAGGAGAGCAATGATTGGCCACAGGCAGGATGCCTGTGGCCAATTATTGCTGAGGGGGTTTAGTACACGCCCCACACTATAAAAGGCCGCCAGCGCGGCGGCCTTGTGTAGTGTGTTCCGGAGCAGGGAAAGAGAAGCATAGGCAGGGACAGTGTCATTTTTTTCCTTTACTAATCCTGGATTCCTTGTGTTTGGGGACAGAGAAGGATAGGTAGGGAGAGTGTCAGTGTGTTATTCTGTGCTAAACCTTGTTTGTAGGGACAGAGAAGGACAGTGAGGGAAAGTGTCAGTGTGCTATTCTGTTCTAAACCAATCTTGCTGAACCGTATTTGAAATCCTTGAGTTTAGGGACAGAGAAGGACACTCGGGGAAACGGTCAGTGTGCTATTCTGTTCTAAACCAATCTTGCTGAACCGTATTTGAAATCCTTGAGTTTAGGGACAGAGAAGGACACTCGTGGAAACTATCAGTGTGCTATTCTGTGTTAAATCTTGTTTGTAGGAACAGAGAAGGACAGTGAGGGAAACTATCAGTGTGCTATTCTGTGCTAAACCTTGTTTGTAGGGACAGAGAAGGAAAGTGAGGGAAACTGTCAGTGTGCTATTCTGTGCTAAACCAATCTTGCTGAACCATATTTGAAATCCTTGAGTTTAGGGACAGAGAAGGACAGTGAGGGAAAGTGTCAGTGTGCTATTCTGTGCTAAACCAATCTTGCTAAACCATATTTGAAATCCTTGAGTTTAGGGACAGAGAAGGACACTCGTGGAAACTATCAGTGTGCTATTCTGTGCTAAATCTTGTTTGTAGGGACAGAGAAGGACAGTGAGGGAAACTATCAGTGTGCTATTCTGTGCTAAACCTTGTTTGTAGGGACAGAGAAGGACAGTGAGGGAAACTGTCAGTGTGCTATTCTGTTCTAAACCAATCTTGCTGAACCGTATTTGAAATCCTTGAGTTTAGGGACAGAGAAGGACACTCGGGGAAACTGTCAGTGTGCTATTCTGTTCTAAACCAATCTTGCTGAACCGTATTTGAAATCCTTGAGTTTAGGGACAGAGAAGGACACTCGGGGAAACTGTCAGTGTGCTATTCTGTTCTAAACCAATCTTGCTGAACCGTATTTGAAATCCTTGAGTTTAGGGACAGAGAAGGACACTCGGGGAAACTGTCAGTGTGCTATTCTGTTCTAAACCAATCTTGCTGAACCGTATTTGAAATCCTTGAGTTTAGGGACAGAGAAGGACACTCGGGGAAACTGTCAGTGTGCTATTCTGTGCTAAACCTTGTTTGTAGGGACAGAGAAGGAGAGTGAGGGAAACTGTCAGTGTGCTATTCTGTGCTAAACCAATCTTGCTGAAGCATATTGCAAATCCTTGTGTTTAGGGACAGAGAAGGATAGGCAGGGGACAGTGTCAGTGTCATTGTTGCTAAGCCTCCTGCACAGTATACACCTGAAGGTAGCCCTTATTGCTGTTTTTCCCATCTCCCTGCAGGCCATCCATTAAAATGTCTGGAAGGCAAACAAGGAGAGGCAGACAGTCAGGAGGCAAAAAAAGAGGGCAAGCAGGCTCTGTGTCTGGGGGCAACAGTGCTGGTCGTGGATGCGGTGCATTGTCATCAGCACATGGCCATGGGACACGCTTGTCCTTCTTTTCGGCAGCTGGACATGTTGAGCCACATCATGCCGAAGACTTGGTAGAGTGGATGACCAAGCCCACCTCATCCTCCTCATCCTCTCTCACCCAGGCTCAGGGTACTGGCAAAGCAGCTGCCAAAGCGTCCTCTTCTCTGGTATCAATGTCATCATTAGTCAATCCTTCCCTAGACCCACCATGTCCTCCTCCTGAGGAGTCCCCCGAACTGTTTGAGCACAGTGTTGGGTACATGCTCCAGGAGGATGCCCAGCGTTTCGAAGGATCTGATGATGATACCCAGATAGAGGAAGGCAGTAGCGTGAGAGCAGAGAGAGGGGATGCTCAAGAATTACACCAATCTGGCAGTCATACTCCAGCAGCTGCAGCATACTGCCAGATTGGCTCCAGTGATGAGGAGGGAGGGGATGATGAGGTCACTGACTCCACGTGGGTGCCTAATAGGAGAGAGGAGGAGGAGGAGGATGAGGAGGAGGCACATCTCCAACGAGGCAGGATGCCCTTGGGTGGCCAGCGTATGGGCAGCACACCGACGGAATCACACCGCAGAGCTCCGCCTGTGCAGGGCGCTGCCTCTGCCCGTCATTCAAAAAGTTCTTTGGTGTGGGCCTTTTTTGAGGCGAGTGCATCAGATCGCACAGCTGCTGTTTGCAACATATGTCTCAAGCGTATATCGCGTGGCCAAAACATCAGCCGCTTGGGCACCACATGCTTGATCAGACATATGTTGACCTGCCATGCAGCTCGTTGGCAAGCCTACCTTAAAGACCCACACCAAAGAACAAAGCGGACCTCTCCTTGCACCGCATCAGCTGGGATCTCCAACCCCACTATACCTTCAGTCCTCTCTGAAACCTGCACTGAGAGGAATGAAGGTGTAGAATTAGGTGTGTCACAGCCAAGTACTTGCGGCCACTCTGCTAGCAGTACACCGACGTCCGATTCTAGCAGGCAAATTTCCCTGCCCCAGCTGCTGGACCGTCGAAAGAAGTTCACTCCCAGCCATCCACATGCCCAGCGGTTGAATGCTAGCTTGGCTAAATTGCTAGCGCTTCAACTGCTGCCTTTTCAGTTGGTAGACTCGGCCCCCTTCCGTGAGTTTGTGCAATGTGCGGTTCCTCAGTGGCAGGTTCCCAAACGCCTCTTTTTCTCACGGAAGGCGATTCCGGCTCTCTACAGGCATGTGGAAGGCAATGTCTTGGCCTCGCTGGACAGGGCGGTCAGCGGTAAGGTGCATATTACCGCTGACTCATGGTCCAGCAGGCATGGACAGGGACGTTACCTTTCTTTCACGGCCCATTGGGTCACTCTTTTGGCAGCTGGGAAGGATGTAGGACAAGGTGCAGTAGTGTTGGAGGTTGTTCCACCGCCACGCCTCCAAAATGCTACTACTGGTTGTGACACACCTCTCTCCTCCACCCCCTCCTCTTCTTCTTCCTCCATGACCTCTTCCTGTGCTTTGTCCTCGGAACCAGCGGTGCTCCGTAGGCATTCAAGGGGCTACGCAAGTACGCAGGCAAAAAGATGCCATGCCGTGCTTGCGCTGGTGTGTTTGGGGGACAGGAGCCACACTGGGGCAGAGGTCCTGTCTGCTCTGCAGGGGCAGGCCGAGAGGTGGTTGACGCCACGCCAGCTTAAGCCAGGAATGGTGGTTTGCGACAATGGCACCAACCTCCTCTCCGCCCTCCGACAGGGACAACTGACCCATGTGCCCTGTGTGGCTCACGTCCTTAACCTGGTGGTGCAGCGGTTCTTGGGCAGGTACCCGGGCTTACAGGATGTCCTGAGGCAGGCCAGGAAAGTCTGTGTGCATTTCCGCAGATCTTATAATGCCAGTGCTCGCCTGGCTGAGCTTCAAAAGGAGTTGAACCTGCCCAAGAACCGCCTTATATGTGACATGCCCACCAGGTGGAACTCAACGTTGGCCATGCTGCAGCGGCTGCACACGCAGCAGAGGGCCATCAATGAGTACCTGTGCGACTACGGCACCAGGACAGGGTCAGGGGAGCTCGGGTTTTTTCACCACGCCAGTGGGGCATGATCAGGGATGCATGCACTGTCCTGGCACCATTTGAGGAGGCCACGAGGATGGTGAGCAGTGACAGTGCATGCATCAGTGACACTGTACCTCTTGTCCACCTGTTGGAGCACACGCTGCGTGGAATAATGGACAGGGCACTTGAGGCAGAACAGAGGCAGGAAGAGGAGGACTTCCTTGCCTCTCAAGGCCCCCTTTACCCAGACAGTGTTCCTTCTGTCCCACCCATCGCACAGGAAGAGGAGGAGGAGGAGGAGGAGGATTGTGTCAGCATTCGCATCCATTGTATTTAATAGGGTTCTAATGTTCGTGCAAACTTTCGGTCCGTTCGCGGGTTCTGGTGCGAACCGAACCCGGGGGTGTTCGGCTCACCCCTACTCGTCATCAGAGAGCCAGCCAAGCGCCAAGGGGTCCAGTAGGGCCTGTAGCATCTCAGGCTGGAAATCTGAGGGCAAACTGGTGGAGTACAGACTATTGTAAAAATCATTAAAGGCCTGGAGGATGTCAGCGGGGGAGGAAACCATCCCACCCCCCGGGGTCCGCAAAGACGATACCAGGGTAAGAGGTTATTCGTGTTGGGCCATCAACCACCCTGTTCGAAAGCTCTCTGTTTGCCTCTGTACGTTTCAAGTCTTGTGATTTCCGTCAGGTGCAGCTGTAGCTCTCTCTGGGCCCCAATGAGCAGATCAAAGTGGGCTGGGGTGGGGTCTTTACAGTATACGTCCGTACAATCAGTAACCTGTTTCTCCAATGATAAGGTCGCAGCTGAGTGCTGCCTTTTTATACTAGCAATGGACGAAATGTATTGCCCCCTAGTGTAAGCCTTGAAGGCATCCCATGTGATGTCAGGGGGAGAGGAGCCTGCGTTATGTTCCTAAAAATCGGCCAGTAAGGGGGGGCAGTGTGTCGGAGAGGTCCGGGTGTGAGACCCACTGTGCACCCAGTCTCCAGAGTGCTGCACTCCGGGATGCCGGGGAGCGGAGGACCACTGCCAGAGGGCTATGATCAGACTGACCGCTAGGAAGATACGTCGCCTCCAACACATCCGCTAACAGTGCGGGATTAGAGAACGCCAGATCTATCCTCGACGCGGTCTTGTACGAAGCAGAAAAACACGAGTATGCCCTTGTGGCAGGGTGCTTCCATCTCCAGACCTCCTCCAGACCCACCGCCTGGGCCCAGGCTGACAGGTCCAGACAGTGTCTCTTGGGAGGCGCAAGCCTATCCAAGTCCGGCGACAGGGTGGCATTAAAGTCACCCATCACCAAAACCTTGCCCAGGCAAAAAGGCGCTACTCTTTCCAGCACATCATACAGCAGATCAGATGTGAAGGGGGGAGGAACATATAAATTAACTACAATGTACCTTTGCGACCACAATGTGAACACCAAAATCACAAATTTGCCCTGGGGATCGGTGCGGACCTCGTCAATGACACAGGGGAAATTTTTGTGAATAAGAATCGACACACCTCTAGCATACGTGGAGTAGGTAGCGTGAATCGCTCTCTGAATCCACGGTTTTTTGAGAGTCAGGATTTTCATAGTTGCCAACATTGGAAAAAAAACATCTGGGACACTTTTTTTGTATTGAGGCGGAGCCTTGCTATAATTAGGGGGCGGGGCATTCGTTTGTAGGCGTGTCATGCTGAAATTAAAAATGTGCGACGCGTCGAAAAATGGGCGTGGTTTACGCACGACAGTGGGTGTGGCTTAAATGGGCGTGGTTCAAAGGGGTGTGGCTACAGTCCGAGGTGAGAGAAAGAGAGAGAAAGAAATAGAAAGAAAGAAGCCAGATCCTACACCACAATAGAAATGTGTAACAAAATTGGCAGATAAGTATACTCCAAAACACCTGTTGGCGCTTCAATCATCCCGACACCATGTTTGTTATGGTGTCAGGATGATTGAAGCGCATTATTTCTATTATTACATTGTAATATAAAATTAAATCATTCAACTCACCATAATGCCGAATCACTGTAAGCCCCAAGTGTGTCACCTGCCACGTCGCCTGCCACCAGATGCCATCAGGTGCCCCCAATGGAGTCCGTCCTTACATCAGCTTTACCCAGCGGAGTCCTTCCTTACATCAGGCGTACCCAGCGGAGTCCCCCCTTACATCAGGTGTCCCCAGCGGAGTCCCCCCTTACATCAGGTGTCCCCAGCGGAGTCCCCCCTTACATCAGGCGTCCCCAGCGGAGTCCCCCCTTACATCAGGCGTCCCCAGTGGAGTCCCCCCTTACATCAGGCGTCCCCAGTGGAGTCCCCCCTTACATCAGGCGTCCCCAGTGGAGTCCCCCCTTACATCAGGCGTCCCCAGTGGAGTCCCCCCTTACATCAGGCGTCCCCAGTGGAGTCCCCCCTTACATCAGGCGTCCCCAGTGGAGTCCCCCCCTTACATCAGGCGTCCCCAGTGGAGTCCCCCCTTACATCAGGCGTCCCCAGTGGAGTCCCCCCTTACATCAGGCGTCCCCAGTGGAGTCCCCCCTTACATCAGGCGTCCCCAGTGGAGTCCCCCCTTACATCAGGCGTCCCCAGTGGAGTCCCCCCTTACATCAGGCGTCCCCAGCGGAGTCCCCCCTTACACCAGGCGTCCCCAGCGGAGTCCCCCCTTACACCAGGCGTCCCCAGCGGAGTCCCCCCTTGCAACAGGCGTCCCCAGCGGAGTCCCCCCTTACAACAGGCGTCCCCAGCGGAGTCCCCCCTTACATCAGGCGTCCCCAGTGGAGTCCCCCCTTACATCAGGCGTCCCCAGTGGAGTCCCCCCTTACATCAGGCGTCCCCAGTGGAGTCCCCCCTTACATCAGGCGTCCCCAGTGGAGTCCCCCCTTACGTCAGGCGTCCCCAGCGGAGTCCTTCCTTACATCAGGTGTCCTCAGCGGAGTCCCCCCTTACAACAGGCGTCCCCAGCGGAGTCCCCCCTTACATCAGGCGTCCCCAGCGGAGTCCCCCCTTAACCAGGTGTCTCCTGTCTCGACCGCCATTACTGTTTCCCCTTCCCCGAGGGGGAACAAAATAGAGGCGGAGCCGACCGCGTGGCTGCACAAAAAATTAAGCTGTGGCGCCGCCCACCCCCGCCCCTTTCCATTACAGACAGACCTGCAGCGGGGCGGGGCGGGGCGGGGCGGGGGGGTGGCCGGCCGGCCAGCCAAAACACAGATGTAGTACAATAGAAGATAAAGCTGCTGCGGCGCCGCCCACCCACGGGGAGACGCGGGGTATGGGCGGCGCCACAGCAGCTTTATTTTCTATTGTACTACATCCTGGTTTTGGTCTTCTTTAAAATGGCGGCCGGCGGAGACATTGTCTCCGCCGGCCGTGGACCTCTAGCGGCTTCGGCCCGCGGCGGCCAAAGTCGTGGAAACCGGGAAAAAACGGATTGGCCGGGACAAAATAAATCCGGGAAAAGGGTTTGAATCCCGGGAATGTCCCGGCCAATCCGTGACTGTTGGCAACTATGGATTTTGCTGCCCATAAGGTGAGTTTCCTGGAGGAGTATGACCTGGGGGGAGTGGGATTTCAGATATTGAAAGAGGAGGGCACGTTTAAATTTAGAGTTGAGACCTCTAACGTTCCAGGAAAGGATAGTAAAGAGAGGAGGCGGGCGGTCAGCCATTGGGCAAAGAGGAATTAAAATAAAACTGATAAATTAGACTCACCCCAGTGGACCTTAGGAGAAGCGAAACCACTGTTGCATTGCATTTGACATTGACTGCATCTGAGCACATTAGAAAGACTAAACATAGAAAAAGAAAAAAAAAGAAAAAAAAAAAGAGAAGGGAAAAACAACAACAGCCATAAAAAACATAACCTATAGTAAACTTCCAAGGCACCAGGTGCCTATCCTACTATGTCCCAGCCCTCCGCCAAACGTGCGGAGGTAGCGGAAATAGTCTCAAACCCCAAACAGAAACCTGTGGACTAAGTAGTGTAAATGAGCCCCGGACTAGGGGCCCTACACAGCAGGTGCCAGAGCACTCACACCGCTTCCCGACAGTGTCTTGTGATGTAGGACCAGCAGTCCGAGTCCAGAGTCAAGGAGCGCTAGTGTGGGTGCGAATCCTGGTCACCTGCAACTGGGGGCGGGGGGATAGCAGTCCCAAACTTATGTGGTGAAGTTGAGTGTGTCCCGCACGGAGCCCTGAGCACGCCAACTCCTGCAAAAGGAAAAAGCAAAGGAGGCCTGGAACATGTCCACAGTGTAGGTAGTTTTTACCCCCCCGGAGCAGGAGAGGCAAAGGGAGACCAGCTGCCGAGGCCAGGGATACATTCCCCAGGGAAGCACGGGTACCTCACAGGATCAGTCCAGCAACAAGGAAGGGGGGATGTGAACAGACCCAGCCCCCCCCCCCCCCGGGAGAAAAATAAATGGATAGCACCCCAAGTAAAAATAAAGGAAAAACCACAAGTCATTGGGCAAAAGGGAGGGCACAACTGGAAGGAGACAGGGGGGCAATTCGTGAATACTTGTGGCTGGAAAGGTCCATTAATGGTCATCCAACCAGGACATCGCCGCCTCCGGGTCAGTGGAGAACAGTGTTCGGTCGCCATCAATGACACGAAGTTTGCTGGGATAGAGTAAGCCCTTTGTAAGGCCTTTGTCTCTCAGGCGTTTCCTCACCTCTGTGAAGGTACGGCGGCGATGCTGAACCTCAGGAGAGTAGTCAGGAAAAAGCATGATGCGGGCGCCATTATAATCCAGGTCACGTTTTTCCCTGGCAGCTGCCAGGATCCGATCCCTGTCTCTGTAATTGAGCAGCCGTAGCAAGAAGGGCCTAGGTGGGTTACCCGGGGGCAGAGGTGCAAGGGGGACTCTATGAGCCCTTTCTACCACGAACGTAGGAGGCATAGCAGGCAGATCCAGGAGTGAAATCAGGAAGGCCTCCGTGAACTATGCAGGCCTCATGCCCTCTGCCTTTTCAGGGGGGCCGAGGACACAGATGTTGTTCCTCCTCAGTCTGTTCTCAGTATCGATGGACTTGTCCTGTAAGGCCTTAACTTGCAGCTGTAAGGCATGAAGCTCCCTGGAGTCCGCCCTGGTATTATCCTCCAGCTGAGAAATGCGGCCTTCCGCCTCAGAGAACCGGGCCCTAAATTTGTCCATATCATGGCGGATTAAACTGACATCAGCCACAAGGTGATCAATCTTTACCATCACCGAGTCCCGACCCTCCCTGATGGCAGCCAGGAGCTCGGCGTGAGAGGCGGCTTGGGATGGGGGATGGATCTGGATGGGATGTAGGGCTGGCAGACATGTCTGGAGCTCCGGGCCTCATGGGCAAGATGGCGGCCGCGGACCGGTCGGCAGTCGCTGAGGACGAGCGGAGCTTACACGGAGACAGCTGTGATGGCCTCGGGGTGCCGGCTCCCCTCCTTCGCCCCAGGATGTCAGGTAAGTGGGTGCTGTGTGGAAGAAATCGCGCTGAAAGATAGGTCAGGATTCAGGCAGGAGCGGAGCTCAGCGGTCACACGTCCTCTCCCTTTCACATCCTGGCCATGCCCCCCCATATCGTCCATTTGTAATTCCTGTTTAACCTTTTGTTCTCTCACTAGTCTCATTTCTCTCTTAAGGGGAGCCAGATCATCCTCCACAAGGCTAACTCTCTCCTCCAGGGCTGTGGTTCTTTCGCTTACTTTTTGGAGATCATGTCTAACAAAAGATAGTTCTTCTTGTATTGTTTTAAGCTTAAGAGTGGTGACTTCATTTAGGGAGGATTTATAAAAATTGATTGCTATCAAGACTTCCTTTAAGGACGGTTCTGTTTCCACTGGCCCTCTCCCCTCAGCTAATAGTCCCACTGCCTCTCTGGTCTCATCGCCCCCCGGGGGCTTCCCCTCTATATCACCTGTTTCTGTAGTCAAAGATATAGTCGATGGTGTTTGGGAGAGTCCTGGACTTTTTCTTGCCCCTGAAACACCAGCCTGTGATTTAGAGTATGCCTGAAGGTTCTGTTGCGTGTTTTTTGGGGGGGTCTGGGTTACAGTCTGATCTGGCGTATGCAAATATTTTCCAAGTTTCGCAGCAGCTTGACTTGCTGCTAAGCTTGCTTTTGTAGTGTGTTGTGATGACATTGTAAGGCAAATGATTTTTTTTTAGACTGGAAAATGTGTTTATGTGCTTATATATGCACCCCTCTTGTTCGTTTAGGTAACACTGATTAGCTCTGATTAGCTCTAAGGATGGTTGTGTCTGTCTATCCAAATCACAAATCAGAGTCCCAGGGCCATAAAATAATAGGGGTCTGAGGGGGGCAGTACTTCGCGGAAATATTTGATGGAGGCAAATAAAGGAAAAAGTGGTAAAGAGGGAACTTCCAGTAACCAGGAGAAAGGGAAGAATAATTGACAATTTCAAAGTCTCACTCCTTTTCTTCCCCTCTAGGTATAGTCTATATTTTATTTTATTTATTTTTTCCTTTTTTTTCCCTCCCCCTCTCAGAGGCAAAACAGGACCAGATAGAAAAAAATATAAAAAAGGCACATAAAGGCAGGCAAGTAGCAGGTACAGTGGATGTCTCTCACCCATCCTATGATCTTCCGTCCAGTCTGCAAACAAGGTGGAAAAGGAGAGGCAGAAATTGCAGTGACAGTTATCCAGGAAGGTTGTGGAGTTCCTCCTCCGGGGGAAAGATGGACAATCACTGCGGGGGGGGGGGGGGGTCTCTCACACCCTCGCCGTTTCCGATACTGCGGCTGCGACCTCTAACTGCTAGTGGGTCCGCATCCTCTACACCTCCCAGCAACGCTGCACGCTAGCTGCACACAACTGGCATCCGAGTCTCGCTGGGCATCCGGCGCGTCTCTCCTAGCTCAGTCCCCGGTTTGGATTGGCTCAACTCGGCCCAGGACGCTGCAGGATAGTAGGGAAGGGATCAGAGGGAGGGGAAACGTTCCTCACTCACTCTCACATCCTGGTCACGCCCCCAGACCGCCGCCAAACCTGGAAATATTGGACCAGTGACCAACTGCTGGAAACGATCCAATCAGCTCATTCCCTAGTGGATCAGGGGTATATGTTATTTGAGGATGTTCAGCCCTTAATCCAGTTATGTGCAAAGCCAGCCCTGTCATGTATTCCCAAAGGAAGTGATGATTTCTCTCCTCCCTTCAATTGTGACCAAGTTGAATCCCTGGTATGGTTGTTAGAGGATGATCCGGCTTTTTTCAATGAACATTATTCCTCTTGTTCCCAGCAGGTGTTATCTGATTGCATTTGTTCAGTACAAACTCTGATTAGACAGGCTGCATGTGAACCAACTTTTGCTCAACCTGTGCTACAGGCATGGTCAGATCTCCTGTATTTAGCCAAGCCACAACAAACGAGTCCTGCCATTAGTCACCTGCCTTCCCAAGAGTCTATCTCCCTGTCGCTCATGGCAATCTCAGCTACAGCCCAGTATACACAGCTTCCCACCAATACTATTACCCAGTCTCTACTCGCTGCTGTACTGAGGTGTTAGGCTGGGAGAGGGGGTCTGTACTAAGGGAGTAGGCTGGCGACTCTGTACTGGGGGGTTTGTATTGAGGGGTTTGAGCTGTGAGTGTTGATTAAGAGCTACTGGGGAAGATCTGTACTGGGGGAATATAATCTGTGAGTGATTAGTACAAGGAGGAGGGGTAGTTTTTCTTTGCACTCTCAACAGTGACCTGTATATTACGAACTCCTGAACCCTGCACTGCGCACTTACGAGCCCTATATTTTGTATGATACTCACTCCTGCTTCCTGCAGGCTGTGTGTGTTCCATTCCTGGCCCCAGCATTCTGTGCGATACACACTCCTGAGTACTGCTTTCTCTGCATTATTGACTTCTGAGCCCTGCACTTCCTGTTGCATACTCCTGAGGACTGCACTCTCTACATTATGCACTCCTAAACCCTGCTCTCTCTGCATTGTATCTGTAAAAGGACTGTGGCATATGTGTGATGTATATACAGTGAGTAGGTTTCGTTTTTTTTAAACCATGCACCTTTAGGCCTCTTCCATAACACAACATTAGCAGAAGTTGCCCAAAGGGTGGCGCTAAAGAGCTTTGGACAAAAGTCCTACGCTTTGTACGCAGAAAATCCGATTGTGTGTACGAGGCTTTAGGCTCAGTAGGAAAAAGGTTAATTGCTCCACCTGGCACACAGACACAAATACAAACTTGACAGAGGTGCTAAAAGGGATATCTCTACATTGGGAAACAGATGGCAAAAACAAACTGACAGGGGTTTTTAATCTTTCCCAACTCAATACATTATTCTAGATACACTTTAAGTGCTATTGCAACTTGATGAAGAGAGTCCCTTTTTATAGAAATTTGTGAATTTTATTGACAGTAAGTTCCAAGTATTGCAGATAATATACCCGGTATGATCTTTTGAACCAAAGGAGAATTTTTCTTGTGAAAAGTATATAGTTGTGTGTCCACTAGATGTCACTACCAGTCTATTAATGTCTGGCTGAAAAGCATTCCACACTGTGTTGCAAAGAAGCAGACGTTTGACAATAAAATGAGAAAAAATAGTACCTGTGCAGTAAAATTACAGTACAAAATGTTTCTTAAAGAACACTTGAACCTTTGCTTTTTATTTTTGTGAATCAGTCTGGCTGCCTAAAAATGTAAAACGTGTCTGATTTTGTTTTTAGAATGTGGTACAGTCCAAGCTTAAAGGGGGATTCTACCCACGATTTATTTTTATTTTTTTAAAGTCAGCAGCTACAAACACTGTAGCTGCTGACTTTTAATAAGGACGCTTACCTTTCCTACTCGCCCGCGATGTCAGCTCCCCCGAGGCCGATCCCTCGGCGCTGGCAGCTCCCGGCACCGCCATCCTCCTTAAGGGAAACAGGCAGTGAAGCCGTGCAGCTTCACTGCCCGTTTCTTACTGCTCATGCACGTTCCGCGTGGCTCTTTGTGAATGGGCTGCTCTCTGGGATACACACATTTCCCAGAAGGCAGCGCGCCCCATTCACAGGAAGACACCGCAGGAGGACGGAGGAAGTAGACCCACCGTGGACGATGAAGAGGCAGATTAGGGACTTACGCTTAGCAACCGCTATTTCTGGTAAGTATAAAAAAAAAAAAATCAAAAAAATTTCAATTTTTTTTAGGATCTTTGCAAAAAAAAAAATTTTTTTTAGGGTGGAACTCCACTTTAAATCATAGGTGAACCCCCACCTTGTAAAACAACCTATTCACTTTAAAATAGAAATGAAAGGCAACACCTTTGTGCATACATAAAAAAACATTACTAATACCTTTTCTATCCTGTTGTATAAGTGATCACATACCCTCTTTACTCAGGGAGCTGGGGGAGGAGAAACAGCAGCACACTAGTCTTCCCAGTGAATGGCTGTGCAAGGAGGTGGGTGTCAGGACAAGTCTAATCATTGGAGGAGAGTAGGCTGAATTCCCATGACCAGAGTAGTCAAGATAGTAGTCAAGCTATCCCAATTTTCTTACCACCCCTTAAACCCCACAAACTCCCCACACTCACATTCCCATACCACCGTTCAATGATAAGACCAGACAAGAGTTTGGAGTATAAATGGTCATAGCAGCCTTTTTATTAACCAAAATATTTTAATAATTTCCAAAAAACCTTTTGTAACGACACTTTTAAACACACAGCCTTTTGGTCTTTGACGGCACCCCGAACTTAAAGTGGTGTTGCGGCCGAAATTACACTTTTTAAATAAAAATACCCCTAGAATACACAATTTTAATGTATTCTAGTAAAGTTAGTCTGTAAACTGAGGTCCGTTTTGTAAGGTTATTACAGCATTTAGATAGTTTATAAACTAGAAATAGGCCGTGGCCATTTTAAGTGTGGGCATCTGAAGCCAGACTGCATATGTCTTCCTGGATATCACAAGCAGTGTAATCGGTTTCACTTTCATGTTATATTTTCTCTCCAGTTTCATAGCAAGTTGCCGCCCCCTATTTATGTAAACATCTCCTCCCCTCCTCCCCTCCAGTATGTACAAGCAATAATATTCTAGAAATACAGAAATCTGTTGCTAGGCGTAAGAGCTTTAAAAAATTCCTAATTGTAAACAAAATCATTTGTTTCTGTGCAGATATATCTACATTATATATATATATATATATATATATATATATATATATATATAATCTTATTATGTAGATATATCTGCACAGAAACAAATGATTTAGTTTACAATTAGGACATTTTTGTGTCTATCAATCACAGAACACTGCATCACCCCAGCACATCGAATCACATGGACCGACAGCACATTGCAACACCCCCAGCACATCGAATCGCATCTATGCAGACATAGTACTGGAGATGGTCAGAGACTGCAGTTCCTATGGACGTTAGTAGATAATGGCCGATTGGCCCTCTCACCTGACCCAGCGATACAGCAACAGCAGTTCCTTTGATCAGGAGTCGGCTCACTCTGAATTGCCCGTGGCGACTCCACTGGGTAGAGCCCAGATCTGTATTCTGGCAATGTCTCCATTCCTTTCTCTGCCAGGGATGGCGCCAGGCTGTGTGGCTTTCCTCCCCCCTCCATTAGTACAGACCCCCCCAGGACAAACCACCCCCCTCCATTAGTACAGACCCCCCAGAACAAACCACCCCCCTCTATTAGTACAGACCCCCCCCCCCAGAACAAACCACCCCCCTCCATCATTAGTACAGACCCCCCCAGAACAAACCACCCCCCCTCCATCATTAGTACTGACCCCCCCAGAACAAACCACCCCCCCTCCATCATTAGTACTGACCCCCCCAGAACAAACCACCCCCCTCATTCATTAGTACTGACCCCCCCAGAACAAACCACCCCCCCTCCATCATTAGTACTGACCCCCCCAGAACAAACCACCCCCCAGAACAAACCACCTCCCCTCCTTCATTAGTACTGACCCCCCCCCAGAACAAACCACCCCCCCTCCATCATTAGTACTGACCCCCCCCAGAACAAACCACCCCCCCCTCCATCATTAGTACTGACCTCCCCAGAACAAACCACCCCCCTCCATCATTAGTACTGCCCCCCCCCCAGAACAAACCACCCCCCCTCCATCATTAGTACTGCCCCCTCCCCAGAACAAACCACCCCCCCTCCATCATTAGTACTGCCCCCTCCCCAGAACAAACCACCCCCCCTCCATCATTAGTACTGCCTCCTCCCCAGAACAAACCACCCCCCCTCCATCATTAGTACTGACCCCCCCCTCCATCATTAGTACTGACCCCCCACCATCATTAGTACTGCCCCCCCCCCAGAGAGAGCTGGTCAGAGACAGCCGCTCCGATCTCAGGCTGTTTCGCTCTCCTCTACTGACAGGAGGAGGAGGGAGGAGGGTGGGGGCTTCTGCAGGGAACACAGCAGTGGCGGCGGCGGTGATCGGCGGAGAGAGCCGCCTACGGACAAGGAGAGGAGAAGGAGGAGGGAGGGGAGCACTCTGGCGCTTCAGCGCCTCCACGTCTGCCTGGGGAACTTATGCGGCAGAACAGCGGCCCTGGTCACATCTCACACAGTGCAGTGTGAGATGTGACAGGCTGAGGCAGGGAGGGAGGAGCGGAGGAAGGTGGTCACACACACACACAAGGCAGACCGAGGGAGGGCAGGATGGGCGTGCCTTCATGAAGATGGGAACGCGATGAGCCTCCTGGGTTTCATGACAAATCTCCGAGGAGGCATAGCGGTCAGTGTATGACGCGAGGGGGGGGCTGCGGCCGCGGCGCGAGAAGAAATAAAAGTTCAACAAAACGGTGAGTTTAAAAAAAAATATATATTTATGCCATTTATTCTTAAGGGGACAGTAATAAAGAGGATGCAACAAAGTTGCAAAAGAGGGTGGAACTCCACTTTAACATTTTCCACCACTACACTGCGGGACCTTTCTACCATACCAGACCTCCAGCCATATCAGCAGCTCGGAGACAACCCCTTTCGCGCAGTGCAACCAATACCATATTCCAGCAGACACCGTTCCACTGGAATACCCCAGAGGGGCCCATACCACGGATGAGCCCCCCACCACTTCCATCACATCTGTTTTCTGCCACCATCAAAGACCAAAGACACCGCCGTTACACCGCTGCTATGACGACCCGAAATCCATTGAACCTGAAATAAAAGAAATCAAACGAAAACACACAAGACAAACAACAGGGAGGGTGGGTGGGAAAACTGCTTCCTTCTGTCTCCCTCACCAACTGAACTGTTCCCGGAAGTCCCCGCCTCCACCTTTTGTACAGCTTCTCCCCCCTTCCAGCACTTTACTCCTGAATCCTCCCCTTCCATTTTCACCAACCATGCCCGACCCTTCACTACTTGTTCCTTTGTCTTTTTCCGTTCCGCGCCTCCCTGCAGAGCCAGAAAACTAACCACATTGTGCTCTCATGCCTAGTGCATACCTCCCAACTTGGTGAAGTCCCACTGCGGGACATTGTTGATCTCCCCTCCCCCCTGCAATCGAAAGTTGTTGAGCGGGGGGCGCGGGACATTTAAATATTTTTTCTTCTTCAGAACGAACATTGAAATATTTTTTCTTCTTCAGAACGAAAGTTGTTGAGCGGGGGGGGGGGGGTTTGGGGGTTGCGCGCGGGACATTGAAATATTTTTTTTCCTTCAGAACGAAAGTTGTTGACCGGGGGGGGGGGGGGCCGCGGGACGAAAATTGTTGAGGGGTAGGGCGGCCGCGGGACATCGAATTTTTTTTCGCATTTTTCGGCCATAAAACGAAAGTAGCTGAGGGAGTGGCGGGGGGAAAGGACATTTTACTGCTGTGATGGATGTGCGGGAAAAACACAGCTCTCGCGGGTATGCGGGAAGAAGGGCCCTGTGCGGGAGAAACCCACGGAATCCGTGCGTGTTGGGAGGTATGCTAGTGTGATCAATTTTTAATAGGAAAGCAGAACAAAGAGAACAGGATACTTTTTCATGCAAGTACATGGTACAGCAGGCAGTGTTAATTTAGTTGACGAAAACCTTTTTATCATAATTTTTGTCATCAGCATATTTCTAGTGACTAAAACCAAAAGTACCCCACAGTTTGGTAAATTGGCGAAAACTATGACAACAATCAATTCCATTTTTGAAGATGAATTAAAACACAACGAAAATGTGAGGGAGGGATGTTTACAGCCAATCACAATGGTCGTGTGATCAGGAAGACCTTCCCACCACCCAGGTTTATTGTCCCCGATAAAGGATGCCAGGTCTGGGCGGAAAGGGGTTAATGACTACTGTGCTGCATTGAATAGCATATATCTGTCTAGAGTTCAGCTTTAACGCTAGCGATTTATCCTTTTAGACTGTTACTGCTGTGCTTCTGAAAAACAATCTGTGGACAGATTGCTTTTCAGAGGCATTTGACGGGCGATGAGGTGATGATCTGTCACCTCATCACTGCCTGTTTTAACCTCATAAATGTTGCAACACTGATCCACAACTGAATGCATTGCACACAGTTGCAGGCCGGTGGTGGCACAGCCCCATTCACTTGAATAGGTTGTGCTTGGTGGTGTTACTGCCCACCAATCACAAAGGGGGGGGGGGTGGATATTTTTTTCCACAGCATGTGCTAACTCCTGTCCACTGCCTTTGCAGCTTATGGTGGGGGAGGTTGAGGGTGGTAAAAACTCAGCTCGACCACATGCTTTTTACTGCCCGCCAATGACAAGTCTAAATGAGCTCTTATGCCTCGTACACACGTATGAATTTCTCGGCGGTAAACCGAGAACCTGCTCGGTAACCTTCCCCCTGTACACACAAGAGGTTTTTCCGGGGGGGAAAACTGCCATGAGAGCTTTGGCCGGGAATCCCGGCCGTGTGTATGCTCCATCGCAGTTTTTCCCCATAGGAAAATAGCGGGGAAAAAGACCGCCGGGAATTCCGGCGGGAAAAAAGAGAACATGTTCTCTTTTTTTTCCCCAGCAGTTTTCCTGTCGGGAAAACTACGATAGAGCATACACACGGCCGGGATTCCCGGCCAAAAGCTCTCATGGCAGTTTTCCTGCCGAGAAAACCGGTCGTGTGTACGAGGCATTACTCTTTTACACAGCTTTAGCAAGCATGACCTAGCCATCTTTTGGGGCAAATTTATAAAACTCATCCCCTCAGGCCTCGTACACACGACCGATTTTCTCGGCAAGAAAACTGCTGGGAGAGCTTTTTGCCGTGAAAAATGTGTGTGTGTATGCTTTCCCGACAGGAAAACTGCCGGGAATCCTGGAGAGAAAAAATAGGATTTTTATAACAGCTTACCTGTAAAATCCTTTTCTTAGGAGTACATCACGGGACACAGAGCGACATAGTCATTACTAATGGGTTATATAGATACCGTCAGGTGCTGGCACTGGCAACTTCCAAAACCGGAAGTACCCTCCCCTATATAAGCCCCTCCCATCCGGGAGCACCTCAGTTTTGTAGCAAAGCAATAAGTGTCCCCAAAGAGGGGCGGGAGCTCTGTGTCCCGTGATGTACTCCTAAGAAAAGGATTTTACAGGTAAGCTGTTATAAAAATCCTATTTTCTTTCTCGTACATCACGGGACACAGAGCGACATAGTCATTACTAATGGGATGTCCTAAAGCAATGCCCAATGAGGGGGGGGGATACACCATATATAAGCTGAGCGCTATCAGACATGAGGATCTTTTGCGGCCTGCAACACACTGCGCCCAAAGGCGACATCCTCCTGACTTCTAACGTCCACCTGGTAGAACCTAGTAAACGTGTGAACTGAAGACCACGTTGCGGCCTTACAGATTTGAGCCAGGGAGGCCTGGTGATGCACTGCCCATGAAGTTCCAACTGCTCTCGTGGAGTGCGCTCTAACTTTGAACGGAGGCGGTCTCCTTCTCAAGCCATAAGCTTGCATAATGACCTGTCGAATCCACTTGGCTAAAGTAGATTTTGACGCTGCCTGACCCTTTCTGGGGCCTTCCGGCAGAATAAACAAAGTATCCGTTCTGCGAATCTGAGCAGTGGCTTTTAGATAAGCTTTAACTGCTCTTACTACATCCAAAGAATGCAATAACTTTTCCTCTACCGAAGTAGGTTTGGGGAAAAAAGAAGGAAGAACCACATCTTGGTTCAAATGAAACCTCGATACCACCTTAGGAAGAAAGGCTGGATGAGGACGTAACACTACTCTGTCCTTATGGATAACCAGATATGGCTCCTTACAGGACATAGCTGCTAATTCCGATACTCTTTTAGCCGAACAAATGGCTACTAGAAAAATCAATTTCCTGGTGAGAAGCACCAAGGAAATATGCTGTAATGGTTCAAATGGTTGTTTCTGTAGAACCGACAGAACCAAGTTTAGATCCCATGGACATATGGGAATATTAACCGGAGGACTAATACGCATCACTCCTTGTATAAAGGCTTTGACTAGTGAATGCGAAGCCAAGGGCCTTTGAAAAAATATTGACAAGGCCGAAATCTGACCCTTGATAGTACTCAAGGCAAGCTTCCTATCTACAGCCCACTGTAGGAAGTCCAGAATCCTACCTATTACGTACTTATGTGGATGCCATTTCTTGGCCTCACACCACGCGATGTACGCCTTCCAGATTCTATAGTAGATCTGCCTGGATACCGGCTTCCTGGCATTGATCATGGTAGATACCACAGCATTAGAGAGCCCTCTCTTTCTTAGAATGTGGGCTTCAATAGCCAGGCCGTCAAACCTAGGGCTGGTAAGGAAGGGTGGTATATCGGTCCTTGCGAAAGCCGGACGACGTGGGAGAGTCCAAGGACTCCCCACTGAAATTTTACAATCTCCGCGTACCACGCTCTTCGGGGCCACGCTGGAGCCACCGGAATCACCGGTTTCTTTTCTACCCTGATTCTGCGGAGTAATCGAGGTAACCATTGTGGCGGTGTGAATGCATATATCAGCTTGAACTGATCCCAAGGGAACACTAGGGCATCCGAGCCGCAAGCTAGGGGATCCCTTGTCCGAGAGACAAACCTGTCCCCCTTTGCGTTGAATCTGGATGCTAGAAGATCTACATCCGATGTTCCCCACCGCTGACATATTGTCCAGAAAACCTCGGGGTGAAGGGACCCTTCCTCTGGGCCTAATTGCTGGCGACTTAGAAAGTCCGCCTTCCAATTCTCCACTCCTGGAATGAATACCGCAGTTATGGCTGGGACATATTTTTCTGCCCATTTCAGGATGTAATTTACTTCCCTCTGGGCTGCACGACTCCTGGTGCCCCCCTGATGATTGATATATGCCACTGCTGTGGCATTGTCTGATTGCATTCTGACAGGGGACCCTTGGAGTTTGGATGTCCATGCTACTAGGGCATACCGGGCTGCTCGTATCTCTAAGAGATTGATGGTCAGGGCCTTTTCTGCATCCGACCATCTGCCCTGGAGAGACTATTGCTCCAGTACTGCTCCCCAGCCTATAAGGCTGGCATCTGTAGTGACCACCTTCCAAGAAATCGGACTGAAGGATTTCCTTTTTTCCAGATTCTGGGGAACCAACCACCAACGGAGGCTCTTGCGAACGGAAGGGGACAAGGACATTGTAAGTCTAGGGCCTGAACTTTTTTGTTCCAGGCTGACAGTATGGCCCCTTGCAAATTTCCTTGAATGGAATTGACCGTAGGGTACTGCTTCGAATGATGCCACCATTTTTCCCAGCAGCCTCATATACAGGCGTATGGACGGCTGTCTTTTTTGTACCCACTAAGTGGATCAAATCTTTCAAAGACAACACCTTTCCTCGAGGCAAGAATATTTTTCTCTGGCCTGAATCCAACCTTAGCCCCAAGTATTCCAGACTTTTGACTGGTTTTTAGGGCTGACTTGTCTCGGTTGATAATCCAACCGTGAGATTCCAGATACTTGATCGTCTTGTGAACGACCACGTCTAGTTTTTTCACTGAGTGGTCTATCAGCAACAAGTCATCCAGATATGCCATTATCATTACACCTTGTGTTCTTAGATTGGCCAATAAAGGGCCAGAATTTTTGTAAACACTCGTGGTGCTGTGGCCAAACCGAAGGGTAAGGCTCTGAACTGAAAATGGCGCCCTTCTACTGCAAAGCGTAGAAATTTTTGGTGGACTGGAAAGATGGGAATGTGCAAATAAGCATCTTTGATGTCGATCGTGGCTAACCAATCCTCCCCTTGTAGGGCAGTGGCCACCGATCGGATCGACTCCATCGGAAAGTCCTGATATACAGGAATTTGTATAGCCCTTTTAGAATTAATATGGGCCTCCCGTCCGCGTTTGCTTCGGGACTGTAAAGAGGTTTGAGTAAAACCCGAACCCTCATTCTTCCAGGGGAACCTCCATAATTACTCCTTGGAGCAATAGTTGTTCTAGTGCCAACAGGAGGGACTCTCTCTTCCGGGGATCCCTTGGCACGTTTGACCTCAAAAATGGGAAGGAGGAGAGTCTTTTAACTCCAAACTGTATCCCAAACCTACTGCGGAGAGCACCTATCTGTCTTGATCGTGTCCCGCCAGGTCTCTTGCGAACAACTGGAGTCCTCCCCCCACCCGACTGAGTGGGGGCTTCATGAATTTAACTTTGGGGGAGGTTTTGTACCTCCCCTGACCCAGGGTTTCTCATTACCCTGCTACTGTCCCTGTTTTTTACCCCCGGGATTTGACCGAGGAGGCCGTCGGAACTGTTACACAGCCGATGCCCCAGGGACTGGAGAAGCAGGCCTCTTAAAGAGGGACCTCTAACTCTGCTTTTAACCGGCAAGAGCGTATTTTTACCGCTGGAAATTTTCTGGATATTTGTCCAGGTTTTCCCTGAATAAGCGTTCACCATGAAATGGGACGCTAACCAGCCATTCTTTACAGGGAGCTTCAGCAGACCAGTTTTTGAGCCATAGGAGCCTACGCATATGTACTATAGACAGCGTAAGGCGGGAGGCCTGATGGACTGAATCCTCTATGGCGTCAACCGCAAAGCCTAAGGCTCTAGGTAGATCAGCTAGGGCAAAGCCTGCTGATCTGTCAAGTCCCTCAAGACCTGTTTCAACTGATCCTTCACTGCTTAGCAGACCCCAATAGCTGCTACTGCTGGTTGTATCACCAAGCAGATTTTCATAAGGACTCCAATCTTTTATCTATTGGGTTCTTGAACATTTGGACATTATCCACTGGACATGTCAGTGATTTATACATACAAGAGATGGCTGCGTCCATTGTAGGGACCTTCCATTTTTTTTTTTTTTTTTGATGAACTTATCCTCCATGGGATAGACCACCGGAAATCTCTTGGGGGAATAAATATTTTCTCAGGACGTTCCCAATCCTGGTAAATGAGCCCTTTCAGTAAAGGGTGAAGTGGGAAAGAACAAACAGTCTGGGGGCTTCTAGCGACCCCAACGAGGATACAGTAGTGGTTGATGGTTCCGCAAGGTGCATTTTTAAATGCTGATCGGACCATGTTAGTCAGAGACTGAACCCATAATCTTTCAGCTTGAGATGCTGAGAAAAGGTTCCCCCACTGTTGATTCCTCTATAACAGAATCAACCTTATCCTGATCCCCTTCAGGCAGGTCGATCCCTGTATGGGACTGTTGCTCTGCTAACAGGCATTCTGAAGGAGGAGACGGAGATCGGGCGTGCTTTCCCTGACAGGGAGGCAGCGATAAATGTTGACAATCTCTCTCTAATCCTCCCAGAGCTGAGGAAAAAACCTCCTCTGTTACATACACAGGAGCAGGTGACTGAGGACAGCCACAGTACCAAGTACCCCTGCGGGGTCTCTACGGTCACTTACCTCTGAACTTCAGGGGAGACTGGTGCAGCAGGAGTATGCCCAAGATCCTCCGAGCCCGATGAGACCCCCTTCGCTTCCTGGAAGATTCAGTTCCGGAGCTTCTGGACGGCATATTCCTAAGCCTAAAGCTGAGGTATTCCAGCCGTAATACACCACTTTTACTGAGAATAGTCTAGCACAATTGCTGCTATATCACAGTTGGTGTCTACTAATGTGCCTTTCTAGGGGATGCCTGTATCAACCGCTTGCTGTATGCCTTTAAATGTTGCCAGCTCTGTCTCTGTACTTCATAGCCAGCTCACTACAATATTGTGGTTTTTTTAAACTGCTGGGACGCCTGCACATGCGCAGAAGCGCTGCGGCGTGCACAGAGCGTCATCCCCCAGGCTCCGCCCCCTTTCCCGGCTCACCTCTATATATAGAGGCGCGTGCACGCGCACGCGCGCGGGCACGTGCGCCTTCGGCGCTAATTTCAAATATGGTAACAAGGGACAGGAGCCAGGGCCCCTCTTTGCCGCAGGCCGGGGGATGGACGAGCACTGCAACATGGCAGAGGAAGCAGTTTCCTATAAGAGAACTCACCATCTGCCTGGACTTTGCTCTGCTGAGAAGAAGCTAGTCCACATGACAAGAAAACATTCCACAGCGGCCTCTAGTGGACAAACACAGGTACCGCAGTCTAATATATTAAATATATATATATAAAAAAAAATTTTTATTTTTTTTTCTTGACCACCATTAAAAATTATTACATTTTTTTTAGTAGTTACAGGCATGCACAGAATTTTGCGGGAATACCATTAGGTAACAGACAGAAAGACAAATTAGGCTTGGGGGTCCCCCAATAGAACCAAGTTCCTGGGGGCCCCCACTTACCTGTTCCCCGCCGCAGGACTTTGTTTGGTCCACAAAAGCCCAAACTTCACCTATCACGGCAGGCATTGTAATCAAACCTTCAGGGACCGGGTTCCCAAGGATTCCACTCCCCTGGACCTGTATAGCACCCTGCACAGAAAACATCTTGGTCGTGGGTATGACCAGAGCTCTGGATCCCAGGGTCCAGCTCTCCTAAGAGAAGCATTACAGGCAAAACCTTGCTCTTCTCTGCAAGGCCCGGGTACCGACCGTTTAGCTATGAAGCTTTTTTGGTCGGATCCGGAATAGCTTACTGAGGCCCAAAAGAACCTGTACGCAAGCTCAGTGAAAAACACATGTTTCTTCTTGGCCAACACCTTAGACACTGGCAAAAAACTGAGGTGCTCCCGGATGGGAGGGGCTTATATAGGGGAGGGTACTTCCGGTTTTGGAAGTTGCCAGTGCCAGCACCTGACGGTATCTATATAACCCATTAGTAATGACTATGTCGCTCTGTGTCCCGTGATGTACGAGAAAGAAATAGAGAACCTGCTCTCTATTTTCTCGTCAGGATTCTCGACAGAGTGTTTCCTGCCGAGAAAACCGATCGTCTGTATGCTTACCTGTCAGAGGTAAACCCGCGCATGCTCGATAAGACTTTGACGCATGCACGGTAGCATACAAGGGTAGTGTAGGGTGTAGCAAGATGGCGGCGACGGCATCGAATGTGACGAGCGCCGGCTCGTCATAGTCGATGACGTCACCGCGTTCTTGCTATTCAAAAGAACGGCGGTTCTTTTGAGTGGCCGTCTGTACACAGGGCTTGGCAAGGCAAGCTTGCCAGGAATCCCGTCAGGAAAGCCGACGGTTTTCAAATAGACGGGATTCCCGCCCGTGTGTACAGGGCTTAACATGTAACTGAAATTCTGAACACATTTATACTGCAGTGAAGGTTTATTGTATTGTATGAACAATTTTTTACTAAATGTGCTGTGAATGCTCAGTTTTTTACTAAATGTGCTGTGATTAAATTGGAAATCTTTAAAGGGGCTGTAAACCCTTGTTTTCTTTAAATAAAAATAACAAACATGCCTATACTTACCTGGTCTGTGCAATCGTTTTACACAGCGCAGCCCCCATATTCTGCTGGTTGTGCCCCGCTGGCGCTCCAGGCCCCTTCTCTTCATTGGGTTCCCCCACGGAAAGCCGCTTTTGCATGCTCGCTCAGTCCTACTTCCCCACTCCCATGTCACTGGATTTGATTGACAGCAGCGGGAGCCAATGGCTCCTGCTGCTATCAATCTGTCCAATGAGGACCCGAGACAGCGGCTGGAGCTGCTGCGCTTGTGCAAAAATCGCTGGATCGGGCTCAGGTAAGAAAAAAAGGGAACCTGGGGGGAGCTGCAGCACAGAAGGTTTGAGCCTGGGACACCTATGCAGATTTTGCATTTGGCCATACACACAGGAGTAGTGGGAGAAATTGCATGTGATGTGATGCAGCGTGATTTGCGCCAATTTTTTTTGTATTGACGCAAATCGCACCGGATAGTATCATTACTCGGTATCTGCAACTACTTGACCCAAAGTATCCGTACTCATCGATAAAGAAACGGTATCGTTACAACCCTTATTACGATGCAGTAAAAAACAATGTCTATTTATAAAATACTAGGGAAAAGGAAAATGGGAGTAAAAGTAAAAGTATTCACAGTCACTTCACCAATCAGGTTATTTGTTTAATTTTTCCAGAGAACAAAAGCTAAACCTACTGTAACTGGTCCCTATGGGCAACAACTCCACTTTCATAGCTCCCAACTGTCCCTGATTTTGAGGGGCTGTCCCTGATTTGGAGCAAAGTCCCTCTGTTCCTCATTCCTCCTCATTTGTTCCTCATTTTGGTCTGATCTATATGGTTGTATATAAAATGCACTTTTATCTATCAAAAAGTGTTTTCCAGTGCTAAACCTTTTGTCTAATTTCTAAATTGCTGCATTTGTAAATTCTAAAAGCCAATATAAAGGAATAGTAGTGGTAAAAAAGCACTTGTGGGTTTAACCAATCTTGTTTTTTTGTACAATTTTCCTTTAAGGGGGCGTGGCAAGAGGTATGTCCTATGCCTGCATACTTTTGCTGATAGGTGTCCCTCATTCCCATCTAAAAAAGTTGGTAGGTATGCACTTTTGTCCTATTTGTTTCTCTAGTCTTCTACTGTATAAATAGTTCTCCCGGATTAACAATGAAAAATACCACCACTGGTCAGCAGAGGTCTCCCTCCATCAGTAAGCCACTCTATAGTATAACTATTTCAATGTGTTTCAGACTCTTTAAGACAATACATCAATACGTATTTATTTTACAAAAAAAATAACAAGATTTTAAAGTGTCTGTTTAAGTAAACCACAAAGTATTTTGCCTCTGTGGTAGGTCTCACATTGACTAAAATTCGTTTTTGTCACTTCCTGGGGCTGCAGCATGAAGGTTTTAACATCTATACACACCTCTTAAAATATGTATTTTATTATATATGTAGCCCTCTATTTTTTGTGGGGAAGGGGGGAGCTTTATGACAGGGGGGGTACCCTTTCTGAGAGATTAATCAATAATTGAATCAATGTAATTGGGAGACAAGGAACTACTGCAACCGGCATACAGGGCTGGACTGGGACATAAATTTGGCCCTGGACTTCATCCAGACCGGCCCACTTTAATTCAATAAAATGCTGCCCCCCACCCCCCAAAAAATCACGCCCACCAAAAGGCCCCTACATCCATTATTGTATATCATGAGAGGGTGAGAGAGAGGGGAATGAGAGAGAGAGAGAGAGGGAGGGTTGAGGGAAAGGGGGTGAGAGGGAGTGAGTGTAAGACCCCTTTCACACTGAGGCGTTTTTCAGGCACTTTTGGGCTAAAAATAGCGACTGTAAAGCGCCTGAAAAATGCCTCCGCTGCAGTCCCAGTGTGAAAGCCAGAGTGCTTTCACACTGGGGCGCTGCCAGGGCATTAAAAAAAGTCCTCCAAGCAGCATCTTTGGGGCGGTGGAGGAGCTTTGTACACACCGCTCCTGCCCATTGAAATGAATGGCCACCACTGCTGAAGCGCCTACAAAGCACTTCGGCAGCAGTGCTACACAGGCGCATTTAAGCTTTAATTAGGCTGCTAGCGGGGGTTTAAAGCGCCTGCTAGAAGCCGAATAGCGCAGCTAAAACGACAGTAAAGTGCTGCTAAAACTAGCAGCGTTTTACTGTCAATGCCCGCTCCAGTGTGAAAGCAGTCTAAGAGTCAGGGAGTGAATGAGACCGAGGAGGGGGCAGAGAGACAGAGAGGGGAGCTGAGAGACGGAGGGGGGGTGCTGAGAGACAGAGGGGGGTGCTGAGAGACAGAGGGGGGTGCTGAGAGACAGAGGGGGGTGCTGAGAGACAGAGGGGGGGTGCTGAGAGACAGAGGGGGGGTGCTGAGAGACAGAGGGGGGGTGCTGAGAGACAGAGGGGGGTGCTGAGAGACAGAGGGAGGGAGCTGAGAGACGGAGGGAGGGAGCTGAGAGACAGAGGGAGGGAGCTGAGAGACAGAGGGAGGGAGCTGAGAGACAGAGGGAGGGAGCTGAGAGACAGAGGGAGGGAGCTGAGAGACAGAGGGGAGCAGAGACAGAGGGGGGGAGCTGAGAGACAGAGGGGGTGCTGAGAGACAGAGGGGGTGCTGAGAGACAGAGGGGGGTGCTGAGAGACAGAGGGGGTGCTGAGAGACAGAGGGGGGCAGCTGAGAGACAGAGGGGGCAGCTGAGAGACAGAGGGGGGAGCTAAGAGACAGAGGGAGGGAGCTGAGAGACCGAGGGGGAGCTGAGAGACAGAGGGGGGCTGAGAGACAGGGGGCTGAGAGACAGGGGGATCTGAGAGACATGGGGAGCTGAGAGACAGAGGGGGGAGCTGAGAGACAGAGGGGGGAGCTGAGAGACAGAGGGGGGAGCTGAGAGACAGAGGGGGGGTGCTGAGAGACAGAGAGGGGGGTGCTGAGAGACAGAGAGGGGGGTGCTGAGAGACAGAGGGGGGTGCTGAGAGACAGAGGGGGTGCTGAGAGACAGAGGGGGGGCGCTGAGAGACAGAGGGGGCGCTGAGAGACAGAGGGGGCGCTGAGAGACAGAGGGGGCGCTGAGAGACAGAGGGGGAAGCTGAGAGACAGAGGGGGAGCTAAGAGATGGAGGGAGCTGAGAGACAGAGGGGAGCTGAGAGACAGAGGGGGTGCTGAGAGACAGAGGGGGGCTGAGAGACAGAGGGGGGCTGAGAGACAGAGGGGGGCTGAGAGACAGGGGGGGCTGAGAGACAGGGGGCTGAGAGACAGGGGGATCTGAGAGACAGAGGGGGGAGCTGAGAGACAGAGGGGGGAGCTGAGAGACAGAGGGGGGAGCTGAGAGACAGAGGAGGGGGCTGAGAGACAGAGGAGGGGGCTGAGAGACAGAGGAGGGAGCTGAGAGACAGAGGGGGGAGCTGAGAGATAGAGGAGGAGAGCTGAGAGATAGAGGAGGAGAGCTGAGAGATAGAGGAGGGGGCTGAGAGACAGAGGAGGGGGCTGAGAGACAGAGGAGGGGGCTGAGAGACAGAGGAGGGGGCTGAGAGACAGAGGAGGGGGCTGAGAGACAGAGGAGGGGTCTGAGAGATAGAGGGGAGCTGAGAAACAGAGGAGGGGCTAAAAGAGGGGGGACTGAGAGACACAGGAACTGAGAGACAGAGGGGGGGGTCTGAGAGACAGAGGGGGGGTCTGAGAGACAGAGGGGGGGTCTCAGAGACAGAGGGGGAGCTGAGAGACAGAGGGGGAGCTGAGAGACAGAGGGGGAGCTGAGAGACAGAGGGGGAGCTGAGAGACAGGGGGAGCTGAGAGACAGAGGGAGGGAGCTGAGAGACAGAGGGAGGGAGCTGAGAGACAGAGGGAGGGAGCTGAGAGATAGAAGAGAGGGCTGAGAGACAGAGGAGGGGTCTGAGAGATAGGGGGAGCTGAGAGACAGAGGGGTGCTGAGAGACAAAGGGGGGAGCTGAGAGATAGAGGGGGAGCTGAGAGACAGAGGAGAAGAGCTGAGAGACAGAGGAGGGGGCTGAGAGACAGAGGAGGGGGCTGAGAGACAGAGGAGGGGGCTGAGAGACAGAGGAGGGGGCTGAGAGACAGAGGAGGGGGCTGAGAGACAGAGGAGGGGGCTGAGAGACAGAGGAGGGGGCTGAGAGACAGAGGAGGGGGCTGAGAGACAGAGGAGGGGTCTGAGAGACAGAGGGGGGGCTGAGAGACAGAGGAGGGGGCTGAGAGACAGAGGAGGGGGCTGAGAGACAGAGGAGGGGGCTGAGAGACAGAGGAGGGGGCTGAGAGACAGAGGAGGGGGCTGAGAGACAGAGGAGGGGGCTGAGAGACAGAGGAGGGGGCTGAGAGACAGAGGAGGGGGCTGAGAGACAGAGGAGGGGGCTGAGAGACAGAGGAGGGGGCTGAGAGACAGAGGAGGGGGCTGAGAGACAGAGGAGGGGACTTAGAGACAGAGGGGGGGACTGAGAGACAGAGGGGGAGCTGAGAGACAGGGGGGAGCTGAGAGACAGGGGGGGAGCTGAGAGACAGGGGGGTCTGAGAGACAGAGGGGGGTCTGAGAGACAGAGGGGGTCTGAGAGACAGAGGGGGGTCTGAGAGACAGAGGGGGTCTGAGAGACAGAGGGGGTCTGAGATACAGAGGGGGTCTGAGATACAGAGGGGGTCTGAGATACAGAGGGGGTCTGAGAGACAGAGGGGGGCTGAAAGACAGAGGAGGGGGCTAAAAGAGGGGGGACTGAGAGACACGGGGACTGAGAGACAGAGGGGTGTCTGAGAGACAGAGGGGGGTCTGAGATACAGAGGAGTGGTCTGAGAGACTGAGGGGAGCTGAGAGACGGAGGAGGGGTCTGAGAGACGGAGGAGGGGTCTGAGAGACGGAGGAGGGGTCTGAGAGACACAGGGGGGATCTGAGAGGTAGAGGGGGGCTGAGAGACAGAGGAGGGGGCTAAAAGAGGGGGGACTGAGAGACACGGGGACTGAGAGACAGAGGGGGTGCTGAGAGACAGAGGGGGCAGCTGAGAGACAGAGGGGGGAGCTAAGAGACAGAGGGAGGGAGCTGAGAGACAGAGGGGGAGCTGAGAGACCGAGGGGGAGCTGAGAGACCGAGGGGGGCTGAGAGACAGGGGGCTGAGAGACAGGGGGATCTGAGAGACATGGGGATCTGAGAGACATGGGGAGCTGAGAGACAGAGGGGGGAGCTGAGAGACAGAGGGGGGAGCTGAGAGACAGAGGGGGGGTGCTGAGAGACAGAGAGGGGGGTGCTGAGAGACAGAGAGGGGGGTGCTGAGAGACAGAGGGGGGTGCTGAGAGACAGAGGGGGGTGCTGAGAGACAGAGGGGGGCGCTGAGAGACAGAGGGGGCGCTGAGAGACAGAGGGGGCGCTGAGAGACAGAGGGGGAAGCTGAGAGACAGAGGGGGAGCTAAGAGATGGAGGGAGGGAGCTGAGAGACAGAGGGGAGCTGAGAGACAGAGGGGGGTGCTGAGAGACAGAGGGGGGCTGAGAGACAGAGGGGGGCTGAGAGACAGGGGGGGCTGAGAGACAGGGGGCTGAGAGACAGGGGGATCTGAGAGACATGGGGAGCTGAGAGACAGAGGGGGGAGCTGAGAGACAGAGGGGGGAGCTGAGAGACAGAGGAGGGGGCTGAGAGACAGAGGAGGGAGCTGAGAGACAGAGGGGGGAGCTGAGAGATAGAGGAGGAGAGCTGAGAGATAGAGGAGGAGAGCTGAGAGATAGAGGAGGGAGCTGAGAGATAGAGGAGGGGGCTGAGAGACAGAGGAGGGGGCTGAGAGACAGAGGAGGGGGCTGAGAGACAGAGGAGGGGGCTGAGAGACAGAGGAGGGGTCTGAGAGATAGAGGGGAGCTGAGAAACAGAGGAGGGGCTAAAAGAGGGGGGACTGAGAGACACAGGAACTGAGAGACAGAGGGGGGGTCTGAGAGACAGAGGGGGGGTCTGAGAGACAGAGGGGGGGTCTCAGAGACAGAGGGGGAGCTGAGAGACAGAGGGGGAGCTGAGAGACAGAGGGGGAGCTGAGAGACAGAGGGGGAGCTGAGAGACAGAGGGGGAGCTGAGAGACAGGGGGAGCTGAGAGACAGAGGGAGGGAGCTGAGAGACAGAGGGAGGGAGCTGAGAGACAGAGGGAGGGAGCTGAGAGACAGAGGGAGGGAGCTGAGAGATAGAAGAGAGGGCTGAGAGACAGAGGAGGGGTCTGAGAGATAGGGGGAGCTGAGAGACAGAGGGGTGCTGAGAGACAAAGGGGGGAGCTGAGAGATAGAGGGGGAGCTGAGAGACAGAGGAGAAGAGCTGAGAGATAGAGGAGGGGGCTGAGAGACAGAGGAGGGGGCTGAGAGACAGAGGAGGGGGCTGAGAGACAGAGGAGGGGGCTGAGAGACAGAGGAGGGGGCTGAGAGACAGAGGAGGGGGCTGAGAGACAGAGGAGGGGTCTGAGAGACAGAGGGGGGACTTAGAGACAGAGGGGGGGACTGAGAGACAGAGGGGGAGCTGAGAGACAGGGGGGAGCTGAGAGACAGGGGGGGAGCTGAGAGACAGGGGGAGCTGAGAGACAGAGGGGGGTCTGAGAGACAGAGGGGGGTCTGAGAGACAGAGGGGGGTCTGAGAGACAGAGGGGGGTCTGAGAGACAGAGGGGGTCTGAGAGACAGAGGGGGTCTGAGATACAGAGGGGGTCTGAGATACAGAGGGGGTCTGAGAGACAGAGGGGGGCTGAAAGACAGAGGAGGGGGCTAAAAGAGGGGGGACTGAGAGACACGGGGACTGAGAGACAGAGGGGTGTCTGAGAGACAGAGGGGGGTCTGAGATACAGAGGAGTGGTCTGAGAGACGGAGGAGGGGTCTGAGAGACGGAGGAGGGGTCTGAGAGACGGAGGAGGGGTCTGAGAGACGGAGGAGGGGTCTGAGAGACACAGGGGGGATCTGAGAGGTAGAGGGGGGCTGAGAGACAGAGGAGGGGGCTAAAAGAGGGGGGGACTGAGAGACACGGGGACTGAGAGACAGAGGGGGGTCTGAGAGACAGAGGAGGGGTCTGAGAGACAGAGGAGGGGTCTGAGAGACAGAGGAGGGGGCTAAAAGAGGGGGGACTGAGAGACACGAGGACTGAGAGACAGAGGGGTGTCTGGGAGACAGAGGGGGTTTGAGAGACAGAGGGGGTCTGAGATACAGAGCAGGGGTCTGAGAGACAGAGGGGAGCTGGGAGACAGAGGAGGGGCTAAAAGAGGGGGGACTGAGAGACACTGGGACTGAGAAACAGAGGGGGGTCTGAGAGACAGAGGGGGGAGCTGAGAGACAGAGGGGGGAGCTGAGAGACAGAGGGGGGAGCTGAGAGACAGAGGGGGGAGCTGAGAGACAGAGGAGGGGGCTGAGAGACAGAGAGGGGGCTGAGAGACAGAGAGGGGGCTGAGAGACAGGGGGAGCTGAGAGA